>OZ038384.1:51356631-51956631 GCA_964036045.1 Eutreptiella sp. 'Long Island Sound 2002'
CCAAACATGCCACAGCCCCACACCCTGCAGCCCAACACACCACAACCCTACACCCCACAGGGCCACACGCCGCAGCCCACACACCACAACCCCACACACCACAACCCCACACACCACAACCCCACACACCACAACCCCACAGGCCACGGCCCCACACACCCCAGCCCTGTACACTACATCGCCGCACCCCACAACCCCACACACCCTAGCCGGACACCCCAAAGGCCCACACACCACAGGCGCACACATCAAAGCCCCACACTGCCCCCATTGTTTATGTTTAATTTTTAGACCGCCGGTGTTAATTTCTTGACATTAATATTTAATTTTTGGACCGGCGTTCCAAATATTAAAAATTAACCGATAATATTAACTTACCAGAAATTAGAAAGTCGTCCGAAAAATTAATTATGCCCCCCAGTCCCTCGTGCACAGATTTTGTTCACCCACAATGCACCACAACCCACCACAGGGCTGCAATGCACCCCCACAGCACCCCATGCAACAGCCCCTCACACCACAGCACCTGACACCAAACCCCACACATGTCCACCACACACCCATATACCACAGCCGTGCCCACCACAACCCCACACCGCAGCCCCACAGACCACAACCCTAGAAATCTCAGCCCCACACACCAGATTCCTAGAAACCACTCCCCCACACATCACGGCCCCAAACATCACACCCCCACACACCGCAGCCCTAGAAACCACACCGAGATGTACCATAAGTCCAGACACCACAGCCCCACGAACCCACACACCCACACACCACAGCCCTAGGAACCATAATCCTAGACCCCATAGCCCCAAACATCACACACCACAATACCAAGGGGGGGGTGGCATTGCCAATGGGGGTCATAATTTTCACGGCAAACCCCCTAATCCCCCCTAAAAAAATTGAAACTTGAGATTAACGTGTTAATTTTTGGCCAAATATTAAACATATTGACTTTAATCTAGGTCACTAGGGAGCCCATGGACCACCTTAGACCGCCACAAGCACCCCGGGCGCTAACGTAGAGCCAAGGGGGCTGGAACCACCGGGATGCCCAGATGTAGTGTGAGGGGTGGACGGTTAACGGGGGGTAAAAGGAAACCATGACGCGGGTGATTCCCCCGCTGCCTGCGGAAGGCAAGTCAAGGAGAATCAAACAGGGCACAATGGGGTGACACCGCCAATGTGCACTCTACGAGGTGTCACTCGTGGTGCTGTTGGGGCTGTTGTGCTACAGCTCGTGAAGAAGATCTTAAAGGGTCGGGTTTTCCCTGTGCACAAGGGCTATTCCCCACAGGTCGATGGTGCATGGAGGGGGCCGAAAAAAACCGAAACTCTGAAAATGTCCCAATGCTCCCCGGCATCTCTCTCAGCCTTTGCGCCCCAACTCCGTCATAGGCTGAGCTTGATTGGTGGTGCCCTAACCTTGGGTATGGCTTTTGGCACTGCCTCAAGGCTTTGTCCCCGTTTCACACTCCTCCCGTGTATTGTTGCCGGTCTTGCCGCGTCGCCCTCCAATATGTGCACTTTGGCGTTTGGGGCTACATGCAAAAGGCCTCTGATGCATATATGCGTTTTTGGTGTGTCGTGTTCACACGTGCACTATTGCGTGCCATGCCTTCGCTCACACTCTACCCGCCTCGCCAACAGGTCGGGGAAGCTCCAAGCTGGGGTTATGACGTGCTCTCTGCCCGTCTCCTGGGGCTGCGTTGCCTTACGTGTTGTCGGGGAGGGAGGGGTTGCGCTTGTTCCGCCCACCACATGTCCCTGACAGGTGGCCTGTGCCACTTTCCGGCGACGTGGGCGTAATCTCGGTCCACAGCGGTATGAGGCACGGCACATCCCTCTCCTTTGACTTCGATCAGCGGTGGCGGTGCCGAGTGCTGCTCTGCTTGTGGCTCTTGCTCTTGTTGATCTTCCTGCCTCTGTCCCGGTAATGGTCTTGTCGCCGGTCCTGCCTCTTCTTGCGGCCTTTTTGCGGGCTCTATTCACGGCTCTGGCCACGGCCTCTCTCCTTGTGGTCTTTCTAGTCTTTCGAGTCTCTATCTCTAGACTGCTTGAGTTGGCCATAGCCACGTCCCAACTTTTTGCACAATGTTCACATTCCCGGGACCTCTTCCTCTTGGGGCTGCGGCTACGGCTCAAGGTAGAGATAAACGGGTGTCACGCACCGCGGTGACACCCGGGCACCCAAAACGGTGTTTTTTTTTAAATCCTTTTTATTTGTGCTTTCATGTTTTTTTGTCACCCAAAATGTTGTTTTTCTACATCACTATGACCTCAAATTCATTTTCTAGGGCTCACTGTTATTTCCTCGTGTGCTCTGGATGGTCATTGTTGTTTCCAGGTGTGCTCCAAGTGGTCACTGTAAGCTCTGGATGGTCACTGTTATTTCCTAGTGTGCTCCGGAGGATCATGGTTATTTCCTGGTGCCATGTGGATGGTCACTGTTATTTCTTGGTGTGCTTTGGAAGGTCGTTGTCGTTTCCCGGTGCGCTCTGGATGGCCACTGTTATTTCCTGGCGTATTCGGGATGGTCGTTGTTGTTTCCTGTTTCACTTTGGATGGTCACTTCTATTTTTTGGTGCGCTCTGGATGGTCGGTGCTAGTTCCTGCCGTGCTCCAGAGGATCATGGTTATTTCCTGCTGCCCTCTGGATGGTCACTCTTATTTCTTGGTTCGTTCACAAGCAACACATGTCACACAAAGGCAAAGAATTTCAACTGCACCGAATAAGAAGAAACATTGTGCGCGGGTGCACCTGCCCAACTGCTAAGACAACTAACCACCAATGTCCGCCTCAAAAGTCTAGAGGCCACTCGCTGCCCTCTGCCTCCCTCACCTCAGGAGCATCAAGCTCCTGCCCGAGCCAAAAAATGATTTCCCCCTCCCCACTCTCGCCCTCCTCAGGCCCCTTCTCTCCCCCTCCCTCTTGTCCCTCCCCCTTGTTCGTGTTGGCCTCGTTGCGGTTGACCCCATAGGCTTCGCTTCCGAGGGTCCCTAAGGCAGAGGACTTCTGACCATTGGATACCCACATTGCCACTGCAACATGGTGCGGACCGGAGCGCTCATGCTTCTTCACCGCTGAGGCGCGGAAGTTGTTGGTACCGTGGGCCCATTCAGGGGAGACACCAGGCTGGGGTTACATCCGACAAGCATCGCACTGCATGAGGACGTTGATGCATTTCAACCACGGCCGCCCCCTTTGCCACTGCTGGCGAAACAGGCGTCGCCAGCCTCGGTTTGGTGGTGGTGGTGGTGGAGAGGCGCAAGCCTTGCAATGAACTGCGTCCCCAACCGCGGTTGTGCAGTGTGCACGAGCGGTGCGTGTGCATTGGGCACACTTTACCGCTGGGCTTGTCAAAGGACAGTGACAGATTAGGCACACGCACATGTAGCAGTGGAACTTGCGTTGTACAACAATAGTACCACATAGTTCATGGGTCTGCTTGCCACAGGAAACACATTTCTTAAGGTGCCCTCCAAACGCACCATCGCAAGCACCGCAAACGCGGTTGGCACCGGCAAGACCGCTGGGGATGGATGGTGCTGCGCGGGGTTTTGCAGCAACGGTGGCTTTACGGGGGGCTACCGTGTTCAGGTCGGTAGTGAAACGCCAACCGTCGCGGGCACCATTGCGCTTGGCCTCCCGGCTGACTTGGGGGTCATGCAACTTGACGCCCTGCTCTCCCAGGTGACGAGCCGCGGCCAAGACGGATTTATGGAAAGACCACTCGGCGCCCTCGACGTCCTTCTTCACCCAGACGCCAGGCATCAACAAAACATACGCTAGCAGGAAGGGGAAACAGCGAACATGTCCTTCGTATTTGCAATGCACATCCCACATCCCACGTCCCACATCCCATACCAGACATCCCAGATCCCACATCACATCTAATTTTTTTTTGTGATCTCCATTGCAACTCTATCTGCTATGTGATCATAGATTGCACGTATACATGCCATGACATATGGACGTAACATCCCAAATCCCACATCTCCTATACATGTGTGGCCACCATTGCACCTCTGTTTGCCATGTCATCATAGATTTGCATTCACATTTGCACATGTTCATGCCATGAGATACGAACCGAACATCCCACATCCCACATCTCCCATACATGTGTGTCCCCCATTGCAGAATTACTTGGTACGTCATGCATAGGGGAAGGAAAAAAAACACTCTGCCAGAAGACGTCCGAGAAACAAGGAATGCCAAAAATATTCAAAAAATAATGCTTCCTTGGTACCACAAGATGCGTTTGTACGGAATTAATACGGTCCCTACGCCTACTGTAGCTATTACAAGGGCGTGGCTTGCGCACGACACATACAACTACCGACATACACGTGAGAGAATGCATGGTATGAGTGCACCTCCGGCTCCGGGGATGGGGACGGTGATCGGATGGAGAACTCGATTTTTGAAAGGGGGGCACAGGGGTGTGTGACCACCTGCCCACCCTTCATGTACTCCAACACCGCAAACAGGTCCCCCTTCTCTGATGGCCCCTTCATTGTGGCATCCACACGCTCACCGGTGGAACGTGTGAAAATCACTGGACGCCCAGGTTGAAAAAGAGAAGATTGCATGGTGAGCTGGTGCAAGAAAGGGGGACATAGTACACAAATATCCCCCAAATCAGAGCTATGTGGGTTGAAGTGGGCAAACACTCACAACAAATGTGTCCATGACCCTATGTAGCTGGCAAATTTGTCACCAAACCCATGTGTTATGCGGCTGCACAACATTTGTACCGAATTAAAATTAGGTACCAAATTAATACGGTCCCTACGCCTACTGTAGCTATTACAAGGGCGTAGCTATTACCAAGGGGGGGGGGGTACCTAATACCACCATGGAAAGACAAAAAAACACCAAAAAACATGAAAAAAACACCAACCCCCGGCCAAAAACGGCCAAAAAAGGGGCAAAAAACAAAAAAAGCAAAAAACAAAAAACGCTTGTTTTCGTAAAACACCCGGCTCCGTACCCACTTAGCTCTTCCTTGCTACGGCTGCGGTTGCGCTTGCGCTTGGGCTTCTTCTCCGGTAAGTTCTCCTTGAATTTCCCTGGCTGTCCCCACTTGCGTGTAAAGGCCACCCGCGCCGCCGTGGCGTAAATGCACACCTTGGCGATGTGGCCCACTTTCCCACACGTCACGCGTGCATGCCACGGTGTGCTTCCCTTTGGCCGTCTCGGGCAACGGCTTGTAGGTACCCCCACGTGCTAGCTCCAGGGACTTATTGATGTGTGATGCCATCACTCTCTTGGGGATGTTGATTTCCACGGCATCTTGCAACCCCGTCTCGCGCCTGCCACCCTCTTGTCCCGCAGCACGACCTTGGAGCGATGCACGCATGGCCAAGAGGACTTCTGATGGCAGCACCCCGTCTTCGTCGAGGACAGCTACCACACACACAGATCTACTGGTGCTCTTGGGTTGGCCCTAATCTTGTCGCACGCGCGTTCCCGGAAATATGCAACCACCTTCAGACTAGGGGGAGGCAGGGGACGGCGGGGGGGGGGGGGGTCAATTTGAGGTCTTAGTTGACTTGGGCAATCCAACCCACACCACAAAACTCTTCCCCAGCGGAAGAATGAAAACGACAAAGCGTTTGGGGCTCTGACACACACAAACACGGCCCCCAAACCCCCCTAGCCTCCCCCGTCTAGTGCCCCTGGCCTTCAGCACCGCGTCTAGTGACCGTGGCCTTAAGCAAAGGTCCAGAGAGGTCCGTTAACAGTTGCTTCCTCCAAAGCTTACCACTAGCAATGTCATGACAAACCTTTGGAGGATTGTCGTTGGGGACCTACAGCCACCATTTGCCCGGGGCAATAGTTGGCTGTTCAAACAAAGTAGGGGGGTACAAAAATGCTGAGGTGTTGGGTCACAGGTATCAAACATGTGGATTTCTGTCTGAGGGCGGTGGGCAAGGACTACGCTACCATTGCACATGATGGGCATAGTGGTGCTACTGGAGCAAATGTGGTCGTGCCCGTGTCTCTGTGGGCAGAGTGACTAGAGTGTGCACAAATGCCCAGTGCATGTAGACTAAAAAATTCAGCTTGCTAATGTTCCTCGGTTGATTGAATTTTAGCGAACGGTCAGGGGAATGAGAGCCTTTCTGGTCATTTACAGGCCAACCAGCATTGGTCAACTCCGATCAGTAAATGTGATTGTGCCACCTAGAGGGGGAAACGTGCACACCCCTTGTGGCATAGCCTTGGTGTTATTCTTTCCATTTTAAAGCCATTAGTCATGGACATCACCCCTGGCTGGTCCCCAACCACGAGAGACACATGGCATTCACATTCATGCAAACCCCCCCCCCCCCCGGCTGAACCAAACCGCAACATGCACTTGCCATTCACATTCATGAACATCCCCTCGTTCATTCCCACCCACAACGTGCACCAAGCATTCACATTCATGGGCATACCCCTGGTTGACCTATGCATAACATGCACCAAGATACAATCAACGTATGGTACGTGCTCTTTCAGCAGTAGCTGAAAAATTGAAAAGCCGCCACATCCTTCCATCCTGTTTGTTGATTATCGGCTCCCAAATAATGCACTCCTCTTGATTCATTCACTGAGCTCCAATCCAACCATCCGACCATATCCGGTCACAACATACAGCACAGTTACAGGGCAACCTGCCTCCATGTTGCACAAACTGCTCAACCATCAGCATTGCAAAACAAGAACAAAACACGGCCTAGAAAAAGGAAAGCGCAGCACCACATCAAGATAGACCTAAAGCAGCACCTGCATCGCGACTTTTACAGGGCACATTGTGGTGTGAACGATGCACAATTGGCGACCCCCCTGTTGCTGCAAAGATAGAAATGCACGGCAGGCTGTCAGTCTGCCCAAATTACAGGATGGTTGAGACCTTTTCGGTACAGAGCCATGGAAGCATCACCGACGAACAAATGCGAAATGCAAACTCCTCAGAAACAAATGTGGAGCTCAGGGGGCTCAGACGACCCCTGCAAATGCTGTTACTTCTGCGCCATGGAAATGGAGGTGTCACCTGACCACCCTCGGAGCCGAAGCAGAATGGCCCTCTGGAATGCAGACAAAAAAATGTGAACCGCGATTACTATCCCCCAAGAGGAGTCAGTTGACCAGCACTTGCCGTCGCACAATCGCCAACTGCTTGAGGAGGGCACAAATGGCCTCGAGCAACAAAAGCAGGCGACATAAAAAACCTGGCACTGGACACAACTGGCAGAGGAACTAACCAGCCTTTATGGAACATCCCCCACCCCCACCCTCTCTGTCTCTCTTTGTCCTGTCATCCTCTGCTTCCCCCTCCCCTGTGGTCTCCCCCACCCCCCTCATACGTACAAATTGAAAAGAGCAATTGCAAGGCGGATGATTGTACCCCCCGCTTGTCTACTCCCCCCCCCCAACCCCGGGCGCGCGACAGTCCCCCAGCCCCCAGGGGAACAGTTGCCAAGTGACGGTGGGGAACAGCACCGTCACCGTCCACGAGCACTGGACTGCACAGAAAACTGCTGGAAACAATTGAAATCTGCCAAGGTTGAGGCATGGAATGGCTGTCAGACACAATGGCAAGTGGAGGGAGGGAATGCAGCATAACAAAAGCACGCATGCCTTCAGTTGCCTGTCAATGTGCCGTGACTTAGACCCTTACTGGCTCAGTGTGAAACTTCTTGGTCCTAGTCCACTTCACTTGAATTCTTGAACATGTTCGCCACTCCGAACAGGAATATTTTGGGCAGCACCCTTAGGTGGTGGTTTGGCTTTTTTTGGCAGGAGGCTTTACAGAAACTGGGGCCAGAAGGTGTTTGGGAACCCACGTGGGAACAAAGTTGTGCAATGCAAATCCATGAGAACTATGCAATTGAAAATGTCCTGCCACAATGTGTACAGTGGGTGGGCAACAAAAGCAGTGGGGCAACACACAGCAACTTCAAACTGCAACACGTGATTTGTTGCTGTGACAAAGAGACAATCCCTCCCCACCCCCCAGGGATGGACATGGAGGAGGGAGGGAGTGGACAAAGGTTGCGTGGGGTGGGGTTGGGGTGGGGTAATGGACGAATTCGAAGTAATGAGATCAGGAGCAGCGGGCACAGCACATAGCCCAAATATACTGTACAGCAAAGAAATTCCTCACATTCCCAACCACCAACTAATGGCCAAACCACAGCAAGCACTTCTATTGCGATCAAAAAATGGAGCCACAAATCCAGGGTTCCAAATGTTGGGGGAAAAAACACCAAGTGCTGCTTGGACATGGCGTTGTTTGCGCCAGAGGGAGGTGAGCGTGCAAAGTCAAAGCACTAAGATTGGCACATTCCCGGCCGTTGCGCAAAGGTAAACCAACGGTCAGATGGGAACCCCATGCCTAGACAAGGCCGTGCCATGGCATGACCCACTGTACCACCGTGCTAGCGTTGGAGAGGCCTCAGAGGGTGCTGCAGACAGGGGAGGGGCAGTGGATGGGGGGAAACACATGGTATAATGGGGCATCAAGCCGAATCTCTTGACCCTCCGCCCGTACTTCAAGAAAAATTGGTTGGCCTGAACAGGCAGGCCGACAGTAACAGGAGGCACATGCTCATCCATGGTGAACTGAATGTATGTGACAGTCATGTGGGGTCTAGTTACATTAGCCATGGCTGAAAACCGCATCCAAACAAACAGAAGCGGTATGCCGTCTCCAGCACAATGTTGGTGTGAGCAGAAACAACTCTGACAGGTATGACCCAGCCCCTCTTTCATTCAAACTGAACCATGGCATCTGACATTCTGAACCACAAAGAGTGCAGTCAGACGCAGTCGCCATGCTTTAGACGGGCCGCGCCAGCATAAGCAGGGGGGGGGTTATGAAAGGGGGGCCACAGTTGGTCAGCTATGCTGCGCGCATGTTGTCTTCAACGGCATTCATCACTCATTGTCCAACCTCCAAGTGAGTGCCATGACAGTACAACAAGGGGTACGACGCTGGGGGATAGAGGATGATTCAGGTCAGCATTCAGCAGTAATGGTGCATCAGGATAAGCCAGAATTGTCAGAAGCTGGGCGGGAAGAAAATTGCTCGGGGGGTGACACGGAAGCCCATTTCCCCAACCCCCCCCCCCTCCTTGGCCGCCGTGACGGGAGGGGGGGTTCAGGGCGGGGGTGCCCGACCTGCCGTGCCGGGGGGGGGGGGGGGGGTCAACCCAACATCTATGGCTCAAAATGGTACCCACGGTGTGCTGATCATTTTGACTACTCAAATGTGGGAGGGGGATTATAGGTGGAAGAAACTTTTTCGGGCCAAATTTGGGTTCCTGCGCCTTTGGCGCCAACATCCGTTCTTGCACAAAACAAAGGGCCCGACACGGAACCCCATTTCTCCAACCCCCCCCCCCCTCCTTCGGCGGGCGTCCATGTCACACCCCCCCCCCCCCCGGCAGAGCAATTTTCAGGTCGCCTTGGTGTGTGCGACTGACTGAGACTTTCTTTTCTCTCTGACTCAAACTGTCCATCAAGTTCAATGTGAGGCTTTGGGCGACAGCCTGGATTAAAGCGTACAGCAGAAAGTACAACGAGGCTCCCACATGCAGCATCATGCGGTTCACCTGGTGAACCTACTCTGTTCACTACCTGCGTGACCTACTCTTTGCATATGCACTTGTGCGGTGCCACACCTTACAGCTCTTATTTCCGAATTGCTCCCCTAGTCGTGTACCTGCTGGCCGTCTGCGTCGTTTGGGTGTCTTTCCATGCACCTGTATCCCTGTTCTTCCCTCGGCGGTTTGTGCCCTACTCTGACTGTTTCATGAGCCATCTGGATTAGCTTGCTACTCACCAACGTCGCACAATCGGCCAGCCCTCGTCCTCTTGGTTATGGCACACTCCGGCTTCCCATGCCTAGCCGCAAAAAAATGAACCCTGGCTTCCTCCCGATCATGGTCCACTCGGGCACCGATCCACGCGTTGCGCTTCCCCAATCATCATCGAGACTCCGGACAAATACCACTCGATCAGCTTGCTGGTGTACTGCCCCGGGGGGGGGCAATTCCTCGGTCGTGGACGCCATGTACCCCCCCAACTAATCGTTGGCCGAAGGCCCCCCGGGGGGGGGGGGGGGGGGGGTTCTGGGAGGGGCGATGGGGGGGGGGGGTTTGCGAGGGGCTTTGAGGGAGTTGGGGGGGTCAAGGAGGGCCGGTGGGGGGGGAGGGTCTAGGTGGGGCGATTTGGGGTGGGGGGGAGAGGCACAGGCTCGCCTTACCTCCACTTGGTCTCCCTCTAACCATAGCATCACCATAAACCTAAGCCTAACCTTTGCAGCAAGTCGCTTCGGCCATGCTAGCCATGTTGATTGGGCTGAATAAGATCCCCAAAATCACCTCGCAGAGGTTGTTAGATCAAAGCTAGGCAGGCGTATATAGGGGAAAAGGCCACATACCCCCCCTTTTTGGGCCCTTTTGGGCCTACCCTACCCCAAGGAGTTGAATTGTTAGTTTAAATGCTTGTAAAATAATTATTTTGTCCAAAAAAAGCATCCCCCAATTTTTGACCCCCCCCCCCTACTTGAAACCCAATTTTTGGACACGGGGGGGGCGTAGCAACGGGCCATACGCCGACTCCCTCCCACTCTCGGACCACTTTCAGGGCGGGGGGGGGAGGGGGGGGGCTGGGTCTGGGGGGGGGGGAAGGGGGGCTAACAAGAAAGGGGGGGGCTGGGTCTAGGGGGGGGGGGCTGCCAAGAAGGGGGGGGGGGGGCAGGCTTCATCCCCTCACAAATATGGCATAAGATGACCGCCTCATCACTACATCACCCCTGCATTCTCGGGGATCCCCAAAGACATGGGGGACAAAATCAGAATTGGTGGAGCCCACAAGCAGGCGGAAATGCTACATCACCCCTGCATTCTCGGGGATCCCCAACAAAGGGGACAAAGTCAAAGCAAAAAAAAAAGCAAAAGAAACAGAAACAAAATTTTTCCCATGGTGCGGCTGGACCTACCTGTCACAGGTACCGCAGATTGACCCCATTGAGGTTTGAACCCAGGTCCTTGCGGTTGTAGAGGCACTGCTCTACCCACTAGGGTATGGCCCATCTCTGACTTACATCAGCACAGGGGTGGTATTGATATTTGGTCCAATTTGGTTTTCATCCACTATTGGGGTCTCCTAAAAAAAATGAGTAGTTTGAGTATAGACACATGGGGTGAAAACCCATTTTTTCACCCTCTACTAAGTCAAGCAAAATTTCCTTAGGGCGCCTTTGGCGCCCATGGTCCGGCACTTCCGGGCCAAAACCCAGCAGGGAGGGGGGGGGGGAGGGGGGGGGGAGTCGGCGTAAAGGGTCCGGTCCCGGCGGCCCCCCCGTGTTTTTGGAGCTTTTGAGGAAGGGGGGGGGGGCAAAAAATGACCCCCCCTTTTTTTGGGTCAAACATCATGAAGCTTTTGGTTTTTTCGATTTTGAGCCGAAAAAGTGTTTCCGGGTCCCGACTCCATGGGGTTTGTATGGGGCGGAGTGGGACGAGCTCTGATGCAGTTTATGCACTTTTTAGCCATTTTTGCTATGTTGGCGGTTTTGGTGACCTCGGTGAGCCCATGAGGGGTGTGAGTGGGGATGTTGTGAGATTATATGCCTACCAGGATACAAAAGGAGGTTTTTTGCAGTCTCTAGCTTTGCTTGGAGGGGTTCACAACCCGTGCCAAAAATGCGAAATGACTGTTTCCACCAATAATGACTTACGTGAGTGTACGGGCCGGTGCACAACCTGCTTATGCAGTTTTTCACCGTAGGCAACTCAAAAATCGAAGTTTCCGAAACTTTTTTTTTTGATATTGTGACCACACAATATGACCATCCAAGGTATGTAAAGCATGTTTTAGGCCGTATTTACGTGTTTTTCACTTCAATTGGGGATTGGGTGCGGAGGGGGGGGGTCTCCCAAGGGATTGGTACACAACCTGCTCATGCAGTTTTTCACCCTGGGCGGCTCAAAAATCGAAACTTATTTTTTTGACTTCGATTTTTCAGCTGCCTGGGGTGAAAAATTGCGTAAGCAATTGTGTACCGATCCCTTGGGAACCCCCCCCCCCCCAACACTCAAAACCAAATAATGTGAAAAACACATAAATACTGCCCAAAACATGTTTTACATTCCTTGGTTCGTCATATCGTGTGGTCACAATATCAAAAATAATAAGTTTCGGAAACTTCAATTTTTGAGCTGTATAGGGTGAAAAACGGCATGTTGTGTACAGCAGGTTGTGTACCATCCCATTCATTCATATAAGCCATCAGTGGTGGAAACAGTCATTTCGCGTCTTTGGCACGGGTTTGGACCGGCCTTTGGCGAGGCTAGAGACTGCAAAAAAAAACGGCCTTTCGCCTCCTAGTGGGTATATAATCTCACAACATCGCCACCTGCGCCCCTTAGAGTGGGTACCACGGGCTCACCGAGGTCACCAAAACCGCCAACACAGCACAAATGGCCGAGAAGTGCATAAACTGCATCAGCGCCCGTCCCACTCTGCCCCCCCCCATACAAACCCCATGGAGTCGGGACGCCAAAACAATTTTTGGCTCAACATTGAAAGAAAAAAACCAAAAGATTCATGATTTTCGACCCAAAAAAAAGGGTGGGTTCTATTCTTCGACATTTATGACCCCCCCCCCACCTCCCTCAAAACCACAAAAAAGTGGGTTTCAAGTGGGCGGTGGGGTCTAGGGGGGTCCGGACCAAAAACTCATTGGTGGATGCGTTTATTGGACAAATGAATGATTTTACAGGGGTTGAACTAACGATTCAACCCCTTGAGGTAGGGTAGGCGAACAGCCCCAAAAAGGCCAAAAAGGGGGGTATGTGGTGTTTTCCCCTATATACGGGCTTGCGCGGCTTTGATGTAAGGACCTCTGCGAGGTGATTTTCTTTTGGCCACACTTGGTGCCCGTGGAGCGTTGGGCGACTCCGGCGCCCATGGACGCCAAGGGGCGGCACCTTTGGCAACTAACTGTTGGCCGCAGGCCCCTTGGGGGGGGGGGGTTGGCGTCTTCAGACCCGCGGAGTCCCCCCCCCCCCCCGGGATGTACTGTGATCGCCCACGTGGGTCATGTACCTGTTGGCCATTCGTGTCGCTAGGCTGCCTTCCTATACACCTGTATCCCTCTTCTTCGGTCGCCTTTTTTTGTCATGCACCGGTGCCTTTGTGTGCTTCATTTCCTTGTGTAATGTGCACCACCTCACCATGTAGAACGGCTATGGCGCACTCATGTCGTGCCGGCAACTTGCTCATATAGTGCTACAATACTATCTTCATTCGAACGTGCATGCTTTCTAGCACTGGCTTCTGTGTGTGCCACCACATTCTGTGTTCGCGGGTGTGACTGATTGAAGACCTCTCCTTAATGGGGATCAAGTATTTTCATCCCATGCGCGGCTGCATCAAGCTTGCCAAAGGGTAATCCTCTAGCATTTCGGTCGCCATCTGGCATGTGGGTGACACCCCCCCCCTCCCCGCGGCTTTGAGAGACATTGCCCCATGAAAGGTACATGTGTGCAAGGGCTAATGGGGAGGGTGGTTGCAGATGTTAATTGTGCCAAACACCAAGCAAGCCCTAAACAGTGGATTTAGAATGGCCATCTCGTGAGAAGTATGCTTGTAGGTGTATATGGGCGTCTTCATGAGTGGGGGGGGGGGGTCTAAACCCCAAAAACCGTCCACAAGAGGTGCATCGGCTGGAGGTTGAGTGCCACAAGGTGGGGATACCTATTTTGAGGGCAGGGGATTCATTTTTGAAGGTTTCGGAGCTTGTCCTAATGTCCCCTTGGCAGAATCTCTATTTTTTGTGTTTTTTTTGTGTTTTTGGGCATGTTTTTGGCCCACACAGCCTGCCCGGCTATCGTAACAATGATAGGACCACAATTTTGACGCATCGTTGAGATGAAACTCCACTCAAATTGTTCCAAGATGTGCTTTTCACACCGATTAAAAAAAATGACGACACCGTCCACCTTAGTGACCTTAGTGACACCACTTTGGAGCGAAAGAGGCTTGAAGGTCAATTTCTTGTTTGGGGGAACAAAAAATACTAGCCCGCAAAAAAAAATATTTGTTGAAATTCTCCAAAATATTGTTCAGATGGGACATCAAACCAGTGGACATGGCATGGAAAAATATATCTTTTTACCTTGTTTCAAAATTGTCTCAAGTGGCGTTGGAGATATGCCCCCGGGACCGTTCTTGGGTGGGTGTGCAGTCTACACTCGGAGCAGCAGATTTGGGCCTGTGGAACCCAAATGACATCTTACCATCCAGGCTAGCATTTTGACATATCGATGTGTTCGTCCCCAACTAAAGGCATTATAAAGCCCTTTGTACCTACTTTTAAGAAGGGTATTACATACCATGGTGCACTAACATCGATTTTGAGCTACTCGGCTCAAAAGTTGACCGGTTCATGGACAAAATAGACACCCCACGAAAATACCGAGAGATGCGTCTGCAACGACGTCCTATTGGTCGCTGCAAACTTGAGGTTGCATGCCATGCCCGCATCTCAATGCAGCATCACGAGTGTGCTACCGCATGCATTTGCAGCCATTTGGCACCACATAGCCTAATATGTATCGTGCATACATTCATGTGCTTGAACGGTAGCAGCCATGACAATACTTGATTTTTTCAACACATCCATTTGCGGCGGTCCCAGTTGTCCCGCCCCGGGATGCACCAGCGACTCTTACGCGCGCCCGCCTTGCGGCCTGGCAAGCGCGGCCCCTACGGGTGGGACTCGGGTCTCCCTAGGCCCATTACGGCAAGCCAACATTTCACCCCACGGCCACATGCACCTCATTGCCTGGATGTGGCACGACCAATTGCCACCGTCCCAGTGACAGGGTCCCAAAAGGGCACCACCTTGGGGCTATGTGCCTGACATACCGAGTCGTCACGGTCTCGAAAAATAGGCAAAAACTTTCACTGTTGAGGCCAACAGTGAAAAATAGGTAGATGTGGATATTCTAAAAAAAAACCCGTTCTATGAGGCTAAATCCATAATGTTTCACAGTCAACGGTTGAACATAACCGTAGTTGTGTTCGCCATGGCTGCTGGTATTGATACATTGTACACCCTTGGAGCACCGCAATTTCATAAGTAGTCGGGGCCCCTTGTGTGCGGACCACAAATTACCCCGGAAGAGAAGAAGAATCACATGTAGCACACAACAAAGAATGAATGCACCAACAATACACTAGCAAAGCAAAAAATACCGTACCCTTCCAAGTATGAGAATATTTGTCAAGAACTAACGGAAAAGGGAAATAGGACACGGTTCTATTGTTACCAGTGAAAGTTCTTAGGACATTGCGGACTGGGGCAAACGCATACAGAACCTGCAATGGACATACGGATGGCTGTAAAACTATGGAGCCATAGTGATGGTATCAACGTAGCAACATTGTAAACATGGCAGCAAAATGTCGAAAAAACGGGAACCCTGGCCCAAGGAAAACGCCAAAGATACTTATACATTGGAAATTATTGTACACCTGCAAGACGGAAATCGAGAACAACCTAGTACTTTGGAATTCAAAACACGGCATGTAACCAACTCAGTAGCGCAATAGGGAACATGTGGTATAAAAAAGCAGTGGTGTTTTGACACACATTCATCACAGACTTACGAATGGAATAGTGTTTTACCCTTGACACTGAAACTCTAGCCCAATCACCACAGAACAAAGAGTATAAAGCAACTGTGGCAGCGCTGGGTGGTAGAAAAACATAACCGAGAACATGTGCACACAGCCAAGCAACCACATACAAATTACAGAGGATGACCCCGAAACTCCCCGCCACCGAGGGTACAATTACTGCCGTTGGCCTTATCGTCTTCCACTTCTATCCTGAAGCAGCCTGTCCCCCACTCTGCTTGTTGTTGTCCTCAATCCGAGCAGCGATGGCATGTTGCGCGTTCTGGTCAATGATCTCTACATCAACCTTTCCATCCAACTCCATCTGTGTTAGTGTCTTTTGCTTTCGGCTAGCCTATTTGGCTCCTCGTTTGGGCTTTGCCTTTTCACCACCAGCCCGTTTTGCCAAAGCCGGTTTGGTCGGGGGCTTGCTGGACGCAACACCGAGGGAGGGCTCGGGGGCATAGGTGGCCGGCTGACTGGCAATACACGAGGGGCAGTAGCACACTAAGTAGAGGTAATGTCGCTGCTTGTGCAACACCAGTATCAGTGTCAACAGCCAAACCAAGTTGGGTTGGATGCTTGGGAGTGGATTGCTGTGCAAGGTGGGCCGGAAATAGAGAGTCCACTAGCCTTTGATGTTGACAACCGACCATGTGCTCCACGGCTCTCCATTTGGATTGCTTGAGGGCCTTGTTTGTTGCGCCCAGCTGTTCGTTCTCGCGGGCATGTGCCACTAGTTTCCGGCGCTAGATGTCATGTTTCTGCGCAGCATTAACCTCATCCCTAAAATTCTTATCCAGCATTTTGAAGTGTTGTCGATTGACAGGCGGCTTGGACAGGAATAGCCCACCTTCAGTCCGCAAATCTGCTGCAAGCTCCTTTGTGCACTGCTGAACGGCCTTGCCGAAATTGTGTGCCACCAATTCTCCTCCGACCTTCTAGTCGCCCGGGACCCACACACGCACTAGCCGACCGGGCGTGTAGGAAATCAGGGTAGGCGTATTGGCATACACATGCACAGATTTCCGATGAACACCGAACATTGCAATGACAGCAGGCGTCTGTAGGGCCGCGGGGACCACCGTACCATCAGCCAACAAACCAACCAACCACCTGAACCACGAAGGCCTTAAGTCAACACTTGTGGCCACATACGGTGGATGTGGAGCGAGTGCACGAAGGGTGACTATTGCAACCAGCAATGTTCGCGTGGTGAGCTGCTAAGGCCTTTGCTGGTGGAGAGGTTGTCCTCCTGGGTCATGTAGGGTCGATTGACACATTACCTCCATTGCTCCAAAGAAATAGCATCCTCAAAAGTTGCTGCAAGGCGAACTTCATATTGGGCCCATACAGAATAATGGACGTACCGTGGACAGCCGGTCTCTTCCAAAACTTGCTGCTCAACGATGTAGCAACTATGCTCATTCAAGTACCTCGATGTACAACAGCGGGAACTCTGCTTGCACACGTTTCTGCTTGTCTTCTCCAAAATGGATTGTGCAACTCACACCCACAAATACAGTAGTGGTCATACCATTAGGCTCCATGTTGGCAGTCTTAGGAGGGCTCCCCTCCTCCATACTCAGAGCTTCTCGCAGCAATCCTCAGGTGTCTGCACGCATGGGGTCCACCAAGAAATCGGTCTGCTTCAAGTTGTACCATGAAGGGGTCCCTGTCCCTAGTTGGAATGGTGCTACTTCACGTCCGGTTGCCACCAGTGCCCACTGCCATTCGTCCCACTTCACCGCATTCCACAGCATCTGGGTTGTGGCCTCTATCCTTGAATGGCCAGAATGCAGGTCACAGCTTCACCGTTGATCTTGAAAACGTTCGAGTTGAACAACGTGAGTAGAAAGTGTCCAATTCTACACAATGTAAGTAGAGAACATCCATGCTTTGACTACCATGGAGCTTCAGATAAGTCGGGCAGAACGCATGGCAGCGCCCGTGGCATAGGCACTTCAAGTTCCTCAAATCCAGTGACACTGTACTGGCGGTAATCTTAAAGGATGGAAAGGCAACCGAGTTGGCGAATTGCAGTCAATACGGCCGGGAGAGTACCGTGGAGTACCTTAAAGAATGCATGGCTTAACGTATTTTTCTCATCGAAGCGCTCGACTGCTTTCACCAACTTGTCTTGGCCGTCAAGGATGAGCCTGCAGAACCGTGCAAGACACCTCCATTCGTCAACCCCCTTCAAGCTTTGCAGAGGAAGAAATGGTTTCCCTATTGACAGTGAAAGTCACCAGCGCTTCAGCCATGGTAGTGTAATTTCACAACCGGACATGGAAACAAGGGCTGTGCATACCGTGGTATCAACGTCCAAAAATTCTTTGGACGGAACCCCCCGGTCTCGTATCACCTCCCAGATGCAGTGCGCCTCGAGGAGCATGTCGTGCGAGAGTGTGGGGATGGTTTGTGCCCCGTCTGATGATCCTGTAATTGTTCGTCACGATACCTTCAATTTCCGTCACATGCATGGGAGCAACACCATGGATTTTGTTCGGACACAAATGGGGGGAGGGGGATTGTTGCATGTGGTCGAGATACAACACCCGTATGGGAGTTGCTGAGAGGGCGCAATGGCACGGAGAGGTGATCGATTGGTGGGCTGTAACTGAGCAGTTGATGTTCACCTGGTACACAGGTTTTGAAATCATCAAACATTGACATGACCTTTAGTGTCAGCGGACGGATGCCTGGTTCAGAAGAGGGCATGGCGCATGGGCCGGAGTTTCGGGTACCATGTTGGGGTGCTTTTGTGCTCATGCAACGCAACCCTCGGTGTCCAAAAGCAATGGTAACAAAAGACGAGCGGAGAAAATAGTTGGAGTGCAATGGCTATACGAGAACTTTTTCTGTGTTCCGGCGCCACATGAGTGCAGCGTTCGCAGGTGAGCTATGAACAAAGCAGACGCATTTAGGCAATAGCGTAGCATGTGTACAACCGTTGCAACCATAACCACAAACTTCATGCAGATCGTGTATGTCCACAAGTGGACGTCCCTGGGAACAAGTGAAGCCACACGTCGGCTGTCATGCTAGTGCAGACAAGGTCTACCACGGGTACCCGTGTCTCAGCTGATGAGTCCTATACACCCAAGGGTAGCGAAACATACAGTTATGCGCGCAAGGGCATATATCGCACGAAGTCGCCCCCCCCTACCTTGGAGGTAGGGGGGGTAGGGGGGGGTTGGGGGGGGTAGGGGGGGAGGTAGGGGGGGGGTAGGGGGGGGAGGTAGGGGGGGGAAGGTAGGGGGGGAAGGTAGGGGGGGGAAGGTAGGGGGGGAAGGTAGGGGGGGGAGGTAGGGGGGGGGTAGGGGGGGGGCGACTCCGCGGGTCCTAGGACGCCAACTAACCCCCCCCCCCGGGGCCTCCGGCCGACAGTTAGTTGTCAAAGGTATGGGCCCAAGGAGCCAACGGGCGCCGAAGGCGCCCAATGGGGTTATGTAGCCACCTTGCCCACTTGTGGGCTCTTTTCTGATTCTGCCCCCCGCTCTGAGGCGGTGGGGATCCCCTAGGCGGCAGGGGTTATACAGCCACCTTGCCCCATCCTTGCCCACAAGTGGGCCAATTCTGATTTTGCCTCCCCGCTCTATAGCGGTGGCTATTTGGGCGTCTGGCCGTACTAGAGACCCATACTTTGGTATACTAGGGGCCCCTAGGGGCGTCATGGTGACCCCCGGCGTAGGTTTTGACTTCTCATTTTGTTCCCTTTGTTGGGGACCCCCGAGAATGCAAGGGTGATGTAGCATTTCCGCCCTCTTTTGGGCCCCAACCGTCCGGTGCTATTGAGGAAACCGGGACAATCTTTGAATCCACGCTTTGTTGCGTGGTGCATCAGGGTTACCCCCGGCGTAGGTTTTGACTTCTGATTTTGTTCCCTCTGTTGGGGACCCCCGAGAATGCAGGGGTGATGTAGCATTTCCGCCCTCTTTTGGGCCCCAACCGTCAGGTGCTATTGAGGAAACCGGGACAATATTTGAATCCACGCTTTGTTGCGTGGTGCATCAAGGTGACCCCCGGCGTAGGTTTTGACTTCTTATTTTGTTCCCTTTGTTGGGGACCCCGGAGAATGCAGGGGTGATGTAGCATTTCCGCCCTCTTTTGGGCCCCAACCATAATGTTGAGATGTAGCCAATTCGCCGAGACCGGCACTTGAAGATCCCTGCCTCGAGCTTTCATACCCCGGCTCGAGGAGGAGGCAATCAGGGGCTTGAAGATCCCTGCCTCGAGCTTTTCCCCGGCTCGAGAAGAAGGCATTCAGGGGCTTTATTTCTTCCTTTCCTTTCTTATAGGCGTAGGCGTAGGCAGGGGTGACGTGGCCACCTTGCCCACAAGTGGGCCAATTCTGATTGTTGCGTCTGTTGCGTCGCGATTTTCCGCGTTTTCCGCGGGGTTACAAGTGAGACTGGTTTACAGGGTTACAAGTGCAAGTTACAAGGCAAGGGCATCGTGCAGCCTGTGCATTTGTGACCACGGCTTTTCCATCACCCGTTCTACAGGATATTGTGCATCACCATGAATTACGATTCAGTCGAGGACGTGGTTGCAACATATGTTGCTCGCTATGCAGAGCACTATAGGCAATTCTGGTCGCATCCTTGGCCCACAAGGCCCATCAACGCACTGTTGGTAGACTTGCAGACCGTGGGAATCAAGGCAACTTCGATGCATGTGTTCCGCGCCCTCAATCGCTGGCGTCAATGTCGCGTTTTGGAGTTGACATACCAGCCGCCGATGTATTTGTTGCCGTTCTGTGATGCCTGCCACGCGTGCGGTGGGAATCTGGAAGCAGCCCATGTTACCACTCTGGAAGTATTGGGGAATGCTCAGGTGCTCATTCCGCGTACGATGTAATCCGCTCTGCCAATGTTGTAAGTACCATATTGCATTCCCGTTCTTCCTTAGGGGAGGCCGAAGGATATTCAACTTGTGAAGGGCACCTGTACTTGGTGCGACATACACTATACCTACGATGGTTTCACCGTTGGTGGTAAATCCTATCGACTCACCGAGGAACGGCCATACATGATGGTCACGAATAGGTGTGTGCAACGTCCGTTTTTGTGTCCATTTCCAAGATGTGTGCCTACAGTGCACGACATCTGTGCAATATTTAGGTCCGTCTTGCGCAAGCGCGACATCAATGACACGGAAGTGAGGTTGACGCTGCAACATGCTACCTTCCACACACAAGGTCTTGTGTTGGGGATACCACCAAAGATTTTGAAGAAGGGTTTGTTTCTGCGTTGGGCCATGCGCTATCACCGAGAGCAGATGGTGCAGGACGTCATGCCCGATACGGATCTCCGGGATGACACACTCTTTGAGATGTTGAACACCCGCATCCGTAACAATGGAATGCCTTCACGGCACCATAGGTGTGTGTTTACTACAGTGGTGTTACCCTTCGGTTTGGTGAGTGGACAACTACCATCTCTTGTTTGCGTCGTGTGTAGGTGCACAACAGCGGGGCCCCAGCATGTGAGGCACATGAGTTTCAAGAAGGCTGGGGACGACAAAGTGGCATACCTTACTGCAGCTCTCCAGAGGTTTGAGGAGGTGGTGATTCTGGACGGGCACGAGAAGGTTTGCCGCCGTGTGTGTCAACATCAACGTGGTGAGCGGGGACTACATCCAACAACAGGCTTGAACATCCCTTTGCAATGCTCCCAATGGCCTGACAAGACTACTGGGTCTGCCTACTGCCGTGAGCATAAACCTGTTGATCAACCGGTCGTTCCCAAACTTTTGGATGAGAGCGATGATGAAGAAGATGAGGTGATTGCCCTCCGTACGCGGGCCAAGCAACAACAACAGCCGACCAAGCCCAAGCCTACAAGCACAGTGAGCGACGAGGGTTGCACGAAGACCTTCGTTGTGCATCCGGGCAAGACGTCGGGTCTGCTAGCAACTGCTCGGCCTTCCAACTGCATTATTGAGTTGTCGGAATTGATACAGCCGGAGTCTACGCACGATGTCCTCAACTGTGTCCACGCTCTGCGGGAGGATGGTGTCGTCATTCATTACGCTGGGTATGACAACGGTTGTCACTGCGACCAATCCGTTCGCAAGCACAAGGTTTCGACTTTGGAGGACGTGACTTGGTTTGTGGACAGGTATACTTGCAATCCTCATACCTTGCCATAACAAGGATACATGCAATGCATGGATGAAGCTTCTGCTTCTGTTGCTCATAGGTTCCACGAGGTGAACCACAAGTGTACGAAGTACAATGCAGACGACATCCCTGCCTTGGAAGGCGTCAACAGTGAGGCGTGCGAGCAGCTCTTCGTATGGTTGTCGCGCTTCAAGTACATTGCACCTACCATGAATGATGTCCGGTTCTTCTTCCTGCTTTGGAACGTTTGTGAGGCCCACAATCGCTACCTGGGGGCAGGGGGCGACCCGGCTGGCATCTTGAAGCCTTCTGCACCAACTATGGCACGTGAGGAGCAACTGGAGGATCCCCTTACTTGGATTATTTTGATCGTTGAGCCGACAGTTGCCGTTAGCTTGTCGAACTTCCTTCTGCGGCAATCGGCGGCCTTGCATCGGGCAATGACGTATGCGTCGCCTTCCCCCAACACGCTCCCGGCTAACAACCCCGTCGCACACTTGGCACGCCCGGTTACGTCAACGGCATCGGGTTCGTCTGGTTACGTGGCCATGGGCTCCGTCTCGCGGCGCATTGGGTCCAAGCGCGCGCAGCCCCCAAGTCCAGCGTCAGCAACATCCTCACCGGCCCTAAAGCAAGTGGCCCTTGATCAGACCGACGTGGACGGTATCGCGAAGCAGCTGTTTGCCACCGATTTGAAGGGGAAGGACGATCCTTTGTCCCCATCCAGTGCCGAATCTACGTCTTCCTGTGGTGCTCCTGTTGGTGCTGCAGGTGTGTGGCGGTAACCTAACGCCTTGGAAGCACTTCTCCGTTCCATGTTGCCATCATGTTACTCTTATCATTGTAGGTGATCCAGCCGCGGAAAAAGAGGCCACTGTTGACGAAGGTGAATTGCACGGTGATGACGTGATGCCAGATGAGGCAGCAGCTCCTGCACCCCTTCCGCCGGGCCGTGCCCCTAAGGTCGTGGCACAGAAGAAGGATAGCGAAGGTTCCTGCTTCGTCGTGTTCCTGCTCCGTAGGTTCGCTGACACTTTACGCATATCACGTTTTCTTTCGTCACATGGGTATGTTTCGTCTTTCTAGTCCCCGACAAGTTGAGGCACCATGAAGTGGTAATGTCGGAGGGCGTCAGGAATCAGCTGAGGACCCTTAGTATTGAAGTTGGGGGTTTCAAGGAGTGGGATGCGGACAAAGAGGCGCAGGACTTCCAAAAGTTGCGGGAGCCACCCTCCGGTTTGTCTGTGGCGAACTACGACAAAATTGTGACCTTCTTCTTGTTGCGCTTGCGTGGCAACGAACCCATCGCGGTCCGCCCGGTGATGAAAGGCATCTTCGGCAAGGGGCAAGTGAAGTGCCCAAGTACAGTGGGTGTGTACAACTACACATGCGTTGCGAACGGGCCTTTTGTTGGTCGCAATACATCTCTTCTTTACTTTTGTCCGTTTGTCCTTGCAACAGGTAAGGCCGTGCTGCTGCGCTTTCAGTATGAGGGGATGTTGCTGCTGCTGACGAAGAAGTCCCCCATGGCACCGCTGCCTTCGCTGTGGATCGTGTTGTTGCCCTGCGTGGCCCAACCCCCATTATGCAGCAGTATGGTGTGGAGCAAGTCGACTGGAATAAGCGCGTGCAGCTGGTGCCGCCAAAAAGTTTCTTGCTGCCGAACAAGACCGTGGAGAAGCAGCAGCCGAAGGTTGGTGTTCCAGAGTAGTCCGTGAGCGGTGTAAGTACGTGCTGTCTACATCACCGTCTACTTGCATTCATCGCTCCCATGGTGCCATTGGCACATGGTGCCCATTGGTTACACACTGTATTTAAGTTTTCACCTGTGTCCTCCGTTGTTTGAGTCCATCATATATGGCACCTTTTGCGTGGGCCGCTATGCCGTGGTATTGTGTTCCTACTGCGGTGGCTTGTCGCTTGTCTTCTGCATTCTTTGGTGTGCCGCCATGCTTGGCACCCTGCGTCCATACTTGTTCTTCTGTTCATAGTCACGTGTTGACTTTGGCGCTGCATACGGTGCAGCAACACATCGGACTCGAGTGGTAGCAATCACTCACCATGGGTCGCAGTTCGTGTTTTGGGTTCGTGGCTGTTGTGCTTGCATTGGTCTCCTCTTTGCAGATGGGGTGGAGGTGTTTGGGCGAGAAGGGAGCCGTAGAAAAGAACGGTTAGGTGGTGCGTAGGAGTGAAGTTCTTTGAAGGCCCACAGGCAAGGCGGTACGCACAGAAGGCGGGGCGAACACAAGGCGGAACACACAAAACGCGGTCTGTGGCCACCGCAGGAGTCTTGTTATTTAAGGGGCCACAGGCAAGGCGTTGCACACACAATGCGGTAAACACAAAAGGCGGTCTGTGGCCACCGCAGGAGTCATGTTGGTTAAGGGGCCTCAAGCAAGGCGGTGCACACACAAGGCGGGACACACAAAAGGCGGTCTGTAGCCACCGCAGGAGTCTTGTTATTTAAGGGGCCACAGGCAAGGCGGTGCACACACAAGGCGGTGCACACACAGGGCGGAACACACAAAAGGCGGTCTGTGGCCACCGCAGGAGTCTTGTTATTTAAGGGGCCACTGGCAAGGCGGTGCACACACAAGGCGGAACACACAAAAGGCGGTCTGTGGCCACCGCAGGAGTCTTGTTATTTAAGGAGCCACAGGCAAGGCGGTGCACACACAAGGCGGTGCACACACAACGCGGTAAACAAAAAAGGCGGTCGGTGGCCACCACAGGAGTCATGTTAGTTGAGGGGCCACGGGCAAGGTGGTGCACACACAAGGCGGTGCACACACACAAGGCGGTGCACACACAAGGCGGAACACACAAAAGGCGGTCTGTGGCCACCGCAGGAGTCTTGTTACTTAAGGGGCCACAGGCAAGGCGGTGCACACACAAGGCGGACCACACAAAAGGCGGCCTGTGGCCACCGCAGGAGTCTTGTTATTTAAGGGGCCACAGGCAAGGCGGTGCACACACAAGGCGGTGCACACACAAGGCGGAACACACAAAAGGCGGTCTGTGGCCACCGCAGGAGTCTTGTTATTTAAGGGGCCACAGGCAAGGCGGTGCACACACAAGGCTGTGCAGCCAAAAGGCGGTCTACCAACGCAAGGGTCCGGGTGGGGTGGGGGGCGGGGGTTGCTCGGGAAGGGCGGGAGGATGGGGGGTTGGTGGTGGGGGGGGGGGGCAGGTAGAAGTAGCAACATAGGGGGGGGAGGTAGGGGGGGGGGAGACGAGGTGGGGGGGGGACCCCTAACGTCACCCCTAGACGTGCCGCCTAACGTCACCCCGCGAGGCAATCCCTAACGTCACCCACCGAGGCGACCCCTGATGTCACCCACTGACAGGTGACAGGTGACAGGTGACTGCTAACGTCCAACGTCACCCACCGAGGCGACTCCTAGCATCACCCACGGAGGCGACCCCTAACGTCGCTTACCAAGGCGACTCCTAACAGCACTCGCCGAGGCAACCCCTAATGTCACCTATTGAGGCAACCCCTAACGTCCCCCACTGAGGCGACTCCAAACATCGACCCTAGACATATCGCCTGACGTCACCTACCGACGCAACCCCTTACATCACCCACCGAGGCAACTCCTAACGCCATCGACCGAGGCGACTCTTAACGTTACCCACCGAGGCGACCCCTAACGTCGCCTGCCGGGGCCATCCCTCACGTCGCCCACAAAAGCGACCCCTAAAGTAGCCCACAGAGGTGACTCCGAAGGTCACCCACCAACACTACCCCTAAAGTCACCCCTGCAGGGGTCGCCTAGTGTCACCCACCGAGGCGACCCCTCGCGTCACACAACAAGAACGTCAGCCGCAAAGGCGACCCCTAACGTCACCCTACGAGGCGCCACCCAATGTCACGCACCGAGGTGCGTCCTAGCGTCAGCCACCGAGGCGACCCTTAACGTCACCTACTGAAGCGACCCCTAGCGTAACGCACAGACGCGACCCCTAACGTTGCCTACCAAGGCGACCCCTAACGCCACCCACCGAGGAAACCCCTAGCGTCACCCACGGACGCGACCCCTAACGCCGCTCACGAAGGCGAGTCCTAGCGTCACCTGCCGAGGCAACCCCTAACGGCACCCACCGAGGCAACCCCTAAGGTCCCCCACCGAGGCGACTCCGAACGGACCAAGGCGTTCCCTGATGTCGACCCTAGAGGTATCGCCTAACGTTACCCACCGAGGCAACCCCCAAAGCCACCCACCGAGGCAACTTCTAACTTCATCCACTGAGGCGACTTCTAACATTAGCCAGCGAGGTGACCCCTAACGTCGCCCGCCGGGGCGAACCCTAATGTCGCCCGCCGACGTGACGTCTCACGTCACCCACAGTGTTGAGAGGGTTTTTAGCTGTTGATAATGAAAGTGGTATGCGCTTTCATTCGGTTATAGCGGTTTTAAGTGTTGGATTGTGTAGGGTGGTTGCTTTGGCTTTGGCGTGGCATTCGACTTGCGCGTGATTGGGAGATGTTGAGGATGTGAGATTTTCACATTGCCCATCTAGTTTTGGTATTGCCCATACCAGCCTATGTTTACCGTTGATATTTTCCATAGCAATTGCACCGGGTAGGGCATGGAATTTTGCCTACAGCCATACACACCAAATCGTCCGCATAGTAGTGGATCGGGGTACGGAGGCTTCAACGCCCGCGAGAATGCGGGTTTCGCACAGTTGCCTGTGCGCCGCGCACCCAAGAGTCCACCGGGCGACCTAGCTTACGCTCAAACGAAAGTGCCGCAAGATGTGGTTGCCGTTGTTGCTGTGTAATGTCTGGTGGAAGGGGTGTTCCCCGCCGCGGAAACCATCGGCAATACCGTGTACCCTGTGCAGGGGGACCTACCATGGGCAAACCCTAGGCACGTTCAGTCCAATGCTGACGTGGACCCCCACTTTTTTGGTGGAATGGGCAAAAACGTCAGGGCCGTGGGTGGGGATGACAAAAACTTGGCTGGCCACAGCAACCCCCCAAGAGTTGTACCACGTGGCTGGATTCCATATCCCGGAACCTTTGGTTGCCGCCATCCCTGAGGATGAGATGCCAGATTTCCGATGCAGTGTAGCATGGCATCTATATTAGTGCATGCACTCTGCGGCGGACTTGTGTCACAACCTCCCTATGCCGCGGGAGCCGACAGTGAACCCATGGGACCTAGCTAGGAACACCTACTCCATCAATGCCAATACAACTCCAAAAAACACAGCCACGGAACTAGCCCCAAGAACAAGGCAAAGCCAAGACGCGACGGACGCCTTAGGGAACACCAATACGTTGACCACTTACTCCTACAAGCGTACACCGTGCAGCGGGCCTGTTCCGTCGTCAAGGTACTAATGCACTTGCCCCCCACACATATAGCTCGGGCAGAGAAGTCTCTGGATGGAGGGATGCGGTTCACATTGTCAGGGGCAATGAAAAAAGTGCGGCATCCAAAGACATGAGGATCTATATGTGACGGCAAGTTGTCTCTTACAGACAACAAAGATGCTGAGCCTCGGCATTCTTTGTGGTACACTGGCCCTAAGAGTGCACACTGTAGCGGTAGGCTGCCGCTGGAACCTGTTTTTGCGTTGGTTCAATAGAACACCGGGCCTAGACCATGTGCGTTTTCTGGTTCGTCAATACCGTCCGCCTTACAATATATGCCGCGCACTGTGTTCAGCACAAGTCATGAACGGTCTCGATGTCCTTCGTGCGACAGTTGTGCCACATCGGGGCCCTAGAATCCATATACAAGAGTTGTGTGGCGCTGATGGCGACCGTCCCGTGTGCACATCTTAGTCATCTTTGACTTGTACCCCAGAGGTACTCCACGAAGGCTGCAATGGTTACGTATCGAGTAAGGGACAATGAGCGATGGCTAGTTGCCGCTTTGTCTGAAACGCTACTACTCAACCGAGCGAGTTGTCATAGTGAGGTGCGGCAATGGCAAATGGAGGTGGTGGTGGGGACGGCGCTCCAGGTTGATGAACAGTCTCACTCACATGCTTAGTGGCTGGAGTCTTTGCAGCAAAAATGTAGGCTACTGCTGTCCAATAGAAAAGGTCGGGCGAAAGAGTGTCAATGCCGCTTTCCGGCGGCACGCTTGAAACGTCGTCGCACCATGCACAACGGGGGCCTGCGTGATGCAGCTCATTGGGGACCTAGACGTTTTGGAGCCTTGCGAAGTTTAGCTAACAAAATTTCCCGGGCACTCTTTGTGAGATTGTGCGTTGTGTGCATGTGGCGTATCCTAGTATGCGAGGCGCCTACTTCCCTTCACTTAGATAGTTCTTGGTACGCGCGACATGGAAAAAACTGGACAACCCTGCCGTCCCTACCTTTGGGACTCGGTGTGCACGTGGTGCAACTACTGCAGATACGCCCGCCAGACCACATGCCGTGCGTGTCAGGCGGCCAACATGCATCCATGGCCCCTGAGGATTGCTTGTGCCCACATTGCAACAATCACAATTGCGCACAAGGGACACACTGCAACGAATGCCAACTTCCACACCCGAAAACGACACACATGCCCAGGAAGGAAAAGCCCCGCGCGACCGCCGAGGCTGTGCTCAGGACACCAACATAGCGTGACCATGCACAAAAGCACTCACGAGCCCCTCAGGGTATGCCGGAATCGTTGCCCAAGGCCTTGAGGACGCACAAGGCACATTGCATCTGCCCTACTGCATGTGATTTTAGCTACCGCACACCAAGCACTCTCCGCTGTGGAAAGTGTCGCCATAGATCTGCTGCCGAGAGACAAAACGCCCGGTCATTCCACGTCGCAGAGCGTGTCGCCACAGATCGCCCTGCCGTTAAACCACAGACCAAAGACCTGCACTTCATGCGTGCCAAGTCGTGCTCAACTGTGCTGAGCGTAAGAATGTGAGCATATGGCAGCGGCAGGACGGAATGGTCAACGGCGACAATGTGGAGTGATTATGAGGATGTGTGGACTCCTCATCATGCATTGGGGGTGGCCAGGGAGGGCCTTGCCTCCTATCATTGTGGCGTGAATATGAGGATGTGTCCATGGAGTCCTCACCTGGGAGTGTCAGCAGTGAGGGAGAGTGTTGCTGCTGCCTGTCCGCACTGGCCCTGTAGCCTCCGAGTGGCCACACGGCCTGTGAGAATTGACCCTTTTCTCTACTAGGACGAGTGTTTGAGTTGGGCAGGTCCCTGCTAGCACAACACAACCGGATTGAGTTGAACCCAGGTGACAGTGGCTCACAACCGGACTGAGTTGAACCCAGGTGACGGTGGCTCTAGCTGTGCCACCCTTGCGATAGTATGCACGAAGTCGCCCCCCCCTACCTCCCCCCCCTACCTACCCCCCCCTACCCCCCCCTACCCCCCCCCAACCCCCCTCCCACCCCCCCCCCTACCCCCCCCTACCTCCCCCCGCTTACCTCTTCCCCTCCCTACCTCTGCCTTGGTGGGTGACGTTCAGAGTCGCCTCAACGGGCAACATTAGGGGTCGCCTCAACGGGTGATGATAGGGGTTGCGTCGATGCGTGACGCCAGGGGACGCCTGGATGGGCAACGTTAGGGGTTGCCCTGGCGGGTGACGTTAGGGGTCGCCTCGCTGGGTGTTATAGGGGTCGCCCTTGTGGGTGACGTTAAGAGTGGCCTCGTTGGGTGACGTTAAGGGTCGCATGGGTGGGTGAGAGTTCGCCTCGGTGGGGACGTTAGAGGTCACCTCGTTGGTCAAAATTAGAAGCCGCCTCAGTGGGTGACTTTAGGAGTCTCCTCGGTGGATGACGTTAGGCGACACGTGTAGGGGTGACGTTAGGGGTAGCCTTGGTGGGTGACGTTCGGAGTCGCCTCGGTGGGTGACGTTCGAGGTCGCCTTGGTGGGTGACATGAGACGTCACGTCACCCGGTGCCTCGGTGGGCGACGTTAAGGGGTCGCATCGATGGGCGGTAGCAGGGGTCGACTTAGTGGGTGACGTTAGGGGTCGCCTTAGTGGGCGATGTTAGCAATCGCCTCGGTGAGCGGCATCAGGGGTCACCTTAGTGGGTGACGTTAGGGGTTGCCTTGGTGGGTGACGCCTGGAGTCGCCACAGCGGTGACGTTAGGGGTCGCGTCGGTGGGCGAAGTTGAAGGTCGCCTCAGTGGGTGACGATAGGAGTCGCATTGATGGGTGACGTGAGGGCTCGCCTCGGTTGACCATGTTAGGGATCGCCTTGATGGGTGGCCTTAGGCGTCGGCTCTAGAGAGGACATGAGGGGTCGCCTCGGTGGGTGACCTTACGGAGCGCCTCGGTGCATGTTGTCGGGGGTCGCCTCGGTGTATGACGTCGAGGGTCGCCTTGGTGGGTGCCTTAGGCGTCGCCTCGGCAAACGATGTTACGGGTCACCTCGGTGGATGATGTCACGGGTCCCCTCGGTGGGCGACGTTAGGGTTCGCCTCGATGAGCGGTATCAGGGGTCCTCCAGGCGTAACCTTAGGGGTCGCCTTGGTGGGTGAGGCCAGGAGTGCCCTTGGTGGTGACGTTAGGGGTGTCCTTGGTGAGAGACATTGGGGGTCTCCTCGGTGGGTGACGATAGGAGTCGCCTTGGTGGGTAACACAACGAGTCGCCTCGGTGAGCGATGGTAGGAGTCGCCTCGATGGGCGACGTTAGGCGTGAGCTCTAGGGGTGACGTGAGGGGTCGCCTGGGTGGGTGACATTAGGGAGCGCCTCTGTGGGCAACGTTACGGATCACCTCGCTGGGTGACGGTTGGGGGTCACCTCGGTGGGTGATGCCAGGAGTCGCTTTGGTGGGTGATGTGAGGGGTCACCTCGGTGGGCAATGTTAGGAGTCGCCCCGATGGGTGACGTTGGGCGTTGGCTCTAGGGGCGACGCGAGGTGTTGCTTCGGTGCGGTGGCGTTAGGGAGCGCCTCACCGGGCAATGTTAGGGGTAGCTTGTGTGGGCGACGCCAGGGGTTGCCTCGGTGGGCGACGTCAAGGGTCGCTTCGGTGGGCGGCGTTAGGAGTTGCCTTGGTGAATGATGTTATGGGTCGCCTCGGTGGGTAACATTAGGGGTCGCATCGATGAATGACGTTTGCTGTCGCCTCAGTGGGTGACGTTAGGGGTCGCCTCCGTGATTGACGCCAGCAGTTGCCTCAGTGGGCGGCCTGTGGAGTTGCCCAAGGGCGGGAGGCAAATCTTGCATTTTGTACACAGGGGTCTTAACGAAACTTTTCAACCCATTCGAAAAAAGGGGTAGTTTGGGTACTTTCTGCACATTTCAAACCTGGCCGCTGAAAAAAAAGGACAGGTTTTTTCCATTGACCCGATTTTCACTTTTTCCCCTCATGCCACACGTCCTAGTGTCCAAATCTCAGCACCCCCTGTGCCATGCTGGCCTACCAAGAATTTTAAATCTTTGGTGTGACGCATGCCACAGGTCCTAGTGTCCCAATTTCAGTACCCCTTGCCCCCTGCTGGCATAGCAAGAATTTCAAATTTCTGGTCTGATGCGTGCGGCGGGTCCCAGTGTCCCAATGTCAGCACCCCCTGCCCCGTGCCCCGTGTAAAAGTAGAGTGCTAGCACAAGGTCCATTGTTGTGAATGGCAATAGTGTGGCAACCGGAAGCAACAACAACGCGCTCGAAGGCCATGAATTGTTTGCTACACAACCACTACATTAATGGGGACACTGGAACCTATGGCAAGCAGCAGAAAATTAAAAATTCCCGGTACACCAGCAAGGGGCAAGGGGTGCAGGAGTAGGAGTCGCCACGATGGGTGACGTTCAGCGTGAGCTCTAGGGGTGACGTGAGGGGTCGCCTGGGTGGGTGACATTAGGGAGCGCCTCTGTGGGCAACGTTACGGATCACCTCGCTGGGTGACGGTTGGGGGTCACCTCGGTGGGTGATGCTAGGAGTCGCTTTGGTGGGTGATGTGAGGGGTCACCTCGGTGGGCAATGTTAGGAGTCGCCCCGGTGGGTGACGTTGGGCGTTGGCTCTAGGGGCGACGTGAGGTGTTGCTTCGGTTCGGTGACGTTAGGGAGCGCCTCACTGGGCAATGTTAGGGGTAGCTTGTGTGGGCGACGCCAGGGGTAGCCTCGGTGGGCGACGTCAGGGGTCGCTTCGGTGGGCGGCGTTAGGAGTTGCCTTGGTGAATAATGTTATGGGTCGCCTCGGTGGGTAACATTAGGGGTCCAATCGATGAATGACGTTAGCCGTCGCCTCGGTGGGTGACGTTAGGGTTCGCCGCGGTAAGCCGCATTAGGGGTGCCTCAGTGGGTGACGTTAGGGGTCGCCTCCGTGAATGGCACCAGCGGTTGCCTCAGTGGGCGGCCTGTGGAGTTGCCCAAGGGTGGGGGGCAAATCTCGAATTTTGTACACAGGGGTCTTAACGAAAATTTTCAGCCCACTCGAAAAAAGGGGGTAGTTTGGGTACTTTCTGCACATTTCAAACCTGGCCGCTGAAAAAAAGGGACAGTTTTTTCCATTGACCCGATTTTCACTTTTTCGTCTCATGCTAAACGTCCTAGTGTCCAAATCTCAGCACCCCCTGTGCCATGCTCGCCTACCAAGAATTTTAAATCTTTGGTGTGACGCATGCCACAGGTCCTAGTGTCCCAATTTCAGTACCCCTTGCCCCCTGCTGGCATAGCAAGAATTTCAAATTTCTGGTCTGATGCGTGCGACGGGTCCCAGTGTCCCAATGTCAGCACCCCCTGCCCCGTGCCCCGTGTAAAAGTAGAGTGCCGGCACAAGGTCCATTGTTGTGAATGGCAATAGCGTGGCAACCGGAAGCAACAACAACGCGCTCGAAGGCCATGAATTGTTTGCTACACAACCACTACATTAATGGGAACACTGGAACATGTGGCAAGCATCAGAGGAAAAATCAAAAATTCGTGGTATACCAGCAAGGGTTGCAGGGTGCTGAAATTGGGACACTGGGACCTGTGGCAAGCAGCAGAAAATTAAAAATTCCCGGTACACCAGCAAGGGGCATGGGGTGCAGAATTTGGGGCACTGGGACCAATAGTAAGCATTGGACTGAAACTTAAAATTTTGTGGGGTATAGGGTGCGAAATTTGGGGCACTAGGAGCCTTGGGAGGGAGTTGGAAAACAAATGGGTGAAATGTGTGTTAACAAAAATTTTCAGCCCCTCCGAATAACGGGGTACTTTGGCCAAACTATACCCTCTGTCGAAAAGGTGAGATTTGCCCCTAACCTGGAGTCGCCTCGGTGAATGATGTTGTGGGTCGCCTCGGTGGGCGACACTACGGATTGCCTCGGTGGGTGACGTTTGGGGTCGGCTCGGTGGGTGACGCTATGGTCGCTTCGCTGGGCGGCATCAAGGATCGCCTCAGTGGGCGACGTTAGGGATTGCCTCCGTGGGGGGCATCAGGGGTCACGTAACAAGTCGTCTCAGGTGGGTCATGTTAGGAGTTGCCTTGGGGGGCGACGTGAGGGGTCGCCTCCGTGGGCGATGTTAGGTGTCAAATCTAGGAGTGACGTTAGGGGTCGCCTCGGTGCGCCTCGGTGGATGACAATAGGTATTGCGTCGGTGGGTGTGTACATCACAAACTTTGCAATGCAAGTCTCCATCATGGTGTCCTGAACCGAGCTCCCGAGGCCGAGCGTGTCGCCATGCGCATACAAGGCTACCTCCAGAATCCAATTTCCTCTGTCCACGTGTGAGCAGCGCATCGCGGGAGAACACAAGCAAGCTACCACATGTGCAAGACGACCTAGAAAAGAGGCCAGTCGTAATCCAATTCATCCGTGGCCACGAGATGACGGCACTGGGTGGTAGTGATGGCGAGAGTGGCCCATGTGGGTTACGGCATGGGAGCGGCCGGGGCACCACACAATGGGAGATTCGGGGGGCACCACAATGTCGCCCCCGTGTAGCATCCATTGTTTAGCCTCGGCTGGGCAGTGTCGCCTCGGGCAGGCAGCAAAAAAGACGCCTCCAAAAGTCGCGGAAACAACAAATGTTGTTGTTCTAACAAGGGCATTGTTCTTGCGAGGGCAGGGGTATGTGTGCGAGAGAGTACTCACAGGGGAGACCCCATATGAACCCACTCCCTCAACAAACAGAGCTCAACACGGTCATGTTCATAATCTTCCCTTACACTATTGAAGTGCGGCCGCGATTAGAAGCCCATATGCAGGAAGATTGTAACCTCAAAATGTTCTCTAGGTTTGTAACAACTCTCGTTTTCTTTCCCTTCTATTGTGCTAGTGTTCTCACCTTCATATCCTCAATAATGTGCTATTTTCTCTTGCACTTGCAAAACGGTAGTACCTCGTGCAGCGTGATCATGGCAATAATAGCCATTACACAAGGGCGTCATACAGAAGCACACAACACATGATCCATGGGATGAAAACAACATGTTGTACGCACTCAAGAAAATGGCCTTCAACAGCCAAAGCGGGGCTTTGCAACATTCTGAACCGCGCAATACTTCAGTGCGGCACAACAAGCCCGTGCTGAGCAAAAGGCAAGCCAAAGAGCAGGATGTGCAATCGAGCGGATGAAGGGGATTGTACCAAGAACAGGAAATCAAGAAAGAGGAGGGGGCCGGCGCTACCAAGTGAAGCTGGTCCAGTATAGGCCGGAAGCGGGCCCCACCAACCAACACAGATTTACCCACATGGGACCACAAATTCGCGAAAGGGCAACCCCTACCGGATCACAGTGGAAGGGATCAAACAGTAATTCAAAGCTAGGGAGCCGCAGAGAGGAGGTGGGCACGACACCAGAGGGCTGGGGCCTTGTCCCCTTGCCGACGTGGGTTTGGAGCATCGGAATGGAGAGGGTTAGCAAAGGCAAACATATGCGTGATGGGGCACAACAACTTGACGGTGCAGGTACATTCTTGGAGGTAGAAGAAGGGAACGGTGTAGTACAGAGACTTGAAATCGCACTGTGCGAACGAGTAAGCCACACTGAAAGTGACAGCACGCACGGCTGCTCACTACTACAGTTGACAAGCAGGCCGCCAGATGTTGTTGGAAGCTGACAAAAGAACCAGTCGGCGCTAGCAGTAAATGGACCGCTGGCTTGGCGGGGGGAAGGCCTGTGCTAAAAGGCGTGCTAAAAAACCTCCACACTAGCGTCTGCCAGGCCCAGCGTCATCAAAAGGAGCCGCATCCCACTGAGTAAGACTAGGGACGTAGCTGATTATCACGGAGTTCCGCCTGCAACAAGAGCGGATAATACTGAGTGGCACATAACACGGAGCTCATTCCTCGTGAAGCTCAGTTGCCAGGCGCTAGTGGCATGTTCACTAGAGACCCTCTGCCCTCACAAGCCCACAGCTAGGCACTGAGCTTCAGTGTGGACTGGTCAGAATATCCTCCCGCTCCTTTAATTAGCCAACGGCATTGCCAACCATGACCAAGCAAGAGGGCACTTCACGCGGAAGTACTGGTTCGTGCATGCATGCACCCAGAACATTCCACGAGAAGGGGTCCTTGAAAATCCAGCAAATCCAGCAATCGACACGCATCTCGAACAAATCCACACATCTTGTGTAGTGTCCAAACCAGCACAGAAGATATGACAGAAGATATGACCATGACACTGGGAATTCCCAGGTTGGGATAGACACATGGGGAAAGATACCTTCCCTTGCCCCGGTTCATACCAACACCTTGCACTGCAAAAGTGCCATTCCCCTTGCACCGGCCAAATCCGTCCCAGGCACCTATTCTACTGTTGTATTGCCTGGCACAAGGGGCAAACGATTGTCTGGCACCCCCCCTACCCAACCGCACAAAAATGTTGAAGTCAAACTGATGACTCTACCCGTTCCCTGCCCATTGTGTGCCAGTGTGTGTCCATGTGTAACAGAGCCGCCTTTTGTCGACAGATTGGGGCTCAGTCCCAAGTCATACGTGACTCAGTAATTCTCGACCGGTTGTTGTTGTTTGTAGAAAAGCAAGACTTTGTCCAACTGAAATGTGACTCAGCACCAATCGCCTTGTCTGAGGTTGTCTGAGGTTGTGCAATTTAAAATTGTCAATGGGGGTCTGGCCAGCGAGTTGCGGTTTGCCTTGACCCAACACACGGGCTAGCGACGACCTGTACACAACCTCAACATCAGCTATACACAACCATTGCTGAACAGATACCAACCCAACTGCACACAAGCTACACAGCCTAGAGCGGCAAGAATAACGAACATACAGCAGGCACAAAACCAAAACATGGGGACTCCAACATGATCAACCTCCGCCCAGAAGCTTAGACCTTCCCGGGCGTTAAGAGGGGGGGGCTTGTTTGTGGACCTTAGCACAGCATCGATATGCGTCAACTATCCGTACAATTCCGCGTACTTTGGGCATCACACAACTCCCAGAGACAGTCAATTACCTGCCATGTACATTTGCAAGCAGCACAAGGGCAGTCTGTTGGACATGAATCCCATGGGGCGCGAGGTAAAAGTGCTTAGACCGCAGCTGTACATGCACGCACAAAGGAGAACAGCCCTGTCCTGAGGTCAGACCGGGCATTCATCTTGGGAGAAGGCCCACTGGCAAATGTGCTCGTTTGCAGGCTCATGCGAATGCCTTCTAACCACCTGATACACAGCAATTTGCGGTGCCGTGGTGATCAGACTTTTATGACAAGGCACAGAGGACTGGGTTTCTGTCTCAGGGCTTAGATGTGGAGCTCCAGGCTCAGCAGGTTGGTGGTGTTCGGGGCATGGTCGGGGTCTTGGGGAGATGCTCGACCATCGACGACTTGGCGGGAAAGGGCGCCGCAGGGCCGGATTGCGGTGACTCGAACACCGCAGTGCTGATCCAAGGCAATGCCTGAAGGTCTTGAGGGATGGCCTCAGGACCTTCTTCAGAGGTGATTGCATTCTCTGAAGTGGGACTATCGGGGCGCTGTCCTGCTGCCGTGCCATTGACTCTTTGGTGGGAAACCTGTGATGAGGTATGAGCCAGTGCTTGAATCGGGTTGTGTGTTCCAACACCTGCAGGCACAAGTGCAAATACCCATACATGGAATACATCGACCAGTAACTGCTCTGTGCCACACTTTGCACATTGAACTGGGGCCGTAGCCTCTCCTTTGTAGAGCAATAGTATCCACAGATCAATGGGCAACCCCCCGGTGGGTACCATTTTTGTGGACAACCCCCAAATGGCTGTCGAGTGAGGGTTTCTACTTCTTGCTGTAGGCTTTCGTGTTTTTCGGTTGTGAAGGAATTATTCCCAGACCGCGCCTACAGTTCGCCCTCCAGCACACTTTGCGCTGCGCGAGAGTGGACCCCTATGGCCTCCTCCCTGTTGGTGTAGGTTGGCCTCTGTCGATGGGGGATGCCAACAACCTCATTGGCGAAGTGGCTCATCGTCGACGAATGTGAAATACCATCACGACTTCGAAAATTGTTCGAGAGCTTATTTCCCCACGATGGTCAAAAATCGATGGTGTGCGTACGCGTATTATGACAATAACCGGATTTTGGACTTGTGTCCTTTCGCCTCTTGGAGAATGTTGTTGCACCCCGTGCACACTGTGTGCACTGCCACTGCATATCTAAGACTCGCAGTCTCTGACATGCAAAAGATCGTTCTGCACATGTCGTGCTGTGGAATACTTTGATAGTTCCGACGCCCCCAGGCGCCGATCCCTGTGCACCCTCCTGGCCGTGGCATACACACCGCTATCTTTTTGCCACTGGAGGTGGTCGGCTTCCTTCCAGGTGTCGAGGACACCAACACTGAGCTTGCACTCTCGGTCCGTTTCAGGCCTGAGTCACTGTCGCTTCGCTTCAAAGGGGTCCCACTCCCGCCGTGTCTGAGAGGGTGGCTGGGGGTGCTGGTTGCCACAGCGGTGCTGCCACTGGTCCTCCGCCCGGTGCTGGACGTGCTGGCCCGGCGGCCGCTGCTGCTGCGGCGGTTGCTGGTGACACTGGTCCGGCGGCCGTTGCCAAGGCTTGGCCTGCGGTTTGGGGGCCCGTCGGAGTCGGTGCTCGTGCGACGCGAGGGGCGGCGCCGCCCCGGCGTTGCCGTCGCCGCGCTCAGGCTCCGCTGCCGGCCTGTCCCCCGGCTCCCCCGCCGGGTGGACGGCACGGAAGGCACGGACGGGCTCCGGCTGCCACTGGTCCGCCGCGAGCTCGCAGCCGGGCTTCGCGAATCACTGGACCGTCCGCTGGAGGGCATACTGCGGCCGCTCGACCTGAACAATGGGAAATGAAACATTTGCTGGCGGAATCATTGTCAACCACCGACACTGAGGCACCTTTGGTCACAGTCGGCTGCCATCATGGTAGGACACTGCGCCAGCGGATAGAGAGAGACTGCTGGGATAGCACAGTGCGTTCTGGAAAACGCGTGCAATGCAGAAAAATGTGCATGTGTGCAAACGGCTGCGACCCACAATGCACATCGGACGGTGCCCAGTGCCCTTGCATCGGTTTGGGTGACGATAAGTGTGTGTTTGCTTCGGTGTTGGCTTTGACGACAAACACATGTTTTCCTGTTGGGTCCTCAAAAAGGTCAGGGGTGGACCTACCACTGTGCTCTAGCCACGCATGCCTTCACACGGCCTTCCCAGGGGGGTCCATAAAGGCTGGAGTATGCCTGGGTGGAGGTTGGGGGGTGGGACGTCGAATGCGAGGGCTGGTGGGGCGGGTGGGGGGGGGTTGACCTAAACCTCACCCAAAATCGGCATTTCCGAGCTCCCCACCAATTTCGCGACATTTACACACACACAATGTGAGGGAAACAATTACACACACACACACAAATGGAGGGTGAAAAAAAGCCTACTCCATGACACAGTACCAACACCCACAGGCGGAAAGAAGGGACACGTGCGCTGAAGGGGCCATGTCCTCCTGCACGCCGAGTCCTCCAAACCCTGCCCTTCACGCCTGAAAACGGAGCACGATCACATGCCTGCGGACCGGCGCAGGGCTCCGACCACTGCTCGGCCGCCCCCCAGGCGGGGGCTGCGGGATCTTGTCCAGGCTCAGCCTCCGCACCGGCGACAGGCAGTCGTCACTGAGCGCCGACAGCGTCCCGACTGGGGCCGAGGCGTTGAGCCGGGGGCTGCTCAGCGACGGGCTCGTGCTGGCGCTCGGTGCATTCAGAAAAGGCGAGAAGGCGCGCGTCGGGGACACCTGCTCCCCCCCGGACAGGCCCGCGCTGGGGGACCCGTAGGCCATGCGCACCCCAGGGGACGAGGGCTTGGGGACCGTGGGGGCCTCAGGCTTGAAGGCGGCGGTGATTGGGTCCAGGGGTTTGGCAGATTTGCGGGAGGTCTTGCCGATGCTGACCTTCCGGCCGCCGCTGCCAGGGGCCCGCAGGTCGGAGCTTGCGGCCTTGCGGGCGGCTCCGCCCGCCTGCGACCGCCGCGGGTTCGAGGGGGCGGAGCCCTTGCGGACGGGGCTATGGCCGCCGTTCTCTCGCTTCGTGGCCTGTGTGGCGGAGCGAAACGCGTGGGAAAGGCCGCCCATGTGGGGCCTAAGCATACAGTCTGTGACGTGTCATTAGGTGCCGCCTTGTTACCCAGGGCCCATTTTAGAGACTTGGAGGCAGGCTCTAGGACGCCCACGCGACTGCTCAGGGTCCTTCATGAGGACACAATCTGTTTTTCTTTCCTGCTGCTCACACGGCAAGCCTGCATCCATGATGGAAACCCAAGCACAACGCAGCCGCCAATGCAGGGTGGCAGAAAAAGAACAGTACAGGAGACAGGAAAATTGCAGGCAGGGATAATTTTCTGGGAAATTTTGTTTTCAAGGAAGGCGGCGCAAATTTCCCCGTCCGAAATCAAAGATGTCGGCAGTGCAGTATATGCCATCAATTTCCTCCAATGATGTACATTCTATTAAGCACATCGGTCTGATCGGGGCCCCTGGCATTGGTGAGGGGGTCCATATAAAAAAAAACAGTAGAATGGGACCTAGGTCCGAATTGACGCCCAGTGTTTGCTATGGGCCAAGCTTTTGCCCACCACAGTACAGACAAGCCCAAAGCGGAGCTTTTGGGGGCCAATCACAACATCCCCAGTTGCACCGCTCAAAGTGGGTACCACAGAGTCACTACCAAAACGCGAGCATAGCACAAGTGACTGAAAACTGCATAAACTGCTGAAGCGCTTGTCCCACTCCGCCAAAAACGCTGTGGCAAAAAGTGTGGGTTCATTTTTGACCCCCAATCCCCGCTTAAAAAAATGTTTCAAGTGGGCGGGTGGTGATGGTCTAAGGGGGGTCCCGACCAAAACGTCTTTGGGGGATGCGTTTATTGAACGATATATCCATTTTGCAAGGGGTGAAACCATACGCGAATAGGCCAAAAGGGGGGGGGGGCATGTGGCGTTTTCACCTATATGCAGGCCTGCGTGGTTTTGATGTAACAACCTGTGCGAGGTGATTTTCAGGTGCCACAAAACAGCCTAACACTGCCCGCATTCCTCTTGGTGCTTGTGTTGCTGGCATGGGAAAAGTGGTACCCACTCTGAGGGGTGCAACTGAGGTATATGCCCACTCATGCAATCTTTTAAGCCCAAGGACCAGAGCTCTCAGTGGCCCACACAGACCTCTGTCATAACATTGAGACCCTACATCCTTTGCTGCACCACGTTTGGTCACATCCACCAAAAAAGAATATCACTTGCAGTTGACCAGTGAAAACTTGTTGCATGCTGCGTGCACTGCATGGTAAGGGGAACGCTAAACTGTAGAAGTGACGTACAATTTGGCAGAGAAAAAAATGTGCCGTTCATTATTTCCACCTGGTGCCTAGAAAAGGGCTTGTCAAAGTGTGCCGCTCCTCTGTGCTCTGAGACCCCAAAACACCAGTGGTTATGTAGCCAGCCACCTCACTCAGAATTAGTGTTTGATCTCATATCTTGCTGTACTGACCATCTGTCCTTTGAATCAGACTCACTGAACGATGAATAATCCCCACTTGCGAAATGCACCACCATTTGTGAAGAGAGACGGAGGAGTAGGGGCATAGTACATTTAAGATCCCTTGCATCACATTCCCATTGCACACTGTGTTTGCCAGCATTCTTCGTTGTGGACTATTGGTCGATAACGGCTGGTTGGGTACGGTTTGGTGCAACTGGGCTTTTTGTTGCATGCAAATTGTTTGTGTCTATTTAAAGTGGGGAAACTGCATTTTTGAGGGTCGGACTGGAATTGTAGTCCCACTACCATCCAGCTGAGCAAGCGACTGCCATGGGCTTCAGCAAGGCTCTGGCACACGTTCCCCACTAAGTAGGGGCTCAGAGGGAGCTCACTGGGGTGTCAGTGGAGGCTCAAAGGCGGCTCAGTGTGGGGTTGTGGGAGTCCAGTGGGAGTTTATGGAAAGGATGGGGCGGGGTTCTTGATGGGATGTATGCACACCAGCAATGAAGTGGGAAACACCCTATGAAGGATGGGAAACAGTATGGGTTAGCAGTAAGGAGGGCCACACTAGCAATGAAGTTAACTCCGCAACATCCGTCTCCGGGTCGCTGGGGCTATCAATGGTCACAGTCGTGTCTGGGCACAGCTTCAGGTCCCGCACCGCATTCACAACCTTCTCCGCCGCCAAAAGGGCCTGCATTCGATGGGCTGCAAACTGCTGCTCCACGACATTGCGTGCCTGCCTCCGCCGTTTCTCGGCGACATCCCCTGCCGACTTGCGGCGGTTCAGGGGCCTGAAAAGCGGAGATGACGTGTGTATGACCTGCGCTATGTTGCAATGTGACTGGCGTCCTGACGCCCTGTGAGCAGTGGTCTGGGCAGTCCCCTCCGTGACATCGACGCACAGATGAGTCGATGCTGGTTGAGTGCCGTGCAGTACAACCGATGCTGTGTCTATTGTGCAACGCGCTGTTGTTGACTGGGGTCGTCCACTCCTGGCACTACGCTGACTGACGCTTCACATACAGTTACATCCTGACCGTGAAGTTGGGGAGGTGCCCTCTACGACATCTGACCTGGAAATCGCCAGGGCCAGAGGGCTCCGGATCACCCAACTTGGGGTTGTCAATGCGTACAAGGCGGTCCCAGAGCAACCAAACCAGCACCAGGAGGTTGATTTTTTCTTTGACCAGATGTTTTACCGGAAAATTTTCTTCGTTTTTCCCTGCTCAAAAGAAGAATATTTAGCTGATATCGACATTTGAAAAGAGTTGTTCAGTTTTGCCTTCTATGGTTTCCTCAAACAGCAAATTTGTTGCACATTGTGGTACCAAAGACTGTTGCGCTGGATCCGGTCAAACATCGGATAGCCGGTAAAATAATCAGGTTGTGTGCATGGTATCCATGTATTCGTATGGCAACTGAATGATGTGAACTCGTGTGTATGTTTCACCGGATCCGGTGAAACCCCATAGTATAAGGTGTTGTAAGTCCTATCTCATCCGGTAGCATGTATGATATCCATGTATATATATGGTACTTTAATTGTTTTGTATCAACTCAGCTGTATGTTTAGCCGGATCCGGCGAAAGTGTAAGGTCGTGTAACGTATTGTAAGCACCGTTGTTTGTATTGGAATGGGTTTAGAAACATGATTTTCTCTTTCGGGTATGCATTGCACGTCCCATTAAATATACTGTACTCAAAATGTGACATACATTGTTTTACTCACATATTGTACTAGTATCAATACGGCAATCCTCTATTACATCAAGGGTAACAGGTACCAGAGCACAATACATGTAGGCGCGGAGACGACAACACTGAGGAAGGGCAGTAACAATGCACGCATGCATGCCAATTATCGGTTTTGAGAAGGAAAGGCACATAAACAATAGCATTTTAGAAAAAGACGCACTTCAGGTTTGGTAAAAGCATTGTGTAGTACCGACGTTACGACAATACAGTTGAAAATGTAAGAAAACTTGATTTAATTTGTGACATGACACTCTGCTACTCTGTATCATTCAAAACAACCCGCACATTCGAATGTTGTCCTGGTGAATATTGATTTAATGTTAGTATCCCAGCACATTGTTTTCACCGGATCCGGCAAAAAGGATCAGGGGATCAAGGTGTTGTATATTCCCGGATCACGAGAATTCTGTATAAGAATGACCTAACAAGATTGCAAACTAGTGTATCACGCCTTTTGATTCAACCTTCAGTAATGCATTGTCGATACACGAGGACGTCCGTCCCCCAAACATGCGCCCTAAGCGAAGGTAAACCAACAAAGTCACGTTGGATGTGACCAATCCCTTGGTCGGTGAAGAGCTTCAGCCGGGGCTTCTTCCTGATCATGGGATTGATGCATCTCAAGTGACCTAACACGGCACTTGGGGAATTGTTGGATCCGGTAAAGGAAATTTGCATTGCATTACATTTCATTTCTTTTGCGTAATGTACGACAACCAATGGTTTGTGGAAACTAGTTGTACAATTAAGACCATCATACGACGCGCCCGGAACGGTGTATTTGAATTAATGTGTGGTCACCGGTCACTGCTGTACAATCCCCCATAACAGTGTTTTCTGACACCATTTTTGAAACATTTTGGTGACAAGCAAGGAGCTACGGTCATTGGTCATTTGCAATATGTCAAAGGAATCTTTTGTACATTCAACTTTGATGGAAAAGCTGATTCAAGATCAAGGAATATTTCAGTTACCAAACGCTCTTGTTCACCCGGTCCCCGAAATGCACGGACATATCATTGGGAAACAAGGAACAATCTGGACAGGTTTACCGGATCCGGCGGAAGACCATAGGCAGGTAGAATGTGTTTGTGATGGCATCAATCCATCAACAGGGACCAAAATGTTCAACACGCAAATCTGTTTTCCTCTTTTGTACAGCTTCTACCGGATCCGGCTACTGCGGGCCACTGATACCCGGGTCAGGAATGACTTAGCTCTAATGGAAACGGGGAGTACATAGATAGCCGTCGAAAATTGCACTGGAATGCGCAACTCTAGGCGTAACATTCGCTGGAAACGTGCAAAATTGGGAGTTGAGTGCAGCTGAATAGGATGTGGCATTTCTCGGGGATGGTCCCAGGACATAATTGTCAACGCCGAACCACTGCATGGTCGAAAAAAGAAGGTTAAATCGGTGGACCAGTTCAAACGGTCAACCCCGAGACAAGGCTCGGCATGAGGTTCAAAATGCCCAAGCCACACATCAGCCCCCTCCAAGATTTTTGCCTGAGGTCGTGTGTAGTGGGGCGTGCCTCCGGTGCCGCAAGCCGCAGAGTCCCCAGCTTTGCGCTCTGTTGAGGCCCCGTGACCCCCTAAAGCCCAAACGCAAAATTCGAAGATGAGGCAAAGTGGTGTGTGTCGACCCACCATGTAGTGCATTGAGGGCGGTGGACTGCACCTCTCTCAATGTACCTCATGACTCTGCATTGCCCCGTCACACATTCCCCCTGACGCCAGGAGGGGCATGGCCCTCCAACTCTCTGTGCTCGACGCTGTGCTCCCGCGGGCCTTCTCTCCGCCCTCCAACTCTCTGTGCTCGACGCTACCCCGGCAGGGGGGTCCTTAAGAGGGGGGGGGGGGTGTTCCTAGACGGCAATTTTCCAAAAAAAGACCGCGCGTAGCTCATATGTTCAACTATGGTTGGTGGCAATTGGCCGTTGGCGGTTGGCGACCGGCGGTTGGTGGTGGTTCGCAGCGGTTGGTGGTTGGTGGTTGGTGGTTGGCGGTGGTTGGCGGTGGTTGGCGGTTGGCGGTTGGTCGCCGTTGGCGGTTGGAGGTTGGCGGTTGGTGGCAGTTGGTGGTTGGCGCCTGGTGGACCCTTGGGGTGTTCCTTAAGGGCGCTCTGAACAAAAAAAACTAGTCGCCAAAGAGCCTCGCGATCCCCCGGAGCATGGGGCGCTAAGAGGGTGTGTTTAGGGTTTTCTGCACCCCCGTGGTCTTTTGCAACCCCGTGCTGTGTCTTGCTTTGCCCTGGCTTCTTTGCCTCTTGCGGTGATGCTTGTGGGCGCTGCTCAGTCTTTTGTTATGCTTCTCACGGGCGCTTCTCTGCCTCCTGCATTGCTGCTCGTGGGCGCTTCTGTGCCCGTTGTGCCGCTACTCGTGGGTGCTCCTTTGCTTCCTCTGTTGCTCCTCTCTGGCACTTCGGGGCCCGTGCGTTGCCACTCATGGGTGCGTCTCTGCTGCTCACGCGTGCTTCTCTGCCTCTTGTATTGCCTCCTGCTGCTGGTGGTGTTTCTCCCCCTCTTGCGTTGCTGCTAGTGGGCGCTTCTCTGCTTCCCATGCTACTGCTCCTGGGCGCTGCTTTGCCTCTCGGGTTGTTGCTCGTGTACACTTCTGTTGCCTCTCGTTACCTCCAGTGATGTTGCTCCTGGGCGCTGCTCCGCGTCTTGTGCCGCTGCTCATGGACGCTCATATGCCACTTGTGCCGTTGCTCGTGGTCACCTCCTACCTCTCGCGTTGCTGCTCATGGGCATTCCTCTCCCTCTTGTGCAGCTGCGCGTGGGTGCTTCGGTGCCTCTGGTGTCGCTGCTCGTGGGCACTTCTCTACCTCTTGCGCGGTTGCCCGCAGGTGCTTCTCTGCCTCTCGAGTTGCTGGTCGCAAGCATTTTTCTGCTCCTTATGCCGATGCGTGGCCACTTCTCTGCCCATTGTGTTGTTGCTCCTGGGCGCTACTTTGCCTCTTGCGCAACTTGTGGGCGCCTCCGTGCCTCTTGTGCTGTTGTTTGTGGGTGCTTCCGTGTCTCGTGTGCCGCTGTTCGTGGGCGCGCCTCTGCCTCTTCTGCTACCGCTCGTGGGCACTTCTTTGCCTCTTACGCTTTTGCTCGTGATTGTTTCTCTCACGTGCTGCTGCTCGTGGGCGCTTTTCTGTGCCTCTTGTGTTGCTGCCCGTGGGCGCCTCTTTGCCTCTTGTGCCGCTAGATGTGGGCGCTCCCCCGCCTCTTTCGCCGTTGATGCTGCTCGTGGGTGATGCCTTACCTCTAACAGTGTAGCTCGTGGGCGCCCCCCCCGGCCGCTTGCGCTGCGGCTCTTGGGTGCTTGTTTGCCGTTTGTGCTGCTGCTCGTGGGCACTCCTCTACCTCTGGTGTTGCTGCTCGCGGGCCAAGAGGCAAAGAAGCGCCCAAGAGCGGCGGCACAAGGGGCAAAAGAGCACCCATGTGCGATAGCATAAGAGGCAGAGAAGCACCCACGTAACGGGCATAGAAGCACACACATGGGCACAAGGACAAAGAAGCGCCCACGAGCAACAACACAACGGGCAGGGAAGCACCCACATTTCAGCCACACCAGCACAAGAGGCAGAGAAGCACCCGAGACCGGCAACTCAAGAGGCAGAGCAGCACCCACGGGCTATAGCGCGAGAGGCAAAGGAACGCCCACGGGTGGCAGCGCAGGGGGCAAAGGAGTGCCCACGAGCAGCAGCGCCAAAGGCACAAAAGCGCCCACAAGCGGCGGCACAAGAGGGAGAGAAGCGCCTAACAGCAACAATGCAAGAGACAGAGGAGCGTCCAAGAGCAGCGGCACCTCAGGCAAAGCGGCACCCACGAGCAGCAGCACAAAAGGCGGCAAAGAAGCGTCCACGAGCAACAACGCAAGAGGCAACAAAGCGCCCACAAGCAACAATGCGAGAGGCGGTGGAGCGCCCACGAGCGGCGGCACAAGAAGTAGAGAAGCGCCCATGAGCGGCTGCGCAACGGGCAGTGCAACACCCAAAGGCGGCAACATCAGAGGTAGAGAGGCACCCGCGAACAACAACATAAGAGGCAGAGAGGCGCCCACGAGCAGCGATGCATGACACACCAAACAGCCGGCGAGAGGCAACACACGAGGCAAAGGAGCAACCAACAGCACTGCCACAATGGGCTGAGCAGCACACACGGGCAACAAGTGAGGAGGTGGAGGAGTGTCCACAAGCAGCATTACAAGAGGCAAATAAATGACGACAAGCAGCAGCACAAGAGGCAGAGAAGCACCTACGAGCAGTAGTAGTAGAGGCACAAGAATGACCACGGGCAACAACATAGGAGGTAGAGGAGCATCCATGAGAAGCAACACAAGAGGCGGAGAAACACCCACAATTAGCAACACACCAGGCAAAGAAGCACCCGCAAGCATCCGCATAAGGGGTAGAGAGGCGCCCATGAGCAACAACGCACGAGGCACCGCAACGCCGCGAGCGGCAACACCAAAGTCGTGGAGTGTCCACCAACAAAGGCACAACATGCAGAGAAGCGCCTGCGAGCAACAACACCAACGGCATAGCAACGTGCACGAGCAGCAACACAAGGGGCGAGGAGCGTCCATGAGCAGCAGCAAGAGCAAAGAACGGCCCCTAAGCGGTAGCACAAGGGGTAGAGAAATGCGTGATGCTGCTCTTGGGCACTTCTCCGCCTGTACTACTGCTTGTGGACGCTCCTCCACCTCTTGTGCCGCTGCTCCTGGGCGATCTCCTGCCTCTTGCGCCATCGCTCACAGGTGCACGAGGCATCAAAGCCTTCACGAGCAGGAGGCAAACAAGAGCGCACGAGCAACACCATCACAAGCAGAGAAGCACGCACATCGGCACAAGGACAGACCGGCGCCTGCCCATGGGCGGCAACGCAAGGCGCAAAGGACCACAAGCAACAACACCAGAGGCAGAGAATCACCCGCGTGCAGCAGCCCAAGAGGCAAAGAAACGCGCGAGAGCAGCGGCACAAGGGGTAGAGCAGCGCCCACGCGCAGCAACACACGAGGCAACAAAGCGTGCACGAGCAAGAGGCAGAGAATCACCCACGAGCACATATAGGGTAGAGAAGCACACACATCGGCACAATGACGGAGAAGCGCCCATGAGCAACGCAACAACGGCCAAGGAAGTGCCCACACATCAGCACAAGAGGCACATGAGTGCCCACGAACATCGGTGCAAGAGGCAAAAAAGTGCCCACACGCTGCAGCACAACAGGCACAGAAGCACCCACGACCAGCGGCGCAAGAGGCAGAGGAGTATCCACAAGCAGTAGCACCACATGCGGAGAGGCGCCAACGAGCAGCAACACAAGAGGCAAAGAAGCACCCAACCGCAGCGGCACAGGGGCAGAGGGGCACCCACGAGCGAAGGCACAAGAGGTAGAGAAGCACCCACAAGCACTCCTCCGCCTCTTGCGCCCCCACTCATGGGCGCTTCCGTGCCTCGTGTGCTGCTGCACGTGGGCACTTCTTCGCCTCTTGCACTGATGTTTGTGGGCGATCCTCTGCCCCTTTTGTTGATGCTCTACTGCTTTGCCTCTTGAGTTGCAGGTGTGGGCGCTCGTCTTTCTCTTGTGCTGATGTGTGGGCGCTTCCCTGCGTGTTGTGCTGTTGCTCGTGTGCACTTCTCTATCCTTGTGCCGATACTTGTGAACGCCTCGCTGCCTCGTGTGTTGCTCCTCTTGAGCGCCCCTCTGCTTCTTGTGCCGCGGCTCATGGGCAAGCTCTAAACAAAGAGTGGCAGAAGACGAGTTGACCAGTGGCCGGCCTGTTGTTTATTTTGGTATAAATTTTTGTCTCTGCCCTAGTTTTGTTTGCAAAATTGTTGGCAAAAATAGACACTTTTCTTGATTCTTGTCCAACTTATTTGTATCCTTCCATGGCAAATGGCTAATTCATGGAAAACAATTTCTTGCATGCCATGATTGCTATCTATCTGTGTAGATTTTCTACGGATATGTGTGTGGTGTTTATTTCCACTTCTTTCTTGGCATCACTATTCCATTTGGGGAGTTTGATGTTTGATGTTGCTGGTTGCCATTTATTTTTGGGACATTTTCCAAAGAGCCTTGCATATTTTTTTCGAGGTCATTGTTCATGATCATATGATGTTTGGGCGTTCATGTTTATTTGTGGGACATTTTCCACGGAGCCTTGTGTATTTTTTTTGTGCCAATGTGCACCGCTCCCGTTGCATCCTTCGTTGTTAAAACTGCCCAACTAAGCCAATACTATAGCCACACCCCAACCCATGAATTTCAAGCACAACAATGCAGTGGACTCTTCGAGTAATGAATCGTGCGGATTGTGTGTGTGCACACTTGCCCATTTACAAAGTGCTCATGTCCCAAAGGTGCCCAGCAAAAGCAATACAACTCAGAAATCGGGTGGCCACTTGGAGCCTTCGCACTCCCAGGTGCGTGGGCTGTCATCGGCCCGTCCAAGGAGCCACATCATGTCCTCCTTCTCCTCTTCGTCCCCCTCTTTCTCGGTGTCGTCCTCGTCTAGCCCCGCCAACTCTAGCAGACTTGGGGCACCAAATGGAGGGGCGACTCGAGGTAAACTACGGACAAAAAAAGGAACCACATTTTGGAGAGAGTTGCCGTTACTCTTTCTTTATTGATCATGCATCATGGACCAGACATGTGGCCACCCGACTGCCGCAAGGCAAGGGACACACAATGCGTGCCAGACCGCTGATGTTGCTGGAGGGTCCACAACCTGAAATTGGATGTTCCTTGCACAAACGGAACTAAGTGAGCAAAATGTGGATATGCAGCACACCGCATGAGCACGCACACATCATCGTACTGCAGCCACGGGCGAGTAACATGCTACTCTGGCTTGAACTTGCACACTTTGGGCGCACACTCAGGTGTTGGTTTCCTCTCCACAATGGGTACAAATACCATTTGTGGTGCAGCCCGGATGCACGTGGAAGTGACACCCGTGACATTCAACAGTATGGGATGACATCTTGTTTCCACGTGCACGACAAGTACACGATAAACAATGAACCGTTGATCCCACAATCCGGATGCAAGCCTCATCAACCACTTTGTGACACCTGTTGCAGGTGTGCTTGGTGCCACGGATGTTGAGACCGCAGCAGGCACACCGCATGGTAGCCAAAAAAAATGGAGGGGTCAGGTGCAGGCTCCCGACTGCTATGGCGATGGGGATGGTGATGGTGCAGTCACCGCGGGTGTGACCAACGACGGCTTCTCCATGGTGAATGCCCACCATCATTTCTTGCCATTTTGGGTATGTGTCAGAGTTGTTTTTTCCCTGTCCATTCCATCCACCATCGGTGACCACCATAGTTCTTTGTGTCTTTCTTAGCACCGTCGGTTTTTAGCATCCACCGTTGTCCATAGATGTTTCTTGGTGTTCTGCGCATTGTGCAATTTCTTTCTTTCTTCTAATCCTCGGTAGCTTTCACACACTTTTCCCTATCCCAATCCTTGGGATGGGTGGTGATGTATGGATGCGCCCACTCGGCCCAATTGCACCCGAAGGTGCCAATTGGATGCACTTCCCGAGTGTCGTTGCCGCTCTCGCCGGCGGCTAGGTCCTTGACGAAGCTATATCACACCTAAGTAACCTAGCCCTCCAAGTCCAACGCCACGTGTGGTCGTGCCACTGGTCAAATCAAAAATATTACGTGTATGTACGTTTATTTTCCGAAAATGCCAGATTTTGGGTACTTGCCGTTGTACATCGATGTATGTTGATCTCTATTTGTGATTTTTATGTTTCTGCATTGCTTGGTGACGGTTTTGGGCTGCGTTATTGTGCATTTTGTTTGCCGTTTAATCAAACCTTGCTCATGGGCGTTCTTGTGCCGCTTCCGCTTCCACTCCTAGGCGCTTCTCCGCCACCTTTGCTATTGCTCGTGGGTGCTCCTCCGCCTCTGGCACCACTGCTCAGGGGCGCTCCCTTGCCTTTGGTGTTACTGCTCGTGGGTGCTTCTCTGCCTCTTGCGCTGCTGCTCTTGGGCGCTTTAGTGCCTCTCGTGCTTCTGCCTGTGGACGCCGCTCTGCCTATTCCACCACTTTTGGGGGCGCTCCTCTGCCACTTGTGCTGCGGCCCGTGAACGCTTTTGTGCCGCTTCCGCCACTGCTCCCGGGTGCTTCTCTGCCTCCTGCGATGTTGCTCGAGGGCGCTCCTACTCATGGGCGCCGCTCTGCCTCTTGTGCAATTGCTTATGGATGCTCCTCTGCTTCTAGCGTTGCTGCTCGTGGGCGCTGTTGTGCCTTTGATGGCACTGCTCGTGGGTGCTTCTCTACCTCTTCCTCTGCCTCTTCCTTTGTTTGCTGTTGCTTGCCGACGCTCCTGTGCGTCTTGTGCTGCCGCTTACCGCCGCTCTTACCGCTGTGCTCACCCACGCTCCTGCCCTCACATCGCAGTGCCGGCTTGGAGCCTGAGCTCCAGGGTGTCCGTCATCATCTCAGAGTCTACCTTCATGTTGCGGTATCCGCCACCGACCTTTGTCTCGCAGTGCGGGCCTCCTGCCTGTGCACCGGGGTCTGGGACTCAAACACTGCTCTGCCCCCGCGGGTGTCTATCGCTTGATCTGCTCTGCACACACCGCCATGCAGGTGGACCCTCTGGCCCATAAGCTACCATCCTGAGGGTTATTCTACTGGTGCCAGATCACTGGCAGGCGAAAAGGGGGGGGTCTCCTTGTGGGGGGGAAGGGACATCCGAGATGAGGGTAGGGGTTTTGAGGTTGTGCCAAAACACCATCGCTGAACCACCAACTATCGTCGGGACAGACACAAATGGTGACAGATGCATGAGCCATGGCAGGAACGAACGCATACTTTTCCTTCTCATCTGAGTTCGTGGTTGCAGCCTCAGCTGGTTGTTGTTTACTGGTAGTGGGGTTGGACGATCGGCGGGCGCCTCCGGCTCTGAATGCGGAAAGAAAGGCGTACTCAGACTCGAATGCGCACTCCCACACACACTGCCTCCAACTCCCAGTGCTCGTGATCATGATCACGTGGTCAGGCATGATGAAGCATGACCAGGAATCATCATTCAATCGCAGATTCCACGTCAAAATGACCTAATCCCAGCAATCTGCCAACAGACCACAAACTCAGCACAGGCGACGCCTCAGATTCATGTGTCCAGCTGAAATCGAAACTTCAGGGATTCTTACCGCAATGATCACGAAGGATCAGGCGCTGATATGTGGGGCATTCTCTGTGCAGCCTCCACGTCGACCTCGGTGTACGCTGAAATCTACGCCGATATCCGTGTGGAGGTGAGGCCGACGTTGGTATTCAGTCTTTACGCAAATTTTTGCAAGGTAATTGAACCACTATGCACAGACAACAACTTTGACAATGTGATTGATGATGACTCACCACCACTGCAAATATCACAGCAAAAACACTGATGGTGAGTCATCATCATCACATTGTCAGACCCCCGACTGCCAGCATTCATGACGTGTAACCTCCACCATCAGCTAGAAGGTCCCAAAATTGTGACAACTGGTGCTCACACACAATATGTCCGTTGGGCATTTTGGCGGGCCTGGCCAAAATGCGTCCCCACAGGAAAAGTGATACACCAACTCACTCGCTCACGCAGTCGCTCGCCCGCTCGCACACTCACCCGCTCACTCATGCACCCACTCACCCCCTAATTACGTGGAAACCAGCCTGCCCGACTTGATGTCAGCGCCATTTTCACGGTGGTCCAGTCTTAAGGGCACTGTGGGGTAAAGCGGCAACTGACCTGGATTTGTCGTCCTGTTTGCTGGTGACCTCAGCATTTGGACTCCCTTCGTGGCTCGCCGGGCCGCGTGCGGTGGGCAGGCGGGAAGTCCCGTTGAATCCCGTGCGAGTGTCGTTATGGCTGAACTTGCCTGCACGGCTGGGATTGAAGATCGGGGGCTCTGACGAGTGGGAGTACACACGGTTGTTGTGAAAGTCAGTGTACGTATCTTCCTGAACGTTCACCGCCACTTTAGAATTGGCAAAAATGAAGTTCTCTGCAAAAGTGGCTTTCGCCCGTTCTTCAAGGGACACCCCATATTTACCATTTTCATGGATCTCGTTGCCCTGCAGCAAAAATGGTGAAGGCTTGTGGTGACGTGTCAGGGTGAGCGTTCAGTTACTGAGGCATGAACAAGCACACAGGAAAGGCAACCTGCTGCTGCCAAAGCTATTGAGACACGAAGCCAGATGTTTGAAGCCTAGTTTCAGTCAAGTTGCAAGAATCAGACAGGCAGACACGAACAAACAGGCACACAGACAGACATACAGACAGACAGACAGACAGACAGACACACCGTGTGGACGGACCCTCCGGAAAACTTCAGCCACTACCTGCCTTGCATGGGGACAAGAATGGTTTGCTGTGCAGTCGGATCTGCTATGCAGCAAACACCCTGCCACGACTGTCAACTTAAGTTTTGATCTTGAACTTACATACAGGGAAAAGTGGGAGCTGCAGTGATCAATCGCAGCATATCTCTCGGGGACGCCGGGTTTCTGCCAGCACGGAGCGTTTTCAGGGGTCAGTGCCATTGTTGCCTCATTTGTGCCCGCTGAGTGTCCCAAAGGGGGGGGGTATGTGGGGTATATTCGGAAAGCCCTTGAAAATGGCGATTTAGAACACCTGGGTCTGCATGCTGTACTGACGACATGTTTGGGATTTTCGTCCGTTTTGGACGGTGCCTGTGTTGCTTGCTGCCTCCTTTTGTCAACAGGCAGCTACCATGTCCATGGTCCGGAAAAGAGCGCGCTCTGGGGGTGCAAACTGGGTGAAGGTGACCCAGGTGCCTGAGAGGCAGGTCAAAAAGCCTCGCACAACCGGTTCACAGCAACCTGTATGAAACCACAAGGAGCACCACATTTTGTCCACTGCTGAGGCCGCCACTTTTGCAGCCCAGTATTAGGATCTCAATACAGGGTGAGTGCCTGTGAAGGCACGCAGGCTGCAGGATTGGGGAAAATTGAAGAAATATGTTCACAGTCACAAGCAGGGGGATGTGTGCCCCAATGGGGTCCCCGCCCTTGTGGAAAGGGGCAACAATGACAACGACTCGGGTTCGGAATAAGCAGTGATCCCTTGCGCATTGCTCCGTCCTGTGCATTGTCCCATTTACAACTCTGTGCTCAGAAATGTGACCACCTATCCCCCCCCCCAACCCATACATTTTTGAAACGCCCTTTTCTCACAGATTTCAAAAAGCATACACATACCACCCTAGGGAACGAAATTTTCATGCATTGGCCCGAAACTTGAGAAACCCCCAAAAAATTGCGAATTTGCTCGGTGTTGGCAGGAACCGGATGTCCCCGAGAGATATCTATGCCCCCCGGCCCCCCGAATGCGGCGGAGAAACAACAGCACAGCGGCGACTAATATGACAGCCACATGAGACCGGCACTGTAAGAGCATGGGATGGGGCAATGTTGGATATTCCGATTGTACTCCCTGCCAGGGGTCCAGGGACAAATGCAAATCCGTAACAAATAGCGCAACACCACCCGATCTATCTCGGAACGTCACACCACAGAGTTAAAGGGATGAGTGCTGCTTTTTGAAAAATCTCAATGAAGAGATGGTCCAGTGCCGGGCAGCAGTGCTCTGCCTGCACGTCCGAGCAAACAATCGCCACCATTGTGGTGAAACATCAAATGTTTTCTTGCCCAAGGACAATGAAACCCAAGAAAAAGGCTCTCACGGTAAGAAACTGGAACTGGTTGCCTGAACAGAGAGAACATCGCTCGTTTCAAAATTCAGAGCGATAAAGGGGCAAGGAGGGGGGCTTGCGTGAATGGAGAGGAGGTCTGACATCGGACGCGGATCGGTCCCATTGAGTGGTAACAGGATGAAGGTGCAAATTCAGGACGGCGAGATGGCAGTGAGGAAGCAGGGCTCTGATAGAGGGGGTTCGCACCTTGAACTCAGGCTGTCCGCTGGAGGACACCAGCACTCCTGAGTGCCTTGCTTGAAAGATACTGTTCCGGAGGAACTGGCCTGCAGCAGAACAGGTGTTCTCAGGAATGGCACAGCGCGTGTGCACACACGAGGCACCAGCACAGCAGATGCAAAGACACAGCACCATCACAACAAAGCGACGAGGATGCACCACCACTGGCGGGCATATCCACCGAACAGGAGAGCGTGGAAGAGAAATTGGCATTGGAAATGTCGACTTGAAGGGGAAACGGGAAACTATAAACCAGAGTACTGGTGGCAGACGAGGAGGATGGCGCCGAGGAGGGGCATGACTCTTCCCCTCAGGCCATCTCTCAGCAGTACAAGGTGACAGCGACATTGCAGGCTCATCTGCGGACGACACGGCATGCCGTTCCAACTACCCTTACGTGCAATACGATGGGGCCCCTTGGCAGTCTCCTGTGCCTCAGCTCAGTGTTGGTGGCTCAATTTCTCTGCAGTGTGGCATGTGTACTATCCGCCTTGCAAGGTTGGGTACTGGCACAACACAACCAGAAAACGAGGGTGCCACAGGGATGATGCACTTAGGCAAGCTTACACTTGAACGTGACACTGAGTGCCCAACACAGGGCACTTGTAAGGCAACGTGACAGTGCCTTCGCAGAGATCGGCCAACATCATGGCAATGACTACTGGAATTGAATGTCGCAATGGCTGTGGCTGGGGAAGTAACAGTCAGCGGTATCTGTAGGCCTTGCAATGACAGTGCAGGGACAGGGCGAACATTGGTGTTTGCACTCAATGCAGCGGTGCGGTTGCACATGCCTCCGGACGGTATTGCAATTACGTACCTCTGCCTTCACCCTTGACTTCGATGCACTGGAAATGGGCATTCCGGATGACATTGCCCTCAAAGATGGGATTGCCATGCGACTGCACCACGACAACATGATGTGAATCGTGGATCATGTTATCCGTGAAGTGGCCGAGTCCTCGATCCTCTACAACAACACATGCTCCATCCCTGCAATGGATGAAAAAAGAGCAGAATAAGTGCAGGAATGAGCAACCCCCCCTATCATTGTCTTGCCTTCCTGGTGCAGTGACAATGCTGATGCAGGTTCGTATCAATCACCAGTTGCCCGCAGGGGGCAACGTTTTTCGTTCGAAGCGCACTGTAGGGAACTCTTGTGCGCCTCTCGAAACCCGCTTCTCAGGTGTGAAAGATGTGACGTTGTTAATCAACCGACGTCCATTGACGAGGCCATCGAAGGGTGCCACGCTTGCGTAGGACACTCTTTTGTTGGTCTCAAAACAAACACTATATCTCCAGTCAGCACGCGCAAACCACGCGGTAAGTGCATCCACATTGTACAGAAACTTCTGGAGGAAAGCGTAGCTCGATTGTGGAAATAAGCATAATTTGCTTTTTTTTTTTGGCGTAAATCGCGTAACTTTTTTTTTGGCGTAAATCGGGTTTTTTTTGGCGGTAATTTTTTTTTTTTGGTGTAAGTCGCGTATGGGGGAAAAAACCCCTTTGATCCAAAAAAAATGGCGGGGAAACACAAGAACCACCCAACAACCGCCATTGCTACCGGAGGAGGTGAAGCATATAGCCCCCACGGACATTTTGGGTACCTCCGGCACAGGTAAAGCAATGAAGCCGTGGCGTGAAGGGTGGCCTTTATACTCATCGCTGGCAGATGGCAGAAATAACGTGGAGCACACTCATCATGACCGCAAACAAAAAATGCAATTTGCCCTTCGGCCTTTGGCAAGCGGTATCAAAATGACGAGATTGCTGCCGGCGCCACCGGCTACGAAGCTCAAGCCAGCGAAACCACCTGAGTCCGGTCACCTCGGGCCAACTACATTCTTCGCATGCAACCATGATGGCGTGGGGCCAACCACAAGAAGTCGGCAAACACACGCTTGTGGATCAAATCAGACTTTGTGTCCAATGCCTTCGGCTTTGCACGCGGATTCGTGTTCCACGCACAAGCGTTACGGATGTCCTTCGCAAGCAACTCTTCCGACTCTCGAATAAATTGTTTGTCATTCACCAACCGACCCTCTGCGCCCTTTGGGTACGCCTCGGGCACCTCAAAAAGCTTCCCACGGATGAACACGTATGGACGGGCATCATCACTTGTGGGGGGGTTAAAAGAGGAGGTGGACTGCGGGGTCTATGGAGGGGCCTCAACATTGCCCTTCACTTACTTTCCATCTTGGGGCACGTCCTCAGAGTTGGAGGCCGGAAGGCAGGAGATTCTCCGACTTTTGGCTCCGAGGAGGAGGCAGCAACGTTGCCCTCGGGTTCCGAAGAAGGATCCTCTTCATCAAAAAGGAGGGGGGAAGTAGATGGTGGCGGGGACTCAGAGTTGGAGGCTAGAGCACGAGGAGATTCTCTAGGCTTCCAGCAAGTCACCTCCTCCTCCCACCCATTCTCCGGGATGGTGCCGGGGACTCGGACGGATCGATCTGCATTGATGATGCGCAGTGCTTCCTTGATGAATCCTTTCGGCAAAGGTGTAACAACAACATCGTCCAGGCTTCCCCTTTGGTTGGCCATCTCATCACAAAGATGCAGCGGTTGATAGCCACATGACCAACCATCCTCTTGAAAACCCAAAGCCTGAGCATGTGCGGCAACACCCTTTGACTGGAGGCGTCTCAACATTGGCCGGACCAAAGAATTACCACAAAGTGGCTCCCAAATGTGGACTTTGAAGGCCCATATTGGGACTTTGCAGTCGATGGCACAAAGAAACCAATGGAGCCCTTCGCGATCGTCACTATTAACAATAAATATGTGGCGCTGCCTCCAAGCCAAACCAACGGTTGTATGGTTGTGGCCCTTACTGTCTTCGTACTTTCTCATCATCTTCAGGCGGGACGTAATGTATGTCACCGCCATAGTTCATGCTCGTGGCTCCTCGACCTCATTGTGGTACGGCTTGTCGTTCAACCACGCAAGAATGTCCTTGTTGCTTAACCAATATCCCACAACGAGAGGCTTGGTTTCATCGACTGGAGCCGTTTTCCACTTGCGGTACAACCACGCATCCTCATTAGGAGGGATGTGGCCTCGCATCGGGCACTCCACTGTGGTCAAGCAAAAACCACAGCCTTCGTAGTGCATGCACCACAGGTACACTTTTCGCTCGCACCGCCCACAAGTCCAAGGGGGGCGGAAAAGGTTCAATCGGTGCGACATCTTTCTATGTAGGGCGGAGTCGCCTTTGGAGGGCACTGCCACAACATCCTTGGACGCATTTGATGTTGCACCATGCGTACTAGATCGTGGACCTCGTTGTTTCAGGCCCTTGTTGTGGGCTTTCTTTGAGGAAGACTGTTTTGGTGGTTCTTCCCGTGCAGTGACCAAGCGTTCCACACGTCCGAACTGGGAGGGTTGTTGAGCAGTCAATTCCCAGGAGTACTGGGTGAGAATCTTGAGGCCTGGAACATTCACAATGTGCCACAAAGGACGCCTTCACACATGGCATACATCCTGTATGTTGGGCAAGTGCAACGCTCTGTGTTGACCCGGTGGATTGACATGAAGGCAACAAAATTGTTCCATTGCAACGATTTGCCTGTCTCTATCTTTCGCAATGTGTTATTCCACGACGCCACTGCCGCGGCATCAACAAGAGGGTATGTCCTCACCCGCTTGCCGTTGCGTCCCGTTTTTTTTGGACTTCTCCCCTTGATGAAAAAAGAGGGCATTTCTTGCATAAAAAAACATGGCAGCCTCATGAATGGCCTGACTTTCTTGCCGCATCGACATTTTTGGAAGCATGGCATGGCCCGTGAAAGCGTAAGAATGCTCACTGCAACATTTGCCGAGGTTAGGAATCCCATCGACAAGAAATTCTGCCAAAGTGGACATGCAATGCTCAGTTTCAAACTTCAGCATATTGACACTAGGCTCGGAGGGCGTGGCAGCCGGGATGCCCGGGGGTGAGGCACCACTGAACCAATATGTGCGCTAGTCAATGTACTCCTTCTGCAAATAAGCAATGAATTTGGGGAAGGCAGAATACTGTGCACGCAGTGCGGCCCATCCCACCGCAAACACTGCCAAACACCACGCCAGGATAGCGTCTTGAGGCACTTGCGGAGTTCAGCCCGAACGGTTTTTTCTGCAACTAAAGCCCTAAGCTTAGCTGTAAGATTACCGATGACATGAAACAGGCATTGCAACGAGGCTTTGAGCCCTGGCCATATCTTCTTGGCCCATGAGCCAATGCCTGTGTCCCCATCACTCATCACGTAATCAGCGTCCCAATCGAAGTCCGGATACATGTGTTCCATGGCCTCTTTCACCTTCCGCAAAAAAAAATCGCAATGCAACTTTGTTCTCCGTACCAACCACGGTCACGGCAATTATCACCATGGTTTGGGCCGTAGTTAGGGTACACAGTAGCAGGCTTCGGTTCTTTTCAGATATGGTCTCCCCTGTACCATCAACGGCGATCCAAATCGGTCGACCGCTCTTTTTGGCCTTTGCTGCATGGAATCATGCTGCACGAAGCCACCGCGAAGTACTAAACACAATGCATAACTGATCCGGATTCTTCATCGTGTATCCGAGTAGCAGTATGGTACTGTCCGTGGTGTCCTTTGTTGCATGCGGGGGGGTGTTCTGCAACAACTCGTACATCAGTGCACGTGTCTTCCATGAACACGCACCGAAGCGCTTCCGCTTGACCTTCGTGATGTGCGCACTCACCAACCGCGGAGACGACGTCGAGTAAATTGCCGACAATTGCCTGTATCACACAAGTCGCGGGCGATCCAGGAAGGTTTGTATTTTGACCGAAAATAAGCCTCCGCAACCTTCTCCGTCACACCTCCTGCCAGCCAATCCCCTTGGGGCGGTATCTTGCCTTCCCACCCATGGTAGCAGCGGGTTGCGTTATATGACTCAAGAACCTCTGAGTGCAAAACACCACGTTGTTGACGGTCCGGCAGTGCAACAAGGCGCACACACATTGTGGCATCACATTTGGGCATCACATGTGGTCGAGCTTGGGGTGTGCAGGGTTCGTGGCCCACCACACAACAAAATTCTTCGTGGAAGAGGCGTGCTTGCAGCGATACCCCTTTTTGCGCCAGTGCCCAAATGCCGCAGGCCCCGTGTCATGTTCCAAAGAAGGGGTAGGGCACTAGATCTGTAGCAAGCTAGATCTGTAGCAAGCTGATGACCTTGAATATCAACCCCCCAAAAACCTCCTCCTCATCCCTTTCCGCCGCCTTAATGCCCTTATCAGCCAAAGATTGATGCACATCCCGTTGGGTAGTGCGGAGAGTCTTGACAGCATGCTGCAGTGTGGGCTTCTTCGTGACAGAGTTTGTATCGGACATTGTGATTGTAAAAACGTCTGCAACCACTTGTCTAGCTCTGTCTGCCCTGCATTTGTGCCGCCGTCGTGTGAATCCACAGGTGCTATGGGCCATAGCACCTTATAATACACGGCCTTGGACCTTGCCCCTGATACATGTCTTACGTCCGGCTCGGCACCCTTCTTCTTTAGAAATGCGGCACAAGGGCCCTTGGTCTCGTTCGTGGCAGCCATCATGGCTTCTAATAATGGCTTTGAATGCACGAAGTCAGCTCGATCGCACGTGAAACGCAAGTTTTGTCTTGCCCAAACTCCATGATGTGGATAGAAAAGATGAGATACACAATACATTGTACCAATGGCCGAAAAAATAGTTGGCACAGTACCACGAGGTGGATGGGCCCCGTCACATGCCATGCAACATACAACGACACAAGAACTAGTACAACACTCTTGCAAACAAACCCCACTGCCATCTAACACACAACGGCACCAGTGTGGCCTTTTTGAGCTCCATTTCGGCGTTCGGGTTGATGTAAAAGGCCTGCCTTCAGCCGACAACAAGATGACCCTTGGCTACCTGTTGCCCCCTGCCGAGTCATCAATTTTCTACGGCAACTACCACGCCATCCTCAAACACCATGGATTTTTGAATAAAGCACCGGCGGTCAATAGGGAATTACAAGGTGTCCATGTGCCATTCCCCTCGCCAAAGAGACGGCACACATGCATTGTGTACCTAACCATCCCATCACACCATGGCACACTTTTATAAGTGCGCATGAGTAAAGACAACTACTCACGGAGCGGCTTAGATATGTTATTTGCCATTCGTGGGCACCAACAAGTGTGGTCATAGCAACTCGGGGTGGTGGTCGCAGACCACAGCCCACATGGCTACATCACCTCTCCCCGCTTATACCACATGTGCAACACACAAACCTCGGCCAATTACAGGAGATGTAGAAGAAATGCTAATATAAAATGGGTACATCTGGCACCGACTCCTGTGCAAAGCAAAGGGGGGCACAACACCTCAAACCCAATGCTGCGATGACCCGTTACCCGCTAAACATGCTCAAGGCACCGTAGGATCCCTGTCCAACGGACAAAAAACAACATTACCTAGTCCTAGAACCCGACTCGAGGGGCCACGCAACAAAGCGTGGATTTAGAGTCACTAACCCCAACTCAAGGGGCCATGCAACAAGGCATGGATTGAGAGTCCCTAACCCCAACTCAAGGGGCCACACAACAAAGCGTGGATTGACGCTGCCTAACGCCAACTCAAGGAGCCATGCAATAATGCGTAGATTGAGAGTCCCAATCCACAACTGAAGGGGCCACACATCAAAGTGTGGATTGCGAATCCCTAACCACAACTGAAGGGGCCACACAACAAAGCGTGGATTGAGAGTCCCTAACCCCAACTCAGGGGGCCACGCAACAAAGCGTGGATTGCGAGTCCTGAACCCCAAACAAAGGGGCCAGACAACAAAGCGTGGATTGAGAATCCTTAACCCCAACGCAAGGGGCCACGCAACAAAGCGTGGATTGCGAGTCCCTAACCCCAACTCAAAGGGCCACGCAACAAAGCGTGGATTGCGAGTCCCTAACCCCAACTCAAGGGGCCAAACAACGAAGCGTTGATTGCGCATCCCTAACCACAACTCAAAGGGCTATGCAACAAAGCGTGGATTGCGAGTCCCTAACCCCAACTCAAGGGGCCACGCAACAAAGCGTAGATTGAGAGTCCCTAACCCCAACTCCAAGGGCCACGCAACAAAGGATGGATTGAGAATCCGTAACCCTAACTCAAGGGGCCACACAACAAAGGGTGAATTGAGAGTCCCTAACCCCAACTGAACCCTAGAGACCTACGCTAAATCCAATATGGTTAATTTTAATATTTCATACATGAAAAGGGTGTAAAAGGTATCTTGCCAAATATTAACACGTTAAACTAATTTTGGGTCGTTTGCACCTCTTTGCTTGTGCGCGTACCATGCCCACTTGGAGTGTTTGGGTGGTCAAAGGGTGCACAACGGGTTGCTAGAAGGGTTGCATGGTCCTATAGGTGGTTATGTAGCCCCACACTTCCCTCTCCGGTCCCCCCACTCAACCTCCTTTTTCCCTTGTGTAGCTCTTGTTATGCCTTTCTCTCGGGACACCCTTCTCGAGCTTAATGTGACGCTCACGCGTTGGAGTGGGGCCAAGAGTTTGCGGGACCCTTTGGCCTCCCAACTCCCTGCTGATTGGGTGGCCTCATCCCCTTTGGCCAAGGCCCGGTGGCACGGGGCCACCGAGGGTGCCCAACTCCCGCTCATCCGCAACAAGCAAATTGAGGCCGTGAAGCAATATGCCTCCGTCCTCTTCCCGGCACCCGAATTGATCGGGTTACTTATGGACTTGAATGTCCCCAAGGGCGGCTTCCGGCATGGGTCGGAGTTCATGACCCGCCGGGGGGCCGCAAACACCGCCGCAACGGGCCTCCCATTCCCCCGGCCCATCCCTTCACGTGACCGCTTCATGGACACATGGAAGGAGTTGGTCAAGCCGCTTACGCAAGATCGACGCGTGTCCGTGGCGGATCCCCCCACCAGCGGCCGCTCTTGGCCGTTGCAATCATGGGCCGCCTACATCCAATTGCATCCACCCCCTGTGGACATCATCAATTGGAAGCCGCCCCTCAGTTTCCTCCTCCGTGGTGATGCTTACCCGTGCGCCGGTGGAAGTTGGACCCAACTTTCCATTGGGCTCCTCAACCACGGCGCACGGGGCCGAACACCCGCCTACCTATGGGCCACATGCGGGGATAAAGACATGGCCGCGCTAGCGACAAGATGCTCCAAGAACCTGCAGGTCTACGGTCGTTTTGCTTCGCTTTCGTTTTTGCGGTAATTTCTCGAGGTTAATACTTAATATTTTGCAAAAATTAACGTCAACTGAAAAATTAATCTATTAATTACTCCATAGTTCTCGAAAAACTGATTCAAAAATTAATTCCCTTTTGTTCGTAGGTGTTACAGTCGGTCCACGACTCAAGAAATTCTGCTGGGGCACCAAGTGGGTGCCCGCTGGGTTGGTTGTCGGGGATGACCAACCCTTCGTGAGAAGCCTCATTGGCGTCTGCACATCGCCCATGGTGGGCTCGATTTACAATATGGGTGTGTGGTACAAGGTTGCGACGGCGTGGGTGAAGGCGGGGGTCCGCCGCACATTGGAGGGGGAGGCGGTGGCCCGTCCGCGCTATCAAGAGACGGGCCTCAGCTTGGAGAATGGGGGGTGCATAGGAGACCCGCACGCTGTGGTGGAGTGGTGCTTGGTCTTCCTATGCGTCCTCCATTGTTGAATGGCCATGGGCCGCCTCCAAGTGGCCTTCATTGAGGCCCGCCTAGGGGACCTTCCAAAGAACAACACCGGGGCCGTGCAACGCATGCTCTACCGGGCTCGCACCGGCGTCAGGTTGGGGGCCTCAGCATTGCCTGACGGAGAGGAGGCATGGGCGTTGTTCCTCGCATGGAAGGAACTCGGGCCACTGTTGGCCTACGCCCCAGAGGACGAGGCAAGCAGTGTTTGCCATGCGGGACCTGCTCCGGGACTTGTACTCGAATACCCCATCGCGCGCCGACCCACGGGCCGTGGAGGCCAGCGGGCGTACCGCCTGCATTGTTTCAATGCCGCCTGCCAATCGAACTACCTCTTCTACTTGGAGGAGGATGTGACATTGGGAGTGGCTAATGCGGCGCGGCTTGGCGTCGTATTGGGCGCCGTGTGCGACGATGTCGTTGAGAGCCTCAACGCCATTCTCAAGCAGGCCTACAACGACCACACGGCTTGCGGGAGGGGGCGAGTGCCGGGGGCTACGGCATTACAACGGGAGGGGGAGGTGGTTTTGCCAGCGCGGCAGTGGTGGTTTTTAAAATTTGACCTTCCGTTACAATACCATGGGGGACCACATACGGCCCCATGCACTATGGCCAAACACATGGCTACCCAAAGCCCCCCGCCCTCCTTCTTTTCGTCCCGTTCCCTGGCTCTTGTTTCGCCACCTCATGGACCAAGAAATGTTGAAGTCCCTCTTGGGGGGCATGTTGAAAGCCCAAGAAGACCGCCTGGTATACTTGTTGTCCTTGTTGTTGCTTTTTGGGCATTTTGGATTAACTTTTGCAGGTTAATACTAACACCGGCGACTTTTACTATGTAATATATTAAAAACTGTGGGGTGTTCAAATATTAACCTCGCAAATACTATTCGCGAATGTGAATTTTCTTTTGTTTTTTTTCTGCATATGGGACAATTGGAGCAACGCCTCGCAGCAGCGGGAGCTCCAGCACCACCACCAGCTACACCGGCACCAGCAACACAAGCGGAAGTAGCTGGACAAGCTCCCCCACCACCGAGTCGAAGGGGAAGAGGAGTCCAGCGGCGACTCCTCTGACCGTCGGCGGGAGCCAGGGTGATAGCCAGGCCACTGGGGGGGGGGGGGGGGTGTCAAGGCGGACAACGGTGGGGAGGTGGTGGTAGACGAGGGGGGGGATGGGGTGGTGGACAGACCTTTGCTTAGCAACGGGGGGGGGGGGCGGGGGGTCCCTGTGGGGCTGCCTCAGGACCAGACAGCCCACCCACCCACCCAAGCTGACCCACCCACCCACCCACCCACCCAGACACCCCCCTACCCCCCCTGTAGGGGGGTTGGGGTTCCTGTGCTGTAAGAATTAGCTGGTAACACAAAAACCCTGTGTATTTACCCAAAAAAAATTGTGTCATCCAGTCACTATGCCATCGTTGAATCATGGTACAGCGGATGCGGCAGATACCCTAGTGGTAGATCGCTTCACCGTCAACCTGGCAGAGCATCGGTTCGAACCCTGGTGGCTGCACACTGGGTAATTATGCCACTTGTTCCCACTGTTCTCTCAGTGAAAATTGTATTCCCCTGCACAAACAAAGGCTGTCGGACCATTCTCTCGGACCATTCTCTCAGTACCCACCCACCCAACCACCCACCCACCCAGACCCTAACCGCACCCCCTAGGGGGGGGGGGGGTAGGCACTTTGGGCCAAATTGCCCCAAACCAAAATAACCGACCCACCCACAGGCCACAGACCCACCCACCCACCCCACCCCCCCCTCCCCGTGGGGTAGGACTACCCTTAAGCAAAGGTCTGGTGGTGGAGGAGGGGGATGGGAGCGTGGTGGAGGCCACCACCCGCAGCCCCCAAACTAACTCTCCCCCAGTGGCTCCTCAAAGCCTTGGGGCCCAGTTCTGCGGCCGCCCGCAAGGCCGCAATGGTGCCGTGGTCGGCACAGGCCCTCCAAGAGGGCTGCGCAAACGATCGCTTGGCGGTGAATGCGGGCAGCATCTTCACCTCCGCCATGGCACCATCGCATTGCACGTGCATACTCTCCTTTGCAAGGATGCATTGTGTGGGCATTGTGGTGGCATGGACCACCGCTGCTCCCGTCTTGGTCCCCACACTACCAAACCACCCCTGGGCAAGGGTGTCCAGTTTCGGCATTGCAAACAGGACAAAGGTGCTAATACAAGAAAGGTGCCGTAGACAGGTTTCAAGACAGGGGGTTGTCCGTGGACAGGGGCTGCAGACAGGCTTCAAGATAGGCGGCTGTTGTAAGACAGGTGGCAAAAGACAGGGGGGGCTGTCGTCCAACAAACCCCCTGTCTTGTGCAAAGACACGGGCTGTAATGAAAAAAAATGGCCGAAACGCAAGCGCACAGTGCAACCACTTGTATATTCGGGCTCATTTCACCTGCCTGAGCGCACAGAAACCCGAAGATGATGTACAGGTGCGGGGTATGGGGTGCCAAAAATGTGCCGCGACAGGGGGGGGCGGTCGGCTTCATCCTATCTAGCTACACCTCAAAACCTTGGTCTCGGGCGCGTTGCACACGCACATGACCCTTGACTGGGTCTTCCGCCGCCTCGTGCGGTGCCCAATTCGCCGGCACGGCGAAAACAAAGGCACCTGGCGGCGGGACAGCAAGCGAGAGGGCGCCTGGACCTGGCGCCCTGTCCCTGGCGAGCCCTTGAGCCCAGTGCCGGAGGGCATCAACGTGGGGTCGCTGAGCTCGCTCAACTTGTGCGGTGACCCGCAAGGTGTGCGGTTCGGGACTCCACACTTCCACGTGGCACCCCGGCATGGGGTCACACTGTGATGGTGCTGCCAGTGGCGGCAGGGGAATGGGTCCAGTTTGCGGTCCAGTGGAGTGCTATGCCCCCCCCCCCCCCCCGGCACGCCCCGTGTACGACCCCGCCGCCCAGCACCAGTACGAGGGGTCGGGGTGCGGCACGTGGAACACCGCCACCGGGGTCACCAAGGCGGCCGTCCCTGCCGCAGCCCCCCCCCCCCCCTTCCCGCCCCCGCCGACATCATGGCAGATCCCGTGGAGGCCCTGACGGCCTCCACACACTTTTAGACAGTGATGGCGGTTGTCATGGCGCAGGGGGCGCCGACTGGTTTTGAGGTATGCGTGCATGTTTGGGAGTTAATATTTCCTCAGTTTTCGTTAATTTTTGTAGGTTGATATATAATTTTTAAATCGCCGGCGCAAAAATTAAAAGTGATAGTTAATATTAACCTCGAAATAGTAAAAAAGTCGGCCAAAAAATTAATTGTTCGGCTGCCTGTTTCGTGGCAGGACCGCGATCAGGCGTAAGAGGTGCCTCTAGGGCACCTGCACCACCTCCTCGCGGCCCACCCACCCTTGGGGTCGGCCATCTTGAGGGGGTTGAGGGATTGGGAGCAGGGGAGGGTCTACTCGGAGGTGTGGATGGGTGCGCGGAGTTACAAGGTTGGGGAGTGGGGAAGGTTGGGGCAGACGGGGTACATTGGGGCGGAGGATGAGGGGATATGGGCAGCGATGCTGGGCGGTGATTGGGAGGATGAAGAAGCTGTGAAAGAGGAACCCCCCCCCCCCCCGCAAAGGCCGAACCACCATCCCCCAAACCCCGAGTCACCAAAATTGGTGACAAGAAAACCTCCAGATGGCATTTGGAGTCCAATGACTCATCGGATGGAGCCATCCCCCGCACGCAATAAGAGACGGGCCCGCCCCCCAACAACCCCTGCGTCGGCACCCAAATCCACCTCCCGTACCCCATGGGCGTGGAGGTGAGCACTGTCAACGGTGTCCACCGGAGGAAAGCGGGGTTCTCTGAGTGGAACACCCCGGCAACCCCACGCTCAACGGGGTGGCCCGCTGCCTCCTCTTCCCCTCCCCCGAGGCTGCCCAAGAACACCTCGAGCGTGTTCGCAAGGGCAAGGGGAAAGCCACCAGCATCCCCTCGAGCATTCATGCCAGTCGGACCCAAAGACCAACCCCAAAGACTAACCCACCTACAAACCCCAAAACTAACCCCCCGAGTAACCAAAAAGCACAAAACAACCCCACTCCTAACCCCACCCCTGACTAACCCAACCCAACAATTGTGGGACCCCAAAACGGGGTCTCAAGAAGTGTAACCAACATGTCATACCACATGTGGTACTGGTGAGTTACTGGCAATGGAGCCATGAATGAGCACTAGAAGTGATTGAAAAGGTATTTTTTGTCTTGTGCGCTTGTAGGGATTTTCAAGGAGGGCTAATTGGTTTTTGGAAAAAAAAATTAATTTTTGCCAGGTTAATTTCAACCTCGGCAACGCAAGAATTTTTAGTCTTTTGAACGAAAAATTAAAATCAAAACTTCAACCCGAGGACCGTTTTATTATTTTTTCTGTGGAAGGTGAGAACCCCCCCCCCCCGGCCCCGGGTGAAAATGACACCCGAGCCCATAAGGCACCCCATGGGGGTAGAGTTGGTCCCATCTAAACAACTCTACCCCCCCCCCCCCCCAAAAGGGTCAACTTTGGGTTAACGCATTAATTTTGAAGAAAAATATTAAAAATATTGGGTTTAACATAGGTCTCAAAAAATGGGCCACGCAACAAAGTGTGGATTGCAAGTCCCTAACCACAACTCAAGGGGCCACACAACAAAGCGTGGATTGCAAGTCCCTAAGCCCAACTCAAGGGGCCACGCAACAAAGCGTGGATTAAGAATCCCTAACCCCAACTCAAGGGGCCACACATCAAAGCGTGGAATGAGAGTCCCTAACCCCAACTCAATCAGCCACACAACAATGTGTGGGTTGCGAAGTCCCTAACCCCAACTCAAGGGGCCACCGAACAAAGCATGGATTGAGAGTACCCAGCCCCAACTCAAGGGGCGTCAAACAACAAAGGGTGGATCGAGAGTCCCTAATCCCAAGTCAAGGGGCCACGCAACAATGTGTGGGTTGCGAAGTCCCTAACCCCAAGTCAAGGAGCCACGAAACAAAGCGTGGATTGCGAGTCCCTAACCCCAACTCAAAGGGCTATGCAACAAAGCGTGGTTTGAGAGTCCCTAACCCCAACTCAAAGGGCCACGCAACAAAGCGTGGAATGAGAGTCCCTAACCCCAACTCAAGGGGCCGCGCAACAAAGAATGGATTGAGAATCCATAACCCTAACTCAAGGGGCCACGCAACAAAGCGTGGATTGCGAGTCCCTAACCCCAACTCAAGGGGCCAGGCAACAAAGCATGGATTGAGAGTCCCTAACGCCAACTCAAGGGGCCACGCAACAAAGGATGGATTGAGATTCCGTAACCCTAACTCAAGGGGCCACACAACAAACCGTGGATTGCGAGTCCCTAAACCCAACTCAAGGGGCCACGCCAAAAAGTTTGGATTGACAGTCCCTATCCACAACTCAAGGGTACACACAACAAAGCGTGGATTGCGAGTCCCTAAGTCCAACTCAAGGCGTGGATTGCGAGTCCCTAAACCCAACTCAAGGGGCCACGCAAAAAAGTATGGATTGAGAGTCCCTATCCACAACTCAAGGGTACACACAACAAAGCGTGGATTGAGAGTCCCCAACCCCAACTGAAGGGGTCACAAAAACAAAGCGTGGATCGAGAGTCCCTAATCCCAACTCAAGGGGCCACGCAACAAAGCGTGGATTGAGAGTCCCTAACTCGAACTCAAAGGGGTAGGCAACAAAGCGTGGATTGCGAGTCCCTAACGCCAACTCAAGGGGCCGCGCAACAAAGCATGGATTGAGAATCCGTAACCCCAACTCAGGGGGCCACGCAACAAAGCGTGGATTGCGAGTCCATAAGTCCAACCCAAGGGGCCACGCAACAAAGTGTGGATTCAGAGGCCATAACCCCAACTCAAGGGGCCACACAACAAAGTGTGCATTGCGAGTCCCTAACCCGAACTCAAGGGGCCACGCAAGGTAGCATGGATTGAGAGCCCCCAACCCCAACTCAAGGGGCCACACAACAAAGCGTGGATTGCGAGTCCCTAACCCCAACTCAAGGGGCCACGCAACAAAGCATGGATTGAGAATCCCTAACCCCAACTCAAGGAGCCACGAAACAAAGCGTGGATTACGAGTCCCTAACCCCAACTCAAAGGGCTATGCAACAAAGCGTGGATTGAGAGTCCTTAACTCCAACTCAAGGGGCCACGCAACAAAGCGTGGATGGAGAGTCCCTAACCCCAACGCAAGGGACCACACAACAAAGTGTGTATTTAGAGTCCCTAACCCCAACTCAAGGGGCCACGCAACAAAGCGTCGGAAAGAGAAACAAGAAAGATCGAAAGAACACAGTACTGCATTCGCCCCTGAAAGAATTCGGCATTGCACTTGGGCCGGAGTTTCGCTCCGAATGCAAGATCTTCATTTCGCAACAAACGACTTTTGTACAGTGCCTCGTCTTGTTAATCCGGCGCTCAAAAGCACTGATGGTTTGATGAAAAGAAAGCGTACACTAAAAAAGGGGGGGCACTGTTGGCAACATGCGAAAAAAAGGGGGCGCCGTTGGCGCCATGCCCCCAACCCACTATCTCTCAAACCACGGGGGGTTGTCGCATATAAGGACCGGGCTCGGCCGCCCCCCTGTGCAAAAGGGAACAAAATCAGAAGTGGCTGCCTCATCGCCCTTATATTTATTTTTTTTGGTTGCGTATTGAAATAAGCGTGGGTCGCGTAACAAAAAAAAGCGTACCTCGCTTTGTTTTTAAGCGTAACACGCTTATTTTTTTGTAGGTCGCGCATCAAAAAAAAGCGTGGGTCATGTAGCGAAAAAAGCGTACCTCGCTTCTTTAAAAAAAAAAAAAAAAAAACCTTGCTTTTTTTAAAAAAAAAAAAGCAACTCGCTTATTCATTTTTCTTGCCGTAGGTCGCGCATCAAAAAGAGAGTAGGCCGCATAATGAAAAAAGCGTAGCTCGCTTTTTATTATTTTAAAAAACGTAAATCGCGTAACTTTTTGTTTAGGTGTAGGTCGCGTCACAAAAAAAGCATAAATCGCGTACCATACCTTTTCAACTTTTTTTTCCACACTCAACTTACGCCTAAAAGTAAATTAAATCAGCGACTTACGCCAAATAAAATAAAAACCAGCGACTTACGCTTCACACAAACTTCTGGCCTTAGCTCCCTGAAAGTTCATAAACAGGGTGGGGCAGGACTCTAAACAACAATGAGGCCTGCAGGCAGAGAGAGAAGAAATGACGGTGCCAGAGTTTGACGGTTCTACAAAGCACGGGCTGTGTCTGGAGACCAACAAGTGCTGTGCATGCAGTAGCAACCTAACGCGTAACTACCCTCTCCCGTGTCCGACGAACGGCAAATACCCAACAATCTGGCGTTCATTAGACAAGGATGTTGGGTATACAAGGCACCGGTAGTGAATGTCTCACAGCGCTCTAGAAGATCCGAAGGTGGCGAAATTTCTTGTGCACCACAACCCTCGACCAGTCCATACAGCCGGCGTCTGTCAGAGGGCTTGATGTGGCCCTTGCCCCTGGCCTGGGCCTTACGCGCCACGAGGATGTGTTCAGTCAGGCGACCCAACAGAGCGCCGCTTTACACGTGCCCCAAATAAGTGTTCACTGAAATCCAACTGGCTAAGGAAAAGCATGAGGTACTTTGGCCCACAAATACCGTTTCCCATGGTCCATACGATGATGGTTGCAGGTGTTGATGTGAAATGTTGCTGCTAACAGAAAGCTTGGTGTCAAGGTGCAGGATGCTGGGGTGCTTGATGCGACCAGATGGTAGGCTGCCCGCATGTGCCTTGGGTATTAAAGATAGCAGCCGGGTGGGTCTTGCAATGCCAGATACAGTCGTGCTCCTTCTACGGGGTCGGACCTTTTTCGCAAATGCAGCACGTAGAGGTGTCATGAGGGGTAGAAATATCATGCACACACCCTCCCTCTGTGCACATGCAGCAGGTGGAGGTATCACACACACACCCTCCTTCAATATCGTTCTCATAAAACAACGCGTTGCCTTCGGTCAGTATGTGCACAGTGGGCAGCCCATTGCGGAACATAAAATTCTTCTCCAAGTGGCCCTCCCCACGGTTGCGCACCACAATAGCACCACCTTTGCAGTGGTGCAAAATGTTCTTGTTGAAGTCTGGACAAGCGACACTTTCGATCAAGACTGCGCATTGATCCAAGCGATAGAGCTCGTTTTCCTCAAACTGCCCGCGGCCTTCCTGCCTGACACAGATCCCGATACTCTGCAGAGAATTGCAGAAGAGATTGAATCGAGAACGGGGCCCACAGGGGGGGGGGGGTCAGGGTCCTGTCTTCTTTACCATCTTTACCTGACTGCACACACTTTGCACCCCACAACTAAGGGGTGTGCCGGAAATGGGGGGCATGGGGTAGCACACCAGGGCTGCACAAAGCACAGGGCTGCACACTGCCCGGAGCAACTCGAAGGACTCCCTGCCATTGCAACCAAGACCTGCATCAGGGGAAACTTACCTCCAGATCTAGTACTGCCGGCCCCAAGAGAGAGCCCCGCAAACCGAGCTTGAACGACCCACCCCCCTTGCAAATGAATTTTTCCCCTTCACTCGCATCCTGAACTGCAAAATGCAGTGCCTGGGCAGTTACTGTGGAGGGCGCATAGCCCACCTCTCCATGTGGCCGTGACACATGGAAACTCAATGAACATGGTACCTGGTTCCAGCAGCGGTCTTTATGTCTATGTATATGTCTATGTCTCTGCGTTTGTGCATTTCTATGTCCGAGTCTAGGCCTATTGGCCCATGTCCATGTCCATGTCCATGTCCATGTCTCCTGTCTGTGTCTATGCCCATGCTTATGCCCGTGTACACGTCTATGCTTATCGTGGTGTCGGCTTTCGTCCAACGAAAACAGAGTACACAGTGGAGCAGCACGGCCTCCGTTCATATTTTGACACCACCACAGCCTCTGGGGCAAACCTGGTCGAAAATGCGATTGCCTGACACCGTCGGGTTGCCGAAGTCCGTGACGAGCACGCCCTGCTTCCCGTTCTGGAAGATGTCGTTGCCCTTCACGATGCCGGCCCCCCACTTCGCCACATGCACCGCCTGCTCTGTGCAGTCATACATCCAATTGAGCTGCAGCGTGGGATTGGCGGAGGCGTTGATGGACACCCCAGTCTCGCCACCGATGACATTGCGACGGAAGAAACCCTCGCCTTCGTCCATACAGAGGATGCTTATGGGGGCGGAGTGGATCCAATTGCCCTCAAACTGCGAGGACGCCAAAGCAGGACTGAGAGCAAAACTAGCGTAAGCAGAGCATACACTGGTCTTCTTCATTTTATCTATTGCTGCCCTTGAAGCAGCAGAGCAGATATAGACACACACACACACACACATACATTGATGACATCACATCACATTGCATTGCATTGCATTGCATTGCATTGCATTCAATTACATTACATGACACTAGGCTAGTGATTACATTATGAGGGCCACCTCACTGGCAGGGCTATTCTGCTGGTGGGGGCCGTCGGCACCATGGGGTGGTCGAGCGGTGGCGATGATCGGCCGCATCGCCTTCTCCTCCTACATCCATTCATCCATCCATCCCTGCATCCTCTGTGCCACAGATCAACTCACCTGGGCCCTGAACCCTGCCGCACATCCCCCTGCTCAACTGCAGTGGGACCCACAATGAACCAGCTCTGCGGCGGCTGCACTCACTGATTCTACATCTGAGTAATGATTGGTCGGTGGCAGGGATACAGGCTGAAGCACCTGCGGATTTGCCTGGCTCTGGGTACACACGTTCGCAACCACGTTCTCCTTCATGTTGTTGGTGGTGAAGTTCCCCTTGCCACCCTCGCAGCCATGCACACCATACAATGTGTTGCGCATGATGAGGTTGGAAGTAACGATGGGATTGCCTGAGAACAAAATTCAAAGCCGGGTACACAACCTGATGATTGGGAAGCAAAGCATTCTGCACCAGCTGCAGGACCTGCTCCTGGGTGACATTCGAGGCCGTTACCCCCATTCTGTCAAGCTTTCAATCTAATTCATTGGAAGCAAAGCGAAATGCATTCCCCTGCCCCCTAGTAGTATCTATTCCTGGCCTGCAGGCAGCACAAACACAACCACCATTCGCATTCCGTGGCGCTGCCACACAGTCTTGGCTCTGCAGGGCGGGAACAAAATTGCCCCATGCAGCTAGCTTTAATTGGATTCTGTGGTGGTGGGGGTGCAGGGGGGGGGGGGGGGGAAATCCTGGGAACGGCATACAGCTTTTTTTTTTTGCGCAGCCAACCCCCAGAGGGGGGGTGGGGGTACGCAAACTTTTTCCTTATACATATGACCAAAAATTTTACCAAACAAAGCCGTTTCAAGGCAAAAACAGTGCATGTTGATCTTTTGAGACCATCGCTCCATTACCGTGAAGACTACCGCCCCGGCCCAACGTGCAAAGCGTGGTAGGGAAGTTTCAACTGTGGTTAGGGAGGAGGGGCGTTACTCCCTCGGTTAGAAGTAGCACAGCCCCATTACTACTTCTTTGCCCATACCCCTTGGATCAAGCAACAACCTGCGTGACCCACTACGTCATAGGGTGCCCATTTCTGTGACGTAGCTGTTTGGCTTCGCATTTTGCGACATTCCGCGTTTCAAAATGTTTTGCGTTTCGAGTTGTTTTGCCTGCTGCTATGCCGCTACCCAGTGCTTCTTGGCCTTCCCACCATGGGAAGCCACGTCTTGCTTCTTATCCTTACCGGCGGCTGGTTTCTTTTTGGCTGGCTTCTTGCTACTATTGCTGCTGCTGCTAGGCAGGAAGAAAATTGGTTTGTGGGGGGCAAATGGCACGTAAGCCCATTCCCCCCCTCCCCTCCTGGGTTGCCGTGGTGGGATGATTTCTAGGCTCACAAAGGGGGACTGTGGGGGTTTCTTGTACTTCCTGTTACTTTTGGGTGGTGTGTGGATGACTGAGAATCATATTTTTTTGGGTTGTGCCAACGGGGGTGGTACTTTCGTCCCCCTTTCTCCCATGGCTGCACCTACAGGAGGTTCATACACTTGGGAATGAATGGAATGTCAAGGCTCTCGATCCCCGGCCTTTCACAAAAAAAAAAAAAGGCCTACTATCCGCTCAACCATCATTGGGGGTATCATGCCAGCCCACGACACTCTTTGTTGCCGCCAAAATTTGCACCAAAGCAACATAACAAAGGGTCCCCCGACAAAAGCCCATTTTGCCAAACCCCCCCCACCACCTTCCGAGGGCGCCCGTGCCACCCCCCCCCCCCCCTAAAAAGCAATTTTCGGGTCGCCCTAGCGCTGGCCTCGGAAGCTGCCACCCGGTTCTTGCCCGTGTTGGTTGCTGCCATCTTTTTGGCTGGTTTCTTGCTGCCGCCGCTGCTGCTGCCGTTGCTGCCACTACAGCTGGTACTCGTACCGCTACCGCTGCTACTGCAGTCGGTTTCGCTAGTTGGTAGTCTTTGTCCTTCTTGTCCTGTGCCTCCATAACTGCTTCTGCTTCTCGGTCTCCAGCTTTCGTTGCCCGGTGCGCTGCTTGTTTCGCTGCTTTTGTCTCTGCCCGCCATGTTGCTTTCTTCTGTGCCTGTGCGAGGATCTCACGTCGTAGTGCAACCTCGCACTTCAATTTATGGTGCTTCTCCTGCACGCGCTTTGTCTCTTTTGCACTCCTTTGAGCCGTCTCATATTCTCCGAGATGAATGCTCTCATCGCCATCGAGCTGCATAGCGAAGGCATCAACCTCTGCCTCGGTACGAAGAGAGAACCGCACGGGGTAGCAAGTTGTCATATTCCCGATACTTGCCAACAACGATCAACACCAACCAAGGCCTCCAAAAAGATGTCATCCACCACGATGTCCCACAACAAAGGACATTCCACTTTGGGCAAGCGCGAGACGATGAACTCCACTATTGGGGGTCGGTTGGGTAGCAATGGGGGGTCCAAGCAGAGGCATTCTCTCAACACGTCCTCGGAGGGCAAGCGTCCGGTGCGATTCAAAGCACATAATGCGCAGATGCCACCGATGCCAATAGCAACAAGGCACACCAAATCATGATCCGTCTCATTGTAAGAGCGGATTTGAATCGCTTGCGCCAAATCCTCCAATACTGCGACTCATTTTGCCGAGTGGCAATGAGGCGCGCAACGCGGTCTGATGCCAAGGGACGGTCGTCGGCACCAATAGCGCATATCAAAGCCTTGTGTGCATCGCACTTTTGCACTAAAGTCCCGCAAACATCCGAGACACGGCGAAGTGCTTTGATTGCAGGCTAGAAGAATGCCTCCGGGTAGTGGGGCCGAAGGGTGCGGAGCACCCACTCCCGGAAACATTCCAAGGACGTCTCGGCATGCTGGCGGGCAAAAGGAGGCGCCAGCTCCAGCTCCAAGTACATGGGGCCCCGCACCAGGTAAGCGTACGTGGGCCGGGTTGGAGCCAGCTACCGCTCCAAGCGAGCCGCGGCACAGGCATTATTCTTGTTGGCACGATGTGCGTTTGTGCGCTTCGCCAAGTTGAGGAATCCCAGTTTGAAATGTTCCGTGTTGGAATCGGTGTTGTAGTCCTTACGCATCCATTTGCATGGCGTTTTATTGTGTGGCACCTCATGGCACGGATTGCACGGCAATTTCTCAGAAGATGCACCAAAGTGTGCCTTCCTAGTACACGGGGGGTCCAATGACACGATCCTCATGCCGTCCACGTACCTCCAGTGGACCTTCTCATACGCATGCCGCATCACAGGGTATTTGCCATGCAAGCCATTGGAATTGGGAATATCCAACGGCAGGGTTCCTATGCACTTGTCATCGCTGGCTAGGGGAGGACCAGCACCCTGTGTCTCTAGGTCATTTGCTGCAACCTCATCTTCCCCATCACTCTCTATCAGAGGGGGCACCTCCTCCGTAGCCCGTGGGGGGGGCGGCAGAGAAAAATTGTGTCGCGGCCAATTGGCATTTGGGCTTCAATGCGGGGGCTGTGCCTGCCCGGTGTTTTCGACCCTAACAATGAGCAGCAAATTGCTCTGTGTATGGACCGGCCAAAACCGGTGGCCGCTCCCCAAAAATACAATTCCACCTGTCCACAGTGCGGTTTGCCGATGCAATGTTTAGCGGGGAAGAAAGAGAAGAGAATGGCATGTCTCTCAATTGCAAAAGAATGTACACATGTGACAACGTCTAGAATGCAAAGCAAAACACACTCGCAATTGAGGTGTCCTCTAATCCAAACCATGAAGCACAATATAGAAATTGATGCATCAATGGGTTCACACAATTCTTTACATGCCATGTGCAAAGGGGACATGCAAACAAATTCACTAATTTGCCAACATCATGAAGCACAAGTTCAAAATGATCAATGGGTTCAAATAATTCAATACATGCCATGTGCAAAGGGAAATTTGGTGGAAAGAACTCCATTTATGTACCAAGAATTGTTCTTGGATACTTTTTTTCCAAATGACAGCTTTTTTCGCATTGGCAACCTGTGGAGGGTGGGGGGTGGGGGGGGGGGGGTAAACGGTGTTTTTCCGGGCGCGCAGTTCCCTTGTGGGGGGCGGCGGGTGGGAGGGGCATTCCATTGGATACCCCCCCATCTGTGTGAGGTTACCCCTCACATCTGTAAGGATCTGAAATGAAATGTCCTCCCGTGGCAAACAGAAATTTTCAGCCCTGAATTTTCTAGTAATTTCCATCAAGATATGTCAACCCCCCCCCCCCCCCCCGCCCGCCGAAACAACCCCGGAAACAGGGAATCAAGTTGAAACGTGCACCAACCTAGGTAGGAACATTGGAATTGGGAGTGTGTGCGTTGAAATTGCGTCCTTTGCCCTGCGTGCGTCCAATTTTGTGCATTTTGCAAAATGCACACAACCACATTAGCAAACAAAAGTCGGAGAAAGCAAGGCAAAAACAAACAGATTGCACAATCTCAAGCATCATCTTTCTGCCACATGCACTTCTACAAATTTTAAAATGGATAGGTTGTGTACCTTCCTCGTCGAAATTAATGCACATTACATTGAAACTAGACCCAGTTTGACACACCAAACATTGCACCATTTTGAAGCGTCGGTAACAGCAAAAAAAAATGGGTTCCTTTTTGTCCCCCCCACATCCAATCTCAATGCATTTGACCTCACCCCCGCCTCAGCCCAATCTGGGATGGATGCACCCTACCCCCCATCATCAAGTTTCAGCTTCCCTAGGAGCCTTCCCAAAAGGCTGCTTGGGTATCACGTGGTACAACTAGTGTCCCATGCCATGTCTGTTGTGTGATCTGCTTTTGCTGTCAATGATCTAGGTGAATTGTGGGGAATGTGGGGGGGGGGGTTCGGGGGGGGGGGGGGGGCTAAACAAGTGTGTCGGTTGGTTGGCCAGGGGCAGGGAGTCCAGAGACAGAGAATCGCAAAACGATCCCAACTATGCACTGATCATTTTGTGGTGTGCTGCATACTCCAATGAGCTGTGTGCTTAGTGCATGCTCAGCGTGTAACCAGTCTATGCTGGGTGTACACATATCGTGTGTATTGTGTGTGTGTGCGCGCGCGCGTGCGTGTGCGTGTTTGTGGGCAGTGGATAATGTATACAGTTTGTGCATGATGTGTGTGTCTTGTGTGCATAGTTTATGTGCAGCAGTGTGCATATTGTGTGCATAGTGTGTGTACCAAAAAAATCTGGAAAAAATCACCCATGATGAACGATGGCTTTCACTCATCCTATTTCCGCGCATGTACTAACATCGAATTTGTAACTACTTCCTGGGCCAAAATTTTCGGCGAGTGTCTGTCTGTCTCTCTTCCTGTATCTGTGTGTGTGTGTGTGTGTGTGTGTGTTTGTGTGTGTGTGTGATGCGGCTGTCAAAGGACAATGGCAGTGTCTGAGTTGCTTCAGTTTGTGATGGCAACGAACCGCGGTGTGGCATGTGAGGTTGGATTGCATTGCAAGGACGGGAGTCAGATTGGTGTATTTTGCTGGCCCTTGCAAATGGTCTCAGAAAAAAACACAACAGCGCCGGGGGGAGAGGGTGTCCTCTACCCGACCAACCAGCAGTGTGCTTTTTGTGCAGCAGCGCGAGCCTCGGACAACCCCACCACCCAAATTCTTCTAGCTCCGTTGCATGCCTTTTGCCACAGCGATTCGCACAACACAACTACACAAGGGCGACATATCCAAAATATACCCAAAGCAACCGAACCCCTTCCGCTGTTTTGTTGCTAGTATCTCGCATTCAATGGTGCAGTTCTGCAAGGTGATAAATATTCCAACCCTCAAAACAGATGAATCATTGATATGCTTTTGTACCCCGTATGCCCTGCAGTACCCTACACATGTCAAGCATAGGTCATGCCACGCATAGGTGGTAAAACCAAAATGAGGCGGGTGATGGTAAAGGGGAGGTGGTTTTAGCAACCTTTACCGCAAACACCTGCCACAACCACCAATGTCACCTTTTAACCATATTCTGAGAGGCTTCCTCGCTATTGTCCCGCAAAAAAAACGCCCTCCCAGTGCTGTGCAAGCCACTCTTTGTCTAATTTGGAACCTAGGTCGGGCTTGGACTAGGGGATGAGGCGTCATGCTTTTTGTGTGAACGTCACAGGCCCACAAAAACCATGTCGGGACCGTGGCGAAATCATGGGATCATGTGGGCGCGCTGAATCACTGTGCATGCGTGCTGTCTGTGATGGCCCGTTTCCCTGCGCCAGTGACGCAGGGTCATTTGCTGTCCAGCGATTGATTCACACACAAACAGCTACCGCTGGTCCTCTGCAGAATCATTACCGCTAACACAAAAGAACAAGGGGCGCAGCCACAGCCAGTGCCAGTGCCAAACCCACAGCCACAGCTGCAAGCACAGCCACAGCCACAGCCACAGCCACAGCCACAGCCACAGCCACAGCCACAGCCAAAGCCAGCACAAGGCTCCAGACATACCGCCATTGCTGACAACAATACCCACGTTGTTGGCCTCAATGGTGTTGTACTGAATGGTACCGGACCCATCGCTATGCACCTTGACACCACAGTCCGTATTATGCCTGAGAACAATGGACGTAAATGCAATTTGAACCAGTTCCGTCTGCTTCACAACCACTCTGACTGCCCCTGACCTGATGTTGTTGTGGGTCAAAATCGGCGGCTCTCCGTTCTTGGCTCTGTCAGCGATGTGAAATTGGACCACTATGCGACTGGAATAATGTCACGTGAAACAATGCACCGCCCATGTTCCAATTTCAGACGTCAAAATGGACAAAGTGGGTCGTCTCTCTGGCACGTTACTGATTTACTCCTGGTTTCGGGTCCTCTTCGGATGAAGCGCTGTTGGCAACCCCACCACCTTCAGGTCTCCGGTACAGTGCCGTTGCCCTCGTATGTGTACTCGCAATTCGTGCCTCGATATGTTCAGCAGCGCATTTCTGTCAAACATTCCCAGCTCAGAGTCGTTCAGTGGAAGTCCCTGCGCCGAAATGTTCAGCACAATTCCGCGCTTGCAGGTGCTGACGGAATTGCGCAGCTGAAAAGCTCTAATTACCATCGCTGGGCTATCAACAGTATTCTCTCCATTTCACCAGAACTCTGGTATGCCCTGGGCTTTGTCCAAGTTCTGACGCTGCACGCGATCTGCGGGCACAAACTGTCGCAGCCCAGGCACCAGAGGAAGCTCTGTTTCGTACACCAGTCGCGCGCCACGCATGACGAATGCATCCTTGGTCACAGGTGGCATGCCATGGAGGCGACACCACACAACTGTGAAAGCACAATGCACACCAAGCGGGGGGGAGGGGAGGGGAGGAATGGCTGCCCGGCTCCTCCACCTGACCCAACCCCCCACCCAAACGCCCCCCCCCCCCCTGGGTGGTGGGGGGTTGACTTGCAACATCCGCAGTTTGTTTGGTGTTGTAAACTTCAAGATCATCTGGTTGCGCTGCAGCAGCAGCTGCAAGGCTGGGCAACGAGGTCCTGACTTTTCATGCCCCCATCAAGCATTCTTAGCACTGCTGACCATGGCACCACAAGCACATCTATATTTTAGCATTTCACAACAACAGCCGCTCTGTCAACAAAAAATTACAGCAGCCTTTCCACTCACACAATCATAACCTCAACCCACAGCAGACCAAGGCCTGACCCAAACATAGACCCACACCCCAAAACTTCCGTCACCCCACCCCAGGGGGGGGGGGGGTTGGCCAAAGCTGGCTGACGGCCTAACCAACACACCCCTCCACTCCTTGACCCCCCCCCCCCCGCCGAGATGTAGGTAATTTCCGCCACTAAGCCGTGGCCTGCGCTACTCTAGTGCTAGACGAAACCAAGCGAGCCTTCGACTTCAGCTGGGTTTTGCAAAACCGTGTCAGCATCTGTGACGTGCATTGCGCGCGCACACAGGGGCATCCCACAGTCACAGCCCTCATGGACCAGGGGCTGGACGACAACATATCCGTGATACCGGACGGCGTCGTGAAAGCATGACCACACCGAAAACAATTGCCACTACAAGCCACAAAAAAGCGCGGATCTGCATATGGATCACCATCAGGATATGCTGCTGTGCACACTCAACATCACATGCCCCAAGCGGACATCACTCCGCTCCAATCTGCGCGGAAGCCACGGACAATCCCACGGGTCCCCACACAAGCCGAGCCCCCGCAGCCCACCATGCAGTCCTGAGGCGGTATCGACATACGTGATGTGGTTGTACTGGATGACGGCCTGCCCCGCAGCGATGACCTCAACGCCGATCGCGTGGTTCTGAAAATGGTTTTCCTCAAACGTGCCCAGGGCCTGCTCCCCAAGAGTCAGTGCAGTGCGGGCGGTTGCAGTCTTGCAGACAAAATAGTTGTTCGAAACGCGCGGATTGCCACTGCTATCCACGCGAAAGCCGGACTCGTTTCCGGACTCGATGGTGTTCTCGGTGAAGAACCCGAGGCCCCCGTCGCGGACCCAAATGGAATCCACGCCTTCTTCGAAGGAGTTTTGGTGGACGATTGGATTGCCCAGAGTGGCCACACACAGGCCTGTGTGACAATCGTAGTGAGATAGACCCACGGGGGGTGAGCAGGAGGGGGGGGATCAGCTTTTGTTGGCATTTTGGAAGGCCTCATTAAACTCGGAGCATTTTGAAGGAGCACTCTGAATAGGGGTAAAACCCAATTCCCCATCCACATCAGTGAAAACAAAGTAGGATCTTCCGCCAGACGCAAAAATGACCCTGCGAAGGCACCCAACAAGCGGTGTAAGACGCAGAACTCCCGACAGAACTGCTCCTCCCCATTGGCGTATGGGTCTCGGTCCGGAGGGGGGGCGGAGGCGTCGTCGGGGTCCGTCACTACATGTAACCGCCCTCCGTGAGTAACACAGCATGCAGATGCCTGCGAGGTGAGCAAGACCCATGCAGCAGAGGGGGGCAGGGCTGCTGCCTTCATGCGCCTGGCAGATGTCAAGCTGCGGATCAGGATGCGTCTGAATTCTCAGCAGACAAGTATCATATGCCCTTCAAAACACGGACGCCGTGCATGCCTCTGACGGCGCATTTGCGTAGCGGTGGTTGGGGTTTTGCCCGGGAGCTCACAATCCTCTCCGCAGTACAATTGTGGAACCTTTCAAGAGGCGAGCCACTTCCCAAGCGCAGCCTCAGACCGACCCCAGAAATCAAGCAGCAGTGATCAGCACAATGAGCAAGGACGAATGGCGTCAACTTTCATAGAAGGCCACAACACGAAACACTTACCACAAATCTGGGCCATTAGTGCGGATTGCCCGTGGCAAGTCTCCTGTAAGCCTCTTCTGTCAGCATCCCCCGCACAAACACCACGACATCCCTAGTTCATTTGCATTCCATTTCTACTCCAACATTGCTGCTGGACAGCAAGCTCCCCCCAAATGGAGCTCGGGCAACTCCATCACGACATATCTTGTCAGCCCCCCGCCCCCCCGCAAAATGGGACCCTAGCCGATCCTGCCGACCCACCTAAACGCCCTCCACCCACCTCCCCACATCAGAAACACTTTCGTCAAGGGTAGAAGTGAAACTGTGGAAAAGCCCTATTTGAGGCCGAGCTTAGAACAAACTCCTTTTTCCTTTTGTCCTGGGAATCTTTGGTGGGGGATGGGGTGGAACCCACACAATGCAATAGCCGGAACTCTGGCCCTTGCCTCTGAGTTGGCTGTGGTTTGAACTTGGCATCCGGTTCTGACAGAGAGGCACCCTTTTGTGGGCAGTAAAAGCATTTCATAGTGGCAATCTGCACAAGGAACATAATGCCCCAAATTAAATGATGCACATCTCAGACCATTTCACATTCAGACCATTTTATTTTCAGCTGCCCCAGAAACCCAAGCAACTCGGCAAAATAAATCGGCAAAATACAGAAACCCGACAAATCGGCAGAACAAATCGGCAAAATCGGCGAAAATCGGGGGGTTGTACGCATAAAGGCATCAAACGTGGGGGCATGAGCAGAAGGAGGGGAGTAGGTGACACACCTGCACCAGAGTTCCGCTTGATCTCATTCGTCTCAAACTTGCCGGCCCCCTGGTGCTCCACCAAGATCCCGTGGCCGAGCCCGTCGCAAATGGCATTGCCTGTGACTTCAGGGTTACCCCCATCCAGCACCCAAATACCCGGACCTTTGTTCTGCCGGATGAAATTCTGGACAAACGTGCCAATGCCACCCGCAGACACTCGAACACCACATCCAGGACCTGAGAGGGGCAGCAATGCAGATATGAGGGGCAGGGATGACCCAAATGACACATATCAGGCTGCTGCGTTGGGCAAGACCTGAAAAAAAACAAAACTCCCTTCTAGTGGCCGCATGTTCCGTGGGTCACATAGCCACTGGAGGTAGGAATGGTCCTTACGGTCGCCCTCTGGGCTGGCTACCGCAGCATTGGGGCTCGACGTATCCACACATACACGTCGGGTATATGCGAGCAGGCGCATGGTTTGAAAACACGGAAACTTCCACGCACAAACTGCAGATTGGTGCCTACTTGTCATAGATTGCAGTCTACAGACCACTCAATGCTTCTGAGAAAGGGCCCTTCGGGTTCCTTCCTGAATATGTCTCTTCGTGTTGTGCAGGCGGTGTGTACGATGGGCAATGGGCATCATTGTACACCGTACACCACCTTTGCACAGTGTCTAATAGTTGCAGCTTGGTGTCCACAAACCACCAATTGCTGTCCACAAACTACAGATTGGTGTCCACTTGTCGTGGATTGGAGTCTCCATACTTTTTGAGAAGGGGCCCTTGGGGCCCTTTCCTGAATTTTTCACAACCCCATTTTGCTGCACGCAACGCAACACGTTCACAACAGAAATGGGAGGAAAAGGAACAAGAATCACCACAAATAGATCCGCATTGGCATCTCTTGAATGCGTCACATGGACCACCGTTGCATGACAAGCCAGGTGGTCTTTCAGTTTCATGACATCTGATCCATCTTTTTGGTGTTTTGGGGATCTGCAATTGTTGGATATTTTGGTGTAGTGTATTGGACCAGCAGACCAGCGGACCAGCAGATGATTCTAAACGATTTTGGGCCTTTTCCGACCCAATTTCCGCTCACCAAAGTCGATCACAACGCTGAAACCGGGCCATCATGGGCCGAAAATGGATCGAAAACGCAAACAGATGCAAGGCTGACTGACTGTTCGCATTGCTCACTGACGGTTTCGTCACGTTGTGTGGGAAAAGATACATGAGGCGGGCATCCCTTGGTTCGGCACTACGGTTGTCCCGTACAAGGCCCCAATTCCGTTAATTCCGCTGTACCCCAAAACAAGTTTTTAGAAGGCCGCCCCGCCTTGTCCCATTCTCCGTTCCCACTCACTGTGATGTCTTCTGTGTAGCCTCATTCCACATCGCATCCCCCTACCAGGAGTATGGAGGGGTACTACAGGGCGCATGGGGGGCCGGCAGTGCAGAGCGTGTGGGGTGGTATGTGGGGCGAAATGGCGGGGGGGCAGCGTAAGGCGTGGGAGGGGCACTGCAAGGGTGTGTGGGCCCATGCTTTGGCCCATTCCCTCTGAGGCCCTCAGCCCACTGGCCCCCCTTATCACCCACTGACCCTGAGGCCTGCAGACCTTCTGCGATGATATTGTTCTCAAAATGAGGGTTTGCGCCCTTCTCAATCCTCACACCGCACTGGGCATTGGACACGATCTTGTTGTTCTGCATGAACTTACAAGAACCTCTGTCGTGGGCATACACCCCATCCACCTCCTGCATGAGAATTGGTGTGGGAAGAGGAGGGTTGTGGAGGAGGACATTGCGTGGGGTTGCAAAGGCATGTGTCCAGGGCCGCGCGTTGTGCAAAGTTGTGGGTGTTTGATGATGGTGGGACGGTCTGCGCGCACTTGATGAGCCCCTTTCAGAACTCAGGGTGGCACAATAGACACGTTTCCTTTGCCTTTCTACTATCACATTGCTTTCATTTGGTCTGTGCATGAGTGCCATCAAAGCTTTTCTTTTTTTGTTATGCTTTCAGGTGCTTACAAAAGGTTATGGAGGGCTAATAAATTGCCGTTTTCGGCCTTTGTTTCAACACTTTTTAGTGAAGGGGGCGGCCTGTTCGAATATAGACAACCAACAGTGTGTAGAGGCAAGGTCGGCAAGGACGGCACATATGCTGTGCAATGCCTTGTAGGGCAACTTGCCACCAGCGCGTTCGCAGAGAGCAATAGTTTGAGGGGGCTCCGTCTTGCTGCTGGTCGCCACGTACAAGCGCGGCTTGATACCAACCTCATCAAAATGCCATGTCCAAGGGCAACGTTGCACGGCGTTGCAGACCGCACCCAAAATGGATGCCAACATGGTGATCGTGATGACGCCAAAGAGGTTGTACGGTTGCGGAGCGCGCTCATGCCCCTTCGTGAAAGGGATATGGAGAAGATACTCGGCCCGGTGAAAGGCACGGGGGAGCATCCAACCACCAAGGCACCAGGTGAGCATGGCTAGGCGGGCGTTCATCCTTATCAGTGTATTTATGTGGGCATTGGACTCATCGAATGCAAAGTCCCATGGAACAAGTTGCATGCCCATGTCCCCTAGACTGCGCTGCCTAACCAGCCTCTGTTTGCAGGCATGAGAAAGATTGTACTAGATATTTGAAACGTGAGCAAGAAGAATGCAAAAAACACTAAGGCGGAAGAACAGGTGAGGACATGTGTTAGTTGTAACCAAAGGAGAGGGAAGTGCTTGAACTAGGCAAATTGTGCACTATCCCTAAAATACCGAATGTATTCTGGTCATTTTGAGTGTACACACATTTGGTGGAAAACATTTTTACCCAATGACGTATGCTTGAAAAAAATCTATTGCCTTCGGCAAGTCCACCTCGAAGAGAATCTACCCCAAGCAACGCGCACACAAAATAGGGGGAAAATGACATAAATACGGCCTAAAACATGTTTTACATATGGTCATTTTGAGTGATCACAGTATCAGAAAAATAAGTTTCGAAAACTTCGATTTTTGAACTGCATCAGCAGGTTGTGTACCAATCCCTTGGAAGACCCCCCCGTGCGCCCAATACCCAAATAGGGTGAAAAACATGTAAATACGGCCTAAAACATGCTTTACATACCTTGGATGGTCATTTTAGGTGATCACAATATCAAAAAAGTAAGTTTCGAAAACTTCGATTTTTGAAATTCCATTGCCTTTAGCAAGTCCACCTCACAGAGAATCTCCCCAAGCAACACACACCCAAAATAGGGTAAAAACTACATAAATCTGGGCTAAAACATGCGTTACATACCTTGGATGGTAATTGTAGGTAATCACGGTATTAAAAAAAAACCTTTCGAAAACTTCGATTTTTGAGCTGGCCACGGTGAAAAACTGCATAAGCAGGTTGGGTAGCAATCCCTGGGGAGACATCCCCCCCGGGCCGCACCCAATACCCAAATAGAGTGAAAAACACATAAATACGGCTTGAAACATGCTTTACATACCTTGGATGGTCATTTTAAGTGATGACAATATCAAAAAAAACAAGTTTCGAAAACTTCGATTTTCGAGCTGTCCAAGGTGAAAACTGCAAAAGCAGGTTGTGTGCCAATCCCTTGGGAGACCCCCCCCCCCCCCCGGACCTAATACCCAAATAGGGTGAAAAACACGTAAATACAGCCTAAAACATGTGTTATACACCTTGGATGGTCATTTTAGGTGGTCGCAATATCATAAAAACAAGTTTGGAAATTTTCGATTTTTGAGCTGCTAGGGTGAAAAACTGCATTAGCAGGTTGTGTACCAATCCCTTGGGAGACCCCCCCCCTCCCACCCCCGCCCAAAGCCCAAATAGGGTGAAAAAGACATAAATACGGCCTAAAACATGCTGCCCAGGGTGAGAAGCGGCATAAGCAGGTTGTGGGCCTGCCCATTCACTAGGCCGTTATTGGTGGAAACAGTAATTTTGCGTCTTTGGCAAAGGTTGTGACCAGCTCTCAGCAAGGCCAGAGACTGCAAAAAACGTCCTTCTATATCCTAGTAGGCATATACTGTCACAACGTCCCAACTCACACCCCTCAGAGTGGGTACCACGGGGTCACCAAGGTCGCCAAAACTGCCAACATAGCAAAAATGGCTGAAAAGTGCATAAGCTGCATGAGCGCCCGTCCCACTCCGCCCCACACAAACCCCATGGAGTCGGGACCCGGAAACACTTTTTCGGCTCAACATCCAAAAAAACCAAAAGATTCATGATTTTCGACCCAAAAAAAGGGGGGGTCGGTTTTTCGACATTATTGACCCCCCCCCGACCCCCCCCCACCCCCCACCTCCTTCAAAACCTCAAAAAAGTGGGTTTCAACTTGGGGGGGGGGGGGGGTTCTGGGGGGGTCCGGACCAAAAAACTCATTGGGGGATGCGTTTCTTGGACAAAATAATGATTTTACCAGGGGTTAAACGAAAAATTCAACACCTTGGGGTAGGGTTACGTGAATAGGCCCAAAAACGCCCAAAATGGGGGGTATGTGGTGTTTTCCCCTACATGCGCCTGCCAAGCTTTGATCTAATAACCTCTGCGAGGTGATTCTATTGCCTCCGGCAAGTCCACCTCGCAGAGAATCTACCCCAAGCAACGCGCACACAAAATAGGGTACAAACGACATAAATATGGCCTAAAACATGCTTTACATACCTTGGATGGTCATTTTAGGTGATCACGGTATCAGAAAAATAAGTTTCGAAAACTCCGATTTTTGAGCTAGCCACGGTGAAAAACTGCAGAGGCATGTTGTGTACCAATCCCTTGGGTGACCCCCCCCCCCGTGCGTTCAAAACCCAAGTACGGTGAAAAACACGTAAATACGGCCTAAAACATGCTTTGCATACCTTGGATGGTCATTTTAGGAGATCACCATATCAAAAAAGTAAGTTTCAAGACCTTTGATTTTTGAGCTGCCTAGGGTGAAAAACCGATAAGCAGGTTGTGTACTGATTCCCTTGGGAGAACCCCCCCCCCCTCCCCCCGCCCAATACAACGGAGAGGCCATTCGGGTGTGGTGCCCTCTGGGCCCCCTCGTCTACGCGGGCTGTAGCGCCGCAGCCAGTGCAGCCAGCACCGGTGGCACCCAGGGCAGGGAAGCACTCTTTGCGCCCTGGTGCCCCTCCACCTGCCCGCGGTACGCCCTCGGCCGTGGGGAGCCGGACCCAGCCCGCGTGGCAGCACCACCTGTGCCTAAGGCGGTCAAGGAGTGCGGGTCTGACCCCAGTCGTGCCACGTACCACCGCCTTCCCGTGCCAACAGGCAGTCGTGGAGTGGTTGGGTAGCATGTCCTAGTGACGTGGAGGTTGCGAGCCCAGGCCCACATCTCCCCCGGCGGGCTCAGAGTCAGGCTCTCCAGCCTCCCTGCCGGGGCCTGGAGCACCAGGCACACACTTCCCCGCACCATGTGCGCCAACGCCGAACAACAATGGAGCAAGCAGGTGTGCCACAGCCCCCCCCCCCCCCCTCCACAAACACACAAGGGCACATACACACAGGCACGGCGGCATCTCCCGCCCGCGAGCGCCACCGCGGGGTCTGGGGGCGGTCAGCAGTCCGGTAGGCCTTGTGACCGGACACCCTGGTACAGCCGCCCGGTCGGGTCCGGCAGGGAAGGCGGCGCGGACCGTGGGTAGGCGACCAGGTGAGGCCTTCACCCAACCCAACCCAACCCAACCCCCGCCCAATACCCAAATAGGGTGAAAAACAGGGAAAAAAGGCGTAATAAATGTTTTATATACCTTGGATGGTCATTTTAGGTGGTCGAAAGATCCAAACAAAAGTTTAAACAACTTCGATTTTTGAGCTGCCGACGGTGAAAAACTGCAAAAGCAGGTTGTGTACCCATCCCTTGGGAGACCCCCCCCCCTTTGGACCTAATACCCAAATAGGATGAAAAACATGTAAATACAGCCTAAAACATGCTTTACATAGCTTGGATGGTCATTTTAGGTGATGATGGTATCAAAAAAACTAGTTTCAAAAACTTCCATTTTTGAGTTGTCCAAAGTTAAAAAGTGAATCAGCAGGTTGTGTACCCATCCCTTGGGAGACCCCCCTCCCTAGGCCTAATACCCAAATACGGTGAAAATCATGTAAATACGGCCTAAAACATGCTTTACATACCTTGGATGGTCATTTTAGGTGATCACAATATCAAAAACTTCCATTTTTGAGCTGTCCAAGGTGAAAAGCTGCAATAGCAGGTTGTGTACCGGCCCATTCACTCGGCCATTAATGGTCCAAATAGTCCTTTCGCGTCTTTGGCGTGTGTTTTGACCGGCCCTAGGCAAGGCTACAAACTGCAAAAAACGTCCTTCTATATCCTAGTAGGCATATACTGTCACAAAATCCCCACTCACACCCCTCAAAGTGGGTACCACGGGGTACCCAAGTAAATTGGATGGGACGGCACACTTGTTGTGCAAAGGAGTGTTGCCCATGGAGATGCTTGATAAGGTTGTGGCGGCCCTCGAACCTCGAGCATGAGAGACTTGGGATCCGTTATGCAATCACTTTCCTGAGGTTCACCACATTCCGGACTCGGCCAACAGAAGGATGTTTGCCCTGCAACTTCCTCATGTTGACGTAGAAGGATTGGGTGTGGTGCAGCATGAATGTGAGGCCCTCGTGAACAACACATGCACCGAGGTAGCCAAAATTGCCAACATAGTAAAAACGGCTGACAAGTGCATAAGATGCATGAGCGCCCGTCCCACTCTGCCCCATACAAACCCCATGTAGTTGGGACCCGGAAACACTTTTTCGGCACAAAATCGAAAAAAACCAAAAGATTCATGATTTTCGACCCAAAAAAAGGGGGGATATTTTTGGACACCCCCCCCACCTCCCTCAAAACCTCAGAAAAAGTGGGTTTCAACTGGGGGAGTCCGGGGGGGGGGGTCCGGACCAAAAACTCATCGGGGGATGCCTCTATTGGACACAGGACGTTTTTTAATTGAGAAAAAAAAAAGCAGGAGCGTCTGGTTACCAGCCATTTTTACATAGTGGGCACTGTAGTTGTTATTTCTTGGTGGCCTCTGGATGGTTGCTGTTCTTTCCTGGTGGCCTCTGGATGGTTGATGTTCTTTCCTGGTGGCCTCTGGATGGTTGCTGTTCTTTCCTGGTGGCCTCTGGATGGTTGCTGTTATTTCCTGGTGGCCCCTGGATGGTTGCTGTTATTTCCTGGTGGCCTCTGGATGGTTGCTGTTGTTTCCTGGTAGCCTCTGGATGGTTGCTGTAATCTGTACTAAGCAATCTGCAAGCATTGAAACTCAGATTCACATAAACCATTCACTGTGGTCACTTCTTGCCGAAATGTGCAATGACCCTCTGCAAAAGGTCACTCTTGCACCCGCGCACGTTCAGCGCATGACCACGGCAAATAGACCGCAATTCCTCGACAGTCCATTCATGGATGGTACGCTGCGCAATCGCCTTGCGGACAGCACTGTCCACACCATACTGAAAATTCAAATACGTTGACACCCTCACAGGCTCAGGTTGCATGGGTGGGGTTGCAACAGGTTCCACAGGGGTAAGACACACAGGGAAATCGGGTATATCCTCCTCTACGTCAGAGTCAGGATCCCCTTCAACACCATACACGCATAAGGCAATGGGCTGCATCGCGGACCCAGACAATGCGGTTTTCTGTGGACCGTTTCATATTCAGCAGATCCACAAACGAACCCATGACTGTGGCCCCATCTGAGACCACTGCCACGAAGCGTTTTTCAATCAGTTCCCAGGGAATGTCCAATTTTTCAAAAATGTCCTGGACACATCTGAAATATGCAGCTGCATCAGCCCTGTCACAATCTGTTGAGCTTGCAGCAGCCTCAGAATCCATGTCCAGGACACCCACAAAGACTTCACCATCCAAATTTCGAACGAGGACTGCCAAGGGTTCCGATTTTGCGGATCGGCGCGTCCCCGCATCCAAAATGAGAGCCAGAGCAGGATACTGTAGAACTGCAGCCCTGGTTCGCTTCTTCCCCTGGCGGATGATCATACGACGAAGTCGCTCGTACGTGGCAGTGCTGTGGTACGTCTGCATTCCCCAACCACCGTGTTTTACATGATCCAGACGTGCCACCTCTCGGAAAAATCTGTACCCTTTGCCAGCCTTGAGGGTGCCATACGCATTGACCGTTGCACGCACCAGTGGTGCCGGAATTTTGCGGGGTGCCCGTTCAGGGCTGGCCTGGGGGGGTGCCACAGGCTGTGGCATCGCCTTTCGATGCGCAGGGGAACGCTCATGAGCATCAAGATCCGCGCGCTGCTTTGAACCCCTGCCCAACACCCATGCACTGGGTTCCTCCCCCAGCCTCCAGGGGCCATATTTCGGTTGGTGCGCAGCCTCACAAAGCGTACACTTGGTACCAGCTGCATTGATGTTGGCCCACGGGTACAGAATGTCGATGGGCAGCAAATGGCGTAACGCGGAAACGTCACGAGCAGCTTGCATTGCTTCGTTGTGCTTCGCATTCTTACAATGCTGCTGAGCTTGTCCCTTTATTTTTGAGGGACAGGCTGTACCTTCAGACCATTTGCACCCGGTTTTTACAGCGGTAACCCCAGCACAAATCAAGCACATGAGTCCCAATGTAGTGGGGACAATCCACGGCATCTCGGCCCAAAGTGGCACTTTTCCCTGTCTCCATTGACTGACGTTGAACGGTGACCGGCCGGCTCCAGGTGCAAATGGATCCTGCCCGGCACGGAAATTCTCCAGCAGCTCTGCCTCGTCGGAATCAGAAGGCGGAGGAGAATTTCCGGGGTCCAAATTGACGATGACACGCGGGCCTTTGCGTAGCTGCGCCCTTTCGTCCGCAGCCCGACGGCGTTCAGCAGCTTGTAGTGCGCTCACTTCAGCTGCAACTTCGCGGACGAACTCGATGCGTTTTTGCTTCCCCTTTTGACTTTTGGTCGTAGCCTTTGTTTTCACCATGGAAATAAACAAAGAAAATGCACTGCACCAGAAATGAGGTGAAATGCGGGGCAAGGCAAAAAGGAAAAGAGAGGGAAGCAAACACGCATCCAGTTTTTCTGGGATGCTGCAGCTAAAGTGCGCGCGCTACAAGCATCAGTACCATCGTCACCGTTCAATGCCATACAGAAATTTCAAATAGTTCCCACAGTCCAGCCCTGTACAATTCCCCCCCCCCCCGGCCTCAACACCAACCGCAGGGATTGCGATGTCGTAAGCAGAAAATTGCAAAAAATTGCGGACCTCAATCCCCCCCCCCCCTGCAAGCAGGCACACAAAGCATATCTGGCAATCTCAGCAAAATCGGAGGACATTGATGTGCACAGGGGAGCATACCTGTGAGGAAAGAAAAGGCAAATGGGGGAGAGGGTGGGGGCATAGCAAAGGTCAGCTCACTGGGTGCACCAGGCACAAACAGTGAACCGTACGAGACAAAGTTTTTCTACTACGCCAAGACCACGTTTTTTAACTAAAAAAAAAAAAAATCTTGTCTGCTAAAAAACGTCCTGATTGGACAAAATAATGATTTTACAAGGGGTTAAACCAACAATTCAACCCCTTGGGGTAGGGTACGCGAATAGGCCAAAAAAGGCCCAAAATCGGGGGGGGGGGGGGGTATGTGGCGTTTTCGCCTAGATTCGCCCGCCGGTTTTGATCTAACAACCTCTGCGAGGTGATTTCTTTGGCACCTATGATGCCACTAGTTTCCCCCAAAATCTCAAATGGGCAAAAAGTGGGTACGAGAACTTTTCGGGGGTCTGGAAGAAGGGGTGTCTACATTTGAAGGGGCTGCCCTCCTCGATTCTAAGAGACTGTTTTCATTATTGTTCAAAAGAGCCTTCTTCGGAAACTTATGATTCCACTTACAAGGGGGGGGGGGGGGACTTCACGGCGAGAAATTTTCGCCGTGGAATATTTCGAAGTGGGCTTATTTCGCATGCAGTCCTGAATTTTTCTGTGGGAAAATTCGCACCCACATGCTGTGAGCCAACCTTTGGTTGGTGTTGGTTGTTGTTATTTGGTCACTTGTTGATGCCTTGCCGTTGAGTCCTAGAGGGTTGTTGTTGCTTTCTAATGACTTGCTGGTGTGTCGTGGAGAGTTACTGTTCCTCCTTCGTGGCTTGCTGCAAATTAATTCCTGGAGGGATGCTATCCATTCTTGGTGGCTTGCTGTGTATTGCTGGTGATTGTCATTACTTCCGGGTGGTTGCTGTTATTTTCTGATGCACCGTTGCTACATGCAGTTACCGTTCAGCCCCTGATGCAATGCTGGTCAGTCCTGGAGGGTTTGCACTTCCTTCATGGTGGCTTAATGCAAAATCCTAGTGGTTTGCTGTTAATTGAGGTCTTGTGGAAGGGGCACAACAGACTTATGCCAAGTGAAGAAGAGTCCTGCTTTGGCGCTTGATATCAGCTCCCGCATCGTACACGACCACGCGACCCACAAGTTGGAGGGCACCACATCTCCAAATGCTCAGGCAACTATTGGACAAAACATTTTGCTAAATTTCGAGGCAAGCTCATTTCGTACGGCGGCCTGAAAATCGTGTCGGAAATTCAATTGCCTTCGGCAAGTCCACCTCGCACAGAATCTACTCCAAGCAACGCACACACAAAATAGGGAACAAACGACATAAATACAGCCGAAAACATGCCTTACATACCTTGGATGGTCATTTTAAGTGATAACGGGATCAGAAAAATAAGTTTCGAAAACTTCGATTTTTGAAGTGCCCTGGGTGAAAAACTGATAAGCAGGTTGTGCACCCATCCCTTGGGAGACAACCCCCCCCCGGAGCTCATACCCAAATAGGGTGAAAACCACGTAAATGCGGCCTAAAACATGCTTTACATACCTTGGATGGTCATTTTAGGTGGTCACAATATCCAAACAAAAGTTTCAAAAACTTCGATTTTTGAGCTGGCCACGTTGAAAAACTGCAGAAGCAGGTTGTGTACCCATCCCTTGGGAGACCCCCCCCATGGAGCTAATACCCAAATAGGGTGAAAAACATGTAAATACGGCCAACACCATGCTTTACATAGCTTGGATGGTGATTTCAGGCTATCATGGTATCAAAAAAAAAAGTTTCGAAAACTTGATTTTTGAGCTGGCCACGGTGAAAAGCTGCATCAGCAAGTTGTGTACCCATCCCTTGGGATGGCCCTGCCCCCTAGACCTAATACTCAAATAGGGTGAAAATCATGTAAATACGGCCTAAAACATGCTTTACATACCTTGGATGGTCATTTTAGGTGATCCCAATATCATAAAAACAAGTTTCCAAAACTTCCATTTTTGAGCTATCCAAGATGAAAAACTGCAATAGCAGGTTGTGTACCGGCCCATTCACTCGGCCATTAATGGTCCAAATAGTCCTTTCCCGTCTTTGGCATGGGTTTTGACCGGCCCTAGGCAAGGCTGCAGACTGCAAAAAACGTCCTTCTATATCCTAGTAGGCATATATACTGTCACAACGTCCCCACTCACACCCCTTAGAGTGGGTACCACGGGGTCACCGAGGTTGCCAAAACTGCCAACATAGTAAAAATGGCTGAAAAGTGCATAAGCTGCATGAGCGCCCGTCCCACTCCGCCCCATACAAACCCCATGGGGTCGGGAACGAGACATTTATTCGGCTCAAAATCAAAAAAATCAAAAGATTCATGATTTTGACCAAAAAAGGGGGGGTCGATTTTATACACCCCCCTCCAGACCCCCCCCCTTCATTCCTTACGGTCCCCCACGACTAACGGGGCAGCAGCGCCGCACCCAGGAACCTTCCCGAGCAGGTCCTAGGGGAGGGAAGCGCTCAGCGCGCCCTGGGACCCGTTCACCTGCCGTTAGCGCCCTAGGCTGTGGGAGTGCGGGACCAAGCTAGTACGGCGGCGCCACCTATGCCTACCGGCAGTCAAGGAGCGCGGGTCCCCCCCCGTCGTGCCCGGCGCACACCCGTCCCCGTGCGTATGCAGTCGTGGGACAGGCATGCAGTGTGTCTCTTTGACCTGGAGGGTGCGATGCCCTGGCCAACTACTCCCCGGTTGGCTCGGCGTCAGGCTGACATGGCCTCCCCACCGGGCATGGAGCATCAGGCGCCACTTACCCCCCACGCGCAAGGCCCAGCCCCTCGACCCAGCCCACACACGCCGGCACGCGCGCACGCCCACACGCATGCACGCGCACGCGGGCACCCAGGTGGCTAGGCCTCAGTGGTAGCGAGGCCGGGTCCAGTTAACACCGTCCAGCCGCAGCTGTGCCGCCATAGAGCTGCTCCGCCCCGACGGCCCCCACGGACGGTTACAACGGCGTAGCGTGCCTCAGCCACACGGACCGCGCTGGGCAACCAAGACTACTGTGAGCACCGCACAACCATATGCCTCCTCTCCTCCCTGCCCTTGACTGCCCACCCCAGCCATGCTCCGTTGCACGCTTGCCTTACCCTGCCGAACTGTGCCTGCACGCCTACGCTAAATAATCGCCCGCCCGCCAGCCACGAGAGCCGTACAAAATGCACCGTAAAACGTTGCCCCGATGGCCCAAACCAAGTAGGCCAAGCACACAGCCACGAGTGCTGCAACAGACACTGCCCACAGCGGCCCGGCACCCCACGACGGGACCGTGTAAGCGTCTGCACCTAGGTGACACAACAACGCCCTTGGGCGCGTTGCCCTCCCTAGTGCAGCCTTACCCAGCACCTGCCCTGCTCCCCATGCCTCGTCCCCCCCAAGCACCCTCTCCCTTCACAAGACACAGCAATCATGCCCTCCAAGAACCACCCCTTTGCTGCCAAGTAGCCATCCGAGAAGGCCGCAGCGACACGCCCAGCCGACGCTTGGCTTGCGACAGCTGTGGGGTGGCGTGCCACTGATGGCAAGCTCTTGCGGACGGTCACCCACCACGAGCCCAACGCCCCGGTTGAGGCCTTCGCGGCTGACGACAACATGCTAGGGTGGGGGAGAATTGGTTTGCGCGGGCGGGGGGTCATTGGAGCCCCTTTCCCGGACCCCGCCCCTCCTTGGCTCCCGTGACGGGGCCTTGAAAAGGGTCAAAGATGGTGGCAAATAGAGTTGAACTTCCATTGAAGAGGGGAGGGGCGGGCGCAGTGGTGGTATTTATGTCCCGTCAGACAGAAAAACACAGCTTGGGTTTTTTGTCAGTGGCAGGTTCGTCTCCAACCAGTGGGAGGACAGTTTAACCCAGAATAAGCTGTGGCTGAATGGTAATGCAGATGGCTGCATACTTTTCCGTCACCGGTTCGAACCCTAATCGGGCGAACATGGCGGCAGCGACACCGGTGACAGTTGACCGCCAAACCGCCGACAAAAAAGTCTGCAGCCGGCTGTGTTACCATTCGACAGTGGTTTTTTGCGGCAGTGCTGCGCATCCCAACTGCTTGGAGCCTTCGGACCACAAATATCATGCCTTGGGATGATATTTGGGATCACAAGCTTGGGTTATTCTACGCGAATAACCCCCCAAAAGGGGGGTATACAACGCCCGCGCCTGCGCTTGATCTAGGAACCTCTGTTCGAGGTGATAGGTACTTTACCAAGGGTTCTGTCACAGGAGCCCAATTGCCAACCCCCCCCCCCCTCCTTTGGGGGGCTCCCGACCCCCCCCCCCCCCCGCGCAAGCCAATTTTCCCCTCACCCTTGGCTCGTTGTGCCTCCTATGGTCTGTGGCCACAGGCTCGCTACCGGCCCTGGATGCCGCCACCCTTGTGCAGCGGGATCCCAACCATCAGTGATCAACGTACCAGACCACCATGCACGACCTGGTCACCTTCCTCGCCTCTGCCCCAACCGACGCCCCGCGGGACCTGCAGCAGCGAGCGGCCGAACACGTGGCCCCGTACGGTGACTTTCTACGGGCAGTCTCCCGTGACGCCTTCGTGCAGCTCCTCACCTGGGACGGCGACGTGGAACGACCATTGCACCGTGTCCCACTCCTCCACCGGCTGCTCACGTGGCAAGCCCAACACAATCCGTCCACGATGCGCTGCCAAATCATCGCGGATGACAAGACCCAACTACCTGCCCCCTGCCCCCTCACACTGCAGCAGTGGAATGCCGAGTTGACCCGCAACAAATTCGCTCTGAAGTACATTGGCATCATCTCCAGGAGAGCCATCAAGCGGGTAGAACTCAGCAACCCCTCCGGCAGCACCGAACCCCTCTGGCGCCGCATGCTTACCCGCCCCGACCAACTCTTAGCGTCCGTGGATGTCGCCTGGTGCTCAAGGCGCCAGCAAGGTGGCAGTTGGCGCCTGACACTAAGCCCGCCGGGGGAGTAGTCGGCCTAAACACGCCTCCTCCAGGTCAACGGACATGCCGGTGGCCACCCCACGACTGCCTGGAGCACGGGGGCGGCTAAACCTTGCACTCGATTGGGGGCTGCCCGCACTCCTTGATTGCATTGGCACGGGTGGTGGTGCTCGGGGCTCGGTGGCATCCAACAGTGCATTGGCTGCGCGGTTGGAGGGGCGCCGGGACACGCTAAGCGCTGCCGTGCCCCCGGATCTGCCAGTGTTGTTCACCCGAGTGGCGTTGCTATTGTCCACGTAAGCGGGGGGAATGGGGCTAGAGGGCACACCACCCGAGTGACCGCTCCTTTATGTTGCGGGGGGGGCTCCCATTGGATCTAGGCACAACCTCTTATTATGCCGTTTTCTAGCCTCCGCAGCTCAAAAATGGTCATCCCTCTCCCCACTTCAGGGTGCCATGCCGAAGGCAATAGAATTTTTCCCCTCGACGTTACGGAAAATAAAACAAAGCATTTCCTTCCCACATTGGGGACCCCCAAGGCTTTTCACAGCGGCCATAGAACGCTTGGCCAGCACCCCCGATGACCGTGCCGAACACATCGCACAAGTTGGACGCGTGATGTGCGCCAACCTAGCCGTCCCCGACTCCTTCGTGGCCACCCTTCGGTCGGTCCGCACCACCCGGGCCATGGCCTCCGCCGTCAAGACGGCCTGGCTAGCCTGCGGCACCAACCTGCGACCAGCCCTGCAAGCCAACCTCACCGACCTCATCACCACCGTCGAAGAGCAACACGGCACGGCTGGCGTGGAGACCGCACGCCTGAACGCCCTCACCACCCTGGACCCAACCATCGAGTGTGCCTCCGTCCGCCCCAGACTGGTTTGGTCCAACGTAGCTCCGGCCCTATTGGCGGTTCAGCCCCCGGTGGTACCCCCCGTGGCATCCAACTGGTTCCTCAACGTCCGAGACCCCATCACCTTCCGCAAGGCCACCTCCCAGGCGGTGTAGACGATCAACCGCCCCTAGCAACTGGACCGCTTCATAGCTGAGCTTCGCAAAGCTTTGGACCCCGCCACCCTCTTGTCATCCACCTACGCCTCCTTCGAGCGCCGCCAAGGACACCTTGTGCCAGTTCCACCCCCACCATCCAGCGCAATGGCCCCGGCCGATCCCCCCACCTGGCCCCCTCAATCCTCCCCGGGGCCGCCCCCCAGCAACCAGCGACCAAGACAGGTTTGCCCCCCCCCTTGCAGGGACTTCCCCTTAGGCGTCACAAGTTGCCCACCCCCAACCTGGCGCTATGGCCCACGGAAGTCCCTGTTGTAGTGAGGGGAAAAGTATGTGAAAAGGGGTGTTATTTTTTGGGTATCCAAACCGCCCTGGTGGCAACATGCAAAAACAAGGTGTGTATTTCAAATATATGCCATTATTTGCTTTTCTAGAAACACACAGATTTTCAAAATAAAGATATTCAATCACCAAAAGATAGTGTTGTTTTACATTTAGACCACTGCATTCCAGTGCCGGGGGGGGGGGGGGGGGCTACCTATTTTTCTCTCCCCTTTGTTCCAGGTTGATGACAGAACCCCCCTATACACCACAGATAAAGGAACCCCAAACATACCTTTCATTGAAGCACACAGAAAACTATCCCAAAGCATGTACTTGTATTTCCTATTTCAACCAACCTGGCCGAAATTTCGGCCAGCTCTTCGAAAAATGTCCAAACACATGGTCCTATTTGGCAGACAGGCCTAAGCTGGCCGAAATTTCGGCCAGGTCCATCGAAACTCCGAATATGATCACTGAAATGGGTACCTATGACAGTAGACATGAGCAAGGAACACAGGAGCAGCGACATTTGAACAGGGTGTGCAACATAATATACTCAATTACAAGCAAATACTTGCCACCTGAAGAATCAAAGAAGCCTTTTGCAGTGCCTATGGGGAAACACAATAATAAAAGGCTGAAGAGGCTGAGGACTGCATGCTGGCCGAGATTTCGGCCAGACTTCATATTGATACGCAATATAAGCAGTAGGACTGGCATTAGCGCTTGCGCAGACCAGATGCACGGGGCTTCTTAGCACCTGTGTTAGCAGGAGGCTTGGCAGGGGCTGCAGCACCAGGCTTGGCAGTGGCAGAGTTCTGTGACTGTGTGTTTCCACCCTGGGATGGTGAAAAATGATTAACAAAAGCATTCATACCTCTGCCAGTAGGGGCCACAGTGCCTGAGGAGGAAGCTGGGGTGGCCTGTGCGCACTACGTGCCACTAGGTGAGGGGGCAGGGGCTGTTTTGGGTTTCTTCTTTGGAGTGTGTGTCTCTGGTTGCGACTCTGCCTCCCCATCTTGCTCCTCAGGATCCTCATCTACATACCTAACCCCAGAACAATCCACAGGAAAACCTGCCCCCAAGTGGTGGTACACATCCTTCCATGACTTGGGGGGGCACGTGTCGGCGTTGGTGATAGCCGCTCTGATGGACTAGACAAACTCATCAGGCACAACAGTCTCCTCACCCAAAAGGGCACACACAACATTACAGTCCTTGGAAAACCTGGTAGACATCATGCTTGCAAAATACACAGACAGAGTCCCCAGCAAAAACTAGTTGCCTGCCCGTTCTGGGACCGGAACCAGGCTCAAAAGAAATGAGAATATCTCAACGGGCATCACGGACGACATGGGTCCTTCAGTAAAAGCCACGTAACAGGGCAGCCTGTTATCGCGGTGGCAGAACAAATGGAAACCAGATGGGAAGTGGAAGTGTACAACGGGGTCTTGGTTGACAAATTATAAATTGCAACATCACACTGATACATATCCTCAGCCACAGTGGCCTTCAAAGCAGCAACAGTGGCTTTCACATCAGCAGACTCACCCGCAATGAACACACGCACACCGAACAGAAGCAGCTGCGCAACCAGGTTATGCCAACCAGCTGTATAGAGGCAAGGCACTTCTATGACACAAGCAGCAAAGGGCAGTAAAGTAATGTTACTGGGAACAGGGACTCCACATCGCATTGCCATCAGTTCCACACGGGTTGACTCTGCAACGAGTTTGCCTGTGCTTGTCTCAACGAGGGACTCCCTAGCACACTGGCTACTAACCAGACCAGTATCAGATTTTCCACAAACAGGCTTGGCAACAGGCTTCTGCAACAATCCCCGCAACCCCTCATATTTGGGTTCCTTCCAAAGAGGGGCCTTAATTACTGCTGACCACGGGGGGCAGGGGTTTTCTTCAGTCCAGGTCCAACTGCCATGGGCTACCTTCAGGTGTGATGCAATAGCGCGCTGCCTTTTGGCCATCTCGATAGTACCAAGTGTAGCTGCAGACAGGTGGTGTCACAGGGTGGGCTCCTATTGTGCATTAATTGAACGACACACAAGCTGGCCGAAATTTCGGCCAGGTCGGTCGATTTATTCGAATACAGACCCCTGTTTGACCAAAACATACCTCTGGTGTTGTTCACAAGCCCATTGGTAACCACCTCGGGATGAAGAATGTGCCAGGACCACATCTGGGCCTTTTTAACATCTTTTATAATTTTTTTGAGACCAGGTAGGGTACTTTTTGTCCCATCCATGTAACCCACGATGTCGCGAAGTCGGTCAGGCGTGATGCCTTCGACTTCTTTGAACGTACCCAGTGCGGGATGTAATCCACGCTTCTCCATGGCTGCCATGGCGTCTACTGCAGCAAGACCCAAAAATTTCACCAAACGCCCAACGCCACCCCACCGTTTGGCAACAGCACTCTGCACAGGAGAACATGTGGAACACGGAAGCTGGCCAAAATTTCGGCCACGTCGATCGACAAAACCGAATTAATAAACGAAAAACACCACAGTGCCTTCCTCGGCAGTAACACCACACGCTTCAAGCATAACAGTAATGTGATGGTAAAGGGTGTACTCATTGGCATCCTCATCCTCAAGCCTATCCAGGAGTAGGGACATTCGCTCCGATGTGGTGGATGCTGAGCCAGCAGTGGTCTGGATTTGATGTAAGCCTGCAAGCCGGCGCCTAGTCTGCAGGGGGCAGTCCTGTTTGACTTCATAACCCAAATACCAGGGTCCAATCCGGAGTCTCCATATTTTTCATCTCAAATTCCGTCTTGTGTTTTTGGGCAGCAGTGTAAACATGCTGGCCCCCCAACAGGACCCAGCGAGTGGCCGTGCAACAAGAATATTCGAAACAGCAGGGTCGAAAATTCAGACACGAAAACGGTACTATCGAGAAGAATACCACAACACACATACGAGTGACTTTATAAAAAGGGAGATCCTGGATGTAATCCACAGGCGGGGCTGCCTTCAGATCGTTGTAGCGGCGTTGCACGCGATCATCCGATATCCTACGGACCTGCCCAAATTTTCGGTCGTGGTCAATAAGAATCTGATCCCAGCGAACCTTTATTTTCGTCGTTGACGTAACCCAGTCGGATAACTTGATGGAGGATGTTGACTTTTTCTTTGGTGCAGCCTTAGGCTTCTTTTGAAGTCCCTCTGTGCTCGCCTGGTCCTCTTGAGACTGGGATTGCACTTGAGATTGCCCATTGTCTGCTGCAGGCTCACCATCTGGCGAAAGAGCCACGTCCTGTGATACCTCTCCAGGCTCAGTCATAAAATAAAATGCTACACGGCAACATTTCATGAAGGGGAGAGTTCCCAAATAGCAAATAACAAGCACAGATAAACCAAAAAGTGACCAAAACGGACTGCCTGACAGGAAAATCGGATAACCTGGCCGAAAATTCGGCCAGCACTGCTCTGCATGTTAAACCACTGTGCAGAGTTACCATTCTGAGAGGCTGGCCGAAATTTCGGCCAGAACCTCATGTCATTTGTGTTCCGGGGGTAGCCATATGACCAAACAACAAGTTTGGCCGAAATTTCGGCCAGAAAAACATGAAACAGCAAATAGACACACCAAAATCACTAGCAATGCGTGGCAGAACCCATACCACAGTGACAAACACAGCTGCAAACAGAAATCAGTCCCAGTCCTGGGTATCCACACCGATGTGTTGTGCCTCATCTAGGGCTTCAAAGGAGGCAACATTGTCTGCATCACAACCAATATCCCGGTCACTATCACAAGAGTCGATGGCAATGGAATCATCAGGGGCGGGGGCGGGGGGTACTGGGCGGGGGGGGGGGCGGGGGGGGGGATACTGGGGGGGCTCTGACTCGGGGCTTCGGGGGTGGCTTTGGAGGCAAGGCAATTCTACCAGGAGCAGCAGCAGGAGCAGCAGGCGGTGCATAGCTGGCAGCGCGGATAGAAGCATGTGCAGTACGCAACACCCCTTGCTGGGCAGCAGTGCGAGCGGGTGCATTTGTGTGTAAAAAATCCTCAACACCCTCAAAAACCCTGGTACGCGCAACCAGATTTTGCATTGCATGCAACATAACCACTTTTAAACGGTCTGTGGTGATTTGTGTCCTAGACATGGTACCGGGGAACGTCAGATCCTCAACTGCATCCAGTCTTCTCACCTCAACTTTATAGTCCGGAACGGGAACACATATGGGGAGGCTCTGTGTATGGGCTGTCAAGATGAATTGTTGAAGATTGGCAGAGAACATTGCCACGAATCTCTCAGTCAGCACACCACGCAAAACTTTCTCTCCCGGTTGGACAGGGGGAAGTGTCACAAATAAATCAGACGACTGTTGGACACTGGTACAGGCAGTGTTGCGGCGACAATGGGCTGAGAACCGACTCAGAAGTTCCTCACCCAGCTCCTCAGAGTGGATACACCCTAGGGAGGCGGAATGCCACTGACTCCAAAACAAAAGAGCAACAGCAGTGGTTTTCACATACTCCGTGGCCAACTGCTCCTCAGGCTTTAGGATGTTCAGCATGAGCAGTAGGGACATCTCAAGTGCCTGCTTAGCAACGATCCCGGAACCTGCCCCCCGTCCCTCCCAGTTGCACTCACGAACCAAAGTCCCAATGCTGAAAGCAGCTGGACAGTATGTGTACAGCAAAGCCTTAAGGGCTAATAACATACGCAAACCCTTGCGCTGAATGGGTGTCAAGTCCCGCTGGCTATTGAGCAGGGTAGTTACGCGCTCATCTAGTCTGCCTCTATTGGACCATGTGGCTAGCATGAGTCCAAGCAACGTCTTCTCCATATGGATGACCTTGACCTTGCGAGGGAGGATAGACCCAACCTGAAGGCTATTCCCCTGCTCCAAAAACTTAATGAACGGCAGGAGCGCCCTGTAGATCAATTCAACGCAGTACTTATAGCTATGCCATACTCCGTACACCAAAGGAAAACCCAACAGTAATTGTGGTACATTCCACGGAACATAAGCAGCACCATAACACAGCTTAAGTAGGGCAAAGTGTATTTTCATGTCCACAAGCAGCGGAACACAGTGTTTGGTGCGGTGTTGCACACATGACAAATCAACCACCAGTTGCAAAAGCTCTTTGTGTGTGCCGGAGCGGAGCTCAGACAGGAAAAAGGGTCTCCATTTGAGGGAACGAACATTTTTTCTGGCAAGATCCAAAGGAGCACGAACCCAAACTCTCTGAATACCTTGGTTGGCAACATCAATACGATCAAACAATGCTCTATGTGAGCAAAAGATGTCATCTGCAACCTTTGGTACCCTGGCCTCAATTTCGGCCAGCTCCGGCAGACCCCGGTATCCACGTAGGGCAGTAGTGTGCAAAACAGCAACAGCTGTACAGTTTAGGGTTAAGTCGGGTGAATGGGGATCAGCTCCCGACCTGTAACGCCCCAGGTTATCAAACCATATACAACCTTGCCTACGGTGCATGGTGTTCCACAAGTTGTGTGTTGCTAGTCCAGCACGATGGTGAATGGACTCCTGCTTAGTGTTACACTGACCAAGGACTCCTACCTTACGGCGTTGGCGGCAGGACATAATTCCCCAGTTGTAACCAGACCCACAGTTAGAGTATGGGAGGGCCATACGACGCAGCAGGCAGTATAGGGCGTGCAACTGTGACCAAAATGTCATATACCATCGCGAGGGCTTCTTCTCAGTGGCGGCAGCCTTCAACTGTGTCAGGGAGTGCCGGCTCCTGTGATTCTTCCGCAACATGAGGCAGAATTGCAAAAGCTTTTGCGGAGTCCCACCACGTAATGCATTTCGCAACAGCCCTTTGGCGGTAGTAGCAAAAGCACCAGTAACTGCAGCATGTACAACATTGACAGTAATAGCAGAAGACATGAATGCTGAGACAAGAAAACTGTTATGTAGGAGTGTAAGGTGTAATACTCATGAACAACGACAATTGCAAGCTGGCCGAAATTTCGGCCAGGTGTGGTCGAAGGGGAAATAATTGCTTAAATGTTCAAAAATAGGAAAAGCTGGCCGAAATTTTGGCCAAACCGCCCAAAAACCGGAATATAAGTGCTTGAATAGTAAACAGACCAAAAAGCTGGCCGAAATTTCGGCCAGCCCGAAGAAAAATGAAAATAACTATGCCTATTCACTAGGAAACCAAAAAGCTGGCCGAAGTTTCGGCCAGAAGGGTCAAAAACTGCATATACACATAGTTGTTTGGAATGTTACCCAAAACCTGGCCTCATCTTCTGCCAGCTTCAGAAAAACGTCAAATACAACACACTAGAAGAAGGGGATACACAAGGCTAACACATCAACACGTATTTCAATGGTTGTGAGACAGCTCTGCCAACAACTTTGGTCACATATGTCAAATAGCATACTCAAAGTAGAAATGTAGAATATTGTCACATCGCGCGTATACGGGGTCCTAGAGGGTGGGCAGCTTGTGACGCCTAAGTTCCCCAATGGTCATCGCCTCTGTGGCCTTTGCTCGGTCGCCGACGTCACCGAGCTATCCACAGCACTCAGGCACAACCTGGGTGCCCCCATAGCGGTTCCCCCCTCGGCCCTCAAAGAAGGGGCCCACTTTGTGTCCCTCCCCTCCACCGTCTTCTAGGCCTTGTTCGCCAGCACCCCGGCCCGCACGTACGTGGATCCACACCATGGGTATACCATCCACATAGAGTCCCGCTCGGCCACGGGTGAACCCTTCTACCTCCCAGATAGCCCGGCCCCGCCTAAAACCAGAAAGGGACTCAAACGTCCCAAGAAGGGAGGAAACGCGCAGCGCGGCGTGCAGATGCCAATCCCCCAAAGGGCTTCCAGACCACCCCGGACGGCACTACGTCAGCAGCGACCAGCCGCCCTCCTCCGTCCGAGTATTCGGCCCACCCACGAGCCCGCGATACCAGGGCCACGTCCTACCGTGGCACTCCATATCACGGCTCCCGCTGCCGCCAACTTGCCCTACCACACGTGCTCCCAGTTGGTGTCCTCCCCTCGGACCCCCTGCTCCTCGTGGCACTCGTGTTCGCCCACACCCACACCTCGACCGGCACCCTCAATACGATCACGTCCCGCTTTCCCCCGGTCCCGGCCTACGACCCATGTGGCACCTCAACCTCGGCTGAGCACAGTCGCGACCCTCTGCCGCCGCTCGGCCCTCAGATGTGCTGGACCTGCGGCACTGTCTGCAACGACCCAACGCCCCCTCTGCAATGTCGAGTGTGCAGCACCTGCTCATATGTCCTCCTACCACACCCGCCTGCTGCCCCCCGCCACCCCGTGCCCACTGCCGGTTTGTTCCGGCGGTACTGCTGCTTCTACCGCAAGGGGCTGCGGCGCACTTGCTACCCCCACCGACGGCCATCGCCTACTATGCCCTCCGCGACTACACCATCTGGATTACAAGCGTTGCAGCCACCCACTGCTCTGACGACCAAGACCCGTTCACCAGCAGCCCTCTATAGTCCGACGGCTGTCTCGTGTGGTTCCATGATGACAACCCCACCCACCTCTCCCCCTGGACGAGTCCTAGGCCACCTGCGGGATGGGGCACCCCTCGACCCCGGGCCGGCGCCGCTGGCTTAGCCCCTGCTCTGGGCGCCCCTAACAGCCGCACCTGGAGCTCCATGCCCCCCACGTCACCCTGGTTCTTCCGAACGCCGCCTGCCTCGCGGCATCTCCCACCTCACCTCATTGACTGCCGCCCACTCGCACGTCACGGGACCGGGTTTCCCACCCCTTCGCCGTGTCCCTGCCGCCCCCGTGCGCCAAGGTGGCGTCTCCTATCACCTAGACCACACCCTCCTGCTCCCCGCAGTTGGTTGGGGCACGAGCTTCATGTTGGCCCGGCTCCGCACCCACCAACACCGGGCCACCTGCCCTCGAATAGAGCACGACGCCTCCGACCTGCTCTTCGCCACAGTCCGCCATCGCACCCTGGGATCCATCCTCTTGGCCTCCGTACATGTGCACCCCGACCTAGACTACTGGGGATGGCGTGCCAATCCTTGTCAACCTCACCGTCCTAGCCACCTACCTACGTCCGGCGCTGGAGCTGATTGGTGGTGACTTGAAAATGTGCATCACCGACCAGAGGGGGGTCCAGGGGGGGGGGGGGGCGGAGTCGGCGTAAAGGGTCCGGTCCCGGCACCCACCCCCCGTGTCACCGACCCCCGCTGGCAAGTAGCCCGAGCGTGTCGATCTAGCGGATGTCTGCAGCGCTATCGACCCGCCTTGCCGCCGCACACGGCCACACACTTGACGTCCACCAACGCCCGGCGGCGCGCCACCGCCATAGGTCATATCTTCCTCCGGGGCACACGGTCCGTCCCAGATGCGGACGTCCTCCCCTCCCCCACGCCCCATTGCCCGGTGCTAGCCACAGTGGAGCCCATGGAGGGCCCGTCCGACCCCCGCTCTTGGCACCTCATCCGCTGGCGCAGTGCCGCAGAAGGGGCAGTGCCCCGTCCGGCTGCACTCCTTGATGTGCTCTGGGGCTGGCTGACCATGCACCACCTCCCCCCTAACGCCTTCCTCCAAGCTCTATGGTCAGGGCCCGCCATGTCGTACCCCAGCCCACCCCATCGATCATGTGCTCCAGGACCTCCACGCGTGCAGCTACCCTCGGACGACCGAAGATATCGCCAACCTCCAAGCACTTCTCAGCGACACAGAGACCACCCACAGGCAAGCGCGCCCCGACCAAGTCCTCCGCCTGACCACAATCACCTCAGCCACCACGAGTGCCCTGCATCGCCCCTCGAAGCCCCTCAGCCCGTACAGCCATATCCAACCCGATCACGGCGTCGAGCTCCCCACAACAGCTGGCCGAAGTCACAGAGCAAGCGTCGGCCACGACCCGCCATCGCGGCCACACCATGGATGTTGACATCCTAACCGCGGCCTACGTAGGATCGTTACAAGTGGACCCCTTCTTCGACCCCATACAGCACATACCGGCCAGCCTGCTGGGCGACATGCTCTACCATGGAGTAGACCCAACGGATTCCCAAGCCCGAGGGCTCTACATTATCCACGTAGCCTTAGGCCCGCCTCTCCGGGATGATCGCGTATGGAACTCGGTCACAGCAGCACCGTCTGTCTTTGTGGGTCTGGACCAGTGCCCTCAGGCCCTCCTCCACTACCTCCGCCATGGTGGGGTCCGGAGAGTCCAGCACCATCTGCAGCTCGTCGACTCGGGCAGAGACCCCCTGTCCTTGGACTCGGTCATGATGGGGATAGACAAGAACAAGCCGAACCCCCACCTCTTCAAGTCCCAACGCGTGGTCACCCTCACCTCACCCCTCACCCGCATGGAGTCGCGATCCGTCCGCGACATGCTGGTCCCCTCTCTGAAGATCTCCGGCCAGCTCAACCCACACATCTTCGCCTATAGAGCAGACCACCGCGCAGCCTTCCTCGCCCTCGCCTTCCGGGCCGCCTTCACCAGCGGCCTCGGCGAGCATCGCACAGTAACAGTGACCAACTAGGACTCGGCGGACACATTCGTCCGGCAGCAACGGGAAGAGTGCACCCCCTTCACCGCCTCCTTCGCCTGCCGTGGGAGTTCCGGCCCCGTGCCCTGAAATACTGCGACCGCCTCCGCATCCACCCCCTCACGAACGACGGATTCGCCCCCCCCCCCTACAACACGGAAGAGGGGTGGAATCACGGGGACAACCCCTGTGGGGACACTTACTAGACAGGCAAATTGGCAGTAGTTGGCTGCCTGCCCCTGTCCTCAGCATCCCGCTTGACGCCTCCGGGGTACCCGTCAACCTCTCCTACTCGGACGACCGCCGCCTGCTTCACCCTGATTTGTCGGGCCTCGTGGACCTCACCCGCCTGTGCACCAAAGCCACTGTGGTCCAGAGCGGCTTGGTCCACATGGACAAGCTACAGTTCTACGCGATTAGCGTGCAGACGGGAACCCTCCAGCAGCTATCTCAACCGGTCCCCTACTACCACACAGTCACCCCGTCCTCCAGCCCCGCGGTCGTCGGCATCCCCCTCTCCCACGCGCTCAAACCAAGCCCAGATTACGCAGGCCTTGCTGAGCAGGTCCGGCGCCAACGCCTCCGCATCACGTGCACACCGACCCACGTCCTCCTGGCTTTGCGCACACTGTGGACTTTCATGCTGTCTCAATTCGAGTGCATTGCCTTAGGCGTAGCAGTGCTTCCCCACCACGTCCGAGACTTAGCGGTCCAGGTTCGCCTCTACTACCGCCATGTTCTGGGCCTCCCTGGAGATCTCGCGCCCTACAATCCCTTCCCATGGTCCATGGCGGGCATGGCTGTACCGACCTCACCTTGAGGGCGGCGGTACAGCTCCTCTTGACGTACACCCAGGCCTCCTTTCCCCGAAACCTGCTTGCCCAAGGTTCCGCTGAGTATCTTTGCTCCGCACGCGTGCCAGGCAGTGAGGCAGAGCCATTGGCGGCTGCCGCAGCTGCCCTTGGCGTACATGTCGTGCCCCACCAAGGCGAGGGAGACGTGCAAGTCCACATGGACCGCGACCGCAAAGCGCTCATAGCCCACCCAGCCCTCTTATTGGCCACCGACAGAGCACTCAGGCGGAGGGCCGGTAGCGGAGGCATCGTGTTCTACGCCCCTGGCGCGGGCGTGGTCCTGTGGGCTTGGGTCGGCTGCCTCATCTGGGCCTCCCCTAGCTCCTTGAGGTGGCTCACTCGCTTGGTCACGCCCTCCTTGTTGGACAGATGGAAGGATACACTCCTCTCCGACCTCGATGCCACGTCCGCCCTCTTTGGCTCCTGCACATACCAGCCCCCCAAGTTCACCATACTCGACGCCCTGTGGCGCCACCAGGTCCCCACGCTACTGCAGCTCAAGGCCCACCACGAGGTCTCGCTTCGCGCTCAGCATGACACCTCCGACCACGACACCCTGGCCCTCCTGCACAGCATGGCCTACTCCCTCGCCAACTGGGGGGCCCAACCCCTGAACAGTTCCCCTGCTGCCCCATCTCCACCGACCCCTACTGCGGTTTCACTGCGGGGCCCTCCTCATCGACCCGGAGCTCGGCCTAGACGCGGCATACCAGGCAGCGACCAGTGCCGCTTACTTCACGGCGCGCAGCGAGGCATTTCTCCGCCCCGATGGAGCAGATTTCCTGGCGGAATTGGAGGGCGATCGGCTGGCTACAGTGGCAGTCAAGTGCGCTTTTGCCTGCCGTGTGCTGGAGTGGCAGCCCCCGCCGGCCCTGGACATCCCCATGGAGTGCCACTTCTGTGCGTTCACCCACCCCCAGCTGGCCCGCCACGTGCGCAGTCGCTGCTTGCATGCATACCAGCGCCTCATGTGGGCCCAAGAAACAGAACACCGATTTTTACCCCTGAAGGCAAGTCCGGAAGCACGACCGCGGGAACCAGGATGACGCGGCGAACGCGGAGAACAACCGGAAGCAGCGCCTAAGGCGCGTCGGGCGGCAAAAAAAACGAACGTATAGAACGCAGCATACCCGGGGTCAATCCCCCTCGCCCAGGGTATGTATGTGTGCCCGGACGGCACCCTGTACTCTCTCGTCGGCAGCCCCCTACTGTGGTGCACGTGGGACGATCTCTACCTGGGCTCCGACGTCCTCCCCGACACCATCACCCTGTCTGGCCTTTGGTATGCTGCCCACGGCACAGACAACTCCCCACTGCCACCCGTGCAGCGCCGTGCCGTCATCCATCGCGTCGTCCAAGCCCTAGCCACCGCCGTGCCAGACCTGCTAACCATCCTTGATGAGTGGGCTGCCCTGAAGCCCCGCCTTCAAACCCTGCTGTGCACTGTGCAACAGCCCCTCACAGTGTCTCCAGACAAAGCTGGGACCAGTCTAACTTGGGAATACGCTATAATTATAGTCTTACTGGTACGCACGTTGGTCAAGTGGCACGTGCGCGGCTCCTGCCCCCTCAAGGTGGCCCTACCAGTGGAACCAGACTAGCAACCTGCAGAGGCCACTACCCTGTTGGCGGCACCCCCCGAGCGCCTACCCTGGATACAAGCTCAGCTGCCGTGACTGACCACCCTGCGCTCCTCCGGAGGCTACGTCCTCCTCAAGGGGGAACCGCTTGGGAGCGCGGCACTGGTTCTATTAGAACTTATGTAGCCACACCCGACCCGGGGCTTGTGGCTCTACGTCAGCCCGGGATTCCCGCACGCGTGGCCCTTGCGCAGCCAGCTGCCACCAACGGCATGAACTTGCAACAGCAATGTTAAAGGCATCCCCTGCGTTGTGCCCTGCTGTGCGTGTACCACCTGATTGCCCTGCCTGTTAGGACGCCAGACCCCCCCCCCGGAAAGCACCGGCCCCCAGTAACACCCCACCCCGAGGGTGAAGGACGGAGGGGGGGGGGGGAGAGACCAACACCCGTGGGCCCCGGCGCCCAGGGCATGTGGGCCAGGTGGGCATGTCCGTGTGACCCGACATGCGATGTGGGCGGCCAAGGCACCGTGCCCCGCGTACCTAGCACCCTGCGGCCCTGCCAACGCCTTGCCCGCACGTGCGCCTACACACAGGACGACAGTATCGTCCGCCCACGTGCGTTTCGGTGCGGTCTGGTGGCTGTCGATAGTCCGCTCGGCCTTGGAACCAGACAGTCAGGTAGTTCAGCCTCGTTGTGGGGCAGGGAAGGACGCCCACACCAGAGGGCTTGCTTCCGCATGAGGCGCCAGCCCAACCCAACCCAACCCCCCTTCCGCAAAAGCTCCAAAAATGGGGTGTCAAGTGGGTGGGGTTTGGAGGGGTCCGGACCAAAAAACTCATTGTGGGATGCGCTTATTGTACAAAATAATGATTTTACAAAGGGTTAAACTAACAATTCAACCCCTTGGGGAAGGGTACGCGAATAGGCCCAAGAAAGCCCAAAATGGGGGGGTATGTGGTATTTTCCCCTATATAATAACCTCTGCGAGGTGATTTTGCATCAATTCGAAGCGCAAAATATCCCGCCGCAAAAAAACCCGCTGCAGAATCCCCCCCCTTTATTTGGATGTCAACAGTGGGGCACAAACTATATTTACTGATATGAAACTCTGGTTGGAAGGAGGCACCACTTTTGGACCAGCCCATCACTGTTGCAAAGATGCATATATGAACCTTGATCCCTTTTGCTGTATTTCCTAGGAAAATTCTATTGCCTTCGGTAAGGGTCCTCGAAGAGGGGAGAGGGAGGACCATTCTTGAGCTGCCGAGGGTGGAAAACTGCAGGTTGGGCCCGAGCCTCCTTGGAAGCCCGATCACCCCCCACGCCCCAAACGAGATGAAAAATACATAAACAGGGGCTAAAACATGCTTTAATTAGGATATTTGGTTGTTTTGGATGGTCTGAGTATGAAAAAAATCACTTCCGGAAATTCTATTGCCTTCGGCCAGTCCACCTTGCAAAGAATCTACTCCATGGGACCCCCGCCCCCCCGACCGAATACCCAAATATGGCGAAAAACACGTAAATACGGCCTAAAACATGCATTATATACCTTGGGTGGTCATTTTAGGTCATCACAATATGAAAAAAACAAGTTTTGAAAACTTGAATTTTTGAGCTACCTGGGGTGAAAAGCTGCAGAAGCACGTTGTGTACCCATCCCTTGGGAGACCCCCCCCCCCCCCGGACCTAATACCCAAATAGGGTGAAAAACACATAAATACAGCCTAAAACATGTTTTACATACCTTGGATGGTCATTTTAGGTGATCACAGTATCAAAAAAATAAGTTTGGAAAACTTCGATTTTTGAGCTGCCTAGGGTGAAAAAATGCATGAGCAGGTTGTGTATTAATCCCTTGGGAGCCCGCCGCCCCCGGACCTTATACCCAAAAAGGGTGAAATATATGTAAATAAGGCATTCGTCTTTTAGCGTCCGCCGGCATATGTACAGAGGCAGAGGGGCGGGGAGGTGGGGCGAGTCGAGTTCAGGCGCCCGTGGCCTCCCCTACAAGCCCCCGCCTTCGCCCGCACGGCGGCCAGGAGGGACGAGCCGGAGGCGACTAGTTATCTTCCGTGCGGAGCTGCCACCGCGGCGGCAGTGTGGAATGGGATGGGGGGGGCGCTGAGGGCGCGTCCGCCATTGGGTCACAGGAGCCCTCCCCGGATGCGTCGGCCGCTGTTTGTGGGGGGGGGGGGCGGAGCAGGTCAGCCAGTCACCTTGTGGCTTTTGGTTGTGGCCGCCGTGGCCCCCGCGGGGGGGATCGTCTCCGCGGCAACGCGCGGCCGCTCACAGCTGCTGAAATGCGGCTGAAAACATCAGGGAGCGACGCCAGCTGCTCTGTCGCCGGTGGTGAGGGGGGCCGCTCTGCTGGGGAGGGGGGCTGGCGGGGGGGGGGGTCCCTGCGGTGCAGGCAGTGCCCCCGTGGCCCCCGTGGTAGTGGAGGCGGGCGCGGGGACCGGCCTTGGGCCGTCGTCCCTCCGCGCAAGCGGGGGGGGAGAAAGGACCTGCAATCCCCCCCGTCCGGTAGTTGTGGCCCCACCCCTCCCAGGCTCCCCAGGTTAGCTAGCGGGAGGTTAGGCGCCTGGCGCTTCGCGCGCCTGAGGTCATTGGGCCCCAATGTCAAGGAGGGGCGAGTACTGAGTGTCCTGGGCGGCGCCGTGCAGCGGCGCGTCGCCGTAGGGCCGGAGCTCGGGAGGGCCTGGGAGGCCGGGCGGGCGCGCCCCAGCCAGGAGGACAACGCGGCCACCCCCGCGCGCTGGTCCTCAGGGACAAGCACCTGGCGCCCCGGCGCGACCCGGAGCGGGACTCTCGGATAGCTTGGGCCCAACGAGGAGCCGGTGTGGCCTGCGTGGCCTGCCCGGCAGCAGCGGCTAATGCCCTGGCCCAGGCTTTTTTTTTTTTTTTGGAATACACAGTTCACAGTTCAACGGTCCGCTGAGAAGGAAGGCCAGCCCATTATACAGATTTGTGACCCACATCCCAAGTCATGGGTCAGCGGGTCGGCGGGTGGGTTGGCATACCGGCGTTCCGCCGAAGGGTGAGGGGCAGTGCAAGGTGGAAGGATAGAAACAAGGGTGGTATTCCCGTGTGCATTCGCCCCGTCGCCATCCCCGGGGGTGATGGGCAACTATGGGGGTGCCCAGGGGGCCGGCAGCTACCATTGCTGGACTCCAGTCATGCAAACAAACGTTAGAAGAAGCAGTGATGTCCACATCCAGGGCGTATGTGTAGGCGTTGCTGTGCCAGGGACGGGCCGACTCGGTGTCAGTCGGTTTAAAAATAGATAGGCAAAATCAAAAACAGAAGGGCAAAAAACAGTTGGCAGAATGACACACAGGTCAAGGGTGGACAGGCTGGCAAAAATTTGGTCGGCAGTGAGCGCTGTATCGTTGCCTGTGGTATGTAGAGGGCCCTGATGGCAATCTCCCACTTACTTTAGGGCATAGGAATGGGCAGCGCTGGCTTTGGACCTGACTTCAGTCCACTTGATATGAGGCCTGTAGGGACAGTGATATGGGGCTGGCGGTGTGGGGGGTCGGGGGGGGGGGGTGCGATAGGGTGCAGGGACGACACAGGGGTCCCAGACTGGTCGGTGGGAGTCGTTCCAATCGGATGGTGTGAACGGGTTAGGTTTGGACGAGGGGGCAGGAATCGATTCGGACAGGACTGCTGTGACACTGTCCAGCACGGTCCGTTGCCATCTGTAAACGGTTTTTCTGGCCGCTTCAGCGCCTCCGTGGGCGGTGCTCAGGGCGCGGAATAGTGAGACGGGCACACCAAGGCGCCCGGCGATGCGGAGGTCACGTTTGTGTGCAGTTGCCCGCCATGTGGTGGGCGTAGAGGGGTCGGGCCATGCGGACGTCCACGCGTGGACAAGAGGGTGTGCGTGCGAGCAGTGTGCGACATAACCGTGGACACTCTTGTTGTGTCTGTGTTCACAATGGGAGCAAGGGGCAGAGGGGATGTCATCTTTCCAAAACGTGGCATAGTGGGCATACCCTTGTCGGGATTGGAGTCCAAACAGCCACTTATGCCATGCCAACCGGCGTGTTTTGAGTGGTTTCCAAGAGGAGGAGTGGAAGTGATCATGTGTGTGTGTCGGGGAGAGGTCATGTGTCCAGACTTTATGGGGTGGAGACAGAATTTCGCCATGGCGGATGATGTCCCAGGGGGTAGAGGGGGCGGCTGGTGGTGGGGGGGGGAGTGTGGACCCATACTTTGCATACTCGTCAGAGCGCTCCTGAAAAAGGTGTCCCGTGTGGCCCTCAATCCACTCAAGTCGGTGTCCTTTATCGAGTATGAATTTTCTTGCCATCTGGACGTAGCGTGCATGTCGGATGGGGCGTTTGACGCCAGTAGTGGAGGCGATGGCTCCTTTGCAGTCGACTTTTATTTTGGTGGAGGGTGGGGAAAATTCTGATCCAAGGAGGATGCCTATGACTTCAGCCTTATATGAGTTGGGGGGGCCAGGCACTCGACAGACAACGATGCGACCATCTGGCAGGACGGCACAAGCTCCTGAGGCAGGTGGGGAGCCGATACGACTGCCGTCTGTGTACGTGCAATTTGGGGCGGTGCCTGGGCTACTGAGGACGTGCGCGGTGAGTCCGGAACTCGTGATAACCGTAGAGGCGCCTTGTAAGGAGCGTTTAGCTCCCCATGAAACAGGGAGGGGTATCATGGGGTGGGAACGGGGGGGGCCAAGCAGTGCTGTTGCCGCGGTGAAGAGGCGCCATGGGGAGAGGGGGAAGCTGGACCGGGTGCTGAATTGGAACAAGCGTGGGTTGGTGTGCAGGGAGTCGAGGACGCGGGTGGGCTGGAGGACAGCGAGGTACCTCAATCCAAACCCGCGTGTGTGATGTGTGTATAGTGTTTTCTGTGCGAGTACTGAGGGTAGTCCAGCGACACCAAGGACATAACGTTCAATGGCCTGTACCATCTGTTTGATCTGTGGGGCAGTAAGGGGCAGGCATTCACACCGATACAGCAAGCGGGGCAGTACCAATGTGTTGGCAACAAGTATTCTGTCTAGGGCCTGTGAGGGTAGAGCGTTAAGTTCGGCAAGGTGGGTCTGCAGTTGGCGGTAGACAAGTTGAAAGGCGTGCCCGACAGCGAATTGTTTTGGGATGGATTGACCTAAGTGCATGAGGTATGATACCTGGGCCATGGGGTACTGTGTGGAGTCCGCCCATTTTGGCCACAGCGAGCATGTCTTTGGCGTCCAGAAGTCCTTTGAGGCCTGCAGGGGCGCGGGGGGGTGGGAGTACTTCGGCAGAACAGGTGGGGGCGGGCAAAGGGGGTTGACAGGTAGGGACTCACTCTTAATGACGTTCAACTGACAACCAATCAGATTAAGGCCAGCCTGAACAACAGATGCTATCCTGGGGCCATCGTTATATGCCACTGGTGTGGAGATGTCATCGACATACGCTGAGAGTATAATGTTGTGTGAGTGGATGTAACGGAGTGGTATCTCAAAGACAACCACAAATAAGAAGCAGGAGAGGGGGCATCCTTGTTTCACACCGTGGGTCGTGCCGAATATCTCATCTGGTGTCCCTCTGATGAATGTTGACCCGTGTTCAAGCACCGTAGAGATAAGAAGCAGTAGCTTGGTTGGGGTGCCCATCCGTTGGAGTACTTCCCTGAGGAGGATTTTTGGCGGACTGTCGAAGGCATGATACATGTCAAAGGAAAATATAGCTTCCCACCTGTTGCCACTGTCGATGTCATCTAAAAATGTCTGTGTGGCGTGGGCGGTTGAGACGCCTTGTCCCCCTCCAAATTGTCTCGGGTGTAGTTGTGGGGATATGAGTGGATATAACTTTTTATAGACCCATCGCATGAGTAAACGGTACACCGAATTGCTCATGGCGATGGGGCGCCAACGGTCTGGGTCTCGCCAGGACCCTTTGCCCTTGAATATGCACAACGTTTCAGAAACAAGCCAGCAGTGGGGAATGTCTCCTGCTTCGTAACAGAGGGTGAGGCAATGGTGTAACACTGAGAATGCATTATCCGGTAGTATGGCCAGTAGGTATGGGGGGCCCAGGCTTTTGCACCTGGCGCAAGACGGCGCCCCATGCTCCAAGCAGAGCGCGCCCTGTGTGCCGCTGCCCGCCCGTGGCACCAGATGATCACCCATCCGATCCTAGGGGCAACAGAAGGGTTTCATGAAAAAACTTTCACGTGCCACTAAACAGCCTATCCAGCGTGAAAATGGCATAGTCCTCACTGGCAAGGGGCCAAAAGGGGGGGGGGGGGCGACTGGGGGTACCTCGAGTTGGGACCCCCCCCGCCATGCGTTAGGGGGTCCATATACAAGAAAAAAGTTCTTCAGGACCCAGGTCCAAATACACACACAGCGGCCACGATACGCAAAGAAGTTTTGACAGCCCCCCCCACACCCCACCCCCACCCCCGATCCCCCAAAAAAGGGGTACTCGGGTGCGGGGGGGTACGGGGGTCAAAATCGAAAAAATCATTGGGGGACCATTTTTGGTCCTAAAATCATGATTTTACAAAGGGGTTGGACGTTGAAAACCATACATTGGGGTATGCTACGCGAAGAACCCCCAAAAAGGGGGGTATGCGACGCGTGCGCCTGCGCTTGATCTAACAACCTCTCTTCGAGGTGATTAGGTTGGCCAGCAAACCACTGCATCCAGGGATTGCCTGTCACCTGGTAGAACGTTGCGTACCCTACTTCTTACGGAGGTCTTCCATGCTTGGAAGGCTCCCCAGAAAAACAGCACAAATAGGGTCTCTCCAAAAAAATTGACATCCCCGTGGTCAGCAAGGGGTATTCAAGATCCCCCCCTACCCGGGGGGGGGGGGGGGCTCCTCAGGTTTGGACGCCAACTACCCCCCCCTCACTGCTGGCCGGAGGCCCCCTGGGGGGAGGCAAGTTGGCGTCCTAGGACCCACAGAGTCGCCCCCCCCCCAGACCCCCCCCCCCTCTATCGCTGTGTTCATCTCTTGGTAACAGCATCCCTGTTATCCACAGAGAGGTGATGGACAGCTCATTCTTTAGCTCTTTTAGGCGCTACGATGAGCATCGTCCACAGGGGCTCCACTATGGACTTGGGTACTAGCCATCTGTACAATCCAACAAAAAGAGCACACTGAATCTGGGACTTTCGGAACAAACGAGGCAAAATGCAGTTTTATCACTAGGCATGGCCGATTTTCGATCAGAAAGGGCTCTACTGACCCCCCCCCCCAAAGGAATGGGGGGGGGGTCTCAATTGACCAGGCCCATTCATCAGCCACAACAAATCCAGCGCTAAAGAAAATCTTTTGCGGATCAAAAAATGGTGAGATAAACTTCACTGAATCCCAGAAAGAGGATCTTTTCCAGAGCCCCTTGTCGATTCCAAAATACCATTTCACCGTTTCTGAACTTGGAGCCCCGTTCCCTCTAGGCCATCGCGAGGGGCTTGAAGGGGTGCGGTCATTGGAGCGCCTTCTGAGGGGAGGGGAAGGTCCGGCCACGGGGTTCTAACTCCCCGCCCCCGGCGCAATTGAATACCTGGGAGCCCCATACTTTTCACCCTTCGACCCCTGCCCTTTCTGGAAGATAGGGTGCTGTCCACGGGCTTCAAAGGCAATGCTAGTGTGTGTGTGCAGTGTTGTGTCTTCGGACGAAACCGTCCTTCGGCTTCCAGTTTGTCACAGGCTGAAAAGGTGCTGTCTTTACCCATAGCCAGTGCTTCCCACGGTCATGGGGAATGTATGCGAAGCCACACAGCTGTACCGCTCCAAAAATTTTCACCGTGGCGAAGCATGGCGCATTGCACAGGCACAGGGGCACAATGTTGGGGCAACAGCTCGCCCTACCCTCTACTGTGGCAAACCTGGTCAGTGATGACGTTCTGCTCCAGAAGGGTGGTGCATATCCCCTGCACCTCCACTCCGTACCGATTGGCTTCAATCTTATTGTCCAGGAAGTATCCTGGAAGGACAGAACCAGGGTCTGGGTATGGAGGAGGCCAGGATCTCGGCTGTATTCATGCACAATTGAAGGGCTCAGGCCCCATGTCCAGGTTCCTGGTGTTCAACCAGGCGGTTGATTGCACCGCTGGCGCTGCATACCAACACTGGCCTTACAAGATCATTCAAACTGCAAGAATCTTTGGAGTATGGAATTATGATACATCCAATGAAGGACAATGAAGACAGCTATGAACATCAAGCCAACACTGGAACACACACAGCTTTGCGTTCCCAACAGCAGGTTGACAGCGCACAACATGCATAATGACACATGCCGATGCATGCAATGATATGCCAATGCATGACATACATGCAAAGCCAAGAACACATCCAGGCTGTCAAGCCAGACATCCAGTGCTTTGGGGTAGTTGGACTGAGAACACCAACGGCTGCACACACACACACGTGCGCACGCGCATGCACACGCACCTACACAGACAGACACCTGTGAAACAGCCCTAACTGTACACAAACACCGCCACAACCCTGTGGAAGCAATCTCAGGCCGCACAACAGACAACTCACTGGCAATGCACCAGCACTGAACAACGGGCAACACCAGGTGGCTCTACAAGGACCAAGGGCTGGCGGAAAATTGGCTTGCGTTGGGGGGGGGGGGGGTTCGAGCCCCTCTCTCGGACCCCCCCCCCTTCTGGGCTCCCGTGACGGGGACCCCTGACGGGCTGACGGCCAGCCCCAACGGGCTGACAGGGGAGGTTGGGGGGGGGGGGGGTCCTGAGGTACCACAACATATATGACTGAAAATGATCCCCATGATGCGCTGATCATTTTGAGGTATGTATCATGGGGGGAATTTTTTTTTAAAACAAATCTTCTAGGCCGCTTCGCGGCAAGTGGTGAGTCATCATTAGAGGTTTTAGACCAGCCTCTTGGGACTGGCCTGTCACGAGAGCCCCTTTACCAGACCCCCCCCCTCCTTTTTGGGGGGGCTCGAATGCCCCCCCCCCCCCCCCCCGCACGCGCAAGCCAATTTGTACCAATCAGGAAGAGTACTGCATCTCCCAGGGGCCGTTGTCTCAATGAACTGGGGTACTGCATGTATCTTGACAGACATGTCCGGTACCACCCATGTGAGGGCTTGCTTAGGGGCGTTTGGCACCAGGGGGTGCCGTAACGGAAAAAAAAATCGGAGTATCCAATACGCCCTACGTCGCCAAAGCGCTTGCACAAAGACACACCAGACATACCAAGAATTGAACCCTCGACGTTTGGCGTTGAGGTGCAGTACAACTACCAACTAAGGTACCTCAGGTTTTGGGAACCACCAAATATCAGCTAGCGGATGCCATAGAGAAAGGCGCCCGCACCGCGCGCACCGCGTTGTGCACCGCGCTCGCACCGCGCAGGCGTTTCTAGCAACCCTCTTCTGCATTTTTCAAGTTTTTTTCAGGGTGGCAAGGACGCGGTGGCCTAAGGGGCGCGCATACAACAACGGAGGCCTGCACTCCAATCTCCTCACCAAAGGTGGTTGTAGCTGCCCACACCCCCTGCCAGGGGAGGGCCGTAGGAAGAGGAGGAAGAAGACGTAGAACTCTCCGGTACGGCCGCTCGACCGAAGAGCCTAGTGCCCCACAGGGTGCCCAAGCCTGTGGAGCCGTTTCGAACGTTTCGCGTTTCGACATGTTGCTCAATGGGGTGCCCATTCCCATGATGCAACCGTTTTAGTGTGCTCGTATTGGTCCGTTTCGCGTTTCGATTGTCACGACGTCGGCTACGAAGAAGCCTCCTCTTCCTCTTCATCGGCAGACGTAAGTGACGAGCCTGAGGATGATGAATCCGAATCCGAATCCGAATCAGAATCTGAACCACGACGTCTCGTGGCCGGTGGTTGCCCGTAAATGCCACTTGGGAAGTGGTCCCAGGGGCCGTAGGGCTCATAGCGCACATTGCGCACATTCAGAAATTGCTGAATGTGCACAACGGCTCGCACCATCAAGTGCAATTTCTGCATGCGTTCCAGAAGGGTACTCCCACGCTTCGTATACATGTTGCGGCAAACACCCCAACTGTGAAGCTGTGTCAACACGTGCTCCGAACGGGCGCACAAGAAACTATGCCCGTCATTTGCCTTTGCTTTCCAGGGAGGCATGTCCAGTTTTTTGGGCTTAGATGGGCTTCATCAGGCTCCATCCTGTGGAAAGGGGGTCCCAACTCCTTCATGATCCGCGCGTCACCGCGCACCCCACAAGAGATGCCGCCAAACCAGCGGCACCCGTGGCAATTGTCCGCCATCGCGACAGCCATCGCAACCTGGCTTGGCGCCCTATCCCGCGGCCACGGCACACGGGCTCACCACAAGAAAAGGGCAAATAGTGGTGAGGTGCAGAAAACAGCACAAGGGGAAAGAAAACGTTGTCTGTGCACGTGAAAAATGCCCGCACCGCGCGCACACCGCGTGGTGCACCGCGCGTACCGCGCGGGCGCCTTTCTCATAGTAAAAAAAAAAGCCTGAGGGTCCTTATGGCACCCCCTGTTTGGCACGGATCTTTCGAAGCGCAGCCCATGGTGACGGTCGGTAGGGCGTTTGCACCCGGTTTCGGTTCTGGATGCGTCCATTCAGTCAGCTGCAACCGATATCAAGTTCCGAAAGCCCAATTCGGTGTGCAGAAGGAGTGCAGTCATCGTTAGAAGTCCCCAGACTGTCGGCCACGTGAAGTGGTCATAAATCATGCCACAACCCGAAACCCCCAACCAACAAGGGGCACCATCAATTTCACCAGCACTCACTGGCCCCCTATCGAGGTCATGGCTTTGTGCAACAACCCTTGCGCCTCGGGAATGATGTGCAAATAGGCACCTGCAGCTTCAGAATGCAGCAACACGCCAGTGCGCATGGCCTTTGCGATCTTGTTGCCTTCGAAATGCGGGTCGGCAGCCTCGTACACAGAAATATTGTTGATATTGTCTGCATGGAATAGCGTGCATGGCAGATGGGTGAACTTACGCCTTCTAGCGAAACACCTGCTCAGAAATGGGGCGAAAACATTTGACTAATCATTTGCATTCTCTGATTTGGTGTGTCTTTTTGTTTTAAGCAACTCCCAAAAAGGACTGGTTTTGTGCTGTGCGGGGCATTTCCGTCCAAAGGCTGCCAAAACAATTTGCACATCACTTTCACTGAGGATTAGAAGGAGCAGTGCCAGTGAAGCCTGCAATGCCTTTGTTCCATGCGCTGCAGAAGCTCAAGCAGCTGCACACGACCTCCTGCCTGTGAAATTTGATGTACTAGTTGCACCAGTAACCCTTGCCCATAAAAGTTTCTCGTTCAGGGTGGGGCTTGCAGGGGCAAACAACAGCCCTGTGGTCTCATGCGATGACACAGAGGCAACAATCGGTGTTGCAGTGGTGCAGTTGCAAGGCAAAATCAAACACTTCGGAACAAATGGGTCTAGGAAAATGGGTGTGCTGGGTTGCACACGGTTATGTATTGTGGAGGTGCGGCTCAGGGGTGTAGGTGATCGATACTTTGACAGCGCAACGTTTCCACAGCCCGCTGCTTATGGGCTTTGAGAACGGAGGGGGTGGGAAGAGCTTGCTGTACCCACAAAAAAAAGTGGAGCGAGTGCATGCAGTGTGTGCTGACTGCACCAATGCCCCCTGCTGCTGCTGCTACTGCCTGTGGGGTCCTCAATGGGGGGGTTGGGGGTGGGCGGGGATAATACAGGCGGGATATGCTGGTTGGTACTTCTTTTGTGGAGACAGTGAACCCATGGCAGTGCAGCTTTTTTTGCTGTGTGTGGTTCATCGGGGTTCAGCTTGTCTCTCAGCCGACCACATTCACGCGCACACATTTGAACGTGCTGCTGGAGTCAGATGTCAGCTTGCTTGGGGGGCGGGGCAGGGCCAGTGTGAGGGGGTACTGAAGAAATGTTGGCCCAAACCTCATTCCTGCGCACCAGCTAAGAGCACTGCGGTGCTGGCTGATTCTGATGGGATGATGGCTTCAGCTTCAAAAATGTAGTGCTGATGGCGTTTTTTCGCGGGGGCTTCAGGATGGAGAGCTTGGAGCGTCTCTTGTTGGGGCACAGATGTATCCAAAAGCAGGACATGCAGTGTCAACGAGCTGGTGATACCAGTAAGGTCAGAAACCCCCTGTCAGGGTGTGGGGTCAGGCTACCCATTTTTGCAACAACGGCAAGCAAGCAAGCAGCAGCAAGCAAGCAACGCACGGAATGGGTTGGCTTTTACCCTCTCCCAAAATGCCCCCTAAGGAGAGCAAACCCTTGGGTACAAGACCTGTGTAAACATCCCAACCTGCTGATGAAGGTTTTCAACCCGTACAACTCAAAAGTCCAAGTTTCCGAACCTGAGTTTTTTTTGGTATCAAGACCACTTATAATGATCGCCCAAGCTACGTTAAGCACATTTCAGGTAGCATTTATTTTTTTCATCCCATTTGGGTATTTGGCTTTGGGGGGGGGGGGTGCCTCTCAACGGAATGGTACACATCTTGTTCATGCATTTTTTCACCATGTACAGCTCAAAGGCCAAGTTTCCAAACACTATTTTTTTCATAATGATAGTGACGATAATGATATGGCCACCGACAATTCTTATCCAAGCTATGTAAAGCATGTTTCAAGTAGCATTTATGCTTTTTTCACTGTATTTTGGTGTTTCGTTCTGGGGAGAGGGAAGGGTCTCCCAATGGACTTGTACACAAACTGCTTATGTGTTATGCTTATGCACGAGTTATGTCACATAATTGGGATCGCACACTAACGTTGCATCACTGCGGTATCCTAGCATTTCTTATTGAAAGTTGCATTTTTGAAGATGACATATGCATTCACTCTTTTGTGTTGCATGCTTGTGCTTGTCAATGTGGGAAAACAACAGTTGCCTATGCAAACTACATCATGGCACATTGTAGCAATAACTTGAATCTTAATTGCCCACAACATGCAACGCGGCGCATTCCCTTGCTTTGGAAGGTTGTGCCTTCAAGAATCACTAGTCATCATCCAACAAGCCGTGGCAAGAAAGTCGGATGGTCACTCCGAAGCAAGAAGACAACTTTTCACCTTACCTCCTTGCCATAGCCGGATGGACAATGAATCCCATACACAGAGTATCACCGGGCCCTCATTGTGGGTAATGCCCCCCCCCACCCACCCCATGTGCCTATGGAGAACTATTCTGATGTCACTTGGGAACAAGGCCACTGACTATTCAGCGTAGGGCCCCGAAACGACATACCCAGCGCTTTGTGTCCCACTTACCAACTGAGCACTTGGTCCCTAGTTTTGGAGCCCAATGTGAAGAACAACGGCCCTATGAAGTAGAGGGGGAGGCGACTAACGTGGAAGGCGATTTTCCGGTACGAGATTGGTCCACTTGTGGAACCTTGAAGCTACTAACCCTCCAGCGCGTCGTTGCTTCGCCAACCACAACGACTCTCGTTGATCGATGTGGGCGGGTGTTTGAGATTTTAATGCATTTTTTTGCGAATTCAATGCGTCTATGCCTTATTCTATTTGATACGCCTATGTGTTACTAACTACATCATACTACACAAGAGGCACACACGTTTCTTGACGTGTGTGTTTGTCTCATGGATAGTCTAGCGAACCAGTGGTACTTCCTTGCCCCCAAGTTACGCCACAATTGCTTGGTTCATTACTTTTTTATGCCACAACGGGTGACAATGAATCGGCTATTGCGTGCATTGTTTGGATCCCTTCATCTCCTTACCGTTGAGGAAATTGATACTGTTTGCTACACGTAGCGTAGCATTGCGGCTATATTACCGAAATTGCAACCCTACTCCTCTCCACCTTTTCACCACCCCTTCATCCTCCCAAGTGCACGGAAACAAGATTCGAGCAGCACATGGTACGGCAAGTTGCAATTCAATCTCCTAGCTGGTTGAAATGTTGTGTGGAGGGTCGCATAACATTGGTAAAGGGAATGGACATCGCACTTGAACGTAGAACTTAGTCAGTGGAGGAATGCAACACGCAACATGATGCGTGCCAAGTCGCCGGGTCATGTGCCGATGAAAGGTGGACCACTCCGTTAATGGGGTTTTGAATGATGCCTCATGAGTGGTATTGCAACATTCTTTCATGGTAACACGTGAACCAACTACAAGAAAGGGCACTTGGATTCCATTGAAAGCCCAAGCGGAGTACGGAACCATTGCATCTGCTATCCCATAATCGCCGCCAACATGCATGAAAAATATAAACTTTGGCACGATATGATGTGCCACATCTACGCGACACGGACAGCAAATTGCATCGGGCAAGCACATTAGAAGTACATTAGTTTGCCGCTTTCTTTATTGAAAGTCAATACAATATTTGTTGCTTTATTTCCCTTAGCTTTTTTAGGCTGAGTTGCTTTTGGAAATTGCATAGCGGTGATAACATTGAGGTTCCGTGGCCTCATCGCTCATGCTGGTTGGTTTGATTTCACGAGCAAATTGCAATTCGTTCACTCGGACAACCGCATTGGCAGGATTACCCCTTGTATGTGAAAGTTTACAGTAACGGTAGTGGCATCCGCCATACCCGTGACTCCGGGTCGATCGAGTATTATGAAAGAATCCTCTGTCTTGTACATTGTAATTGATATGGCCGCCTTGTGTTTCAACTCGTGCGTGCGAACGTAGCTTGGAGGGGGTGTGGCGACATTTGGTCGCGGAACTTTATGCGGTTGTGTTGAATCCATTGGTGATATTGATGCAGAGGGAGAGCGTACGGGCATGCATTGGCATGGGTGATTTGGCGTGTACACCCAACGGCATACTACACAATCACGATGTTGAAGGTCTGGGGCTGTGGTTGCGCCGCGCGGGAAGTTACATCCCGAAGGGGACTCGTCCCAACATTTGAAGGAGTAAGTAGTGCCCCGGTTTTTGATCTGGGCGGGCACTGCACACTGAGGCCCACTACACGGCCTTCCTCCTTGGAACGCCTTCTTTGCAAGCCGCCCGTTGCAGTATGCAACAAATTTTGAAATTGCCACGTGCCTGGGTCGTCTTGTGCATTTTGCATTTGACGATGGCCATGGGCCGCTTGTTGGGGCAGTTTGTCGACCGGGAGGCTAGGGGGGTCACCCCTTCGCTCCGTCAAGATCTGCAAGTCCCCCTGTAGGAGAGGCGTGCATGTTGGAGCGTTTACAGGGCAACTTCCGCGGATGGGGAAGAAACGGCCAATTTTTTTGAGGCATGGCCGGATATTACTCGGTGCCTTGGCATTAGGCCGAGCTCAGCCAAGTACAAGGCCGTTGTGAACATGTGGGAACTGCTGCAGGCCCACTGTTGTACATATTAGGGTCCTAGCTAACCCGATGAACTCTGCTGCAGGGGCGAAGGACTTCCGCCGTCACTGCGCTGTTGGCACGGCATCTTGGTATCTGGTGAGCCTTGAGCATGATGTAGATGCCATGTTGCAGAATATTTGGCCATTGGGGTTGGCCATGTTTTGTGGCGACATTTCAGAAAGCATCAACCGCTTTCTAAAACATGGGCATAATGAGCACATCAATCGGGAGGGGGGGGGGGCTTTCACTAATAAATTCAATGCCTTTTCAATTTTCTTGGTTTTGCTTTCTATTGAGCGTGTCCAGTTGGATGCAGCTTGCATTTCTCTGTGGGCACTCAGCGTCAGTAATTCTGAGAGCCATGAAAGCGGCGGTGCATAAATGTTGCAGCCGGTCAGAGTGGTGTGTTGGAGCCTTGATAGGGTGGGCTGTGATACAGGGAAGGAACTTGCCCACATCACCGAGAGACGCATGTAGTTTACTTCAGAGATGGTTGCAACAGCAAGCCTATTGGTCTGAAATGAAGTATGCCTTTTGGCATGTGCCACATGAGGGCCCCTGCAGTTAACATTGTGCTGCACGGAACAGTGATTACCACATGTTATCGCATATATAACTGCAGACAGTGTATGTGAAACCAAATGGCGGGGAAATGGGGGTCAGATTCACCTGATGGATAACAGCCTGTAGATGGTCATGCTATGCGTTTGTAACTGTTGCTTGGCGGCTGTGACTACCCATTCCATTGGGAGACCCCCCCACCCCACCACAGACCAAATACCCAAACATGGTAGGAAAAACATAAATACCGCCTGAAAGATTGTTTACATGGCTTCGATGATCATTCTGAGTGCCCATGATATACAAAAATCCATGTTCCAAAGTTCGACGTTTGAGTTGTATAGGGTGCGGCATGAGCAAGGTGTGTACCATTCCATTGGGGGACCCCCCCCCCCCACAAACGAAATATCTAAATAGGGTGAAAACACATAAGTACAACCTACAACATGATTCACAAAGCTTGAATGCTCATTTTGAGCGGCCACCAGATCAAAAAACTGAGGGTCCGAAACTTGGACTTTTGAGCTATACAGGGTAGGGTGAACATGCACAGGCACGTTGTGTACAAGTCCATTGGGAGAGCACCCCTTAAACCAAGTCCCCAAATAGGGTAAAAAAACACATAAATACAACCTAAAACGTGATTCACATAGCTTGGAGGGTCATGGCGAGTCGCCATGGTATCAAAAAAAAATAAGGTTAGGAAACTTCGACTTTTGAGTTGTACAAGGTGAAAAGGTGCATGGGCGAATGGTATACCATTCCATTGGGAGATCCCTCCCCCTCCCCAAGACAAGTTACCAAATTACGGTGAAAAAAACATAAATGCTGCTTGAAACATGTTTTACGTAGCTTGGATGAACATTGTCAATAGCCACAATATCAAAAAAATAAGGTTTGGAAATTGGCCTTTGAGCTGCAAAGGATGAAAAAAGGCATGTGCAACGTGTGTACCATTCCATTGGGAGATCCTCCCCCCGAAGCCAAATACCAAAATGGGGTGAAAGGAAAACATAAATGCTGCCTCAAACATGCTTAACGTAGCTTGGATGATCATTGTGAGATGTCATGATATCCAAAAACAGAGGTTCAAAAACTTGAACTTTTGAGTTGCACAAGGTGAAAAGCTACATCAGCAAATTGTGCACCATTCCATTAGGAGACCCCCGGTGAAAAGAAAGTGAATATTGCCTGAAACATGCTTGACATAGCTTTGAACGATCACCGTGAGTGGGCACAATATAAAAAACTAAGGTTCGGAAACTTGAGTTTCGAGTTCTTACAACTGAAAAACTGCATGAGCAAGTTGTGTACCATTGCGTTGCATGACCCCGCCATTGCGAGTGGCCAAGACATCAACAATATAAGGTTCGGCAATTGCGACTTTGGAGGAATACCGGGTGAAAACTTGCACAAGTACGTTTTTGTACCAGTCCATTAGGAGCCCCCCAAACCCCTTCAAACCAAATGTCCAAATGAGTTGCGAAACACATAAATATTACCGAAAACATGATTTGCATAGCTTGGATGATCATTGTGAGTGGTCATGATATAAAAAAATTTGAGGTTCGGAAAATTGGACTTTTTGAGCTGTACAGGGTGAAAACCTGCATCAGCAACTTGTGTATCATTCCGTTACGAGACCACCCCCCCTGAAAAGAAAAACAATGTACCCAAAGAGGGTGAAAAACACATGAAGACTACATAAAAACATGATTTATTGGGGCTTTTTTCCACCAATTTTGGCTTGTGTGGGTGCATGGAGTGGTACACAACTTACTAATGTATTTTTTTGCCATGTACAACTGCGAACACCCCAAAAAAGGGGGATATATGACACTTGCGCATACGCTACTTCTAACAACAACTCTTCGAGGTGATTTCTTATGCAATAAGCAATACTAGGACCCAGCTCCGTCCTAGTCGCACAACTGAGCAGGTACGTAGTTGGGTTGGTGGAGTGTCAATTGGGAGTTATTTTTGTGTTGGGGGTTTGACTTTGGGCAGTTTTTGAAAGTTGTGTGATTGCCATTGTACCATTTGCACATGTTGTGGAGTTACGTCTTTGGACAAACCACATAATGATCCTTGGGAGATGTAGAAGAGTGCTACCATGTGGTTGCTTGGTGTTGCACTGCTCGTGGTACAACTTGCGTAGCATGGGCCCAAGGGCAGTCCGCCGACGAACAAGTTGAAAGTGATAAAAAACATGTTGGAAGCACTCCATTGTGGTTGTTGATAATTGCTAGAGAGGAGGGAAAACGAGCACTGGCAGTTGTGCGAAAAAAATCATTTCGGGTCCAAATTTTGCGGTGTTATTTTCAATCAGCAATGTAGCAAAAACGTGGGTCTCCCCCCACCTCTCACAGCTGCATCATTGCGACTCAAGTGGCCGTGAACCAATTGGATTTGGATTCTTTGTGTGTGCATTGAAGGTTGGTGGTATCCATTGGGGTAATGGGCAAAAGAAAGGCACTAGCTTTGCACATTGCGTATTTCACAGGTACGATAAAAGGGGGTGTACCAAGAGGGGGGTTCTCGGAGATCGGATCACTTAAAACCCCCCAGGAGCCAAATTTATAACAGGGGGGGGGGCGGTTAAGGGGGTTTTTTCGCTGCGCGGGGGCATCGGCCGCAAGAAGGGCCCCCTGGTCCCCCAAACCCCCCCCACAACCCCACAGCAAATGAAATACATAGTGTCGGGCAACTCCAAATAGTTGGGTATGCGACCCAGGTGTGATCCAACAATTCCCACCACCCCTACCAATGTCTATGGTACGGTTTCATCAACTTGGGTATTTCGGGCCATGGGTACCATGAACTCGGGACTGTGGGTCTCCAAGGCGGTCATGGGGTTCGAGATCCACCATGGGGTTAGAAATGCGGCATGGGGGTTGCAACGCATCAAGGGCAGTCATGGGGTTGTTCAGCAATGCACCATGGGGTTAGATATATACCATGGGGTGAGAAATGCATCAAGGGGAGGCACAAAAGAAGGGGTGTGCGTCTGACTATACTGGTCGGCCGATGCAACTCAGGGGGCCCTAAAGGCCATGGCGGGCCAATCCTCCCTCCCCGCGCCATTGTGCGGGCCTTCCAATCCTAGGGGGCATGCTACTACAGGGGAAGCAAAGGGAGAGCGAGGAGGTGTGGGGGGGTGGAGGAGGCATCAGTGCAGGAGTGCGGGTGCCTGCCGGTAGCACAGATATGCGCCGCGATTGCGCGCGGATAGATAATTGTAGATTTATTTGTACATGAGTGTCTTCTATTTTTCGGCATGCTTTTTATCTGCACAGGCATGCTTTTTGATCGCAAACATCCACGATGTTGATTGTGCCTGTGCTGGGATTGGCCAAGGGTTCTACAATCAAAAAGCCTACCGAAAATTTCAAGGTCGCTGGAGCGCATCAGGGCATAGCCGACATTATGAAACAGGGCCAGTTCCAGGCACTGCACGCGCTACGCGTGCAAAAAGGCCTCCAGGACTGCAAGACAGAGAATGGTGCTTGTGAGCTCGAGATCGCTGCCGCGCTGCGCGCTGTCCGTTCTGTTGAGGCTGATAATGAGGTGCCGGGCGCTGTGTAGTACCTTGAGGCAGTGGGTCAAGGAAAGCTTGGGTCAGTTGCGCAGGAGCGTGTTTTGAACAGTGAAGGTCGTGTTCGAGAAGTTGAAGAGTGGGAAAAGGACAGCCTACGCGCTTTGCGGCATGTCAAACAAGAGGGGTGGTTTACGGTGTTAGAGAAAAATGCTATTGTGTGCGCGGACCGGGATTATGCAAAGCTGCTTCGCAAGCTTCAAGAGTACAGTATGAGCAGTGAGTGGCGAACGAGACGGCTGGAGATGCAGTATGAAAATCAGAAGGTGCCTGATCTGTTTGCTTCGCAGCCAGTGAAAAGGGTAGCGGAGGAGTACAAGAAGCGCTTGGAGTCAGATTTTGAGGTGAAGGCTGCCATCAGACAAGTGAACGGCGCGTCTGACCCTGAAGGTGCAGATGATCAGTGCGCTACGGTGGAGGGAGAGAAGAAACGCCGCCGCCGTGGAGGAAAAAGATGGCGCGGAGGTCACTGATAACAGAGGTAACTAATATATGTTTTTTATCATGAGCGTTACGCCTTGCGGTCCCTGCTGTTCGGTGGTTCAGCCTTGCGCTTGCGCTGCTGCCACTGTTCTTTGCAGGTTCCGCTGCGTTGTGATTATGAGAATGCGTTGCTTGGTTACTGCGTTGCGAGGACAGTGATGAGAGGAGATTAGAAACCGCACGCATGCCGGGTCGTTTGGTATGTGCGCTGTGGTGTCTGGCCGTTTTTCCTGTAGGCACGCGTGAGTTACTGCTCCCTGAGTTGCTTTACTTGTCGGCCACAACCGTTACTGGGGAAAAGGTGACGTGAAGGAGTGTACAACAGAAGCCGAACACGCCAAAGTATTGGTGTCTTCGCGTCGCTCGTTGCTTTGTCTGTTGCTTCGCTTGGTGTGTGGCGGCGGAAGTTTATTTTTACTGCTTTGCAACTACTTGTTTAGGCCGCTGAGGCGCGAATTACAGAAGTTACTTGTATTTGGTTACTTGAAGCCTGCAATACGTTACGATGAATGAGTTGTTTTTCAACAGTGATAAAGGACTTGTAATGGGTGTGTCTGCTTCGCGCTGTAGGGCTTTCTTTTGAACACGTGTTAGTTCCACCGCCGAATGCGTCGTACCATGTTGTTGATGATGCAAATGACTGGAATGTGAAAATTGGAGTTCTGCTCTGCGCTCTGATTGGGCGATAAAGGTCTTTATTGGGGCTTTTTATGTGATAATGATACACGAGCTGCGCTTCGTTTAAGCGGTGTGTTCGTTTTGGGAGCTGTATTTTCGTTTTTTTTTCGTCGTGTGCTTCGTTCGTCGCTTCGCGTTTACGAGCCGGCTTTGTTTTTCCCACGTTTGCTGGCGCCATGGTGTGTCTCTGCTCCATCGTGACTGGGTGCATTGTATTTGCACTTTTGTTGTGTTCGGCATTTTGTTCTGGCGCACGAAATACTTACTGTGTGCGTTGTCAGGCGTTGGTGCTTTCTTATGTTTTGTGTGTCTCACAGGCAAGCATGAGGACAGAGCGGCAAAGAGAGAAGGAAAGTAAAGCTCGGTTGCACAGATGAAGACCCAGTGTACAATACTAAGTGGGTTCATGCACTGAGTGACGTGGAAAAAGACAACAATACTCTCTGCTCTGCCCGTGTGTGTCTTGTCTGTTTGCTTTTGATTTTGATTTTGTTTTGGCATGGACCAGCACTGCCCACAGGAGTGCAACAGTGGCAGTGCCTTCATTTGTTTTTTATTGTGAAAAAAAAAGTATATTTGTTTGAGGAAACATATGCATGCGGGTGCCAGCACGACCCACAGCTAATTTTCACACAGTGCAGGGCTGTTGGGGTGAACAGTGCATTGTTGTAGGCACTGTGGCATAGGTGCTTTATCTGGGTAGCCGTTTATGGCCTGGTGCCCACTGTTTGTATGTCAGTTGTATGACAACGTGATATTATGTTTTTTGTGATATGTGTGGGCAGGCACGGCACTCCTACACTGCTTTTCAGCCATTGCCAGCAGGTGTGCAATGGGCTTGGGAGGGGGGTGCAGGAGTGCGGGTGCCTGCCGGTAGCACACATGTGCGCCGCGATTGGGCGCGGATAGATAATTGTAGATCTATTTGTACATGAGTGTCTTCTATTTTTCGGCATGCTTTTTATCTGCACAGGCATGCTTTTTGATCGCAAACATCCACGATTTTGATTGTGCCTGTGCTGGGATTGGCCAAGGGTTCTACAATCAGTTGCTGCCGTGTGTGTGCATGTAGCTCTGCCTACTTCTTGCGCCCCGACGTCTTCACCGTGTGTCGCTTCTTAGCACTTTGCTTGGGAGTGGTGGTGGGCCGCTTTCTGCCCTTGCTGGGCATGGCTTTCTTTTTGGGGAGAACTTCCACCCCGGAGGATGAGGTAGAACAGGAGGAAGATGAGGAAGAAGAGGAAGTATTACCATCTTTGGAAGATGCAGAACTCTCGCTGCCGCTGAACGAATCCTGCTTTGCTGAAGACCCAGATTGTGCAGGGCTTGCATCCTCCTTTGGTTTCCATTCCCAATCAAAGCGGCAAGAGAGGCTTCAAAGAAAGATGCACCATCATCGTCAACCTCCTGTGCCACCTTCAAAGTGTTCTGGGGCTTCATCAACATGGGCATTTTTTTTGGCTCACCCCCTTTTTTCTCATCATCCTAGCTAACTACAACCCATGCCATCAAATCAACGGTGGGATGGCAACATGCCAAGTGAGTTTGGATGTTCAAAACCCACGGGGTGGCATGTTTTCTTGTTTGCGCATGGCCACCGTGTGCTTCAATGGGACTAAACACAGGCATGTGCTATGTGTGATTTTCTTGTGCACAATACTTGTGGAGAACGTGCCTATACTGCGACCAAAGAAACCGCAGGGTTCGGCCTCACCACGCATCCTAGGGTCCTTTACCACCTCTCCCTTCTGCAAGTGCACTGCCAAATGAGTGCGCATCCTTGCCAGGGCAATGGCAACCCCACAAAACAAACAACATTTTGTTACTTCCGCGGGCCGTACAATGGTATGTGACACACCAGTGTACAACTCTGCGTGCACCTGGGGACAATTTGGCACCTGTGCGGCTTTCAAAAAGGCACACAAGGTGCCCACTAGAATGACCCATCGGCCATCGGCATCCACTTGGGCATCCAAAAAACCACATGGGCGGAATTGTTGTGTCACCCCTCAATTCTTCGGGGTCCCCAACAAAAAGGGACAAAATCAGAATTGGCGACCTCACCCTTGCCTTCTCGAGGGCCCACAAGTAGGCGGAATTGCCACGCCACCCCTGCATTCCCGGTGGTCCCCAACAAAGGGGACTAAATCAGAATTGACTGCCTCACCACTGCCTTCTCGAGGGCCTACAAGTAGGTAGAATTGCTATCTCACCCCTGCATTCTCGGGGGTCCCCAACAAAAGGGACAAAATCAAGAATTGGCTACCTCACCCCTGCCTCCTTGGGGGCCCACAAGTGGGCGGAATTGCTATGTCACCCCTGCATTCTCGGGGGTCCCCAACAAAGGGGACAAAATCAGAGCTGGCTACCTCACCCCTACCTTCTTAGGACGTCACTCCTGCATTCTCGGGGGTCCCTAGAAGTGGGGATAAAATCAGAATTGGCTACCTCACCCCTGCCTTCTCAAGGGCCCACAAGTGGGCGGAATTGCTACGTAACCCCTGCATTCTTAGGGGTCCCCAACAAAGGGGACAAAGTCAAAAATGGCTGCATTGGGTGCAAGGACAAAACTTTGGATGTGCAGCCCAAAAGAATATCAACAAAAAATTTTGTAGACCTGGGGTGCTTGCGTCCAAAAGCCCCCTTAAAAACCCCCCCACGGACCATTTTCTAAAAAGGGGAGGGTCCAAAACCGCCCACGCTATGGGATTTCTATGAACCCCCCCCCCTTGGGGTGTACGCATTTTATGGCACTCTCCACCATGGGGAGCGACAGAAACCTTGCTAGGCTTGGAGCTACGCACCTCCTTCCCAAGCCTAGCCACAACACCAAAACCGAAAATTGCCGCATAATTGCCACATGCCTAATTTTACCGCTTTTTTCTCCATTCGTGTGAGATCTTGCAGTTGTAGACCTTATGGTTTGTTTAATTCTTCTAGTCAAAGAGAGCACAAAATTCAGGGGGCTAATTGGACAGATTATATCAATTTTTAGAATAGAGCAGTTACACAAAAATATAGTGTAAATTTGATTGGGTTCATGTAGTAAAGATGTCATTAGTCGCATTAACAAATTGTAGCACTTCAAAATTTGAATCTGGCGCTTTTTTATGAATTGTATTGCTTATGATTCCTAGATGAGACATCTGCAGATCCATTCAAATGTACCCGTGGGCGAAACCGAAAGCAGGCCCGATAGTGGACTTTCAAAAAGTTTCCAAAGATGTCACCAGAATCAACAGCACCACCTCTGGGGAGGTGGAGGGGATGGAATCACTGTCTATGTCGCAGCCCGTCTTGTCGCAGATGAGGCCCCTAGAGTCCATATACAAAAGCAGTCAAACCCTGAAAAACTGGTCATTTTGGGGTCATTTTGCAATCAATTGACAAAGGCTCAGGGTATGAAATACATGGTCCATGCCCGCCTACATATGATACTTCCTCCCCAACCACCACAACTCAAAGAAGAGGTGTTTCCCAAACTCACACATTCGCGAAACAGACAGGGCGAGAGGTAACCCGCTCCCCAGTTGTCAAGGGGTGTTTTATCCCCTGCAGGACCCCTTTCTGGTTCTGGAATCAGGGGTTTTTGCTCCCATCGCCCAGGAATGGACTTCGGGTTTTGACTCTCAGGCGAAACCCCCCCTCCACAGTGTTAGAGTTGGGTATTTCTGTTCAAGAGACGAAATCCCCCAACTTGGCAACCAGCCTCAAAAGAGGACCTCATTTCTGGCTCCCATGCCAGCATCCACCCTCTGCTCCTGTGCCATGTCTGGTGCCACAGTCTCCTCATCCTGCCTTTTAGGTCAAGACTCTCTGCACACACAAATTCATACGTGTGAATGTGTTGCCTTTGTAGACCCCACGGCCATCGGCAAACACTGCCACCCCTGCGATCTCATTCCCTGCGAACGATAGACAGCAGCCGGGGTTGCAAGCCTGCTTCCTCCCTCCCGATGACACATGAGGATTGAGGGAGTCGCTCGCGTTGGTGGGGCCACAGCAGTGCAGGGGCTGAGAAAAATCGGTTGGGGGATACGACCCACCGTTTGAAGGGGAAGGGAAAGGGGGAAGGGGGGGGGGGGGGGCGTCTGCCACTGGCGGTAGTCTGGGTTCCCCCCATCCCGGCCTGGTACCACACATTGCTGACGTTGGGAGTTGGGGTCCTTGTTGTCCAACGAACCAAAGGCCTCAAATCTGCATTGTTTGGACACAAATTGTCGTTCTTTGCACTACAACCGCTTGCCTACACTCTATTTCATATTTACATCCTTGAACACAAAAAGCGAACCCAAAAAATTAGACGGGGTCACCGTGCTGAGACAAGGCCGTGCCAGCGTCGTGACCGGGAGCAAAAAAAGAATTTTTCCGTGCACAAGGTCCTGTGAGTGAAATACCTGGTGCCTCACAGCCAAATACTACCATTTACAAGAACGAGTATGGCAGAGGTGCATTGCATCTTCCCTTCGTTGTCCCACCCATTTCTCAGCCCCATTGCTGTTACATCCAATATCTCTCAGGGCCATTCAGAAGCTGCCACCTTTGTGCGTTTCGGCACTTTTGGGGATTTTTTTTTCAAGTTTTGCTTTAATGTGCAAACATGTTATCACATAGGGAGGGTATGTGTACATTTTTTGAAATCTGTGACAAAAGGCCATTTCAGATATGTATGGGTTGGGGGGGCAGGGTAGGTGGTCAAAAGTTTCAGCACAGCGCAACACATTGGACAGTGCACACAAACATGGCACTGCACCGGTGAATCGTCTTTATTCTGAATCATCGTCATCATCTGCATTGCCTTTTTCAGGCAGGGCTGGGACCCCATCGGGGCAGACATCCCCTTGTTTGTGGACAGGGACATATTTCTTCAATTTTGGCCAATCCTGCAACCTCCATGCCTTCACTGGCACCCAACCTCCGTGAAGTGGCCTAGCCCACAGGCCATCAGTTATGAGGTCGACATTTCGTTGTTTGGTCAACTGGACCTTGCGCCTTTGTGATGCAGGTTGCTGGGACGTGGCAGTACGACGCTTTTTGACCCGGTTACCAGGCTACCAGGCTCGTTCCGAGTTGACTGCACCCACTTTAAACCCCCAGAGCGAGCTCTCTTCTGCACTAAAGGCTTCTGTAGTCAATTTGCAGGCGGACATGGTAGCTGCCTGTTGACAAAAAGGGGCAGCAAGCAGCACAGCCATCGTCCAAAACGGACGAAATTATCAAACGTGTCGTCAGTACAGCATGCAGCAGACCCAGGGTGCTCCAAAAACTACGGCGGTCCTTAACGGAAAAAAAAAATGTTCCGGAACATGGTTTTTTCAAAAACGACCACGTGCAGCTTATATGTTCAACCATGGTTGGTGGTGATTGGCGGTTGGCGGCTGGTGGAGATTGCTGGTTGGCAGTTGGCGGTTGGTGGTTGGCGGCGGTTGGCGGCGGTTGGCGGGAGTTGTCAGTTGGTGATGGGTGGTTGGTGGCGGTTGGCAGCGGTTGACGGTTGGCGGTTGGCAGTTGGTCGCGGTTGGCGGTTGGTGGCGGTTGGCGGTTGGTGGCAGTTGGCGGTTAGTGGTTGGTGGTCCCTTGGGGCGGTCCTTAAGGGAAAAAAAAATCTGGTCCCTTAAGGACCGCCCTGCCAAAAACCCCTTTTCAAGGGCTTTCCGAATATACCCCACATACCCCTACCTACGGGACACTCAGCGGGCACAAAAGGCAACAAGGGCTCCAACCCCCAAAAACGCACAAAGTTGGCAGAATTGCAGCCGTCCCCAAGAGATATGTTAACTTGTGAAATTGGGCACCAGATGCCCATTGGACAAAGAAGGGGAGGGTCACCTCTACCCAATTCCCATGGACCTGCTACCTCAGATCCACTGCTCCCTTTTTCGCAGCAGCGCCCTGGGTCCCATTCTTAACCACCCATGTGTGTGCCTCAACATGCACCAATGCCTCACCACAATGACATGAGGCGAGCTCGAGGAGAACCTGAGATGGTGTTCTGCTGCATGTCAGGCTCTGCGTGCTCTGTCTGGACCTCTACACCGTTGGCGCGATTGCCATGGATTCGGTTGTCCAGCAGCACGGGCTAAAGACAGACGGCAAAGCAGTACAATTGGGCAGGGAACGTAGAATGACAAGAACGGGGGAGAGGTAATGGGTGTTGGAGCAAGAAGACTGTGTGTGACGTTCTGGAACACAAACAATTATACAGGATTCATTAGCTAGAACAGAAAGAAGGACGTGGACGATGGCGGATCAGCGGACGTGCATGTCAAATTGTTTCAAACACCTTCCCCCCTTTGTCCAAGATACGGCCGCGATACACCCCCCCCCCCCCTGTATTAGACAACCCGTGTCTTGCGCACGTTTGTTGAAACATGAACAATACAGTTGTAACTATGAGCCACAGCATTGCCCGCAATCGTGTGTTGCTGTAATTCTGCAATTCTTTCTGCCCCTGCGTCATTGCAATGTGTGCACTCTTCTCATCGATTTGGGAGAAGGACCCCGGTAACCAGCAAGCCTCTGAAAGTTAATGCAACCCAAGCAAATTTCTGCATATTTGGAAACCGCGACCGAAGCAAGTTCAGTGGCGGTTTCCTTTACTTCGCTTTGCGTATCTTGGACATGCTGTATCTTGGACAGTGGTGGGAGGAGAGGGCGGAATCATATGGTGTAACTTGTCCACGGTGACAGTACGTAGCAACCCTGCCTCTTTTGAACACCACTGCCCCATGTTTGACTGTGCAAAATGCACAGCAATTCAGAACGCGGCAGAGAAATATAGAGCCGGGGGACACTCTGTTGCCAATGCTCCCCAGATGAGTACCCACAGCAATGCACATGTGCACAGACCTTGCCACGTTTGATAGAGACACCCACTCCAACAGCATTGGCTATCTCATTTCCAGAAAATGTATGGCTGCTGTCTGAATCCAACAGAATATTTGACGTCGTGCAGGCAGTCACCGTGTTGTTCAAGAAAGTGGAAGTGGTTTCATCTTCACAGAGAACCTGCAAAGAACCAGGCAGTGTCTGCGGCAATGAGGCTGAAGCCAGTCACTGTAAATAAAAGCAACCAAGGGCTGAAGGCCAATGAACAGGGAACGCTTATTGCTTATTGCATGCGCCGCAGGTGCCGCAGGGTAAGGGTAGTCTGCTTTCATGTATGTACACTAGCAAGGAAATAAACACAGGAACAAAAAAATTCCGTACATGAAGTTGGCATGACGCAAGAAGTAGTTAAGGCAGACCCAAAAATTTTCCCACACAAGATGATCATGTTGGTCGGCATGGGTCCGGCATTGCGCACTGTCGAAGCCAGGGTTGTGCTTAAGGATGTACAGAAATTGGAAAAGGGCCTAGCGCAGGTTTGGGTTTGGGAGCTGTGCCGGCTATGGCATATTTTGCAACAAAAGGGGAACCACCCCTTGCACCGTGGGTTGTGGCTCCGTATCCCCAGGCCAAGGGGGCAACGACTCAAAGTGGCTACATAGGTCCTGCCCTCTTGGGGTCTCCAAAGCTCAGAGGACTCAAAATGGATACAGAGCCCGTACCAGATTTAGGACAGGCAACAACTGCACCATTTGTCAAGGGAAGAGGCCCAAAAGGGAGAATCCAGCATATAAACAAATAAATGTGAATGGTATATAGGGTATATGTTGCATAAAAGGTGCCTGTATGTATGCATCACTATATCACTATATCCTCTGTTTGGGACAAATACCCAAAATTCGCACCGCAAATGCTGCAGGATAAGCGAACACAGGTCCCCAGCCACATTGCGCGAATCAAATGACCAGCTGCAGAAGCCGTATTTGCGAGGTTGAGAACCCTTTCTAGATTTTTCCATTCAAGTGACACAGGTACACACAGACACAAAAACACAGACACAGAAAAACACAGAAGCACACACATGAAAGCACACACACACACACATACGTGCACGCAGACACACGGATACACACAGATACACATAGACAGAGGAACACAGCGCAGACAGTCAGGTTGAAAATGGTTGTAAGGGATTGTACAGCTTTGTGATTGGTTATGAACGATTGCAAATGATTGAAGAAGGTCAGAAATGATTGTTCAGAGTTGTTGAGGGTCAAAGGGTTGTACAGCATTGCACAGTGTTGCACGCGTTCTTGACAGCCAACAACTCTGCAGAAGCCTACAACTAGCAGCAATTCTGTACCACTCTCCATGTGGCATGTTGACTGCAAATGGTTGCAAAAGCAGGCAGTACTAGGCATTCATCAGTCAAAAAACTACCCTGCACACTAGTATATGCCCAGCTAAATGCAGTTTCCTGAATTTCATTGAAATTGTGTGCTACCAAACACACACACGCACAGAGTCACTCGCCACATACCCCAATGGGCTCCTCGGTGATGGTATTACCACTGAACATCGGACATTGAGTGGTGGTGCGCAACCATACACCGCACTTGGCATGATTGCGGAGATTGTTGCTCTCAAACCTGAGAAGCGTTGCATGCAATGCGGCGTGCTAAGCAAACGGGCTCATAAGGTCGTCCTGAAGTTTGTGATGCAGCATGGGCTGGGTTCCTGATGCTGCGCCAGGCGGTCACTTTGGCAGGAGCAGAGGGGGGCAAGGGGATCTTGCCCTGCTATGAGCCACAAAAGCCAAGCGGCAGGTCCTTCAAGCGGCAGGCATGTGAACAACACGCCACAAAAGCCAAGAGACAGTTTCTTCAAGCAAAAGGCATGTGAACAACATGCGGGGTAAAACTTGAAACCCAGCTCTACCACTCCACAACATAAGGGTGTCCAAGGATGACACGCCATACAGAAAATCGAGGTGTGAATGTAAGATGAAGTGCCACCATGCAAGCAATTGAGCAAAGGAAAACTTGCCGGTTCAGCCACGGCCAACAAGGTCAAGGGTAATTGGTAAAACTTAGTACTAGACAAGGTAACACTTAGAACAATGTGGTAAAACTCCCAATTTTTACTAAGTAACTCCACACTTAGATGGTTGGTGGCACTTTTGTTTTAGGGCATAAAGCCCCCGGGTCGATTCCCGGCCATTTGTATTAGTGGCGTCCCACCGAGGCCAAACCATCCCGCAAACCAACATAATATAGTATCACATTTCACTGGGACATGGCGCTAGAAACAAAATCAGGCTCAAGAAAAGAGTTGTGACACGGCCATGGCCAACGTCAGTGTGGAACTAGGAACACTGAGAACAAACCCACGCATAATAAAAAAAGAGAACCCGAGAGGGCTATAGCCAATGTTAGTGCCAATTACTTACACGTAGTTACAAAACACACGCTTGAAGATCAAAACGGCCGTACGGAGTGCAAAGTTAGGTTGGGGTGTGCAAAGTTAGGTTGGGGTGGACAAAGTGCAATCTGACATGGGAAGTTTTCTTTGTTTTTTTTTGCCATTGCTTGCTTTCACTGAAAAATGTTATTTCCAAATTTGATGGGTTTTACTCCACTGAAACTTGTGTGGGCTAGAATTCCTTGGCCTTGAGCATTGTGTAGTGACACAACATCACACATTCATGTCACATGTATGACATCAACATCGTATGTAAGACGTTTGGCATGCCGCATACTCTTCATCTTCTCATCCTTGTTTCATGAGCTGTCGGGCTGTCCTTAACAGGGTTGTCCTTAACGGGGGAAAAAAAAGAGTTCCGTTACACAGTTTTCCCAAAAAAGCCCACAGGCACTCCATGTGTTCAGCCATTGGTCCCTGGTCCTTCATGTCTTCACCCAGGGGTTCTCAACTGTTCAACCATGGGTTCCTAGCCCCACATGCGTGCAATCACTCAACCATATGTTCCTACCCCCACATGTGTTCAATGATAGTATCCGAACCCTACCTGACACCCTCCACAATTGAACATGAACTGGACCAAAGATTTTTTCATGAAATGCAGTGACACAACGTTCGACCACCCGAATGTTCCATCGCTAGTGGCACAGCTAGTCATAAACTCTCTACAACCGGTACAACCGTTGGAAGTGCACCCTGACACGCTCCATAGACTCACCCTTTGCCCCTCTCGAACTCAAACCATGCTTCGTGCCAATGGCCTGGAACTCAATGTGAGTCCACTCATGCATCCTACCCCTCTTCATTGCCCGCGACACCGCCTCACCCACATCATACAAGAACGCCAACTGCAAGGTAGGGTTAGAGGAGGTGACGGCTGGTGGGTTATGAAGGTCAGAAGAGGAGCTACTGGCGACTTCACCATGATGTTCCAAATCCTCATCGTCGGTATCCTCGTCCTCATCCTCCAAACTGACCCCATACACATCCCCAATATCGGCGTCACGAGTTGCCCTCTTGGGGACAACCCACAAATCTCTGCCTCTACATCCTCTTCCAAAGAAACTTGCAAGTCCTTGAACGTAGCAAACCCAAGCAACCACCATCTTCAACCGGGGGCGGAAAGGGGTCTTCTGGAGCTCATCAAACACCTCAAACGGCCCCTAGTCCTTTGGTGCTTCCCCATTGCACCTCACCCACAACGTCTCACACATACGCTCCGTGCTCTAGCCAAAGTCGGCAGCCGGCACGTAGCCGAACACTCTCTCACACGAACATGAGCTTGCCTCAACCCAATCCTCCACGGTAGTACTACCAACCCACTGAGATCCATTAGAGTGTGTTTGCACTTCTTCAATCAAAGGGCGAAGAAATTTGATCCGGCTACCCCTGATGGGGTTGCTCCCCACCTCAACACCCAATGATTCCTCCCACTCCTTTGGAATGACATGACGCATGGTGTGCAAAAGCTGTGTGCACATCACGTTCATAAAACCGTGGACGGCGGCAACTTGTGCACCCGGGTCGCTTGAACTTTCTTGCTTGTGGAACAAACCACAGCAAAAACATCGCAAAAAAACGGCCGCCGTGAACCTAAAAAGGGGCCCCCCAATAGAAAGGGGACAAAATCAGAATTGGCTACATCACCCCTCCCTTCTCAGGGGCCCAAAAAAGGGGTAGCATTGCTACGTAATCCCAGCGTTCTCGGGGGTCCCCAATAGAAAGGGGACAAAATCGGAATTGGCCACATCACCCCTACCTTCTTAGGGGGCCCGAAAGTGGGCGGAAATGCTACGTAACCCATGCGTTCTTGGGGGTCCCCAATAGAAAGGGGTCAAAATCAGAATTGGCTACATCACCCCTACCTTCTGAGGGGCCGAAAAAAGGGTCAGCATTGCTACGCAACCCCCCGTGTTCTCGGGGTCCCCAATAGAAAGGGGACAAAATCAGAATTGGCCACATCACCCCTACCTTCTCAGGGGGCCCATAAGTGGGCGAAAATCCTACGTAACCCATGCGTTCTCGGGGGTCCCCAATAGAAAGGGAACAAAATCAGAATTGGCCACATAACCCATGCCTTCTGGGGGGTCCGAAAGTGGGCGGAATTACTACGTAACCCCTGTGTTCTTGGGGGTCCTGAATATACAAAGGAAGAAAATCAGAATTGGCTACGTCTCCCTTGCCTTCTCGTGGAGCCCAGAATTGGGCGGAATTGCTACGTAACTGCTGCTTTCTCGGAGGTCCCCAACAAGGGGGATAAACATGGCCCAAGTTGGGCCAGTGGAAAAAAAAATTGGGGGCGGTCCTTCAGCGCGGGCCTTAACAAAAAACAAATCTGGTCCCTTAAAGGACCACCCGGATGAGGTGTGAAGGGACCAAATTGTGAACAGGGGCACATGTGGCAGAGGAACAAGGGTAGCGCAGGCACGGGCACAGGGGCAGGTTCGGAGAATGACATATCAAAAGTGCAATGAACTATGGTGAACCCACCAATACCAAGCCTGATGCACATATAGTGCAATATCTTAGGAGGCCTTAATTGCCCGGGGGGTTGGGGGGGGGGGGGTCTGCGAAATGAAGGACATTCATGGGGTGAAAAAAATGGTGAATTACTACCCCCTAATTGCACACAGCGCACAACGTATGAAATTTTTTGCTGAAATCATACCCCATATTGTCCAATTGGACCATTTTGCCTGCAATCGAGGACACTGCAAATCATGCAAAACAGACATTCAAATCCAAAGAAATGGCACTCAAGGCCAAATTGCATTGTCCACAGAAGGGGTTCTGTTGTGTAGGAGATGACACACTGTGAAACAGTACACTGATGTATGGTGAAACACACCCCCATTTTAAGGAAATCTCAATGAGACGCGAAATTTCGCCACATTTGGCAAAATACAGTATATTGAGGTATGAAATACTGTCACTGCATTGCCTGATTGCCACAGTACAAGATTGATACAAAATATCACAGACATACGAATCGAACCATAAGGAACTCTTTATAATCAATCAATACACAAACATGCATCACAGAAACTACCAAATATTGCCTACAAAAGGCAATTCCATGTGCCAACACCCACAACGGGTGTGTCAGAATGACAAATCAAATAAAGTCGGACACAAATTAAAATTCAACATGACTGCTCAGAGGATGGTGCTTCTGCAGTCACCATCGTCTCATCATAGCAGTCAACACCAAATCACCGTCGTCGTTTGTTCCCCAAACGCGTTCCTTTTTGAGCTTGCTGCTATGGCTGGGCTGCTGGTGCAGTCCCACCACTCACCAAATTCGCAAAGTTCTCCAATCCCTCTGGTGACGGTGACTGTCCTTTCGGCTCAAACAGTGGATGTGTATTGCCTTTGTTCGGCGTGACCAATTGCTGACTCTGCTGTTGTGTCTCTTGTGTCTGCTCCTCATCATCTTGGGCCGCTGGAGCCTCAACAGAGGGGGATCGAGCCCTTTTGGTAGGCGTTGCTTGGGGCTCGGCACTGCCACCTGCATTGACACCGGGGGGATTGCTGGCTGCCCCCTTCTTGGGCCTTGGCTTAGCTGCCTTCGGCTTTGGGGTTCCCTTGGGCTTGGCATCCATGTCCGTCATACTATCCATGCAGTCCTGGTCATCAGGGTCATCAGGTACATAAGCCATTCCAGCCCTGTCGACAGGCACACCCTTGTCCAGTTGTGGCAACACAAACTCCCAGTAGATTGGGGCCAGAGAGTCAGCCTCTCTTAAAGTACCAGTTGCGAGCTCAATAGTTTCTTTAGGTAGTTCATCAACCGCAGCTTTGAGGAAACCAAATACAACCGAAATTTCCGACTTGAGACGAATGTGAAGCTGAACAGCCAAATTTGGAGAGGAAGACCCCACCAGCACCCAGTTTGTAAGATTCATCGGGACTTTCAGAACATCCAGCACCCATTGAACAGCCTCAGGACATAGGGTACTAGGTAATGGGCCTTCACTGAACGTAACGTACATCGGCAGCTAAACAGATGGTGCAAATTGGGCAAAATGGCGGGAGTGGCGAAATTTCGCTTCATTTTTCGAATTTGGCTGATTTGGGGTACCAATTCACAGGGGGAAATGTACCTTCCTTGGAATTGGAGTCAACGTGACAATTGTCATCACTGATTGCATTATAGTGAAATTCGGACTGCGGCTGCCAGTGTTGTACACCATGACACTCACTTGATTCACTCGCTCCTCAGCCAGGTCAGTCTGCAGCTGGCTCATGATGATTCGAACGTCTGCCAATTCACCAGCAACCACCAGTGGTTTCCCCATTGAAACATGTCGCCTAGCAAGAGGTGGTGGACCCATGGACCAGCCCTTTGGAACCTCAATGACAGCCAGTATGAACGGCAACCCAATAAGAGTAGCATTCAAAATGGTAGTAGGATTCAGAAGACAAAGCTGAAAGGGGGACTCACCGCCATTAGCATCTGCACCAGAACCAGAGACTGTCTTCAAGTGAACCACATTCCCTTCGGAGCTGGCAATGTCAAGGGGATTCCGAGGTCTGGCGAGGTGGCTCCTGAAGTCTACATATTTTGAGGATGTCCAGAATTCAGCCTTGCACACAGAGTCCCAGGGAGGCATAGGCATGTCATCAGTGTAAACCCAGTCTGCACAGCGGAACTTCAATGCACCAATCCCCTTGATATGACGCTGCAGGGTAGCAATCTCGGATGTATTTCCTGTTGTAGAGAAAAGCTGGGTGTCCAGACCGTGTTTCCACCTGAGACGCGAAATTTCGCCACTGTCAGCAGAATTCGATGATTTCATAGTGCAATTCAGGATGCCCGCACAACATAGTGCGGGACGGGTGAACCAATTCCTCTGGACAGTCAGAATGCATAACAATCCAGCCCCATCGCATTTCCCGTTGACATTCACGTGCCACTTTAGCTAGGCCTGCAACAGTAGCTCGTGGAGTCTCCATGTATCTGGCACACTGTGCAAGGTATGGTCCAATAAGTCCCTCCAACGGTTTGAATGATCCAAGTGACAAGGGTATCCTTCTGTTCTCGAAATTGCGTATTCCATCAATTGCAGTATAGCCAGTTGAGTCAATCATTCTAGCCAGGGGTAGCCAGCGTCGTGCCACAGAATCCTACAGGGCAGACAACAAAGTTTTTTCGGGCTCGGGACAGTAATGCGCATCACAGCAGCAGTCACACACCAGGCTTCCTTCATCAGCTGTCAGTCCAGCCTCCTCCAACATTTGGCGGCACACGTCAGTGCGACTGAGATCAGCATTCTCAGGCTCCTCCAAGTTCTCCATCAGCAGCACTGCCCTCTCACTCATGCATGCTCCTGTGCCTGACAGCTGTGCTGTCTGCTGGTGGCCGGCTAGGCGTCTCCTCTGGCGCAAGGGGGTATCCCACTTCAGAACCATACACTCAAACTCCAGTTGCCATCTCAAAGGGTCAAGATTCTTTTTCTCGCGTTCACTGGCCAGTCTCCTCGCCGCGCAAAAGACATGCTGACCACCAATGATCCAAAAGCTACCCACTGAGGTAATAACAGACAAAAATTCGTCCCCAAGCCAGTACACAAACGACAGACGTGTAGCAGCAAGTGCAGTAACATACAATTGTCAAGCCAGACCAGTAATCCGTTGATGATCCCCACGGGAGGTACCCTTGCCAAATCCTCCGGCCGCAGCCTTAATCTGGTCTCGCTGACCTTCCGGATTTGCCCATGCTCGCGGTTGACATCCACCCGCAGGACCTTGTGGGATAACACCACTGTCTTCTGTACGGCATCTGCTAGTGTGACTGTTTTCGCAGCGGCCTTCTTGTTCCCCCAGCTGTGCGGATTCCGTTGACTGGGGCCCTCAGAGGACCCCTGCGAGGGTTGTGATGATACGGGTGGCTCCAGGGCCACAAGCACATTGGTGTTTGATTTTGGGGGTACAGATGACATGACAGTGGGGGCCTGGAGGAAATCAGGGTGCTCTGGGCATGGATCACATAGATAGACAACGGTGATTTGCTTGTTTCCGGACCAGTTATTCTCAAATTTGAGCCTCCGCAAGGGGAAATCCCGGAATTCTGCTCAGAGCAGCTGAAATCACACATCAAGACAGTCTCAGCAAAATGTAACAGGCAAATTCATGAGAGTCGGGATCACACAAAAAAATGAATAGCACCACGGGGGGGCCGTCCCCTCGCTTTTAGACGCGACTCCCCCCCCCAAGTAGAAGTGGGCCGAAGGCCCCTGGGGGGGGGGGGGGGGGGGGGGGGGGGCATTGGAGGGGGGGGTTCAGGGAGGGGCGATGGGGGGGGCGGTCGGGAGGGTCAGTTGGGGGGGGGGTCCAGGTGGGGTGATTCGGGGTGGTGGGGGGGGGGGGCAGGCTCCCGTTACCTCCCCTTGCCCTCCCTCTGGGGTGAGAGCTAGGGCTAGGGCTAGGGTTAGGGCTAGGGTTAGGGTTAGGGTTAGGGTTAGGGTTAGGTGTAGGGTTAGGAGCAGGCTGAGGGTTGGGGTGGGCGTTAGAGTCAAGGTTGGATTCAACTATAGCGTTGGGGTGCTCCACTGCCTGGGCGGGGAGGGATGCTACGTGGGCGAGGGGAATGAAAAAAATTTTTCGGGCGCCTTCGGCGCCACCCTATGTATGGCTAGTAGCCATTGACCCTTGGTAACTAAGTGGGCCCGGAGGGGGGGGGGGGGGGTCGCGTACCGGGACCGAGGAGACGGCCCCCCCGTGAATAGCACATCAGTGGTACAATTGGCAGCAGTGTAACAATACCCTGTGGGAAACAGTCTCAAAACACACAAAACCCAAAAGGAAGCGAAATTTCGCGTCTCATACCAAAATGTGCTAAAAGCAATATTGAAAACACCAAATATCTCAAATGTGGCGAAATTTCGCCACTCCAAGCAAAAACAGCAGAATCAAGGGATAGTATCTGGTACATTGTGAAGACAACAATCTATGTCAGTCCCATTGTGAAGTATCCTGTCCAAAAACCTCCTCTTCATCCAGAATAGCTACTATGTCGTCATCATCTGACACACTACTGCTATCACTGTCACTGTGCACTGCAAACAAGGCCACCTCGGGGCCCTCATCCTCGTCATCGCTCGCATTGTCCGCACCCGCCACCCCCCCCCCCCATTCGGACGCTGCACCCTATTCTGCGGTTGCTGTGGGCCAGGTTTGGCTGGTGGTTTTGGATTCCTTGGGGCAGGTTTGGCGATGGGTGCACCGTGTCTGGGGGGGGGGGGGGTGAGGGGCACTTGGTTGTGCAACCGGTTTCCCTGGTTTGGGTTTGGGTTGGGGTTTGGGCTTCGGCGGGCGGGTAATTTGCATCACTCTCTGGATATCCACATTCCGTTGCCCGGCTATCGTTGATGGGGGAACTGTTTGCTTTAGAACCGTAAGAAGGTCATTGCTTGGGGGATTCTTACGGAGAAGGGTCCTAATATATTTGTGTAACACACTGAAAAGAACGCTACGTGGTGGTACGGCTGCAAATGTACCAGGAAACCGAAGGTCATCTACACTACGCAACACAACTGCTTCTACTACCCGAAGGATTGGCGGCTTCCATTGTACAATGGGCAAGGATGCAACAGACACACTCAGAATAAACTTCCTCAGATTGGACCCATACCGCTTCACACACTTCTCTGTCAATGAGAACCGCAGGTTCTTCCTCCCTGTCAGGGTCGGACGCAATGTTACAAAAATTTCGCAAGTGCCACTCAGGGATGTGATGGTAGTCCATATCCGGCACTGTGCACACAACCTGCTCAACATAGCCTCCCCATATTCCTCACTGTGAATGCAACCGGGCCTTCGAGAGTGCCAACGCTGCCATGTGACCAGAGCACCAACTAATGTCTTGATGTACTCCAGGTTCTCCCATTGATCCCCCACCAAAGAAAGCATAACCAACAAACAGGACTCCAGCACTGCCAAGGCATTCTTCCCGGATCTCAGCCCAATTGCAGTCTCTCACAAGGACACCAATCCTAAATGCAGCAGGGCAATACTCCTTTAACAACACCTTCAACCCCAAAAGTAGCTCCTTGCTTTTAGACTGCATGTCGTTCAATGGTCCATTCTGCGCCGCAACGGCGAATGCATCAAGTTTGGCCTGAACTCTTGGTAGAAAAGTGGCACCATTCAGACAAAGCGCCAGTATTGTCTTCTCCATATGAAGCAGCTTAACCTTTGTTGGTACCGCATCCCCTTCCTTGAAATCGGTGTGTACTCTCTCAATCAGACAGATAATGGGCATAATGTTGCGACAAAGCATGGTGATCATATGCTTGTACGGGTGCCAAACTCCGTAGATGAGGGGGAGGCTTGACCAGTGCAACTGGAAGTTCCAGGATGTGTAACTCTGCCCATACAGGTATTTCAAGAGCTCATAGTGAATCTTCATATCCACACACAGTGGTAAATCATGACGAGTTGCCTGCTGCACATGCCGGATTGTTTTTAGCAGTTTCAAGTGGTCCGGTTTGGTTCCACACCGTAGTTGAGACAGCATCATTGGTTGCCAACGGAGAGATCGCACATTCTGCCGCACAATGTCCAGGGGGACTCTAACAAAAGTACGCTGAATCATGTCAGGAAGAGCATAAACCCGCCGAAATAGATCCGCATGCCGAAGTTGTAAAGCATCAACACGCGCCCCAATTGTCCGAACGGCATCCAGTAGTGAGACATGACCCGGAAATGGTGGTAGGGCCGGCAAATGTAACACAGCCACAGCTGTGCAATTTATGGAGTGGTCAGCATGCAGCGGGTCCACCCAATAATTTTTTTTTCACCCAGTTGACATACCACAGCGCCATCTGGTGGTTCTGCATGCTTTGCCAAAGCCAAGTTGCTTGTTCTCGTGCATTGGCAGTAAGTGAGGGCATAGCTGCATGCACAAGTCCTGTGGGAGCCAACAATCGGCGGGTCCTCCGGCTCAATGAAATAGGCATTGGTACATCCTGGGACTGTGCATCAGGGGCTGCCATCTTTCTCAGAAGTCGCCACACGCATAGCAATTGATTTGAGAAAACAGTGTACCAGCGGGGCTTCTTCCGTATTCCATGGGCAAACAACAACCGTGTAAAGTCCTTCCGTGATCTTCGATTTGTCCGCATTGCCAGGGCCCAGACGGCCAATAACCTTGCAGAGCCCCCATTGGCAACATCCGTCATGAGGTCATCAATGTTCTGAAACTCACGACTTGCCACAACCACCCTTAGGAGTGCCGGATCCATGTCCTGTGGTCGGCTCAAAGCAAATACTCACATATTTGCCTCAGAGCAGGGAACATACTGCATGTCAAGATTGTCGGAATGTTCATAAAATTCATCAAAGGCACAAATTTCGGGACAAATGAAATCAAATTAGCACACAAATACACAAATACACAATAAGGGTATCAAAACGTACAAAAATGAAAGAGTGGCGAAATTTCGCGTCTCATGAGAGAAAAAATGCATGAAAAAGGGGTATGATATCGGCCAATTTCAAAGGAGTGGCGAAATTTCGCTTCATTTTTGGAATTAGGCTAATTTGGGGGTTGAAATTGAAACATTCGTATGGTTCAAAAAATGGCTTTTAAAACACCAACTGAAACAATGACCTCCACCCCCCTGCATTTCATACCCTAAAAAAACACCCCAGTTCGGGGTAACAAATTCGACTTCTTGAGGGTCACCAGGGCGGGCAATTAAGGCCTCCTAAGAATATAGCACAAAAAATAGGTCAGCTTTGTCAACCTAGGGCAACACTCGAAGGTCCATTGGAATCAGTTCGTGGTCCCCATTCACGTTGTCAGCACACAAATTAAAAATTAACAAACTAATGCACAATTGACTTCACAACACACAATGGCATATCCGCAGGTCATGCCACCTACCAAAAACTTTTTGTGTCATAAAGGTGACACACAAAAACGGGATCACACAACCCACAACTCCCCAAAACCATGCAGTCAAAAAAATATCTTACTCATGTCAAGTGTTTGAGACAGGAGTCTGCCTTTAGGCAAACACCCCGAAAATGCCAACGCACGCCAACACACCAGCATGCAAGCAAGCACATCCCGGTCAGACATGCAATTGACACCACTCTTTTCATGTCACGCACCTCACACAATACATCATCATACGACATGCAAAAATGTGAGAAGGTCCCATGAGGCCATGCCAAACCTCAGCAGTCGAACTCAAGCGCCCCATGGATCCACAGGCAAAAGGGGTAGTATGGGGTTCCTCGCTCCTGGCACACGGGCATTAAGATATTGCTTTTTCGTTATTGTGGTGCAAAGCAAAGATGTTGGCTTGCAAGGGGCAAGCATGGCTTTCACCTGGCTTCTTCCATATCTCCCCCTTTGGACCGGGTTGCCATTTCCAATCAGTCTTCATCCTCTTGGTCAAGTTGTCTACTGCTGCTGCCGAGAACGCATCTGCCTCAAGGCTTTGCATTCTAGACTTGATCTTGAGCTTGAATGCACCCCCGCACATGTGCTTCTTCACATCCTAATGCCCCAATCGCCCCCTCAATGGCTTCTCGAAGTCGTCCTCTTGCTTGTTGATCCGCTTGGCGTCAAGCTTGGCTTGCCCCTCTGCGATGTGTGTGTCTACCCTCTTCCTCTTTTTTGATGCTTGTAGTTGGTGTTGTTGTTGAAGCCCATGGCTGCTGCGGACGGCCCGGTCGGAGCAAATGACGGGAGGGAAGGGCAGCAGGGGCTATTGTTGAGTCCCAATTGTAGATGATTTCATGGGGATAACAAACGAAGAAGAAGAATACAAGGCCATGGCAAAAGCACCGGGCTGTGCGCAAAGTAGATTGCACGTGCAGGCACGTGCATCACATACAGGCCCGTGTGGCAAACACATGGAGCATGTTTGGTGTCACACGTCTAACACCCGCTCATTCATCTTCGTGTTGGACAACCGACATGGAGACACAACAACCATTTCAGACAGCTGACATGGCAATCAGTACCAAACACACTCAACAAGAGAGGCCTTGCGCAATGTTGTTGCCACCCCTTTTGTGAGTGTGGCACCGCTCTTCTTGGCCTTGTGCTTTGGGAGGCCCTAAGACCATGTGCCCCCCCCCCCCCCTCCCGGGCTCCGAGAAGCAGTCTCACCACATGCAGGTGACAAGGGTGCAACCTTCGGACGTGTCCCTTTGCCCCACCCTTGGAAAGTGTGGAACTTGCAATGGATGGTTGGCTAACAAGACTAGCAAGGGCACTTGCTGCATGCTGTTGTTGCAGTGTTGCAGCCTGCTTTTTGGTTTCAGCAGAAGCATGTGTTGTTGCCTTTCGCGCGGCACTATCTACGTTATCAGCTCCTTCCTTTGCAGCCCGATCCTTTGCCCTCTCATCCATTGACCTTGCAGCAACAGGGCTTGCCGCAACCTTGTGGCTCTTTATCTGCAATTCCCGTTCAGGATCATCATTATTGGGTGTCTTATGCTCCTTGGCTTGCTCGTTCATTTCACAGATCCTCCGCTTCTCGTTGGCCTTTTGTTCGCAGCTGGTGGGGCCACCACAAATGTTGGCGTCAACACAACACAATGTTGCAGGAGATGGTGCCTGTGGCACGAATCACGCGCCTCACTCGTACACAATTTGTCAACATTATGATGCATTTTGTTCTCAAGCCGCCGCGCGCCACAGTCCACCACAAACCAGGAAACAAACACGGGCACTTGGAAATGCTCCGTGTGATGGAGCATTGAGACCAGCTATTACCCAACTTCAGTGACACAAGGATCTCCATGTGGAATGTGGAGGGAAGTCTTCAAGCCACCACGAGGACTCACCTCACCCAACGGATTGCTACCAAACTGGTGACATAGAAATATCACCGTAGCAAGAGCTTGGTAGAACAACGGGATACATGGCATGCCCTTGAAAGTTAGATGGATGCCCCTGAGCTATCGGAGTGGCTCTTTGCTTTCGTTTGTGAGAAGAATGTGCCCGTGGTGAGTTTTGGTCTTTAAGACTATGCGCGGAAAGCTTGTGGGCAATTTACGCTGATCACGTTGCGGTGGCCGGTGGGACTTTTTCCCCTCCAAAGGCAAAGGCAAATAGGAACGATAGAAGGCAAAACTGCAGAAGCAAGCAGCCCTTTGCAAAAAGTAGTGTGACCTCAATGTTGTTCAATGTGTCAACAAAAACACCATATGCCCATGGGCCACCGAAGGGATTGCCACTAGTCTTTGCCTGGCATTGGAGCATTTTCCTCTCTGAGGTGGCTGTGGACGAGAATGTGCTTGGATAGTCTGCTAGCATACTCCAAGCTGACTATTGAGTCCCAATCCTTGCCTATCATGTCCATTGATGCAGCAACTGCAAGCGTTGTCATGGTGGATCCTTTGAGCTCTCCGCGAGTGGCTTTGAAACTGGTTGACGTCCACGACTTTGACAACAACAGCTTTTCATGGATGGGAAGACACGGCTGTGTACCTCATCTGATTAAAAGCTTGGGCACCAACACATCCCATTGCCACATTTTTCATGTCATGCTTTCACGCTAAGGCATTGCGGGTATCAAGGGCTTCTGAGGTGAAGCAGGTCAAGATGTTAGATATTTGACCATGACACCTTCCAACGATTTGTGCCAGACATCTAACATGAGATCGAGCCACAAACACAAGGATTGCAATAGAGCATACTTTTGAAGGCAGGGACTCCGTTGTTCAAAATATGAGGTTCTTGATCCACTTCATATGGGCATTTACTTTATTGTTGCTTGCGGTTCCCACTTCATTGATGTACCCCGAAGGGGGGGGGGGACTCCTTGAGTTTGGACGCCAACTACCCTCCCACTAAACATTGGCGGGAGGCCCCCTAGTGAGGTGCGTGGGTGGGGGGGGGGCAAAACTAACTCTGACCGTAGCCTAGGGTTAAAGCTATGGCTACGGTTAGGGGTAGGGTAGTGGTAGGGGTAGGGGTAGGGGTAGGGGTAGGGGTACGTATTTGATTTGATTTGATTGGAGGGCCGATCTTGAGGCTCACAGGCCGCCTAGGGGGCGCCCGATGGCTGTCCCGGCGACTCTGCATATCGGCCCGCCATGCATGCAGTGCACACCCGGCCGAGTCTGCGGGCCGGGGAGGGCAGGCCTATCGCCGCGCGGCGGGTTGGGTAAGGAGGGGGGAGGGTGGAGGGAGACACGCGCATCCTGCTAGGGGAGGGGGCGGGCAGGTAGGGGGGAAGGGGAGGGGGGGGGGGGTGCAAAGGCCTCGGCGAGGGCCCATGCACGGCAGCAGAGCCTGGGGGGTATGGCCACGAACCTTGTGCTTTCAGCCCAGGGTGACGCTCTCCACCCATGTGCATGCCAGCACATGGTGGAAGGATTGGGCCGCCACCCGTGTGCACATCAGCGCAGGGTGGAAGTTAAAGTGGGCGTCGCGCAACTGCAGCTGACCCTCGCCCCGTTACCGATGGAGGGGCTATGGGAGTGGGGCGAAACCGCCGCTCTGGGTGGAGGGTCCGGGTTCTCTTCCCCTGTGCGCTACACCACATGGGGCAAGGGGGGCGAGAGGGAGGAGGGGGGGGGGCCACGGTGGCCTTTGCGGACGGCCGCCCGGTGCCTGCACACCTGGGTCAGAGCGCATGGAACACGACCTGCACCCTGCGGCGCTGCCGCCACGCCTCGTCGAGTGCGCGGACCGTGAGCCACGCCCGAGCGTGGGCGTCCTCCCCCGCGCGGGGGTACCGGTGCTGCGGGGGTGGCTGCGGCGACCCCGGGGCAGGCATCACCGCATACCACACGGCGTACACCCGCGGGAAGGAGGCTAGCACCGCGCCGGCGGCCGCGAGCTGGTCTTGGAGCGGGGCGAGGGACTTGTCGCCACGGAGGAGGCAGCTGACGGTGCCGCCATGTGTGACACCCACCCAATGGCCCCCGGAGCCCTCCGCCTCGTCGTCGCAGCCCTCGACCAGGAGCACGGGGCGCTGGGTAGCGCTGGCCTAGGCCTGCGGGGCGGCGGCTCTGGCGCGGCGGACAGGGAGGGGACCAACGTCCCAGAGGGGCGCCAGAAGGGGGGCAACCTGGGAGGGGTGCGCACCCTCGCTCCAATGGAGGCGAGGGGATCGCCAAAGCGGGGACGCCGCGCCGTACCGCTAGCCAAGGGCCTCGTGGAGAAAGGGGCCCAACACTGCCAGGCGCTTGGAACGCGCTGCAGGGCCAACACCCCTCATTTGGGGTGGGCGCCCGTGGCCGTCTAGTGGAGGAAGCACCCCAAGAGGATGTCCTCCAGGCTCAGGAGGGGCTGGAACGGCCCCTCGAGGGCCTGGAGCGCGCAGGCGACGCTCGCGAGGGACCTCTCCGTGCGCGGGTGGTGGGAAGGCAGCGCGGCATCCAGCGGCGCGTCCGCTGCTCCGAAGTCCGCAAGCAGCCGCGGGAACCCGGTTGCGGCCCGCGACGGCCGAGCCGGTACGGGGACGGTGGCGGGGGGGGCGCGGTACGGGGGATACGCGACATGGCGCCGCGTCATTTTGCCAGCTGTACTCGTTGTGCGGAGCGAGAGGGCGACACCGTACCCACCTGTAGGGAGGGGGGGCTACCGTGCAGGCATGACCGGGTCCACGACCGTGGTCGCGCCTTGCACAAACATCCCTCCGGGGTGGCCATGCCCCTGGGCCCGGCGTTAGGCCGCGTCGGGCCGGGCCCGCTATTTCGTGGGGGGGGGGGGGGGCGTCCCTGTGACCTCTATGGGTCTGGTGCGCTTCTTTGGCACTTAGCTCCACCGCGCCTAGCCCTCGGTCTTTTGCGCCTGTAGTGTTGTGTACTGATCATTGTTCTGGCACCACAACACACCCCGGCCCGCCGACCGGCCGGGGAGACGAACGCCCGGCGGGGGGGGCGGCCGCGGAAGGACGGTTGCCGGTACCTGCGCCCCCCCTGACACAAACCAGCAAACACCGCCCAGAGGGCCACAGCGGGCGCGCACCGAAGGACCACGGCGGGCTCGTACCTAATCTCTACTTTCAGATATGAGCAACACAGCACTGGCGGAATCCACGGCCCCACGCAACGTGCGCCCCCGATCCCCGGCGCTCGACGAGGCGCATGAGGTCATCCGAGCTGCGCTTGTTGTCCGTGTGCTCTATGGCCGGGTTATGGGCCAAGTCCCTTCCTCCCTGCGGCATTTTACCACACCGCAGTCGCCTATAGGGCTGTAGGGTGGCACTTGCTGCCTTGGGAGGGGGGGGGGGTCGGCAGCCGGAGGCTCCTCGCCTCGCCGAGCGGGCCGCCGCCCGTCGTGTGGTGGTCCTACCCCCGGTGTTTCCACCCGAACCCCCTCTCCATTCACCCCTCGCCGCCCCTACGGGTCGCTAGCGGGCACAACGGCGCGCCGTCGTCCCCGCCGCGGGAACGGCGGCGCCCACGCTAGTACGTGGCATGCAATTTGCGTATCGCAGCGATTGACTAGTCAGCTGCCTGCTGTGCTTGCTCGCGATTTGCGCCACTGCCCATGCCTCCGAGGGTATCACATAGGGCCAGCCGAGTGCGGTGGGGTGGTCAAGGTGGGCTAGGCTGCTGTGCTCGCTGGGGGCCCTTTTACGCTGGGTGCCCCTCCTGCCTCAAGGGGCGAGGTCAAGTCCCACGGAGGTTTACCGCCCCCACGGGTCGGGGTGCGGGATGCCGGGCTAAGGAGAGTGAAGGGTGGCGTGCAGGGGTGCGCGGCCACCGGGGGGAGCGAGGTCATGGCCCGCCGGAATGGCGCTGCCCTGCGGTTCTTGGCGGCTGGGTTGCCCCGGGGCTGTGCTCAACACAAGAGATCCCAGCCCTGGACAGAAGGGGTGGCTGGCCGCGGGCTGAGCCGCCCCCCCCCCCCCTCGTGCCAGGTCGAGGCCCCGGGGCAGAAAGGTCTGGAGGGGAGGAGGTACTCGTCGTCCTCGTTAGCGTCAAGCTCAAGTCGAGATCGTCAACGTGGGGCTCTGGACCGTTGCCCTCCCCCGGCAGGTCCCCCGGGGGCGGCTCCTCCACGGGGAAGAAGCCCCGCAGTGCCGCGAGGAGGCCGGGTGGCGCCGCGCCCGCCGGGAAAGCCAGCGGGGCCCATCCCGAGCGGCTGGAGGGTAAAGCCCCGGACCAGTGCCTGGCTGGTCACGGGCGGGGCCAGGACCGCCTCTGGGACGGTACCCCGCAGGGAGGGCGGGGCGCTGATGCTCAGGACAACGTTTGTGCACATCCCGCATTCCGGTGGGCCCAGCACGGATACGTGGACTCCGCGGCCCACCAGCTTTGGGCGCGGCCCTGCGACCGAGCACGCGGACTCGCCCACGGCGTAGCGCAGCGGGGTGCCCGCGTCTGCGACGGGGCGGGACAGGCCAACCGGCCAGGCGCCCCCCCCGTCTCGCATCGTGCGCAACCACCGGGCGGGCGATGGAAGCACCGCCCAGTCCGCCACTGCCCGTAGGTATCCCGCTGTTAGGGCGGTACGCTCGCGGGCGGGCCAGGGCTGCGGGGCCCTGGCCCACATGAGTCCAGACCACGTGACGGCCACGTCCCAAGCGGCGCTCTCGGACTGTACGACCACGTCCTCGTCCCGCACTAACCTCCAATGCGAGGTGCGGCCTGCCTTGTCGTAGACCGTGGCTAGTAGGGAATCACGCCAGCATACGGCACAACCTCGGGACCGCAGCAGGGTGCACACGGCCCTAAAACCGCTCAAGGCCGCCGCGAGCACCACCGAGCAGGAGCGGACCATGTGATCCACCCACCCTGTGCAGGGGTGCGGGCAATACGCGCAGTGGAATTCCGCGTGCGCCGAGGTGTGCGTTAAGGTCGCCATGCGCACCCAGCCCGCAAACCGGAGGCCCTCCATGGGCACGTCCCCTTCGGTCATTAGCTGGGCCCAGGCCTGCAGAGGCTGGTCGTCCCCAGGCGGGCCCCGGAAGAGGTTGACGCATGGGGCCGCCAACTGGGCGTAGAGGCCGGGCGGCGTGACGAGAATAGCTGGGCCGTCCCATCCAGCGCGCTCGGAAGTGGCTACGTGCCCTCGCGCGCCATGCCCATGCCCATCGCTGCCAGGTGGTGGGCGCCTGCCTGGAGGCTTGATAGGAGGCCGGACCATTGGGTGTTGTGCTGCGCAGGCCGCGCCCCAGGGCTTCGGCGAAGGCGACCCGTACTCTGTCTACCCAGGGGGACTGGGAGGGGACGCCCCCGTCAGCGCCGAGGGTGGCGGAGGTGCAATCGGCCCTCACGTATTGGACTATCGGGGGGCCGACTCCCAGGGTCTCGGCGAGGCGCCACGCCTCCAGCTTGCGCGCCCATTCAGCGGCCCAGGGCTGTGCCATTGCAGCAGGGAGAACATGCACCACTAGGTGGGTCTCGGCCATGTTGTGGAGGCGTTCTTGGTCCGGGTAGTCTAGGCCTTTCCAATGGTTTGGGTGGCCGAGGGCGCGGACATTTTGGCGAACGAGCACGCTGCGCGAATCCATGGCTGTGAGGTACCTCTGAACGGCTGTACAAGTGGGGGGAACTGAAGCGCCCGCCGGCGACGGGCATCAACAGGAGGGCCCTGGGCACGTTACGCGGCACCCGCACTGCTCTGGTCAGGACCCTGTCCGCTGCCCCCTGGGTGCGGCGAAGGCGCGTCGGGCACGACGGCATGGCCTTGTAGACATAGTCCAGGGCGAACATGATGTACGTGTGTACGATACGGAGGACGAGCACGTAGGCCGGGCGCAGGCAGTGGAGCGCGCGCTCGATCTTCGCCAGTCTGGCCTCCGCTTTGGCAATCCGTGGGCCCGGGTGCTCGCCCATCACCAAGGGTATGCCGGTGAGCATGAAGCCCCTTGACTGCAGCGGAAGCAGGCCCAGGGACGTGGTCAAAGTTCCCGAGGCGTAGTGCAGCCGGCGGTTGTGCAGGACGAGGTGGTACACCTTCACTTTCCCCACCTGCACTGAGCCGCAAGCTGCGGCGCACGTGACCGCGCAGATGCCCATCAGCCAAGCCAAACCGCACCCCATGAGGGCGAAGTGGCGGCGGTCGTCGCTGAAGGCGACCTCGGGGAGGAAGCCGTGGGAGGTGGCGGGCTGCCGCGGGACGTAGGACGCCGAGTCCGGCGCCCCAGGACGCCGGTCCTCGGGGTAGACGCCTTCGCGGACCACGTGGCGGAGGTGCTCCATCCGGTTCTCCGAGATCTTGGAGAAATATGACATGCCTTGGCTGTCGCCCTGAGCCCCACCATGGCGTAGCTTGTAAGGGACCGCCAGGCCGTATAGGGAGGTCACCCACACGTTAAGCCCATCATAGAAGCGATGAAGCTAGGGCGACGGACTCTCAGGAGCCTCGTGATCCCAAGCCCCGGCTGCCTCTCGGTCGGGGTTGCAGAAGGCATTCGCCTCATCCCAGTCGTCCGAGCAAACCTCCCCGTGCTGGATGGCCCAGCCGGGCAACAGCCAACGGCGGGCCAAGGCCAGCGACTGGCCCGACAATTGCCGCCGATAGGCAAAGTGCTCCGGGGGCACGGCGCCGGAGCTCTCAATGTGTGACCCCGCGATCCTGCACAAAGCCCGTCTCCAGCCGCCGGAGGTAGGGCTGTTGCGCACCAACAACGCCGGGAGCTTCTTGGTGAGGCAGAATTGGAGGGTGCCGAGAGCAGTCGGCTGTGGGTTCCTGACGCAAGGGCCTCCAAGACACTCACTAGAACCCGCAGGGCGGATACCACGGGCCGCGGCAGCTTGTCGAGGGACGTGGCCGGTTAGCCCTTTTTCACGGCTTGCTCCATGTCGTGGTACGTCGGCGCGTAGGGGTAGGGGTAGGGGGAGGACTAGGCTGAGGGTTGGGGTGGGCGAGAGGGTCGATGTTGTTGGGCGACTGTTCTACTCGACTAATGCTTGTTCCTGTAGACCTATGGTTCCCCACTGCTTGTACCTATGGTCTGCCATTGAAAAAAGCCAAACGGTGTGTTTCTGCCTTTCCGTCTGCCTGATTGTTTGCCCGATTGATTGCTTGACCGACTGCTTGTGTGACTCACTGACTGATTGGCTGACTGTCAGCGTCTCTTCAAGGTGCCTTGCCGAAGGCAATAGAATTTTTTGATAAGTTTCAAAACCTAATGAAACACATTTTGTTACTCAGATGTTCCTCCGTGGGTGGGTTTTTAAGTAGGTGCTAAAATTTAGTAGAAAACTTTTTTCAACTAAGGTACAGTAAAACAAAATCGTTTTCTACGAACCTCATTTGGAGATGTCTCTCTAAGATGTACATCATTTACTTTGGGACACTGAATAATACCTTTTCTTTCTATATTGGTTGTTCAGATTGGCACCATGAAGTGTTTTTACTGCCCACAAAAACACGTGTATGTGGTCCCCTGGGATTCATTGTCCCAAGATGGTCAAATTCTTTTGCGGCACAAGTACCCTGATGCTGGTCAGGGGGTAGTTTGTGACTTGTGCTGCACGCCCCAGTGCGTTCTTCAGCCGCCGTTCTTCAAGCACCTCATCGTCAGGCCCCAAATAAGTGGATTCTAGGCTGCCTTCGGCTCCGCTAGTTGTGTCTCGTGCAACCACGTCTTAGGCCGCAGAGTCAGTGGGATGTGGGGTTGTAGAGCGTTCAGCGTCTGTTGCAGAGTCTTCTACTGCTGCCACACGGTCTGCCACAGGGTCCCATCAGATTGACTGCCGCAGGACAGCTTTGGTTGCAGATCACAGCCATAGGGTCTGCTGCACACCGACGCAGCATTCAGTCAGATGGGAATTGGAAGTCTGTGAGCATTCATCTTCTTGCGGCAAGCTTTGTTTGTGAAGTGAAAACCATTTTTCTCCTCGAGACAAGTGACAAAAAGTGCAGGGCAAAGTCGGTCCTAGATTCGAACTGCCACCCACAATTTGTAGATCAAGGCATATACCATTGGACCACTGCCTGTCACTATTAAATTGGTGCTCAAGTATCATGTAGAGACTGAGAGATGAAATTTTTTTGATTGAAAATTGAGAGATATTTTGGGTTTCCACATGACTCCAACTACACAACAACCAAAAGGAAGGTGTGTTTGGGGCTTGGGACTGAGAGAGTACGTTGCTGCGCCGGGCGCTGGGGCAAAGTATTCCCACGCTTTGGTGTGGCCCCTCGGGTTGGGGTTAAGGACTCCCACTCTTCAGTGTGGCCACTTGAGTGGTCCATCACACAAAGGAAGGGGATTCTTTGATTTTGTGGTGGGTGGCCATGATGGGGCCTACAAGGGCAGGGTGCATGTGATCGCCTCATTTGTTTGGCAAAAAAAAAGGAAGTTATTTGATTGCCAACAGCCATACAATGTGCTTGCACTTAGGGTTACCGGGCTAGAAGAGGGAGTGAGGTTTGGGGGTAAAGCATAGATGGCCGGAACATTCATTTGGATGCTGGGCACGCCAAGCAAACATACCCTCTAAGATCCATGGCTATGGGAACCTGTTTTGCGGAAAAATCAGTCCGCCGATTTGTTCTGCCGATTTGTTAGGATTTCTTCACCGATTTGTGGGGGGGAGGGGGAGCGCAAGGGTTATGTTGGCACTGAGATGGCCCACTAGAAGTGAACCGACCGAACCTCCTTTTGGTGAGAGAGACGGCATTTTGCAAGAAGTGAAAATAACGGTTGAAAATAGGACCGATGGTTTTTCATCAACCGCCGTTGTTGTTTTCTTGTCGTCTTCAGTGCATTGTTTAGAGTCTTTTTGTTGTGCAATTTGTTTGCCTTCAGACACTCTTCCCCGTCCCGATCCTTAAGATGGATGGTGTTGTATGGATGCGCCCACTTAGTCCGATCACCCTTGAGGGTGTGATTTGGATGCCTTTCCCCAATGGCGCTGCCGCATTGCGCTATTTGCATTCAATGGCGGGTGGCTTGTTGACAAAGTTGCACCACACCCAAGTTACCAAGGTCGCCAAGTCTAACGCCACGCATGACAGCTGGGCGTTCAATATGGAGAAGCCGCCGTCGCTCACATTTCCATTGCCATCAACATCACCATCACTATCGCAATCAGGAGCCACCCTTCAACCCCTCACTCTATTTTTCTTGGGTGCCGTGTGGTGTGCTTGTTGCGGCGCGAACATATGTGGCACTAGGTACACCTGCAAAAGGTGCCACGAAGTGGTAGATGAGGCCTGCTTGGAAGCTGCAAGATAAACTTTTCATTGCTTCTCGTGTACTTGTGGTGCATGTGGAAACGAGGTCTTCTTCCACACCGTTGAATGTCACGGTTGTCATTTCCGCATACCATAGACAGCATTTGCACCCGCTCCGCGGACTGGCAGGCACCACCTCAAGATGTGCCCAAGTCATTCAAGTCTAAATTGGGGTGGCTTCTTACTCGCCTGTGGTTGTGGTACGTTGTCGTGTGCGTGCTTAGGTGGTGTGCCGCTTGTCGTGGACATCCAGAATTGGGGCACTCAATTTCACTTGTGCAAGTGACATGGGGCATCCAATAATATCTGTGGGCCGTTTAGAAAATGCCCCCAAAAATTAACAGTGACGTGCAGATAACACGTTCAAATAGAAGAAACATTGACCTCCTAGAATGCACAAGGCTCCCTGGAACATGTTCCAAAATTAAACATGGACCTAAAGAACTGAACAACACCAATCCAAGGTTGTCAAAAAAAGACGGTCACTTGCAACAAATGAATGGGGATGTCTGGAAAATGTTTCAAAAAAAGACGGTCCACGAAATATCCGAGAATAAACAATGACCTCCTAACAATGCAGATGGCTCTCTACACAACGTCCCAAAAATAAGCCGTGAGGTACTAGTAACATTGCAAAATGAACAACATGCAGTCAAGCGTGTCCCAAAAGTCAACATTGATGTCCATGAAAGAACCAGGAAGAACAAACGACATCCAAGGACATAGGGTTGGAATAATACACAGGAAAATTTGCACATCCATAGAAACAATGCATAGAGATGAACAGCACCCATGACATGCAAGAAACCGTTTCCTACGACTCTATCATCGAAGGTACTCAGTTAGGTGGCACAGCTTGCTTGCCTTTTTCTTGATGTTGTACTACACCCTTGTTCCGAACTCATAATCATTGGCATGCGAAACAGCGCTTGGAAGCGGGAAATCAACGAAATTACTTAGAAAACACTTAATTTAGATGCGCAGAGTGCTCAAATGGTCAGACAACTCGCTGTGCGTACCTAGCGACATTGCATCAGCGTGTTTATTTCGCATGGGTGCTGACTATCATGCATACCCGGCTTGAAGAATTTCTTCTTAAAATTAATCAGAGCTCGTTGAAAGGAGGCATCAATTAGGGAAAACGTCTATTTTGAGAAGCGGTGTATCAAAAAACAAGGGGAAAAAACAAAAATATACCCCAAAGTATACCAGGTATTCGTCACTGATCAAATGGCTGTTGCCTAGTTTTTATTTAGGGTGGCACGACAAATACCGGGAGATTCACCTTGTGATTCTCTTCGTCTTTTTTATGGCATCATTGAATGCCGCGGCCGTTAGGTGTGTTCTTTTGGAGCACGAGGGGGACCTACACTTTCTTCACAATATGACCTAGTTTCGTGCCAAGGTCCCTAGCGACTGCATTGGTGCCGTTCGCTTTGCAAGTAGTTGTTCCACACGTACGGGCACTTGCGACACCTTCCTGTGCCCCGTAAATGTACGTGAATGAGGAACAAACTTCTTTGTCATTGAACACGCGTGACAAGCCGCGGTTGTTGGCGACCAATCTTGTGTGCACATTTTACCTTCGTTGTCTGACCGGTCATACATTGCAGCTGCATATTTGTGGAGTAGCATACGGAACCAGGCCACGGTGATGTGGATGGACAATTTGTACCATTCACGGTTTACTGTGCATCCCAGTGCTTTGAAGGTGTCAAGGAATGTGACTAGTATTGCCCTGTTGCATATCATAGAAGTCTCGCCATTCCTTGGCCATCTTGGCGCACTTTGGATGAAGTAGTACAGCACGTCAGTCCTGTTGCGGAGGCAATTAGGCACCGGTGTGCAAGATTCCGTGACATGATTGCGAGGATCATTGCACAGCCCAGAACGGGTCCTTCTGGACATTGCTCCTGAGGGGCAAGCGTGACTTCACTGGCAGCCAATGCTCATCTCTGAGCTGAAGTGCGGTGCATCCGCACATTTGATGCAGCTACTGATCCTAGTAAAAGACACCCAACAACACACTCGCCACTCCATGCCTCTGCTCGTTGACTGTCGTGCCCACTACATTGAGGCCACACTAATGCATTCCCGCCACAATGTTGAACACAATGTATATCAGTGGCTGTTAAATTTTCGCCGATTTTCAGTGTTTGGCATGTGTTTCGTTTGTTTTTCGTGCCACACATGTGGCATGCAAGTATCATGATAAATCCATTTGACACACCTAGCATGAAACCTACTGTCAATGCACTTTCTTGCGGTTGGAAGGTATTGGGTCATCGGAGGCCAGCATTCTTTGTCCATTTGTTTGAGAATTCGTGGACATCTGATTATTGAGGAGCATTACAAGCGTGATCATCTACACCATCGCTGTAAACACGTGCTTACACGCATCTTGCTAATAGACACTACCTTGAACTACTGTAAAGCTGCAGCTGGGGCCAATCAACGTTCCCAACACAGCACAAAGAAGCAAGCTATTGTGGATGTGGTTGAGTCGTCGAATGCCATTTGCCAAAAATGAAAGCAAGAGCAGGGCAATGCTTTTCTCTCCACAAAAGAGCTATTTGCGGCAATACTTTTACCCCAAATGACGGTATCGAGTTTGTTAGCTGGATGACCTCAAGGAGGGGGGGGAGGGGTTAACTCCGATGGTCCTGGGACGCCAACTCCCCCCTCCTACCCCCTCTCCCTCGGGGGCCTCCGGCCAACAATTAGTTGCCAAAGGTGGTGCCTTCAGGAGTACATGGGCGCCAAAGGCGCCTGGCGCTCCATGGGCACCAAGGGCGTCCAAAAGAAAATTTTTGTTCATTTTGCGGGCCAACACTATCCTGAAACTCAACCTCGGCGCCAGCTCGAACTCCGCCCCTAAAATGTGGTATCCGGTTTCAGGGGGATAGAGGCCTCAAAATCAAAAAAATCAATTGGGGGATCGTTTTGTCGGGCAAAATAATGATTTTACAAGCGGTTAAACATCCAATGTCATGTCTTGGGGTATGCTACGCAAACGACCCCCAAAAGGGGGGTGTATGGCGTCCGTGCCTACGCTTGATCTAACAACCTCTCTTCAAGGTGATTTTTTTCAAAATTTTTTACTAAGTTTTACCTCAGACCCCAGGGTGAAGCTCACTTCAAACGTGTAGAAAAGTTTGTTGAGCCGAGACATCGGATTTGGACTTCCAGCTGCTTTTGTCATGGCGCACACCTGCCGGCACCATCCTCCATCACACAAATCCCACAGTTGAGGCCTTTGTAGAGGAGATTGGAGGTGAACAACGTTGTAGCGCTGGTCTTGACAAGAATACCAGCTTCCCTGGGAAATCGGAACGCAGGACGCTGTGGTACAAGCAGACCTATGTGCACCCTGTGGGGCACACGACTAGCAGTTCAGACCTCCTTAGAGGCTGCTGCACCGTGCAGCTCACTCAGCGACACAGGTACAGCACAAGGGCATTGCTTGAGTGGGGTCAGCCCCTCCCGTGGCTGTTCCCCTGTTCCCCTGCTGCACTCAAGCAGGGACGAGCAGGGATGGATATGATATTGACGTCACTTTTTTTTGTGCGGGGGAGGGGGGGGCTGTTGGGGGCTGTAATGCATTACATTGCATTACAGGGGCTGCATTACAGAGTAAGAAGTTCCCACCAGAGTGCTTCGAAAAGGACAGTCTGAGGACTGGAAGACCGGAACCATCTTCTCGGCTGGTTATGGGGCTCAACCTTAAGTTACTGGCCCCTTGACAACTTTCCTCCCGCAAAAATTTTTTGGGATCTGTGTGTATTGGTGGGTGGGTGGCCGGGACTCATCTCGGATGCCCCGGTACCCACATTGGGGATCCCCAAGATGGCAGGGTTTATGTAGCCACTTCGCCCAGATGTGCAACCCCCCCCCCTCCCCCAAATCAGCGGCCAAATTCGGCCGACTTCGTCGATTTGTTCTGCCGATTTTGTGGGCTTTCTGTGATTTGGCCGTTTCGTTCTGCCGACTTGTTGGGGCTTCTGGGATTCTACGACGAGCGGGGTAAACAGATCTCCCTAGCCTCAGGTGGCACCCAAACCCCATTCCACACCATCTCAGATCCTTCAAAAACATGCTCTTTTTGCTTCCCCGCCCCAAAGGCGGGGTCCGGTCTCTGCACCCACCCAAGCCCACCTTGTACCCTGTCTTGTCTATCTTGCGCACAGGCTATTGGCTGACCAACAGTGGGAGGGGGCCGGCGCGCCCCATGCCCACCTCCATTCCACATTCCACAGTCCACATTGTCTTTTAAGCGACAGGCTGGAGTATGCACACCCACCCGCCGTAGGCCGATCCCCATCGTCAGATGCCGGACTGCCTCTGTCTGTTTCCTTTGCCTGACAGTGTGTTCTGCAGCCCAGGGGGTCTCCTTTCACCTTTGTGGCTCGACGGTGTGCAATTTAGCGATCCCCTTGCAAAGGTCACAATAAATATTGCCGTGTATGATGATTATGATACTTGCCTGAAGCTGAGGATGTATCACACAGGCTCCACCTGCAGAATACTCAGAATATTGCAGTGCAACTGATGATTGCGCCCTCCGCGCTATTGCATACCATGCCAGCGTGCATCAACCCTGCATCATACGATCATCTGCGTTCTTTATTCTTTGAAGCGCCATGTGCAGAGGGCCGGGCAATGCTTTGCCATGTTCTGCTGTCAGACCTGTGCTGAGGTGGGTCCCACTGGAGCAGGGGTGATGGGTGGGTGGGTTCAGGGCAGGTCACACAAAAGACATCCTTTGGACACCGTTTGCACTACAAGGGAACCAACCAGCCTTCATTGGAAACCCCCCAGTGGCTAACACATGGTCTGTCCGCTGTTCAGATCTTGTGCTTTGCCTACCACCCCTGTGATACACATACACAACTCAAGAGTGGTGATGGTTGAAGAGTGTACACACCGGTTGGTAGTAATGTCATTCTTGTTCAGAACCCCCTTGGCCTTGTTTTCACACAACACGCCCTCCACGAATCCATCGCAAATCAGAGACTCTTCTATTATGGGATCCCCCTCTGTCCGAATGAGAATGCTGGGCCCCTGCAGGACAATGCATCAGAAGTCTGCAATCCACAGGCAAACGTACCCTCGTGCAGGGACAGGTCCATTGGACGGTTTGCCCGTTTTACAGCATTTTGCATTTTGTAGGATTTTCTTGACAGATTTTCTCGGTCTTTTTAGGATTTTATGGTCTTCTCTGACGTGTGACCCATTAATGCATACGAGCATCCCCTTTGCGCCCTTTCCTAGTGAGCCCTATGACTGCACCCTTGAAAATCCTCAATTGATTTTTTCATGTGAAAATGGTTCCTCTTGCATCACAAGTGCTCAACAATTGCATGGACATTTGGCATCCACAGTATTTAAACCTTGTGAGACAACCTGTTTCCTTTGCTTGAACATGGGGGCGGGGTCGCTTTGTGCTGATCGGGAGGTGAAGTTTCTAGACCTTGGGAGCTCCTGCTTCACCGATCAGACCATGAGGAGAACCTCATAGCAGTGCCCTGCGCCCGTGCCCAGACTCCTTGCGGGTGCGCTTCATGGTAGTGGTGGGCATTGCAAACAAAGAGAGGGACAGCGAAAAAGGAATACAGCAAAGGTGCACAAAAAACAATAAAACAGAATTTCACCTACAGAACCCAAGAACAGACTGCTGCGAGGCTTTGCAGCAAGAGACAAGCAGCACAAGCTGCAGATGTTCATGATTCATACTTGAGGATCAGAAGTCACAGGATGACCAGGTCGCACTTAGTCAAGCATGAGATGCAGGCGGGTCGTACTGAGTTCAGGATGCTTCGGAGGTGCGATATTCCGGACTGCAGCCTGGCTCATCCCTAAATCTTGCCCATTTCATGACGCCAGGTCGGACGCTGGCGGCAGGTCTGCTGCAGTGCTGACACCAGGCCAAAGGTCTGCCGGCGGGTCCACATTAGACAACGTGATAAATCATATTCCCATGGAGCAGCCCGTACGTGTGACGTCGGGCCGCATCCGTGTTGTCCGACCCCAGCACTTGTGCCTCAATATGACACTGAGGTGCTGTGGCACAACAGTGCTACCGCCACAAAATGTTTCCATCAAAGGCTGAAAGAGACACTTTGTTGGGGTGCACTATTTGCATACTTCCCGGGTGACCCCTCAAAAGGGGGGCGGGGCGCCGTAAGCGAGGAAAAACCGTACAAAATTGCGTGCACAGCGCCTGATATTGAGGAGTACGGGCAATGTGCATGTGATGTCAAATTTTACGGCGCTCTTGCCATAAAAGAAAAACACCACCAAAACGAAATATGGCCCAAAACAAATCGCCTCTCCATTCACTAAATCCATCCAAACCAGGGGTAAAAAAGAACCTGCATACCAATTCAAGGTAAAAGCGTGAGTGGAGACTGATGTATGCCTAGGTGCGCTGTAACACTCCACCTCCAACACAGTCATTTTTCACCAAAGGGGGAAACAAACTCCGAAACCCCAAACCCCTTAAAAAGATAAGCAGGTTTCACTGCCAATCACCCAGGGTTTTTCGCTTCAGACTTAAAAATAGAGCCTAAAAATGTCAATTTATTGAATGGAGAAGGCAACCGTTTCAGAACAAAAAAAAGGACTTCACCACTTTTGACAGCCAACGACCCTTGCAGGTTACAGCAGAAGCGCCGTAAAATTTGTACAGTGGAAGCGTTGCAATATTTTTATGGTGGAAGCGCCGTAAACTCTACAGACCAAGCGCCAGAAATTGGACCATGGTCACACACAGGCTGTAACATAAGAAGGAAAAAAACTGTTCAATACTGTACCATGCATAACCCGTAAAACCAACAAGGGCAGACGAGCGTGTATACTGATGTAAACATGCATCATGTAAAATATGGGGGTGAACTCCAAAGGTTTCCACACAAGCCGACTGGGATCCAGCTGATAGACTGACTTGAAGGTGGTTTGAAACAGGCTGCAACAGCCAGCAATTCTTCTAAGCGGGGAGCACCCCCGTCTCACTGCAGTGCGTCTCATTCTTGGATCTCTTGTTTCCGGCGATTATCATGACAATGGGGTTTTTCTGGCACTGCCCGTCACCAGCACCAATGAGAAAGCATGACCACCACCTCTATGGGTCACTTGTGAAATCATTGCAATTTCATAGGTGGGACCAAGCTGTGCAGCAGCTTTTGTACAACCATGAAAATCCATAAAGACCACAAAAATGTTGCAAAAAATGCAATACTTACAACAAAATGTGTGATTGCACGGGGTGCAATCAAAATTCCCAGCTGCCAGCCTCCCCAGGTTCAGCGGGCATTTGGTAAAACCTAGTTCGCGCTGTAGTAGAACCCGGTAAAATGTAGTAAAACCTACTAAAACGTAGTAAAACGTAGTAAAAATTTTTTTAAAAAATTTGAAAAATTTTTTTTACTAAAAAAGCAAAAAATTTAAAAAAATTTCTTACTAGGTTACTAGGTAGATACAACTTTGGACTTGAATTTGAACAAAACACACAAAGTTTACGAGGGGGGGGGGGGGGGCAACGGTAGGTGGTATTTGTATTTAAGGGCATGGTGCCCCCTGGTCGATTCCAGGCCACTTGTGTAAGTGGCGCCCCACATGGGCCAAACCCTGTATTGCAAGGTCAGCAGAAACAAAATCAGGCTCAAGAAAAGAAGGAGCTTTTATATCATACATACATTTATATATAGTCATAGTCATAACCACTTATCATGCCGTTTACTGGAGTTACCGGGCATCTCGCACCGACAGGTGGTTCCTGCCTTGCTCGGTCCCGTAGGTCCCGGGGTTGCCTGAGGTGGCCCACAACATGACGGAGGACCCAGAGGACCGGGGATACCGGCCAACCAGGCTTTGGGGGCACTGGCAACTGCAGAGCTTTAGCAGTAGCAAAGGCGACGAGCGCTGGCCCGTTGGATCGCCGGGGGTAAGGGAGCATGGCAACGCAGCAGCACTACACCAAGCAGCAAGCAAGGGCTCTTCCTATGGGTGCACTGCAGCAACCAAGAAACAAAACAGCATGCATGCATGCGAAACAAGGTCAGGCCCCTTCGTTGTACTCCGTCCGGGTGTAGTATGCACAACATAACCTTCCACTGCCGCCCAAAGACAGTAGCTGCACCCAATGAAGCCTCCCACGGGACCCCATATATAGTCGATAGCGCCCATCCCCATAGGCTGTGGTCTGCGCGGGCCTGCTGCCACTGTACATACTCTCATATACTATAACACGAGGGTCAACAGGGGGGATGCCGGCCACCCCGCGGCATGAGAGGCACAACCCGTGAATATCGCTGCGACTCGGGCTGGCGGGTGCCGTAACTTGGTTATCAACCCCCTGTAGGGGTACCCACCAGAGGTTTGCCCCGGGCCGTGGTAACCGGGTTCACCTCGTCTGGCCCACATACATTGCCCTGACGCCTATCCTTGACCCTTACCTACACTCATTGGCCAACTCCCGTGGTTGCTCCGTCACAACGGTGGCCAGGCCGCAGGTTCAGCAGCCACTTACGACGTGCCATGCCTAGCATTGGCCTTTGCCTCACCCCCTGGACCTCTCATACAGACTTTGTGTACAATGGGCCACCACAGGCCACACTTTGCACGCCACCTTGCCCGCCTTGCTACGCATCGTTACCGCCACTCTCATTGCCCTGTGCGCCGGACGGCAATAACTATCACACACGACATATGTAGCTCCTCACTGACACCTACACTACCACGCCTTCGGCACCTCTTGCCTACTCCCACCGCCTTCGCCTTGCACCACGTCCCGCACACACCGCCACTATGCCCCGCCTCGCCACATTTCTCCCACCACCCGTGCGCCAAACGCACCGCACCCGCCACCGCCACCGTCTCCGTCGTCGTGCAACTGGACGTGTGTGCAGAGGTCAAGCTGTTAGGCTATGTACATGCCCGCAGGCGGAGTCCCTCTAGATCTCTTCAAGGTCCACGGGATGCCCCAGTACCCCCTGCGAGTTGTTTCAGGGGTCAAAGGGACACGCCAATACCTCCGTGAGTTGTTCTAGGGGTCACGGGACACCCCAGTACTCCCACCGATTTGCTCCCGGGGCCTGGGGGCGGCCCCCATACCTCCCTAGGTTGGTCCTGAGGTCAAAGGACACCCCCCGTACCCCCACAGATTTTCTCCTGGGGCCCGTGAGCGACCCCGATACCTCCCTGGGTTGGTCTTGGGGTCAGGGGACACCACTATACCCCGACAAGATTTCTCCCGGGGCCTGTGGGCATCCCCAATATCTCCTTGAGTTGTTCTTGGGGTCAAGGGGCACCCCTATAGCATCTTCACTACACCCCCAGACTCCACGTGCGCACACCCCTCAAAGCCCACATTGAATGCACCGAGTCTTCCGGCCAACCATATTCCCCACCCGTCACTCACTCGCGGTACACACCACCTCTTTGTCTCTCGTGTGGCCAGCTACGCTGCTGCGGCCCCACACTGAGTCTGGTTCATCCAACTGCTCGCCACAGTTCTTTGCTGACACCGGCGGTGCCGGCTTGTGGACGTGTGCCAGCCCATGTAACCCCCCGGAGTAACCCGAGGACGGATCCCAGAGACTGCCGTAGGCAAGCTGCCAGTATAGACCCCGGTGCCATGGGAATACCCTACAGGGGTTTGGGCCGTATTACCCTTGCCGGAACGACCCATGACACCTCACTGTTGTAGCTGGCAACCCGGGGCAGGCGGGCCTAGCTATACTTTGTTCCAGCTGTGCATGCAGGGGCGGCAATGCGCACTATCAGGCCGGCAGGACCTGCCACGTCGCGATGGCCATCATATTGCTCCCGCCGTTGCTGCAAGCACCAGCTTGGACGAGGCCATGTCCATTGCACCATCTCTTTTGCGCATGCACCCACAACCCCTGGGACAGTGCCCAGTGTGCACCTCAACTGGACACCTGGCCACACTGCGCCGTACATGCGCCCCGCCATCCTCCATTGCGTCGCCAGGCCGCCCCCGTGATGCCACAGCCACAGGACCCGGGAGTCACCGTCCAGTGCCGCCCACCACAGTAGTAGGGGAAGCACAACAGATGGATTATCAAGGCATCGCACCCCATCAACCTGTACCTCACGCAAGTCATGCCTGATCACCTTCCACATGCTCGAGGACATCTGTCCCGAGTGCCGTAGCACCCACCTAGCTTTGGGCCACCGCCTGTCAGCCCTCTCACGACAGGGCTCACACAGCGGGACAGAGGCGCACTGGTGCACCCACACCGGCGCCGCAATGCCACGTCCGCTGCAAACTAGTGGAAGTATCGACCGCGAGGGCACACAGCCACCTTCACAACGCTGAGACCACATGTTCCTACCAAGTGTAGCGCACTCACCAGGGCACGAGCGGTGGAACTATTGAGCAGGCTCTGCAGCGCTTGGTCTCCCGATGCCGCCGGGCAAGAATTGGCTGCCCGCGGGACCCACCCGAGAGGCAGTCAAGCAGTCTGGTCCACTGCACTGCCTGGAGAGGTGCGGTTTGCCCCCCGCTAGCAGCCGCCACCCGTAGCCATGCATGACATCCATGAGGACATCCACGCCTGCTTCAGCGGGGCACTCAGCCGACGCGAGGACCCACCGTTGCCCACCTGACCAGGCTTCCACCACCAGCTCTAGGTGCAAAGGGTCCAATGTGAGAAAGGCTTCCGCCGATGCATTGTCATACCCATCAGAGACAGCAGCATTACCGCGACGCGACCAGGCGCGTCGTCTCCCTGGACCAGCGCAACTTGCTTAGGCCCTAACATGTATCTTTGCCCTTCAGCCACTAGGATGACTCTCCGGAGCCGCCGATCATACAGCGACAATTCCCCCATGACCAACATTGTGGCCACGGCCAGGACCGGAAGAGAGCACAACAACTGTCGGCAGATCGGCAGCACACCACCCGGCCGGCCCTGAAAACACTTGCGGCTGCAAGAAGACCTACAAACACTTTGAGCCACGGCTCGTCGCAGTCATCCGAGTCGCGCACCATGGTACCGCGGACGGTGGCCCAAGACTGTGCAGACACTTGCCTTGAGCGTGCACACAACACGGCAAAGTCCCGGGCCACCCAAGACTCGAGCCACGGGCTGAAGGCCTGTGCTGCCGTCGCCATCCATTGGGGAAACGTGGACATGACCTTGTCGTACATAATGCACGACCTTGATACCAGCAGCGCATGTAGCGGCGCCCGCTGAAAGGCCGCCTGAAGGTCGCCTGGTAGGCCGTCGAAGGGCCTCCACAGAGGTAGCTGCTGGACCCTGCTAGCAGGCGGGCTGAATGGCGTGCCACCACGGAGGAAAGAGTACGTCGCTCTCCTCCGATGCTTGGGAGGCAGCTGCATGATCCTTGTGAGTCGATGACATGGGGGCCACCGCCAGCCGATGTGTGACTCCGAGGGTTGCGCGACAATTTTGGGGGCTGTAGATGGGGGGGGGCTCCCGGGGGGGGGGGGGGGTCGGTGAGTACCCCAACATACATACCTCACACTGATCCCCATGACACACTGATCATTTTGAATTTGCACAAGTGGGGTGAAATTTTTGAAAAAAAAATTGCCCATCAACTCAGCCTCCCATCAACCAAGGTCCGACCCGGAGGTCGGGTCGGGGTCAAAATCCTTTTTTGTGCTTTTGAGCCATTTTTGAATTCTCCACAAAATTTTGACTATTTTGCGTACGGACACATAGGGTAGAACAAAAACATTCCCCGTGCCGTATGCCTAAAACCAAATCTCCAGCACCCACAAAACCCATTCATCTGTACAACCGTTTAGGGGTCTATAGAGGTGCGGGGGTACCCCCTTCCCTTGGGGTCGGGTCCTGACCAGGATTGGCCCCCGTGGTCGATGATTTTTCTCAGGGCGTAATCCTTGTCACCAAGCAGGATCATGTGCGCTAGGAATAGCTTGGCCTCCACGGATCCCGGGGGCGAGGTAGCTCGCACCATCACAATAAGCCGCCGGAGTTCACCTAAGAGCACCCCTGCGATCACGGAGTCTGTCCACTTGCACCCATGCTCATACCAGGATATGAACTCCATGGCCCTGTCGGCGCATGGCAGATCCCCCATAAAATCCTCGACCTTTGCACACAGCGATCGCGCAACCATTTCATCCCGTTCACACGTGATGCACGTGGGGCCCCTGTCTTCCTCCGCCCCCGCACGGAAAGTGCAGGGAAGTGCGGGAATCACCCTGCGGGTGACTTTCTGCCGCCATCGTCGCATGATTTGCACGGTAGGGAGACGACCGTCTCTCGCACGCAGCGTGTCCCTATGTGCGGGGCCATGGTGCAACGCTACCAGGGAACTTCACAGGCACCAGCCAACGGTGTGTGGACCCTAGTGCGTGCTACCAGCGAGTCTCTTTCTCATCCGGCACCAACAGAGCCACGTGCTCCCGGGGCAACATGAGGTGTGCAGGTGGAGCCCTTGTGTGAGCCGGCACCTCAAGAGGGACAGCCGACAAGTGCGAGCTGTGCCGTACCACCCAGTGATGGGGCCCTCCAACCCTTCGCGGCAACAAACGCAACTCCTCGACGAGCCAATGCAAGGCATCCTGGTTGACGAGGTGCGAGGTCGGTCCTTTGATGCCGCGGTATAGGGCTTCTTGGGCTCTGCGCAGATGCGTCCTAATGATAGATGCGTCAACCACATGCACCGCAAGGCCGGAGGAAGGCGTGTGCAACAAGTTTGTTGTTGCCCCAATATTCTCCGCCTCACGGACCGTGCCATGGATGGCACCCGTCCATGTGGGGCCACCGTGGCCCGCTACAGCCACATTGGTGACCTCGTCCTCCTGGGCAGAGGCGCCGGACGAGGTAACCCTCGCCGCTATGGGCACCCAGCATGACTTGCTAGGCTCCAGCCACACCACATCCGAATGTGCACTAACCCCCACTCTCCCCCGAGACACCGCATTTGATGCCGTCAGCTCCGGGGACAGGACGTCGTTCGGCCCATGCACCTCGTGTGGCTGCAAGTGTATGTTGCATCGGCATATGGACCCCATGGCCTCCAGTGCTTTAGCAAACTCTGCGCCCCACACCGCCATCGATCCGTGCGGCTGGTAGACCACAACCGCTCCCTGCTCCACCGCTCCACCTTCCCGCGGCGACGTGACTGCAACGTGTGCATGGGTCATGTCGCACAATGACCAACCTGACGACTTCCGGGACCGGGGTCTCATCCGGATAAGAGGCCGGGGGTGCCGGCACCAGCAAGACGATGGTCTGTTCCTCACAGCCCCACACCGCCGCACATGCCCTGTCGAACGCCGACACCCCGTGTGCCACCACCTGGGGCGGGGGGTCAATGCCACCTGCTGCATGCGGAGTAAGAAGGGGGACTGACGCCGGGTCTTCTTGCTGCCGATTTCCCTCAAACATATCCCCCAACAAGAACATCAGGGAGGCTAGAGAAGCGAACGACAACCATGGGCATTCCGCATTCCAATCGTCATCCTTGTAGCAGCGTACCACACATGCATCGCCTGTGGCGTATTGCCTTGTGCACTTGGTGGCCTTTTTGCGCCGCATCGGCTGAAGAAGTCGGTGGATCGGCGGACTGAGCAGCCGGAACTAGAACACCTCTTGGAGACCCGTTAACCATACGTGGCCTGGCATGGCGCTCCTGAGCCACGTAACTGGGAGATGCGTATGGTCTTCGTGGCAGTCTCGGAGCAGCACGGCCCAATGCTCAAGTGTATGCCGCTGAAGGCTCGCATGTAGGAGGTGGTTCGCGGGATTCGTCAAGGATCGCACCCCGACTTCACTGCGCGGCCCATACCACACGCAGACGTCCCAACCCTTGAATGTGTAGGACCAGGTTGCCCACCGCTGTCCAGCCCACTGCACTTGTGGCAAATGGGCGTGCCTGCATGAGTATACTGAGGACGGCGTGAGGAGACCAACGCCCGGCGTTCCCATCGCCCGGAGCAGACTGCCAGTCCATGTGTCTCCCGCGTGTGATGCAAACGCCGCCGATGGAACCATAAATTGTCCGCACACCGCATACTGCGCGTGCAGGTCGTTTAGCAGGGCCCGCAGCTCATCCTTGACCACGGCCGACCGGAGATGTGTGAGCTGGGCCACGGTCGCCACCACAGAGTCGCGGCACAGGACCCGGACATTCGCCAACCGGAGCCCTTCACCACACCGGACTACCACGTTGGACTGGTCTTTGGGCACGTTTTCAAATTGCAGGGCCGCAATCTTGATGGCACCACTCAACTGCACGACCTCTGCTGCAACGTCCGAGAGGTATGGTGCCGCGTTCCGCACGATGCCACCAAACACTGTTGCCCTCACCTCATGAGGTAGCGACACCGACCCCAGCGTGTTCTTGCACCAACCTACGAGAGCGTCGCAGCGGAGCATGTGCTTCTCCTTCATGGATGCCATCCCCGCAGGGTCAAGCGTGAGGCCCAGGTATGGTACCTCACTCTTGGCCACCAGACAGACCCACAGAGCAACCGCATTGTCCGGGTCCAGGTGCACCATGATCGAGGAGATGCGCGCCGTGGTGGCGTACGCACATTTGCGAACATTGAGGGACATGCCCAGGTCCGCTGAGTAACGCGCCATCGCCTAAGCGTACTCCAAAAATTGTGGCAGTTTGTGTGCTATCAGCAGAAGGTCATCGCAGTACGCCTTTACTAGGGGCCGGACAACGTGGCGGGTATCACCCTGGGCCCTGCTGGCAAGGCGCCGCAGGCGGGGCTTCAGGAGGAGGAGAGAGAGAGCATGGCGCTTTCCGTGCTGCCCTGCCGCAAGCCACGATGCAGGCGGATGCTCTGGGTGGGGCCATGCGCACTAACAATGCGCACGTTGGAGCCACATCTAGGGGGTGGAAGAGCTTGATGAGCTACTGCGGCACCCCGATATGGCGCAGTAGGAGAGCGAGAGCCCCGTGCAGGGCGGTGTCGAAAGCCTTGGTGACATCAAAGGCCAGCACGTGGTTCTCTTGCTGACCCCGTTTTGGCCTACGCTACGCTAGGAACACCGGGGCCGGCGCCGTAGAGCCCGGCTTGGCCCCGAACTGCCACTCCGCGTGCATCCCCTTGCGGGCTAGGACCGCCGTGAACCTCCGCATGAGAGGGGTCCTGAGCAAACTCATGTCCTGCTGCCCCAACGCTATGGGCTAGGATAGGTCCGAGCCCCCGGTGGCCGTTCCCTTGGGCATCAACCATATGATGGCTTCATGCCACGATTCCGGGACTTCCGCGCAACTGAGAATGATAGCCATGCACCAGGAGCCCTTGCACAGACTCCAGCAGCTCCGCGATGCGGGCTGCCGTGACCCTATTGGACCGCGGCGTCTAGCAGTCCGCCACCGCCTGCTTCACATCGTCCTTGAGGTCCTGCATGATGTAACCCTGCACGCATCCCCACTCACCGGGCACGCCCCGAGGGATGTGGGCTCAAACTAGCCTTTCAAAGGCCGGGAGATTCATTCGTCGCTGGGCATATAGTGCCTCCCAGTACCTTTGGACTTCGCCAATGACTCCCAAGGCCTCCATGAATACTTTCTCCGACTCCCGGACTCGCACCGACCATAAGCCCGAGGGTGCATAGCTGACAGCATTAACAGCCCTTCGGATTGCTGCCCACCGTAGCTGCAGATCTAGGACCCTGCCCCGCCGGTAGTCCTTGATGGACCTGCACCGGGTGCTCCAAAGGACGCCCCCTGAGCTCTTCAACGTTCTAGTCGCGCTCTTGAAGTTGCCAATCCAGCGCTTCTCGCGGATCATCCATTGTGGCAGGGGACAGGCCCAGGTCCACCTGCTTGAGGAGGTGCAGGAGGGAGGTAACCTCCTTGGAGGCGATGCCTGTCTCATCCGCATCTCTTCTCCACAGCTCCCGGGCACACCATGAAAGGGCCTATTCATCCGTAAAGACCTCGGACAAAGACGCCTTAGTTTCCGCCTCCCCAGAGGGGTACTGCAGGTTCACACCTGGAGGCATGCGCACCCCCTGTGACCCGCGACACGTCATCACGGAAGGCGTGGAGCAGGTCGAAAACGGCCTGTACCGCAAACGTGTCAGTGGTGGCCTCATCTCTGTCCGATGACGGCCACTCCCGGAGTATCGGGTTGTCACAAGCCTGCTGCAGCACGTCTGCCGCCGCCTCATGGACCCAGGCAAGTCCGACTGTATAGCGGCGGTCTGCCTTGGGCGTGTGAGTAGGCCAAGCGCGTGATCCTTTCCTTGGCTGCTACTGCTCGCGGGATACCCACGACCACCGGGCCATGGTGCGACCCTAGCGCCGTAGGATGCATCTGCAGCGCCAGGTATGGGCGCTATCGCATGGCCCACGGAACCAGTGGAGCGTGGAGCAAGTAGGAGTCCAACTTGTGCCCGTCACGTTTGGGTTGACGGTCTTCTTCCAACGAGTGTCCCGCCCTGGGAACCCAAACTGTTCCCACAGCGCCACAAACCTCTTCGTGGTAGAGTGCCCCAAGGAGTCCAACCAAAAGTTGCGATCCCCCCCGATATGTACCGCCCGCGTGCCTCCAGCGCTCTTCGCCGCCGCATACATGGCCATGTTAGCCCAAACAAAGGCCGTAGACGCCCGGGAGTGGCCGCCGCTCCCTGGGCCGTGGACATTGACGATGCTGAGTGTCCCACTGGCCGTAACCACGACAATGGCCATGGCCTTGCCCGGGACAATGTCCACCACCTCCCGAAATTCCTCTGCAACAAACACGTCCGCTCGAAGAGCAATCAGGAGACCACCATGCACAGCGGCCACCGGTGCCGCCGTAGGGTCTACCCCGAGAAAGGCACGGTACCCATGGTGGCGCCGTTGGTTTTCCATTTGTACCATGCCTTGGGGGTCTTGCAGGCCTGTCTCCTGAAAGAGAGCAAGGAAGGCTCCCTCAGCCTTCAAAATGCGCGCCTCAACCGCCTCACTATCAAGTATGCCCCGGGCAGCGGGCACACCATCACCCCGCATGGAGCCTTGGACATTCCAAGATACCGCGGTCCCGACGGCAGGGGCGGGATCCCTTCACAGCAACGCCGTAGGATCAGGATCACCGGCTAGGTACTATCCGCCAAGGGAGGGGGGAGGAGGCCCAGTGTCGCGGGCACCGGGCGGTTGACAAGAGGCTGCTCCGCCACGACAGCCAACGTTGAGCCACCACATGTCTTGCGCGACGAAGTCCCGGCCGAGCTCGCGGGCGTGCTCAACGCTGATGTCTCCTGCACCGGATCCGGTCTAGCCGGGTCTTTTTCCTCGGAGGGAACCTCCACTTCTCTGTCACCGAAACGCAGCTGCGAGGCACCCGCGCCTGAACCGCCACCTTTCCCTCTCGCCGAGGGCACCGCGGCCGACATCTTGGTACCGCTCGATGCTATCAATGAGGAGGCCGCCTTCGCTCCCGGCGGGTGTGCCCCCGAAGCTTGTGCTAGCGTGACCGGCCCGGCTCTGGCAGCCGTGAAGGGCCCTGTCCACCCGCGGGGCATGACTCCCGTAACCATCGCCTCAGCCTACTGGCTCTGGGCCGGGTCCGACCCGTGGCGCTAGGCCAAGTGGTCAATGAGATCCTTTGGGTTGAGGTGGCTGGGCCTCAGGTGGCGACCCGCCCGCCACTGACACTGGCCCGCCCCCTCGAGCCTAGACTCGGGGCAGACGTTCACATTGCCCGCCCCGTGAGGCCCTGTGGCTAGGCACCCCCGACGTGCGCAATGACCGCACGTTAGACTAACTGCCGTACATTACATTGACGCAATTCTTCGGGGGCCGGCTTCGGTGCCGCTTTCGCTCCCTTCGCCACGGCGACCACACGGGCAGCCGGCCAGGCAGGCGGTCCATTGGGTGGTGGCGGCACGTGCATTATCCCCTCCGCGGGAAATTGGACCTCCACCCATCGGCGCCAGGTATTGGCGAACTACTCTTGGTGTCATACCATAGTCCACCGGGAGCCAGTGAACGCCCGGAGCCAGGGCGCCATGCCCTCAGCCATGACCAGGCGGAGGGCAACCCCGCCATAGCTCCTGTGGTACCGGGGCGCCGCAGCACCTACCACCGTCCCCTGGAGGTACAGTGCGGTGCTGCCATCGCTACTCAGGGTTCCCAGCCCTCTTTTGGGACCCGACAAGGCAAGGGTGACGCACCCACTTCAGATTTTGTTCCTCTACGTTGGGGAGCCCCAAGAATGCAAGGGTGATGTAGCATTTCCGCCCTCTTCTGGGGCTTCGAGAAGGCACAGGTGAGGTAGCCATTTCAGATTTTGTTCCCCTTTGTTGGGGACCGCTTTTGATTTTGTTCCTTGCACCTGGCGTTGGGGATTCCCAAGAATGCAGGGGTTATTTTGCATTTCCGCCCTCTTTTGGGCGCAGGGGTGAGGCAGCCACTTCATATTTCGTTCCTGCACCTGGGAAGGCTACATTCTCGGGGATCCGCAACATAGGGGAACAAAATCTGAAGTGGCTGCCTCACCCCTGCCTTTTTGGGCGCCCAAAAGAGGGCGGAAATGCTATGTCACCCCTGCATTCTCGGGGGTCCTCGAACACGGGTTCAAAAAGGGCCCTCACTAGGCAAGTGCAAAAAAGCCCCTCAGAGCGGGGGACAAGATCAGAATTGGCCAACAAGTGGCCCGAAAATTCTCAAGCCTAGTTCTTTGGTTTTTTTGGAGGTTCTGAAAACAAGTAAAGTTTTTTTTTACTAGGTTGTGAAAGCTAGTAAAAACAAAAACTGTTTTCTTTACTATGTTCCGAATACCTGGTGAAAAAAACCTTTCTTTTTACTAGGTTCTGAAACCTAGTAAAAAATTTTTGTCACTAGGTTCCGAATACCTAGTCAAAACTAGTGAACCTAGTAAACAGTCACCTAGTAAAAAAAATTTTGAAAAAAATTTGTACTAGGTTTTACCACAGACCTAGGTTCAGCTAGACTACACACACACGATTGCACTGCACATGGGCCAGGGTGCACCCTTTGTCATTGATGTTGATGGTGCGCAGTGCCACAAAAACCCAGTGTCATGATAACTGCCACAACCAAGAGATTCAGTAATGTGGTGCACTGCAGTGAGACTGGGGGGCTCACTTGGAGAAATTTTTGGCTCTCACAACCCATTTCAAACCACAACCTAACAGTTTCAACTGTTGGATACCATTAGGCTGGTGTGGAAACCTTTTGAGGTGAAACCCATGTTTTCATTTCGCCTGCATGTGGTAGCTTTGTACAGTTTGCAGTTTTAACATTTGCCACTCTGTTCAGATGCACATTTTCTGGGTGGTGCTAGTGACAGGCAGTTGCACAAAAACCCCATTGTCATGATAATCACCGGAAACAAGAGATCCAAGAATGTGTTGCACAACGCGGGGGCTCCCCGCTTGGAAGAATTGCTGGTTGTTACAGCCTGTTTCAAACCACCCCCAAGACAGTTTGACAGCTGGATCCCAGTGGACTTGTGTGGAAATCTTTGAGGTCACCCCCATATCAGCATGATGCATGTTTACATGATACATGACAGGTATACACGCTCATTTGCCCAGGTCCCTGGTGGTTTTACGGCTTATGCACGGCAAAATGTTTGAACAACATTTTACGTCCTATTTTATGGCCTTTGTGTGAACATGGTCCAACTTCTAGCGCTTTGGCTGCAAATGTCTATGGCGCTTCCGCCATAAAAATTCTACGGCGCTTCAACCGTAAAACCGGTTATTCCCAAACCCCTACCTTTTCCAGGAGACTTGATTTCAACATTGCAAGAAAACCCACCCAGCAACTCACTTGTGCACACCTTTTCTTTTCTGTACTGTTATCCATCGTCTTCGCTGCACTTGCTCCTGCGTTTTATGGCGCTTCCGCCGTAAAAGTTCTGGCCAAAAGTGAAGGATATTTGTGGAGTAGGGGGGTCGGGACCCTGGGGCACAAAAAGGGGTGAAAATGTGCTCAGCGCGAGCACGGGACTTCCAGGAAGTATGCAAATAGTGCACCCCAAGACTGTTCTTGGAGGACGTTTGCTGACAGACAGTTGCCTGTCTGCCCAAGGAGCCCCGATAAAATTCTTCAAGGACACATTGCATGTGTATGCACAGACCGTTGGTTTGGTTGTGCTGCTGATGTTTAGACACCATCACTGTGTTGCTTAGCACAGACAGACTACGGTCGCAGCCCCAACTGCAAACTGTGGGATTGATTTTTTTGGGATTCAGTCGGAGTCATGGGAATCGTGTGCGGGATGTCCAGGGATTCACGGGGGAAAACACTCCGATGCGCAAGATAGAGAAAAACTTTTTTGGGAGTTAGAATAGCTGAAAGTCTGGTTCTAACGCTCAACAGGCACGGACTGGAGGCGCACTGAAGGTGGAATGAGATCTTGCATGACTGACGTGATGATTGACACCCCACAATCACTTCCAGTCCGGCTCCAGTGCACCGGTCACTGTAACAAAGCAAGAGACGGAGTTGCATGCCTCTAAGCCAATGAACAAAGAAACAAAGCCATAACAAAAAACAAACATGAGCTGCACGTCACCTTCGACATTTACATTGCAGGCCAGAGCCGAGCAAGCAAGTGGCAATGAAGAGGAGCAATGAATTTGGGCAACGCTGTCATATTGCGGCAGGTCCGTTACCTGATGGGCTGAGACTGTATTCTTTTTGAACGTGCCAAGACCACCGTTCTCGACACAAATACCCGATCCTCTGCCATTGAACAAATTGTTGGCCGTGCAGACCTGTTTGAGACGTAAATTTGATGAGCCACTTGATGAAATGAAAAAGGGTGTAACCCCAAGATGAGCGAAAAACGAGATCTGAGTCGTACAACACAGAGGAGAACACCTGGGGGATACATTTGACGGCGGCGTCTAAAGGGGGGTTCATGGGCGGTTGGAAAAGCGATACGGAGGCATTTTCTGTCAGGTACAAACCTGTTGGAGCGCCTCTGGGGACGGACATAAGCGGTTGGCGGGGCTCACGGTCGCCCCACAGGTAGGGCAAGCCTGACCTCTACCTGCCTCCCGCGCCGGTACACTGCGTCCCACCTTGGCACATGGTCCATGCCCGACATCCGTACGTACGTGTCCTCGAGCCCCTCATCCCATGGTCTCAGGAAAGAGTGGGGGATGGATGGTGTGGGGGCTTCGGGATGGCCCATAAATACAGTGCAATGCCAATGCACCCAAACGCAAATGAGGCCCAGCCAGAGGCACTTTGCAGCAGGCAGAGGAGGGGAGCAAGTCCGAGACTTGATCAAGTATCACATCTAAAGCATGGTATTGCATGGTATGATTTGCTACGGCCACTGGGTGATGAACTGTGCAGTCTGGCTGTTTGCTAGTGCTGTGCAACCACATCTTGGGACACTACAGGCACAGTACTTGGTCCCTGTATGAGGTGCCTTGCCGAAGGCAATAGAGATTTGTATTAGAAAATATTTTGGACCATTTTTGGTGCACAAAGCCCTTTGGTCACAATGTCGAAAAAAAGCAGTTTTGAAAATTTCGATTTTTGAGCTGTTGAGGCTGAAAACAGCAGAATCAAGCGGTGCACTGGACACCCCCCTGCACTTAATGTCCAAACGAGGTGAAAAACACTTAAACTGGGTCTAAAACATGCTTTACATGGGAGATTTCATTGTTGCGGGTGGTCATAACATCAAAAACTCAGTTTGGAAATGCTGAACTTTGAGTTGTTGCAGCTGAAAACTGCATAAGCAGGTTGTGCCACTAGACATCCTGCAAACTGCTTTTGCAGGGGGGCCATGGCCCTCACTATATGGGTCTACATTGATGGGTCCACCAGCTACCATGGTTGCCAGAGGACACCAAATGATGACCCAAACCCATCCCAATGGGGTCACAGTTCCTTTCCAGGGCGCACCAGTTCAGCAATAGTTTAGCACAGGGGTTGCGCTGTGGTGGTGGAAGGAGGGGGCAGGAATACTGTGTGCGTGCGGGCCACAGGACCCTCTGAGGTTCGGGGACAACTGTTCATGGCTGCCAGTGGTGGTGAGTGCAGCAAACATCCCCTGATTCTGCCCGTCCCATGCCCCATTGCAGAGATCTCCTGGGCATTTCCTGTTGGCCCCCGGGCTGATGCTCCTTGTCGGTGGCCCGCCCGCACAGAACTGTGTCATTGGGTGCCTTGTGGGGGCAAAATATTCCTGGCAGGCTTCCACCCCACAGACCCTGTCCCTTTGGCACTCCTGAATAGGCAGCCGCTGAAGAGGACACCCTGGTCCTGGGCTGTGTCCACACTGCCCTCTGCCGCCCCCCCCCCCCTCGGGACCCTTCCGCTTTGGCGCCCCTGAAGAGCTAGAGAGGGTGGGCGGGGGGTGAAAGGGCGTCTGAACGCTGTAGTGCGGGCCGTCACATACCGGATTGCCTTTTTTGCTCACGTGGATACCTGCGTCTCCGTTGTCAGTGATTGCATTGCCTTGGAACGAGCCAGTACCCCCATCGTACACGGCAATCCCGTTCCTGCATGAGATGCAGGGCCGCTGCATGATGAGGAGGGGCAGAGTGGTTGGGAAAAGGGGAGAGAAGGGCCAGGAGGGAGAAAAAGAAAAGCAACACTGGGTCTGGCAGTTCCAGAGGTCACGCTTCTTCGTGGGTCTGGGAGCAGACCATTGCGGATGCTTCCTGCATGCCGCAGGTGTACCCCCCCCCCCTTGTATAAGCTACGCCAAAGTCCCAAATTAATACGGTCCCTATGCCTACTGTAGCTTGGACACGGGTGTGGCTTGCGCGCGACATATACAACTACCAACACCGGGCACCCAGGATCAAAAAGAGAGGATTGCATGGTGAGCTGGTGCAAGAAAGGGGGATATAATGCACAAGGATACCAAAAATCAGAGCTATGTGGGTTCAAGTGGGGAACCACTCACAACAAATGTGTCCATGACTCTATGTGACTCGCATATTCGTCACAAAACCCATGTCTTATGTGGCTGCAGTACATTTGGCACCGAATTAAAATTAGGTCCCAAATTAATACGGTCCCTACGCCTACTGTAGCTTGGACAAGGGCGTAGCTTATACAAGGGGGGGGGGGGCACATGCGCCACAGGGGAAGAGAATCCTGCAATACAACGCCCCGCAGCATTGTCACTTATCTGAGCAATAACCTCCTGGGGTTGTTGGGGATTGGGTTGGAAGTGGATGGTGCAAGCCCCTGGGCAAACTGCCATCTGCTTGCAGCGCCACTGAGGAATAGACAATGCATTGAAGTCCGTGGATGCATAGTGCCCTCGTTGGGAATCATTGAACCACGTGTGGAGAAAAAAGGCCTAAGTGGTGGCAGCACGGCCAGTTATGGAAAGTGTGAAAAAGCATTAGGTTAAAGTGGAAACGCCCTTTGTAGTCCCCCCATCTATGTCCATTGCGAATTGGTTTAGCAAATTCCAAGTAGCAACAACTACTCCAAGTCGTATGATGGCATGAGATCCCCGCAGATGAAGGATTTGTGGCCTTGGACTCCTTTCTGCCAGCCTCTGAACGATGCATCTCCAACTTTGTCCCGCGACCATCTAGTTTGCCGCGGTCACGCTCTTCTGCATATCCACAAATGAGGCGAAACTGCATATACCAGCCACAAACCTGGAGTGAACCCCCAACATAGCCCGGCATTGCTTGAAACCAAGATTGGAAGCCCAAAAGTAGGCACACATGACCGCCCTTTGAGCTACTGTCTCATGAAACAAAGTGTTCTCCAGGCCATTGAACCATTGCTGGTACTCAGGACATCGAAAAGCACGTCCAACTTGCGGTTCCTTGACATGGGAAGCCTCACGCTCACACTTGGAGCACTGGGGCTTCCCGATGGCCCCGTATACGAGAAGGAAGTCAAGAAGGGAAGGCATGCTCTCCGTGGCATTTTGCAAACCCCAAATAGTAATGGACAAGTCACCGTGCATCTGTTGTCGTAGATTGTGGTGCCGGCAACAGTGAAAAATGTAAGTCGTGTGCGAAAAAATCGTCTAGTCGTGTGATTAATTTTTGGCGGTAAATGCGTGTATTCTTTTTTTGCGGTAGGTTGTGTAAATTATAAAAAAAATTGATTTTTTTTTTGCGGTAAGGGCGTGTAAATTTTTTTTGCGGTAAGTCGTGTAAATTATGAAAAAAATTGAAAAATTGAAAGAAATGCAACCTTTGCAATACATGCGCAATGTGTACAGCTGCCGGTTCCGTATGGCACCCCATAGCGACCTTAACAATGGGACGCCGGGTCCACAAAGCACATAGTACTCTGCGTGGCCACCAATTAGTTGGGACTCGGCCAATATAACATAGTTTCGCATGGAGTCATTGGCACTAGACACAAAACGAGGCCCAAGAAAAGAGTCCTGACAGGGTCATGGCACAATTGTGTATAAAGTCCGATGTCTGATGTCTGATGTGGCATGGTGTTTTTGCACATTATGCAACAAGATGTGTGATATGTCTGATATGGATCTGATGCTTGGAGGAAGGGGGCGGCGGGGGGGGGGGGTTGGTGTCAAAATGGGTGTGCAAAAAGTTGATGCCCCCCACCCCATCGGTCCCCATTGGCCCCGATAGGTCCCCATAGGTGCCAATGGGTGCCCAAAGGTCCCCATAGGCCATAGGTCCCATAGGCCCCAATAGGTCCCCATAGGCCCCCATAGGTGCCCATAGGCCCCCAGAGGTCCCCATAGGTGCCAATGGGTCCCCAAAGGTCCCCATAGGTGCCAATGAGTCCCCATAGGCCCCCATAGGTCCCCACAGGCCCCCATAGGCGCCCATAGGTTCCCATAGGTCCCCATACGTGCCCATCGGTGCCAACAGGTCCCCACAGGCGCCCATAGGCGGTCCCCATAGGCCCCCATAGGTGCCCATAGGCCCCCAAAGGTCCCCATAGGTGCCAATGGGTCCCCAAAGGTCCCCATAGATGCCAATGAGTCCTAACAGGCCCCCATAGGTCCCCATAGGCCCCCAAAGGTCCCCATAGGTTCCCATAGGTCCCCATACGTGCCCATAGGGGCCAACAGGTCCCCACAGGCCCCCATAGGTCCCCATGGCCCCCATAGGTCCCCACATATCCGCATAGGCCCCTATAGGTCCCCATAGGCCCTCTTGGGTCCCCATAGGTCCCCATAGGCCCCCTTGGGTACCCATAGGCCATAGGTTCCCAGAGGTCCCCAAAGGCCCCCATAGGTCCCCGCAGGTCCCCATATGTCCCCATAGGTCCCCATAGGCCCCCATAGGACCCCACAGGCCCCCATAGGTCCAAAGGGCGCTTCAACAGCCCGCACAGCACGATCGGCATTAACCATGCTGAGCACATAGTCCACAAAAGCGGCACCCATTGGGACGAGGGGCACATCGGAAAAAATACCCCGGTGCTCCACCACCAGCTTCGCGATGTTCAAGCTTTGAAAACCACAAGACCAACCGTCCGTTTGGAGTCCGAAGGCGGTGCTTGGTGGTTGGCGAAAGCTTCCTCATGGCCATCAAGTGCGTGGATTGCGAGTCCCTGTCCCCAACTCAAGGGGCCACGCAACAAAGCGTGGATTGAGAGTCCCTAACCCCAACTCAAGGGGCCACGCAACAAAGTGTGGATTGAGAGTCCCTAACCCCAACTCAAGGAACCACGCAACAAAGGGTGGATTGAGAGTCCCTAACCTAACCTTAAGGAATAACATCTGGTTCCTTAAGGACCGCCCTGCAAAGGGGGACAAAATCAGAAGTGGCTACTCGCCCCTGCCTTCTCGGGGGCCCAAAAGAGAGCCGAAGTGCTACGTCATCCCTTCATTCTCGGGGGTCCCCGACGCCAAGCGCGGGGAAAAAATTAGAAAGGGCCTAGAGGTGGGCACATTGCCTACAGGCATTTATTTTCAGTGAAATCATATTGCCTTCGGCAAGGCACCTCGAAGAGGGCAGAGGAACGACCATTTTTGAGCTGCCGAGGCTATAAAACTACATAAGCAGGTTGTGCCCCAGCCCCTTGGGGAGCCCCCCCCCGCCCGACACCTAAATAGGGTGAAAAACACATAAAGAGGGGTTAAACCACGCTTTACATAGGATATTTGAACATTTTGGATGGTAACAATATTAAAAAAACATCAGTTTTGGAAATTTCCATTGTTGAGTTCCGAGGCTGGAAAACCGCATAAGCGGGTTGTGCCCTGGCTCCCTTGGGACCCCCCCCCCAACGCCCAAATAGAGTGAAAAACACACAAAGAGGGGCTAAAACATGCTTTGAATAGCATATTTCATCATTGTGAGTGGTCACAATATCAAAAAACGTTTTTGCAAAATTTTCCATTTTGGACTTGTAGAGGGTGGAAAACTGCTCACGCAGTTTGTGCACACACCAAATGCCATTGAACCACCTACAAACAGCAATTTTGAAGCTTTTGGGGACCCATGGCTGCGGCTACATGGGCCCGGTGGCCACTACGTGGGTACCCATGGGCGCCGAAGGACCCGTATTGTCACCAAATGATCACCCAAACCCAACCTAGGGGCAACAGAAGGGTTTCGTAAAAAGTCGAAATGTGAAAAAAGTTTCAGGTGCCACTAAATAGCCTAGGGGTACATAGGCCTAGCGGCCAATACGTGGCCACAGGTGGGCACATCGCCTACATGCATGCATTTTCAGTAAAATTGGTAATTGCTCCTTTGCGGTAAGGTCGTGTAATTCTTTTTATTTTTGTGGTAAACGCGTGTTTGGAAAAAATCATCACATCGTGTAATTTTTTTTGCTGTAAATGCGTGTAACAAAAAAATGGTCACGTCGTGGAAAAAAGTTTTTGCGGTAATGCGTGTGACCGGCTTACACGACTTACCACAAAAGAAAATCCACACGACTCGACAATTTTTTTGTTAAATGGATTTACCGGAAAAAAAATTACAAAGATTACAACATTCACCCGGCAACAAGCCGCCGAATTCTCCAAGAGCTTGTGTTACTCAATCTAACGTGCTAGGTGGGATCCTTGCGAAATCCAACTTTGCGAAAAACTCAACCGTGGCGAGCCGGGCTGTAGGCGCCAAGTCGCCCCCCCTCCCCCGAAATCTTCGCAGTTTTGGGCAAAAAAAAGCCATTTTTCGCCGAAAAGCGGCCCTAGAACCCATTTAAAACACTCAAACGATGCGGAAAGGTTGGCACATTGCACATATGGCATGACTTCATAATGTCAAAGGGCCCTTTGGCGCACTTCAACCCACGGCACGTCCAACAATTGCCCCCCAAAAGGCGCCAAAATGCCCTGCAATTTTCCGTACATTGGCTACACACAGCCACAAACCAAGAACAAGCCGTATATTGGGCTGCGTGGCTCAAAGCCCGGTTCTAAGGGCACCCGCTCCACCCACAGCCCCCCCCCCCCACTGTTTCTGGTTTCCACCCTTCGGAAGCGCCCAAATGGACGCCTAGACCACCAAACCGGTGCCCACGAGCGTGCCGCAAGCTACGTCTCGAACCCCAACAAGTGGGTGCCAGAATTGGTCAACTGGTTCCACCGGGAGGAAAAAAAGGACGCTTTTCAAAAATTAGCCCACACCATGTGGGCCGCCAAAACAAATAGTTTTACCCCATTTTGCCGGCGGTGGCCCGCTTTAGCCCTCCAAAAAACTCAAAATGCCTTGAAAATGCGCCAAATTGCGACCAAAAATAGCTTAAATATGGGTCCAAAATGCACTTGTCCAAAAATTATTTGGGGCGCACAAACAAGTGAAGCGAGCCCGTTCCGAGCCCGCAAGATTTAAGGGGAGAGAGATGCAGTAATATATACCCTTGTCCCCTTCAAAAGAGGTAACAAGCAACAACAAGGGGCAAGGAGGGCCAAGTCGGAAGGTGCCCTTTGAAATTTAGGCTTTTTGGAGCGAAGAAAAACAACCATTTTTTGGCCCAAAATCGTCTCAAAGCGGGTTCAAAGTGGCCAAATGAAGGGCAACAGTCGCCGTACTTCACATCAACAAAAATCGCGCGAAGTTCGCAAACGGGCACCAAGTAGCGAAAGGACGACGTATTGGGCACGGAGAGCACAATCACGCGATTTTCGCGCGATTTTTCGGCTTTGGTAGTGAGCATGATGCTTGTATACCCCGCATTCGCATTGACATCAAATAGTCCACCCCCCTTTCTTCGCCTACTTGGCGTTAGTGAACGGCGGCGCGTCGTTCAGTAGTTGCCAGGCGCTCGCAAGCCGTTCGAGTGGCAGAAAGCCTCCGACCGCCGAGTGCGCTAGGGCATCGCCGCCCGTCCGCCCCTTCTTCGCCACCTCGAGCTGGTACGGCCACCGCCAGAGGACCATCTCCCGACACGGAGCGGCACCGGGTTGAGACCCGCCGCGGAGCGGGTGAGAAGGGCGGGGTGGTGAGTGCACACGCGGGGGCCTGGCTGGCCGGGGGTTGAAAATATCATCCCGGAGGTCCTCCACGGCCAACCCCAAATGGGCCTCCAACCCCCCCCCCAAAAAAAGGGGGGCATATGTGGGGCCCTGTTGTTGCTCAAGCATCCCCAAAAATTTCGTGGCGTTGGCAAGCATCTTGGCATGCTTTTTGTCGGGGGTCCACTGAGTGACCAGGGCCCCTTGCATGTCTTGGCAAGGGGGGGGGGGGTATGGTGGCGGGCAGTGCTCAGCATGATGAGGACCTCCCCTTGGCCGAAGGCGACCTCGGCCCACCTCTCCTCCTGGGCCTCCCCCGAGGCCGTTCCCGCCTAAATGCAAAGGCGGTACTGGGGGTAGAGGGCCACAAAAGTGGAGAGGTGGGTGTCCGACTTTGACTGGTCGGATGGGGGGATGTTGGGGGCGGTGGAGGTGTCCGTGTGGGCCAGTTGATCGCCGGACTCCATACGGGACACGAGGACGGATCGGGGGGGCATGGGGTGAACGGATGCGAAGGGGTCAGGCATCGTGTCCTCGGCTTTGCTACGAGGTTTTTGAGCACGCTACCAGCCAGCGCGTCTGTCTTAGACGCTCTGGATTGGCAGCACTGGGGCAGGGAAGGATTGGCCTTTTGTTGTTCCACGGTTTTTTTGTGAAACATGACATCCGAAAATTGTGGAACTTTATTTCCCGCCCTGCCCAAGACTTTCTCCACACGTTACCAAGCCACCTTGCAGTCAGCGGAACTGAGGGTGTCTCCGTTCACCGTATACCCAAGCCGGTCAACAAAGTTGATGGGCATGCGAGGTGCGGGACAGTCGGGGAGAAGGAAGGCGTTTGGGGTTGCATGGGCGGGGGGAGTCCGGCAAGGGGGCGGTTCGCAAAGGGGGTTCGGGGGTAATGAAGGGGGGGGGGGGTCGGCCGATCCCCGATACCAACTCAACGCACACATCTTATGGGGAGAGCGATGTTGGGGATGCGGTGGAGGGGAGGCACCTCAGGGTGGCAGGAGAAGATCCCCAAGTCAGCCCACCACTGAGCAGTGGCGCTGTGCCACTGAAAGGGGAAAGGGGAAAGAAGAATGGTCCCCCTTTGGTTCCTTAGCAGGGAAGTACTCGTTCAAGGCAATCCTATCCATGCGCGTAGGGCAGTGGAGAAGGTTAGTGGTAGGGTAAATCCTTCAAACCCCCGGGTTCAACTTGCCCGACCCGTGCATAGAGATGACCCCCAAGAGGGAGTCAACCGTTTCGGGGGCGGGGATGAGGCGGACAGCACTCAACCCGGGGAGGGCCAGCTGCAGCTGTTGCCACAGGATTGTGGATCACCCGTTCTTGCGAAGAGCACCCGCACACCCGAGTTCCCTCATGTCAATATGGATGAGGGTGGGGGAGGGGTCAAAACCCTTTGCCCACTCCACCACCTACCCCACCAGCAAGCCCCCCGTGTATGCGGCCCCCTCCAGCATATGCGGGCGGCGGGGGAGGGCGAGGAAGTGAGGCAGGCTACCATGTTGCAAAAGGGCCATTGCAAGAGAAATCATAGCTGCGCAGGGGCACGGAGGCATGGAAAGGTGCTGAACTTAAAAAACACTGTGCATATTCGCGTGAATTACATGCGAATGCTAGCAAGACATGCGTACGAGAAATGCGAATATGCGCACGAATTTAACAATTTGTTGCGAATCTAAGCGGCGTTGGCAACCACTCGAGCTACGTGTTGCGCGTTTTTACTTTTGGTTATTTTTTGGTGTAGTAAGCACGGCAAACGGGCAAACGGGCATGGCATAAGAGGCAAAACGGGCCAAAAGACATGCGCAGGTTCATTCAAAGGTGCGGTTTGCAAGGGGTACAATGGACCCCTTGGACGGAGACTTCCTTTTGGAAGGACTTGCCCTCACCATTGCCAAAAAGAATGCCCAGGTTGTGGCTGCAATCGCTCCTTCTGCTAAAGAAGTTCGAACTTCACAGTCCTCGTTGTGCAAATCATTGAGATCGTTGGGTGAGTATGTGCTTGTGCGGGGCGGAATCGCCTGGCAAAGATGTGCATGGCTCACCTGCCTCTATTCGCTCATTGTTGGGATCTTTGAGTGGTGTGTCTGCAGATCTCCTTGTTTGATGAAGGCCCGCAGCAACTTCATTCCACTTCCTCTCTTCTATCCCCTCCCCCGAAATATGACACCCAGCACGTACCCATAGTGGCCAACCGCTTGGTGGACGCTGGCACCTCCCCCCACACCCACCTCATCCAACGCCCGGGGACCCTGATGACGCCACCCTCCTTGTTCACCTCCGCACGGAGGGGAAGTGCTTGCCTGGCCGATTGTGGGAGGGTATTTCTAATGCGGATTTCCGTCACGCCGACAGGGAGCTAGACACCGGGGACGGGGCCGCGTTTTATGCCAGCCTTGGCCCATAACCCCCCCCCCCCCAAGTGAGGATACCGCCCCCACCCACAAAGTGCCACACAAGACGCCTTGGTCCAGGAAGGTATTCACCTTCTAACCCCACACTTGAAGGTGCAAATACGCCTCATTCATGCCGGTTATGTACACGTGCAGGTCAAGGAGCGCCAAATTTGGGATAGTGACATTGGCCTTGCCCTTGGCAAAGCGGGTGTCCATGCCATTACTATCTTCAACGTTGTCAACATGGACATCCCAGTGGATGAGAATGTGGGCAGGGGGGGGTTGGGCCCACACGAGGGCGCCGACCTATGGGTGACCGCACCATTAGCAATGGGGATGGAGCACTTGTGGGGGCGGGGGGTCCTTGCCAACATCATCCCTGGTGATGCCCGTATTATTGCGTTTATGGCCCTAGGCACACAGTGGGTGAACTACAAGGCCATGGTCCAGACCCCCCCCCCCCCCGCGACCCATGCAAACCCATCCTGGGACCCTGCTCTGGTCCAACGGAAATGGGGCAGCAGGTTGCCGCCGCGCGTCAATAGGGAATGTTTGTTTTTCCTACATTCAAGTCCTACCGTGCAAGCAACACAGGGTGATGCGGCACAAAAGCTGTGAGGGGGGGGGGTTGACATGTGCCTGGAGGGGGGGGGGGGGGTAGCCAAGAGGAGCCACGGTGCACCGATGTTTGTGGGTTTTCTGCTACTGTCTTCCTCCCGCTCACCTGGCCCTCTCTATCCACAATACCCCAAACCCCAACCACTCAAGGCCACAAAGCGCATCTACTCTGAGGAGGACCTTTGCACCGCCGAAGAGCGCCCCCTCTGCCCCTTCGTTGCATAAGGCCGAGCGGGGCTTCCCTGCCATCGCCTTGCCACTTACGCCCTTCTCCGGACCCCCTCCTCGCCTTGATCCCTTCTCGTCATCTGCCAGGGCCGGTTCTGTGGCTTGGCCATTGCCCAAGATGACGAGGACAGGGTAGAGATGGTCCTGTGGGAGTAAGGCGGAGATGGTCCGGTGGGAGTGGGACGGCCTGGTGGCGCGACTCATCAACCCTTCCGTGTTGGTCGCATGCGGGCTGCTCGGAGCGAACCCCAGCAAGGCGAAAGGGAAAAAACACACTTGTGTCTGTCACGTTTTTGGCCCGCTCGTTGCTACGCTACGATTTTGTATTACCGCTTGCACCCCCATTGGAACCCCCGCTGGAAACGATCCAGCAGAGGTTCTACGGGGGGGGGGGGGCTTCTAGCCGTGCAACCGGTTCCAGCGGAGGTTCCAACGTGGTTTTTGTTGCAAATATCACCCGTCTTCTGCCATAGGTCACCATTGAAGAGTGGCCGACCCACTCGGTGCGCAATCCGGCGGCGCAAGTGGCCGCCGCCTCTAGCCAGGTCCCTAGCTAAGCCCCTCGCCAAGCCCACAAGCTTGCAGCGCCTCGAGGTCCTTCACGCGCGCATTCAGCGGCGCAATCATCTCGTCCCTCTCCACCACCCCAGCCTTCAAGCTCTCCATCTCCGTCTGCAGCCTCTGTACCCTCACCTCCGCCTTCCCCTTCATGGCCGCCGTCAGGGCACTCCGCAAAGCAGAGGCTCACGGCAAGTCCCACGGCCCCCGTCAGGTTGTCAGGGCATTTGGCCGCAACCTGCCATGCCGAATCGTCGGCATCAAGGGTGGGGGGTGCGCTGGGGTGGGGGGCACATGGACGGTTGCGTCCCTGATGGGGGCCCGTTGGGAGGGCTCCTTGTTGGGCCTCTTGAGGGCGGGGCAACTCCCCTCGTCTTCCACCTCCAGGGCTAGCACCTTCATGTGCCCCTAGCCCCCATAACCCTTGTCTTGCAGGCGCCCACCGACTCAGCCCAACGCTCGCACACCAAATCACCCATTGCCTCATCCACCCCCCTTCCTAGAAAACCGCACAAACTGTGCACCCCGAAAAACCTAATGTATGGATTGTACAGCCGGTAGCTGTACGAAACCCCCCCACCCCCAGACCTAATCGTGGGAAGCTGATTCACGATATTCTCCAAAGCTTGCAGCTTGGCATCCATATCATCCACTATACCTCGGAGTCCATGTCCCTCTTGGTGCACTCCCGCAGCATGTTGATTCAACTCATTGATCAACGAACTGATTGCGGTGCCTACTTCAGTGAATGGTCCAACAACCTCAGTGCTGAAGGCATGTTGTTGATCGAAGCACGCTCCCAAAACTTCAGTAAGGCTTTGAACCTGATCACTTACCTCCGCAAGAGGGGTGTTGGTATGGAGAATCCACTCATGAGCCCGGACCCCCTCGGCAGGTCCCAGTTCAGTGGGAAGCCTCACACGTTCAAAGGTCCTATAGCCCCACTCACTCGAATGGTACTGGGCGCCATCGTGTCCCGGCTGCGGGTGTCCGGAAAAGGGTCCCGGGTATTTGAGGAGGGGGGTGCCCTAGCCACCCCACAAAGGAAACTTGCTGTTCCCCCTCTCTTCTTCCCCGCATCCCATTGGATCCGAATTGGGCACAACAAACGAGTGTTACGAACGAGCATCCCCACGCTCTGCATCCTCTCCTCCACCATAACCACCCTAAATCACTCCATCTTCCCCGCCTGCCAAAAACCCTCCGCAAGGCGCCAAACGATAAACGGCGCCGTCGCCGGCCAAGACATCGGTGCCGTGTCCACGGTACCGTCCACTTGCTCCTCCACGATGGAGGGGGAAAACATGGGGTTGCGGGATCCTGCCTTGGCGACGAAAAAAGGGAGGGGAAGAGGCAAACAACACGGGGACGACATTGAGCAATCTTGTCAACGAGCCGAGCCGAGCGTTCAAAGGGGTGAACCCTTGGGCCGGGTGCCTAGTGGGATGCGCCTAAAAATGGGGAGGGATGGGGAGGCGTGGACCACATGTTGGCTAGGCGTGCACACACGAACACACCCGCCCAGGCGCCCAGCACCCGTCTCACCGTGTACCACCAAGCAAATGTGGTCATGAACGGGTGCATTGTGTTTGCGCGTTCACGAACCCATCCATTTTAATGGATTCGTATCGTGGTTGCCGGCCCGATGACAAGTACGCAATGCCATAGCAGTTGTGGTGATTGCATGTCTCCTCCCCCCGCCCCAAGGAAGTGCACCAATTCCTTGGGCCCCAAGCAAGGCAACTTGTTTTGCTCCCGCTCATATGAACACGGCACTTGCAGTGATTGCCTGTGTCCCCTCCACCCCACCCACACCCGTGGTAAGTGAACCAATTCGCTGGGCCCCCAGCAAGGCAAGTTGTTTTGCTCCCGCTCATATGAACATTCTACTTGCAAGTGCTATCGGTACTCTTTGCACTCATGTGTTTGATCTTGATGCACGGCATATGTGTGTGCAGTCTTGCGTGGGCGTACCACGGTGGAACCACCCTGCGGGACCCAGTGCAAGTGGCTTGGAGGGCTGCCAGAACCACCGCTAGAACCGGTGCCAAGGGAGGTACACTGGAACCCGGGTTCCCCACCAGTTCCAGCGGGAGGTTTCCAGCACCACAAAGCGTTCTAGCGGGGGGTTCCAGCAGGGGTTTTACCTCTAGAACTGGTCCTAGCGGGGGTTGTGCAATGTTCTAGCAGGCCTGCATCGGCACGTTATATATATATATATACGTTATATATATGCCGCACCCCCTTTTCAACAGGGACCATGCCAGCTATCCATACACAATTTGATCAATTCTTAGTATCATTACCACCCTTGAAGGCGTATAGGATACTTGAGGGGCAACAGGCGCAACCCGCCGGGCCCTTGTCCAAAGGATATGTGCCGCCCTACTAGTGGACAACAATGAAGGTGATGGACACCCCGGGAGGCATCTTAGTAAGGGTGGCGAGCCGTGCGGGGGACCCTGCTCTACAACTCACCATTGGGGCGCGGAAGTGGGTGAGGCGGTTATCCGTCCGCCAAATGTACAAGCTGCCTACGCTGCACACGGGAAGACCTAGACCGCGCGCGGGCAGTCATGGCCCAATATTTGCCCACAACATGCGTGCTCATCAGGGCGGGGGGGGGGGGGGGCTTGCAAAAGAATGCTTCTACGACCCGCCTAGTGGCTGCCTTAAGGCGGATATTTCCGATGCGGCAGACTGGGGGGGGGGGGATGTTGTTTGGGTTGTTGTGGATGTGTGGCTGCGCAACTACACAAGCCGATATGGTTTGTGGAAGGAGCTTGTGCCACTAACGGCGGCACAAATAAGTGCAGCTCGGGCATACACTGCAGAGTTGGGGGAGTGTTGGGTGAAAATGGGATCGGAGTCCTCCCGTTGGGTGCATTGCGTGGTGGCCCACTATGCTGCCAAGCTAAGAAGGTATGAGACATTGTACATTTTTAGTAGCATACCCTCTGAGCGCCGCCACAACCCTTTCAAAGTGGCGATGGACAGCACCTTTCAGGCTTAGTGCCTTCAACGGCCCGGTGTATCCCGGCGTGGGTTGGGGCATGTTATGCCAATGGAGGCCTTGGATATTGGCCTCCGGAGAAGACCCAGAGTCTTTGAATGAGGATGATAGTGAGTGGGATGATGACGAATGGCCTCTTACACAGCCCTCCCGCAAGCGTTCGCTCCATGATACCCGGGAAATTTATAGGCCTGTGACTTGGGAGGCCGCGGCGGCAACCGAGGGAGCCCTAGTCAACCAAGGTTTCTCCAATGTACTGCAACAATTCAAGCGAATGTGTTGCCCACGGTATCCTCCAAGGCACGTGCCGCGGGAGAATACGTGCTCCAAGTGTTCGCGCTAGATTGTTGTTTGGCGACCCTTGCGTGGTGGTGCCCGCATTCATTGCAAAGTGTGCAATGCACCTCACCATGAGTCTTGCTTTTATGCCACCTCGTCTACTTCTACCATGAAAGGGCAAGATGGTGTCGGTCCTTGTGGTGGCGAGTAATTTGACTATTGACCATCCATTGTGCTTGGCAATAATGTTCTTATGGGAATGCCACACATTCGATTCCCGCCGAAACAATCCGGCACCTATCACCACAAATATAGCGATGACTGACATTTTTCTCACAACTATTACCGCATTCCCGCATGACTTGTTGCCCGTGCCCCATGCCACTTCCTCGCGTTGGTTGCAACTTAACACCCGGGACTCGCCACAATGATCCAGGGGTTAGATGCCGCTTATAGTCTTCTAACGATGATCCTCCTAAAAACTCGGCTCCCTATCTAACAATTTTAGATAATCGTACGCATCCAACAATTATCAGCCTAAAAACTCGGCCCTCAGGAGCAATTATGTAGTAACACCCCGGGAGGCATCTTAGTAAGGGTGGCGAGCCGTGCGGGGGACCCTGCTCTACAACTCGGCATTGCAATGGGGCGCGGAAGTGGGTGAGGCGGTTATCCGTCCGCCAAATGTACAAGCTGCCTACGCTGCACACAGGAAGACCTAGACCGCGCGCGGGCAGTCATGGCGCAATATTTGCCCACAACATGCGTGCTCATCAGGGGGGCGCGGGGGGGTGGGGGGTGGGCTTGGTGAAGACTGATTCTACGACCCGCCTAGTGGCTGCCTTAAGGCGGATATGTCCGATGCGGCAGACTGGGGGGGGGAGATGTTGTTTGGGTTGTTGTGGATGTGTGGCTGCGCAACTACACAAGCCGATATGGTTTGTGGAAGGAGCTTGTGCCACTAACGGCGGCACAAATAAGTGCAGCTCGGGCACACACTGCAGAGTTGGGGGAGTGTTGGGTGAAAACGGGATCGGAGTCCTCCCGTTGGGTGCATTGGGTGGTAGCCCACTATGCTGCCAAGCTAAGAAGGTATGAGACATTGTACATTTTTAGTAGCATACCCTCTGAGCGCCGCCACAACCCTTTTAAAGTGGCGGTGGACACCACCTTTCAGGCTTAGTGCCTTCAACGGCCCGGTGTATCCCGGCGTGGGTTGGGGCATGTTATGCGAATGGAGGCCTTGGATATTGGCCTCCGGAGAAGACCCAGAGTCTTTGAATGAGGATGATAGTGAGTGGGATGATGACGAATGGCCTCTTACACAGCCCTCCCGCAAGCGTTCGCTCCATGATACCCGGGAAATTTATAGGCCTGTGACTTGGGAGGCCGCGGCGGCAACCGAGGGAGCCCTAGTCAACCAAGGTTTCTCCAATGTACTGCAACAATTCAAGCGAATGTGTTGCCCACGGTAGCCTCCAAGGCACGTGCCGCGGGAGAATACGTGCTCCAAGTGTTCGCGCTAGATTGTTGTTTGGCGACCCTTGCGTGGTGGTGCCCGCATTCATTGCAAAGTGTGCAATGCACCTCACCATGAGTCTTGCTTTTATGCCACCTCGTCTACTTCTACCATGAAAGGGCAAGATGGTGTCGGTCCTTGTGGTGGCGAGTAATTTGACTATTGACCATCCATTGTGCTTGGCAATAATGTTCTTATGGGAATGCCACACATTCGATTCCCGCCGAAACAATCCGGTACCTGTCACCACAAATATAGCGATGACTGACATTATACTCACAACTATTACCGCATTCCCGCATGACTTGTTGCCCGTGCCCCATGCCACTTCCTCGCGTTGGTTGCAACTTAACACCCGGGACTCGCCACAATGATCCAGGGGTTAGATGCCGCTTATAGTCTTCTAACGATGATCCTCCTAAAAACTCGGCTCCCTATCTAACAATTTTAGATAATCGTACGCATCCAACAATTATCAGCCTAAAAACTCGGCCCTCAGGAGCAATTATGTAGTAAGCAATGAACCGTTTTGAGACAACAAATGGGCCAAAAATAGGCCAAAAATGTATTTTTACCAAATAGATCTTGGACCGCTTGGAATGCCCAAACAAGAGTTAGCCCGTTTTGAGCCTGTGGTGATGCGGTTTGGCCCATGGAAAACCCCAAAATGCCTTGAAAATGGGCCGTTTTGGGACCAAAAATGGGTCAAAAATGGGTCAAAAACGTATTTTCCCATAGATGATCGTAGGCCGTTTAGGATGCGCAAACAAATGTTTTTACGTTTCCAGCCCGTGGTAGCCCGTTTTGGCCCATGCCAAATCCCAACATGCCTAGAAAAGGGGCCGTTTTAAGACAAACAATGGGTCAAAAATGGGTCAAAAACACATTTTTCCAAAGGTGATCCTAGACTATTTGGTGTGCTGGAACAAGTGTTTTTAGCAGATTTTGAGCCCTTGGTGAGGCGTTTTGGCGCATGAAAAATACCATAATGCCTTGAAAAGGGGCCGTTTTGGGACCAAAAATGCGTGGAAAATGGGTCAAAAAGGGTATTGTTTTCAAAATCGATACTTCACCAATTGGGGGGGGCAAAACAAGGGTCTTTAGCCCATGTGGAGCCCGTGGTGATGGGTACTAGCCCATGCAAAATGCTGAAATGCCTTCAAAATGGGCCGTTTTGAGAAATAAAATGCACCAAAAATGTGTCAAAACTGTGTTGTTTTCCAAAAGGTATCGTGGACAATTTGGGGTGCACAAACAAGTGAATTGTGGCCATTCTGACCATGTTTTGACTATGTTTAGCCCATTTCTCCACTCGTATGCACCAATGTGTACAATTCGCATGTACCTTGGACCCGCATTGTGCAGCCACCCAAGGTTTTGGGGAGAGGGGTTAGAGGAGAGGATAAATTACTACACCTCTCTCCCGTTAACTCTAGCTAGCAACAAGCAAGCAAGCAAGAAGCAACCAGGCAACACTTCTCCTTTCCGTTTTCGCCGTTCCAACGCTTTGGACTTTGCTCTACTCTACCCATCTCATAGCCTAGGTGTTGGCCTTGCCGAATCCACATTTTGGGGCAAACACCCACAGATGGCGCCCTGGGGCGGGGGCGCCAAGTCAGTAGGTGCCCTCCCATAACTACCGACTATTGTGCCCCAAAACATCCTTTTTGTCCTAAAACGGCCGCGGAAACCATTCAAAAAGACAAAATGACGGGAAATGGTTGCTACACTTCACATGCGCCACGACTACCCCGTGACAAAGAGCCCTTTCTTGCCCTCTAACTCCACATTGTGCCCTATGAAGCACCTAAAAATGGCCAAAAATGGGCCACATTGCGCACGGTTTGTGTCAAAAATCCCCAAAACCAAGAATGGGCCGTATCTTGCGCTACGTGGCTCTAATCCCAATTACGAGGGCATGTAGTCTGCCCACAACCCCTCACTTTCGCCGTTTCCAGACCTCAAAATTGCCCAACTAGACGCCTAGAACCGCATACCAGTGGGCACTTGGTGGAGCTAGAGGGCAATGCAGGCCGCGCACGGTGGGGGCCAACGGTGGGTCCGCAAGGGACCCCGGGCCAAAAAAAATGGTGTTTTCCAAAATTGTGCCCAGACCACTTGGGATGCTCCAACAAGTGTTTTTGGACCATTTTGAGCACATGGTGACGTGTTTTGGCGCATGGAAAACCCCAAAATGCCTTCAAATGGCCGTTTTCGGGCCGGAAATAAGTCAAAAAAGGGTCAAAAATGTGTTTTCTCGAAAAGGGATCCTCAATCACATGGGATGTCAAAACAAGTGTTTTCGGCCCGTTTTGTGCCCGTCGTCACCTGTTTTGGCCTATGGAAAATTCGAAAATGTCCCCTTTCCTCTTAAATTTAGGTACCAACAACAAGCAAGCAAGCACGTGACCTTTCTGTTTTGGCCATTACTCCGTCCCAACGCCTCGGATCCCTCCGTAGTCCGGCCACCCTAGATCCTAGGTGGTGGGCTTGCCAAGTCAGAGTTTTGAATCGAAAACTCACCGTTGGCGTGCCGGGGCACATGCGCCAAGACGGGAGGTGCCCTCCCAGAAATGCACATTTTGTGCCCCAGAACAGCCTTTTTTGGCCCAAAACGGCCCCGAAACCCCGTCAAAATGGACAAACGAAGAAAAACGGTTGCTAGACTCAACGTGCACCTCGATGGCCCCGTAACAAGGAGCCCTTTCTTGCCCTCTGACTCCACGACATTTGCGAGAAACGGCCCAAAAATGACTAAAAGGGACCCAGCATTTGCACAGTTTGTGTCAAATTGCCCCTCAACCAAGAACCGGCCCTATCCTGGGCGACGTGCCTCAAATTAGAAATCTGAGGGCACCTGGTCCACCCGCCAGCCCCCACATTTTGCGGTCTCCAAGCCTTAGAATCGCCCAACAAGACGCCTTGGCCCCCTACAAGTGGTCACTTGGTGGAGCCATGGGCCAGCGGGGGGTCCACCGAGGTCCCCAAGGTGAAAAAAATTCATTTTTTCGAAAATTGTTCCTAGACCACTGGGGATGATCAAACAAATGTTTTTAGCCAATTTTGAGCCCATGGTGACCTGTTTGGGCGCACGGTAATTCCCAAAATGTCCCGAAAATGGGCCGTTTTAGGAACGAAGATAGGTGAAAAATGGGACATAACGTGTTTTTCCAAAAGTGATCAGGCCATTTGGGATGCTCAAACAAGTGTTTTTCATTTTGAGCCCGTGGTGACTCGTTTGGACCCATGGAAACTCTATTTGGGCAATTCAGAGGCTTGGAAACCACAAAAAATGAGGGGTTGCGAGTGGACTATGTGCCCTCGTAATTGGGTTTGGAGCCTGATGGCCGAAGATACGGCCCGTTCTTCGTTTTTGGCGCCGTTTGCCATAACCTGTGCGCAATTTGGGTCATTTTTGGCCATTTTCGGTGCTTTCGTTGGACATATCGTGGGTTTAGAGGGCAAGAAAGGGCTCTTTGTCACGGTGTTGTCATGGCGCATGTGAAGCGTAGCAACTGTTTCCCTGCATTTCGTCGTTTTGACTGCGTTCTGGGGCCGTTTTGGGACAAAAAGAGATGTTTTGGGGCACAAAAATTCGCAGCTTTGGGAGGGCGCCTCGTGACTTGGCGCCCCTGAAACCAAATTCCGAGGGCACCTAGTGCACCCACAACCCCCGACTATTTGTGGTTCCAAAGCCTCAAAATCACCCCACAAGACACCTAGACTCCTATACCAGTGGTCACTTCGTGTAGCCAGAGGGCAGCACACGCCCCGCACGGTGGGGGCCAACGGTGGCAGGAGCGAAATTTTCTTTTCCAAAATCGTTCCTGGACCATTTGGAATGCTCAAACACATGTTGTTTGGCCGCTGTTGACCCTGTGGTTACGCGTTCTGGCCGATGGAAAACCCCAAAATGCCTTGAAATTGTGCTGTTTTGGAACAAAAAATGGGTCAAAAATGGGTCATAAATGCATTTTTCTAAAGGTGATCCTAGACCATTTGGTGTGCTGGAACAAAGGTTTTTAGCCGATTTTGAGCCCATGCTAAGGCGTTTTGGCGCATGAAAAATACCATAATGCCTTGAAAAGGGGACGTTTTGGGACCGAAAATGGGTGGAAAATGGGCCGAAAATGTATTTTTTCAAAATTGAACCTGGACGAATTGGGACACTCAAACAAGTGTCGTTAGCCCATGTACCTTGGAGCCGTATTGTGCAGCCACCCAAGGTTTTGGGGAGAGGGCTGTGGATGAGAACATACTACTACTACTCCACTACAACTTACCACGGCTCTCTTCCCTTAAATCTAGCTAGCAAGAAGCAAGCAAGCAAGCAAGAAGCAACCAAGCAACACTTCTCCTTTCCGTTCTGGCGGTTACTCCGTTCCACCGCTTCGGGCTCTATGCTATTCTAGCCATCTCATACCCTAGGTGGTGGCCTTGTGGAATGCATGTTTTCAGCCTAAAACCCACGGGTGGCGCTGGGTGGGGGCGACAAGTCGGGCGGTGCCCTTCAAAAAAATGAGAATTCTTGTGGCTAAAAACAGTATTTTTTGTCCCAAAACGGCCCCGGAACCCAGTCAAAAGAACGAAATGAAAGGAAACGGTTGCTACACTTCACATGCGCCATGATTGCCCCGTGACAAAGAGCCCTTTCGTGCCCTCTAACTTCACGGTATGTCCAAGGAACGGCCTGAAAATGGCCAAAAATGGCCCAAATTGCGCGCCGTTTGAGTCAAACGGCCGCAACACCAAGAATGGGCCGTATCGTGGGCTACGTGGCTCTAATTCCAATTACCAGGGCACGTAGTCCACCCACAACTCCTCACCAAAAGTGATCCTCGATCACTTGGGATGCTCAAACAAGTGTTTTTTGGCCCGTTGTGTGCCCATCGTGACGTGTTTTGGCCTATGGAAAATCCCAAAATGTCACCTCTCCTCTTAAACTTAGGTAACAACAACAAGCAAGCAAGCAGGTCACCTTTGTGGTTTGGCCATTACTATGTCCTGACGCCGCGGATCCTACTGAAAATCTAGCCATCCCAGATCCCAGGTGGTGGCCTTGCGGAATCCAACCTTTGAGCCAAAAACTCACGGGCGGCACCGGGGCGCGAAGGCGCCAAGTCGGGTGGTGCCGTCCAAAAAATGTGCATTTCATGCCCCAAAGTAGCAAAAGAAGGAAAACGATTGCTACACGCCATGTGCGCCTTGATTGCGCTGTGACAAGGATCCCGTTCCTGCCCTCTAACTCCACGATATGTGCGAGAAACGGACCAAAAAAGGCTAAAAATGGCGCGAAATGTGCGCAGCTTGTGTCCCACACCCCCAAACCAAGAGCGGGCCGTATCTTGGGCTACGTGGCTCAAATTAGAAATGAGAGGGCACCTAGTCCACCCGCAACCCCCCCCTTTGTGTGGTTTCCAAGCCTCGAGATTGCCCAACAAGATGCCTGAACCCCTTCTAGTGGTTGATTGGCGGAGTCACAGGGCAGCACGCCCCGGAAACGGTGGGGGCTAGCGGGGGGTCCACAAGGGGCCCTGGGGCGAAAAAAATACTTTTTTGAAATTGGTTCCCAGACCACTTAGGATGCTCAAACAAGTGTTTAGCCAATTTTAAGGTGGTGGTGACAAATTTCGGCCCGTGCAAAATGCCATAATACCTTGAAAATGGGCCGTTTTTGGAGCAAAAATGGGTCAAAAATGGGTCAAAAGCGCATTTTACCACAAATGATCCCGGAGCATTTGGGAGGCTCAAACAAGTGTTTTTAGTCAATTTTATGGCAGTGGTGACGCGCTTTGGCCCATGGAAAACCGCAAATTGCCTTGAAAAGGGGCCGTTTTGAGATAAAAAATGGGTCAAAAATGGGTCAAACATGTGTTTTTCCAAAAAAGATCCCGGACCAGTTGGGATGCTCAAAAAAGTGTTTTCGGCCCGTTTTGAGCCCGTGGCAACGTGTTTTGGCCTTGGGTGCATAGGAGCGTTTGTTTGAGGCCACCAAGACTGGGATTGCGCGGTCTTCCTTTTATCGGAGAGGCCAGCGTTAACGGCCAGAATAGGATTTTGGGGCCTTGCCTATATACGAGAGGCTGCTTGCGGCCAGTCGCGCTGTCGACACCAGGATTTTGGAGCGTTGCATACATAGGAGAGGCTGTTTTAGGCCACTTTCGCCCGCAAGACTGGGATGTTGGGGCCTTGCCTACATAGAAAAGGCTTTTTGAGGGCAGTCTCGCCGGCGAGATTGGGATTTTCGGCCTTGCCTGTATTGGAGCGGTTGTTTGAGGCAGGTCCCGCCGATGTGATTGGAATCGCGGGGTCTTCCTTGTATAGGGGAGGATGTTTCAAGGAAGTCTTGACGGCGAAGCTAGGATTTTGGGGCTTTGCCTATATGGGAGAGTCTATTTGAGGCAAGTCTCGCTGGTGGAACTCAGATTTTGGGGCTTTGCGTGAATGGTAGAGGCTGTTTGACGCCCCTTTGGCCAGCAAGACTGGGATTTTGGGGCCTTCCCTATACAGAAGACGTTGTTTGCGGGCAGTAGCCCGGCGAGACTCGGATTTTCGGCCTTGCCTAGAAAGGAGCACTTGTTTTGCGCGACTCTCGCAAGCGGGACTGGGATTGCACAGTCTTACTTCTTTAGGAGAGGACATTTCAAGCCAATCTTGACAGTGAGACTAGCATTTTCGGGCCTTGCCTATAAAGGAGAGGCTATTTGAGGCCAATTTGGCCGGTGAGACCGTAATTTTGGGGCGTTGTGTAAATAGTAGAGGATGATTTAGGCCACTCTGGCCGGCAATGCTGGGACTTTCGGGCCGTCCTCATATAGGAGAGGCTGTCTGAGCACAGTGTGGCCAGCGAGACTGGGATTTTCGGCCTTGCCTGTATGGGAGTGGTTGTTTCAGGCCCGTCTCGCCGGCAAGACTAGGGTTTTTGGCCTTGCCTATATGGGAGAGGATATTTCGGGCCAATCTTGACGGCGAGAATAGGATTTTGGAGCTTTGCCTATATAGGAGAGCCTATTTGAGGCAGCTGGCGCCGGGGACACCAAGATTTTGTGCCTCGCCTATAGAAGAGAGGCTATTTGGGGCCACGGTAGTTGGCAAGACTGGGATTTTGGGGCCTTCCCTATATGGAAGAGGCTGTTTGAGGGCACTCTTGCCGGCAAGACTAGGATTACCGGGTTTTCCTTCTATATGAGATGATAATTTGGGCCAGTCTTGACAGCAAGACGAGGACTTTGGGGCCTTGCCTTTACAGGAGCGGTTGTTTGAGGCCCGTCTTGCCGGCAAGGCTGGGATGGCGGGGACTTCCTTCTACACGAGAGGATATTTTAGGCCAATCTTGACGGCGCACCTAGGATCTTCGGGCCTTGCCTGTGTAGGAGAGGCCGTTTGAGGCCAGTCTCGCCAACGAGACTAGGATTTTGGGCAGCTACATGTATAGAAGAGGCTATTTGAGGCCACTCTCGCCGGGAGGGCCCGGGATTTTGGCGCCTTCTTTATATAGGAGAGGCGGTTTGAGGCCACTCTCGTCCGCGAGACTAGAATTTTGGGCCTTGCCTATTTAGCAGCGGTTGTTTGAGGCCGGTCTCGCGGGGAGACTAGAATCGCGGGGTCTTCCTTCTACAAGACAGGATATTTTAGGCTAGTCTTGCCGGCGTGACTAGGATTTTGGGGCTTTGCCTATATAGGAGAGGTTGCTTGAGTCCAACCTCCCCAGCGAGATTGGGATTTCAATTCCATGGGCACTCTCACCGGCGACACCAAGATTTAGTGGCATTGCCTATATAAGAGAGGCCATTTGAGGGCAGTGTCGCCGGTGGGACTGGGTTTTTGGGCCTTGGCTATGTTGGAGAGGCTACTTGAGGCCAGTCTCGCGGGCGAGATTGGAATGTCGGGGCCTTGCCTATACAAGAGAGGCCATTTAAGGGCTCCCTGGCCGGCGATACTAGGAGTTAGTGACCGTGCTTGTATAAGAGAGGCCATTTGAGGAAAGTCTCACTGCCGAGACAGACATTTTGGGCCTTGCCTACATAGGAGCGGTTGATTCAGGCGAGTCTCGCCAGTTGCACAGTCCTCCTTCTATAGGAGAGGATATTTCAGGCTAGTCTTGACACTGAGAGTAGCATTTTCGGGCCTTGCCTATGTAGGAGAGGCTATTTGAGGCCAATCTGGCCGGCGAGACCGTGATTTTGGGGTGTTGCGTAAATAGTAGAGGATGATTTAGGCCACTCTGGCCGGCAATGATGGGACTTTTGGGCCTTCCTTGCACAAAAGAAGCTATGTGGGCACAGTGTGGCCAGCGAGACTCGGATTTTCGGCCTTGCCTGTATGGGAGTGGTTGTTTCAGGCCCGTCTGGCCGGCAAGACTAGGGTTTTTTGCCTTGCCTATACAGGAGAGGATATTTCGGGCCAGTCTTGACGGCGAGACTAGGATTTTGGAGCTTTGCCTATGTAGGAGAGGCTATTTGAAGCCACTTTCGCCGGGGAAACCAAGATTTTGGGCCTTGGCCTAGGGAAGAGAGGCTTCTTGAGGCCGGCAAGACCAGGATTTTTCCGGCGCTACATGTATTGGAGAGGCTCTTTGAGGCCACTCTCGGCGAGACTTGAACTTTGGGCCTTGCCAATATACGAGCGGTTGTTTGAGGCCAGACTCGTCGGTGAGACTGGGATCGCGGGGTCTTCCTTCTACAAGACGGGAGATTTTAGGTTAGTCTTGCCGGCGTGACTAGGATTTTGGGGCTTTGCCTATATAGGAGAGGTTGCTTGAGTCCAACCTCCCCGGAGAAACCGGGATTTGAATTCCATGGGCACCCTCACCGGCGCCACCAAGATTTAGTGGCCTTGCCTATATAAGAGAGGCCATTTGAGGGCAATGTCGCCGGTGGGACTGGGTTTTTGGGCCTTGGCTATATGGGGGAGGCTGCTTGAGGCCAGTGTCGCGGGCGAGATTGGGATGTCGGGGCCTTGCCTGTACAAGAGAGGCCATTTAAGGGCACCCTCGCAGGCGACACTAGGAGTTAGTGACCTTGCCTGTATAAGAGAGGCCATTTGAGGAAAGTCTCACTGCCGAGACAGACATTTTGGGCCTTGCCTACATAGGAGCGGTTGATTGAGGCGAGTCTCGTCAATAGCAAAGTCCTCCTTCTATAGGAGAGGATATTTGAGGCCAGTCTTGACACTGCGAGTAGCATTTTCGGGCCTTGCCTATGAAGGAGAGGCTATTTGAGGCCAATTTGGCCGGCGAGACCGTGATTTTGGGGCGTTGCGTAAATAGTAGAGGATGATTTAGGCCACTCTGGCCGGCAATGCTAGGACTTTTGGGCCTTCCCTGCACAAAAGAGGCTGTCTGAGCACAGTGTGGCCAGCGAGACTGGGATTTTCGGCCTTGCCTGTATGGGAGTGGTTGTTTCAGGCTCGTCTCGCCGGCAAGAGTAGGGTTTTTGGCCTTGCCTATATAGGAGAGGATATTTCGGGCCAATCTTGACGGCGAGACTAGGATTTTGGGGCTTTGCCTATGTAGGAGAGGCTATTTGAGGCCACTTTCGCAGGGGAGACCAAGATTTTGGGGGCTGGCCTATGGAAGAGAGGCGGTTTGAGGCCACTCTAGCCGGCAAGACTGGGATTTTGGGGCCTTCCCCATATGGAAGAGGCTGTTTGAGGGCACTCGTGCCCGCAAGACTGGGATTGCCGGGTTTTCCTTCTATAGGAGATAATAATTCAGGCTAGTCTTGATGGTGAGACTAGGATTTTCGGGCCTTGCCTATATAGGAGCGGTTGTTTGAGGCTAGTCTCGCCGGCAAGACTAGGATTGCGGGGTCTTCCTTCTATAGGAGAGCATAACTCGGCCCAATCTTGACGGCGAGACTAGGATTTTCGGGCCTTAGCGCCAAATCTTGTGCTGACAACGCCTCTTGCTTGCACTTTGCCTTGCTGCGATTCGGCCGGCATGCAGCATCCGTCCTTCAGGCTGGATTACATGTGCAAAAAAGTTTCTTGCACCCCATTGTGGCAAAAAAGAACAAAACGGCCGACTACAATATAGTGTGCACAGTGTAGAGATACCAAAAATCACAAGAAATTTGAGTACAAGCAGACGCAGTCACGGTAAATTTGCACTACAGCCCGACATAGGAGACATGCTACCGGAGACAACCGCTATTGCACTTTCTCACGGTGGCCCTTTATCTTTTTGTGACCAGTCACAAAAAATGCCCCCCCCCCCCTTGGACCTAGACCCCCCGAGTGGCGCCAAAATTGGATCCATCCCTGCAACAAACAATCAACACATTCCTGAGGATTGGGCTACGATTCACAGGTTCCAAACCATTGGCACAGCATGGTTTTCATGCCTGCGCCAAGGCCATCACAAAAGATCGCCCATTTCCTCCAAAAAGTCCGAAAGTTTGGAGCTTTGTTTCCTAGGACTTGGTGAAAATGCAGTGGACAGCACACACTTCTTCGGTGATGACGAGCATTGGGACATGGGAGAAGAGAAAACAGTGGGCAGCCTGTGGGGAGATCAAGCAGGGCAAAACAGTGCAGAAAACCTACAGAAAACCCCTGCAGACCTTGAAACAACGAAAAAATTTGGCCATGGTAATCAAAAATATGCCCCCGTCCCCCATGACCCATACCTTTCCGAAATGGCCTTTTCTTGCAGATTCCGAAAAGGTATAACATACCCGCTCCCCCTCCAAAAGAATATTTTCTGGAAATCGGCCAAAAACTAAAAATAGGCCGACTTTGCGTCAAAATGACCACCTCCCTGTCCAGCAACCGATGAAACGGAAATTGGGCGCAAACAAAAAGGGACAGGAGGACACAAGAAGGTGGTCAAAGGTGACGTCTGGGGGGGGGGCGGTGGAGAGGGGCGGCCTTTTGGTCCTCGAAGACTACGATAAGATCAAAAAGGGCCCTGATTGGGAGCGGCGATTTGGGCCTCCTGGTGGAGATGATGGGTTGGGTGTTCTTTGATCCCAATACATCAAAAGGGGCTCCATTCTCTATACGGATGGCGCCCGTGTGTACAAGCAGATCTCCGAAAACCTGGGGTTTAGTCATGACTACGTGGACCACCAGGAGAGTGAGTTTGCCAAGGATGCCAACATCCAAGGCAAAAGACGCCGGGTCCACACGAACACAATTGATGGGAGATGGGGAATACTCAAAAATTGGACCCGGAATTGTGGTGGCATCAAGTCCGACCACCTCTTCCAGAACCTCAAGGAGTTCCAGCGGCGGCAAAATCTGCAGGATCGTGACCCGTTCATCACCCTTTGCGAGCATGTTCGAGATGGATATCTTCAGTTTTGGCAAGGTACACCTCTTCCAAATCCCTCTCTAACCCTCAAAAACGGATTCCCCACCCTCAAAATGGGGGGGGGGGGGGGTGCCACTCCTCTTCCTAAACCGTCCTTCCGACCCCACCCCCCTGTGGATACACTGCCGAGGATATGCCATATATGGCAATACACACACACACACACACACACACACACACACACACACACACACACACACACACACACACACACACACACACACACACACACACATGTAGCAACAATCTGAGACGGCTCCCCCACAATGACGAAGGTTTTTCGCACATGGTTCCAAATGTTCTTGCAAAAGCAATGTCCAACTGCAAAATACAACGGCAACTGCTAGTGGTCCCACACTAGCGCACCTAGCTGACGGAATCCATTGTCAAGCTGCCAATATATTCTACACTACCAATACGGGTAGGCCTTTCTTCTGCATGCCGCAGATGCCACAGGGGAAGCAATCCGTTGCATAGCCACGGGAGGTGGGTGGGGCTCACAACCTGCACAATGTTTTTGTATCTTTTCTTAAATGTAATAAACCTTATCAAACAGGGGGCTGAACAGGGAAGCTTTGACCCTGCATCACCTGCTGCGCACAGGTGGCACCCTCAGGCGAAGGTGAGTCAATTTGTGCTCCACCACTGCCTTGGGGTGCCCGCTGCAGTACCATACCACACTTCTGCCGTAGGGCATTCGGAATGTATCACTTCCGCACAAGTGATGCAGTGCGAGGATCGGTTGCAGTAGAGCGAGGATGAGAGTGGGAGGGCCCATGAGCGTCGGAGCAAAAATGAGGGGGGATGCCTCGGGGCGCTGCGACATGGCCCTGCCTGCAACCCAATCCCTGCACAGACATGGAGCACACCTGTTGTTGTTGCATATCTTGTTGCCGACAAATGTGCCTTTGCCACCCTCTTCAATAACAACGCCATTGTGTGTGCCTTTGGTGATCTCGTTTTTGAATACCGTGGGATTGCCAGTCGTGAGAACACATATGCCGCAGCGGTGGTTACCAGATATATTGTTGCTCTCGATGCTTCCCAGTCCTGGAGGGGCCGAGGGGCATGCAGGTATTTCCATGCGCCAGGCTGCACTGTCACCATCTGCTGTCTGGGTGCCGTCGACTGTCTCGACTGTGTTTTCGAATGCACACGGGAATTCAGGGGCATGAATGGCGCATAATGAGCGCATGGAGGGCATTTGAGGCGCATACGGGGTGCATAGTGGGCTGCCTACTAAGGGGCTGAGGGTGGGTCGAGAGGTTGAGAGCTCCTGCACACCTCCTTCTTCCACACAGATCCCAGCCAACTTTGCAGACTGGATCTCATTACTCCGCAATGTCGGGTTGGCCGCCCGGCGGATGCTGACATTGAAAGCTGCATGCCGACAAATATTGTTCTTGAAAAGAACAGCCTCGGCCTGAAGGGCAAGGCAGGATGCACTGACTGAGGGGGTGGGAGGGCTTACGGCACGGCACACAAACTGCCGGGAGAGAAAAAGTTTGGCATTGGAGATGCAGTTCACGTTCACAGTACATAGAGAACCTGCAGCTGGAACTACGCAAAGCCCAGCCCACACAAATCCTACACACGGCCCACACAAAACCTACACAAGTCCGACTAAAATCAGACACCCTTGGCCTCGTCCACAACGTGGGCGTGTCACTGATACAGCAAAGACGATGCGGGCCCTGGTGCGCCTGCCTTGCGGCCTTTCACCATACCGTTGAATACGCACCTGAGAAGGCCTCACCGCAGGCAACAGCCATACCTCATGCTCCAAAAGAAAGCCAATGGAGGCGTCAAATACTTCGTTGGCCTCAAAGTGCGGGCTGCTGTACATTGTCTTGACAACCACCTGCAGCAGCAGCAGCAGCAGCAGCACATTTACTCTTTTGGAGAGATTCCACATCAGACTCATGCACGTCATGGTGGCTCACCACCATGATGGTGGTAACTCCAAATGGCAACCACTAATGGTAATGGTAACTACTAATGGCTACCAGTGGTAACCAATAACAGTAGCCACTTGTGGCGCCCTCGGGCAACTTACCAAAATCTCAGGCCATGGGCATGTTTTGCATGTTGCTACTCACCCAGGCACCACCTTCTACCGGAATCTCTCAACAGTGATTCCAGTATGACTGTTCCATGGGAGAAAGAAATAAAGTGATCCTGAGATGAATTTTCATCGAACCAACATGTAAATGGTTGATTCGTAATCAAGGCAGACGGTTCCTCCTGCAAGCCAATGAAATGGTGTGGCACGCAGTGAAAAAAACCAACCATGTGCAAATCATAATTGGAACTGGAACGAAAATTGGAGCTCTTTTGCAAGCAATTCATCTTCACTGCGTTGTCGCCAATTTGCCTCCAGCCCCGGCTTGAAGCCTCCATGATTAGGCAATGCCCATCCCCCCGGCCAGCCCCCCTCAGTCGGTAAGTGTGCTGGTTGGTACTTCCAGGTGTGCACACTGGTTTGAGTTGTCAGAAATTAATTGTTTGCATTGCATGTCCCAAACCATTGGGAAAAAAATGAGTTTTACCAGGTGAGATTGGGACGGTTGTCCGTTTGCTCACAACTACTGCTTTTGCCCTTTCATGCTAGCACTGGAATGCTTCACACATAGTCTTTCCCAACACAGTGAACTTTGGAGGGTGATCACCATCACTGATGTGGAACATGTAACCCAAATGTTACCTTGTGTGTCGATGCCAGCAAAGCCCGTTCCACTGTGTGGAACAAACTCCCATAAGCCGCACCCACAACCAGGCATCAGCCCGCTGCAGGGCTGAGGCGTTTCCCCAGGTGTGCATGCTTGCTCCATCTCCATCGATCTCTGCAGCCCAAGACGCGACGATCCATATTGCAACATAAATGGGACATCAAGACGGTTGCAGTGTATGACCTGTGCTGGGAAATTCCGTGTCAGAAGATTCCGCCTGAAAACGCCCTGTCCGGCATCGGTGACCATAATTCCGGCCTCAGTGCAGCTGAAAATCATGTTCTTTTCGAACTCAGGCTGAGGCTCGGCCCGAGAGTCCGAGACACAAATTCCTGAAAGCAACGTAGTCTACATGTGCAGGCGCAGTGTGTGGGGTGTGGTCGTGGGTGTAGGGTGTCGGGCTTAGGGTGTGGGTGTGTGGGTGTGTGGGGGTGGTGTGGGCGTGGGCGTACTGGTCTGGGTGTGGGAAGGTCTGGATGTGGCGGGGAATGATACAGTACTTCTCAATCCCTAAGATCAATGGAGTGTTGAACCAGGCGCAACTCTGTGAATGTGTGTGCACGCGCGCAGCTTGGGATGGCCAAGTCTTGAACAGCAGATCACATACCTTGAATGGCATGCGCCAGATGATTGTGCATGTATTTGCCTTTGCCTTGCTTGTGAACATGGATGCAGTGCTTCCAGTTCCCGTAGATATGGTTGCGTTGGACTGCAGATGTGACAAACAGGCAATGGAACTCTACCCAGATCGGTATGTTGCTGAACAGAGGGACCCTCTGTCAGAGAGAGAGAGAGAGAGAGAGGGAGAGAGAGTGCGTGTATGTGTGTATGTGTGTTTGTGTGTGTCTGCTTGCGCGCCCGCTCGGGTGTTTGTGCGGCATACTCAAAGTTCCGTGCCATTAGGCCCTGTGTTCTAGAGCTCTGAGGCAGGCTAACCCCAGAAAGACCTTTCCCCCGCGAACAGGTACAAACGATAAAGGACACAAAACAGCATTTTGTTTCCGGGCACTTCTTGTGTTCCTACCACAGGTGAAGTCAACACCCAAGTATGCCTTGCAACCCCATCTTGATACCAAGGTTGCCATTTCACAGAGCGGATTCTTCGCTGCCATTACTTTTGGTGCGGGCGGCTGTACACAACAGCAAAGTGCTGGTGCCTTTGGCAACTGGTGGCGTAGGTTCACGTCAAGGTGGACCCGACAGTGAAGAGCGACTTTGGTGTTCCGTTGCCTGGCTTGATGTGATCATATCTCCGAACGATAGCCCATTGCTTCAAAAAGTTGTTCATTATGTCTTGGTGTGTTTCGAAACGTCCAAGCAGCTCACCCAACGTGGCACCCAACAGGCTGTCCTGCAAATTCGTAGAGAGCAGGATTCGAGAATGCACATACCAAGCACCATGGATGAGCAGTTCATCCCCCTTGGGTACGGCTACTGCGGCACTTGTAGCGCGTGCTTATTATAGCGCCTTGACGTCCGTTCTGGTGTAAGCTTTGGTTACAATCGTTTGAAATCTGACCAGGGATACTCGCCCATTCGTGGTAGTTGACGACCGATCTCATTCGTGATTATTCATAATTATTCGTGGTTATTTGTGGCTTTATTCGTTGTTTTATTCGTGTATTTTGAACCAAAAATTGGCATAGGACGGCCTTTGGCACAAACCCGAGTGAGGTGGGGGGGTGCACAACCCCTGGGAATCAGTGATTAGGGTCAAATTTGCTCAGGTCCAGACCCTCAGTTGTTTCCTCCCCTTTAGGGGAAGAAATGAAACCTGCCTGCCCAGGCACTCAGCCACCAGAGAGATCCTGGTTAACCAGAAACCAAGAGGTCGAAAAAATAAAATTTACAAGTGGTGCTGTCAGTGGCCCCATGTGTTTAACTGACATTTGTTTGGTGTCTTGACGGTGGCTGGTTGGTTAACAGAGGCTTGCAGAAGGGGGCGGGAGCAGGGGGAGGGGCTTAGGGGGTTTGTTGGCATATGACTGACTGCTGGGGTGCGCCCTTGTGGGGGCACCCGTAGCAAAGAGCGTAAGCCCCGCCCCAGCCCCTGTGGTACCTGCACCATACCCACATCTGCCAGGCCTGCATCATTCTCTGCAAAGGAAGCGTGAAACAGAATGGGGCAAGAGATGTGATGCAGCACCAAGTCCTTTGTGTAGTGATCCATTCGTGCCTGTTGGGAGTGAGGAAACGTGGCATTTGGGGAACAGCCAAAAATAGATGCGTGATTATTCGTGGTTACTCAGAGACATGAAAAATCTCATTCGCAATCATTTGTGGTCATTCGTGATTGTTCGTGGTTTTGAAAATAGCGGAAATTCGTGCTGATTCATGATTCTTCATGATTAGTCGTGCCATGAACGGCGAAAATCCCTAAAATTCTGACCCTTGGCTAGAACTCCATGACTCAATGGAATTTTGGGACCTGCACGACTGGCTGAAAGCTCCTATCTCGCGCACAGGGCCTTGCCACAAACACCGCACACCAATGGTGACACATCTGGTTGGGCCAGGCACTGGGCACCGCCACAATTCCGATAATCCCCAGGTTTTGGGCAACGCACAATGGCTACTGCCACAAATAGATTGCACACCACTTCCATCATAATGCAATCCTTGGGCACTGACAGCACACCTACGGGATCTGCATCCACAGTCACATCCACGGCCGTTGTGGCGTTCCCAAGCATCAGATTGTTATTGTACTGCAACACAAGAAGAATGGCAGCAGGAGCGGAGGGGGGGACATGGGAATGGGACGGGGTGAGCCGTGAGGGGGGCACCTGGGAAAAGGGATGGGAAAGACATGGGAAGCGTGACCAGCAAATGCTCCCTCATCCGTCCATAAGGCTTCACTGCATGCGCCATGAGATGTAATCGCTTGGTATGGGGTGAGCGGGTGCCCAAAGTGGACATACCATGCCGCCGCCCCCTTCCGTAATGCTGATGCCCATGACACGTCGGGTATCCCCAGCATCCGCAAAAGTAAAAATCAGGTTTGAACTCAGCGTTGGGGCACTGCCACTGTGTGACACAGATGAGGGTGGGACTTGAGGCGCATGAAAGGGCCTTGACCAACATAACAGCAGAGATACCCGGCCCCCTTGCACGACACGGGCTTGGTGTGCAGGACAAATGCAGTGAAAGGGATGGGTCCACGTGGACAGAGCGGCAACCACCTGCTGCTGCTGCTGCCTCTGTGCCTGACACCACCTTTGCCCATGTTGTTTTTGGCTTCTGTTGGGATGGCGACCCAGTGTCAAGAGCTGTAGCAGGAAGCCCAAACAGGCCAAGAAAGTGAGCCAGATACCCCAAAAATGTTTGCAAGACGCCTCCACGTCCGTTCCCCTCATGTTCTCTTCCTCCATCTTGCTTTGCGCTCACATTCTTAAACCAGGGGCAGTGGGATCATGACCATCATGAGCCATGGGACAAACACACCACTCTCACCAGCAAAACTGCACCCCCACACCAATTTACACATACCCCACCTTCCCCCTACAAATGACCTCCATTCCACTCTCACCAGCAAAACTACCCCACTGTATGGTGACGTGTGAACTGTCACGTGTGCGTTGGTTGAAGCGACGTCAGCACAACATGCAGCACATGCACCTCACAAGAAGAGGAGAAAAGCTTGTCAAGAGCCGAAAACGGCCCTAGGCGCCTTTCGCAAAAGGTCTGTGTTTAGAAAGTGCAGGATGACCTTTTGCCTGGGAAAGAGGGCAACATCATCGGGCATCGCCATATGCAGCAATCATAGTATCCGAACTTCTATACGACACAGTCAAACACACTGTAGTGCACTCAGGATCCAAGTTAGGTGGCGACCCCTCCCCCCCCCCCACCCGTAGGTGGGGGTTGGGCTATACGCTGCAAAACAAGCCAATTATCATTCCAATCAGCACACCAGACAGTGTGTTTGTCTGCGTGGTTGATGTGGAATGACGCGTAGCGGTAATGGTCCCAATGGGCATTGCGTTGTAAATGCAACAGATGAGATTGGCGACAGTGTACTTAGGTGCAGGCCGGTGACGTATCAGAAAAGCGACACATTTCCTGCTGGTTCAATTGCATTGGGGGTTCACGCACCAATGCGTGTGAGTGCTCTGTGCGTAGCACGCAGGGTGATAGGTGGTGCATGCCCCAAAAGAAGGCCCAGGCACATCCAAGCGGCGCAACTAACCAGCAGACCGCCCCAGGAGCTCAGAAAAGGCAAGCTATTCAGGAGTACGCTAGTATAAAGGTTGGCCAGAGCAACGTCCTGAACAGCCCACGCCAACTGAAGTGGGGGTCCCAGTTTCAGGGACCATTGCTCATCAAAGGCGGACGGGTGGGCAACACACGTGCCATGGCCACTGGCTCTGTGCATACATATACCCCCCCCCCCCCACTTGTCCTTCCCCACCCCAGGAAAGACGGTCGACCACCACCCCCTGGGGGACGGTCACCAAGTGACGGTCCCCCACCACCCCCCGGGGGACCGTAGTACCGCCGTACACGTACACTGTGGGGCACAAAAATTGCGGCAGAAGACGAAATAACACAGCATAAAATACGTTGGTGTGCAGAGCTTGTCACAGTGACAAATGAAAGCAAGTAATGCAACAATATGAAAATCATGTGCGCGCTCAATGGGCTGCCAATGTAATGAAATTTGCTCCTTGACTTGCTAGGTATAGAATTTCTTCGTCCTGCTCCATTTGACCTTCAATTCTTGAACATGCTCACCACTTTCCACAGGAATGCTTTGGACAGCACCCTTGGGCAGTGGCTTGGCACTTTTGGGGTTCACCAAGTGACGGTCTCCCACCCCCCTGGGGAAGGACAAGGGGCGGGGAAGGACAAGGGGGGGGGGCACGGTACCTATTGCACGTAGGTCCTGTCCCATGCAGGTTTCAGTGCATGGATCACCCGGTTTCTTCATACAGGGGCAAAAGACCGGCAAATTCCATATATCAGTCAAAGTGGCACACACTTCGCGCAGAGCCGACATGGCGCAGGGTCCGCCACGACAACGTTGTCACGAAATTGTGCAAGAGCCATGGTGCCACCAACTAGGGTGCGCCAGACCTTCTTGTGATGTAGACAACGTGCCCCATTCACAGGATCAGGCTTTTAAAAGATAGAAAGACCATATGCAATATAAGTCAGCGGACTGAGCGCTGAAGGAGCCACCCATACGGATAGCAAAAAGCTGCTGCCATGCACTGCCTACAGCCCAGCAAAAATTGTCTCTACACAGGGAAAAGCTGATGAGATCAATAAGTTCAGCATGGCTAAGCACAGAAAAATTGTAGTCGGTTGCTTTGCCAGATAAATCCATTGATTTATCAGTCTTGTGGATTGACCGACACATCTGTGTGCCCCCCCCAGTCACACACACACCCCACCTCCACCCCCACAAATGACCTTAATCAACAACCAGGTTGCTTGAAAGAAATGGCACTGTGCGCCGGTCATCATGCATGAAACGTAACCCTTATCCATGCACTCAAAGGGTCATGAGGTGTGCCGTATTAGGAACGGAGCTGGCATTCTAACACAGAACGGCCTTGCCGGTGCGTGAACAGGTGCGTTTTGTACGAGGTGCATGCAATAAAGCCTGGTGACCCCGCTGCACATGCGCTACAAGGGACTTGGTGTGCCAATGGTGCCAATGGATGCACACAAAGCGGACCCACGAAAAGACCGCTTTGGCAGTGTGACTGCCTGAACACATGCACAGAACCTGCCAATCGCCACGTTGCATGGGATGTTGTCAGATATAATGTTCCGATGCAGAGTGCCATTGCCCCCGTTGGTGATCAACACGCCTGTGCCTCGCACTTGGTCTCGGATGGTATTCTGTTCAAGGTAAGGATTGCCCTGTAACAGGAAGCAGAAATGAGCCCGTGAGGCAAACAGAGGGCATCACATTTACCCACAACACGGCTGTCGCACCTCATGTAGCATACCTCGGTCTCGATATGGACCCCCAATTGATTGTTATAGATCAGATTCCTTACAAATCTTCCCCTACAGAACGAACCAGGCTATTAGAGCAGAAGTGGACGATCACAAGCGCCAGTACAACACACATGTACATGCGGTTGTATACACACCACACCACGCCATGCTACGCAACACCACATCACATCGCACCACACCATGCCACGCCACACCACGCTATGCCATGGCGCACCGCACCAGCCGCGCCACGCCACACCACGCCACATCAAACCGCACCGCACTGCGCAACACCACACCACGCCACACCACACCACACCACACCATGCCACTCCACGGTCATGCACTGCCACAGTGCCCAGGGGCAGTGGGCAGTGCAACTCCTGCAATGCAGTGCCTCACTGCCTGGGTGCAGTGGGCAGTGCAAATCCCCCAATGCTGCCTCAACGCCTGGGGGCAGTGGGCAGTGCAACTCTTGCAATACACTGCCTCACTGCTTGGGGGCAGCGGGCAGCGGAACTCGTGCAATGCACTGCCTCACTGCCTGGGGGCAGAGGGCTGTGCAACTCATACAACTACACTCCTTCGGGCAATGGGCAGTGCAACTCATGCATTGCACTGCCGCCCTGCCTGGGCCAGTGGGCAGTGGAATTCTGCAATGCACTGCCTCACTGCCCGGGGGCAGTGGGCAGTGCAGCTCCCGCAGTGCTCTGTTCCACCGTCTGGGGACCGTGGGCAGTGGAACTCCTGCAATGCCCTGCCTCACCGCCTGGGGGCGGTGGGTAGTGTAACTCGTGCATTGCACTGCCCCACTACGTGGGAGCACTGGGCAGTGCAACTCTTGCAATGCATTACCTCACTGCCTAGCGGCAGTGGGCAGTTCAACTATTGCAATGCACTGCCTCACTACCTGGGGGCAGTGGGCAGTGCAACTCGTGCAATGCCCTGCCACACTGCCTGGGGCCAGTGGGCAGCAATTCTCCCTCAATGCAGTGCCTCACCGCCTGGGGGCGGTGGGCAGTGCAACTCTTGCAATCCACAGCCTCTTTTCTTGGAGGCAGTGGGGGGTGCAATTCCTGCATTGCACCGCCTCACTGCCGGGGGTAGTGGGGAGTGGAACTCCAACAATGCACTGCCTCACGGCCTCGGGGCAGTGGGAGGTGGAAGTCCTGCAATGCGTTGCCTCACTGCCCGGGGGCAGTGGTTAGTGCAACTCTCTCAATGCGCTGCCACACTGCCTGGGGGCAGTGTGCATTGCAGGAGTTCCACTGCCCACTGCCCCCGGGCAGTGAGGTAGTGCATTGCGGGAGTTGCACCGCCCACTCCCCCTAGGCAGTGAGGCAGTGAATTGTAGGAGTTGCACTGCCTGCTGCCCCCGGGCGGCGTGGTAATGCATTGCACAAGTTCCACTGTGCTGTAGGGAACATGCTGTGTCACTAGGCAAAAAAACATAGACACTCAGACCCCAGGCAGTGTGGCCGCGCATTGCAAGACTATCAATGCCCACTGCCCCCGGGCAGTGAGGCAGTGCGTTGCAGGAGTTCCACTGCCCACTGCCCCCAGGTAGTGTGGCTGTGCATTGCAGAAGTGCCACTGCCCACTGCCCCAGGTTAGGAATCCCATCGACAAGAAATTCTGCCAAAGTGGACATGCGATGCTCAGTTTCAAACTTCAGAATGTTGACACTTGGCTCGCAGGGCGTGGCAGCGGGGATGCCCGGGGGTGAGGCACCGCTTAACCGATATGTGCACTGGTCAATGTACTCCTTCTGCACATAAGCAAGGAATGTAGGGAAGGTAGAATACTGTGCACGCAGTGCGGCCCATCCCGCCACAAACACTACCAAAGACCACACAAGTGATAGTGTCTTCAGGCACTTGCAGAGTTCAGCCCTAACAGTTTTTTCTGCAACTAAAGCCCTAAGCTCAGCTGAAAGATCACGGATGACTTGAAACAAGCATTGCAACCAGGCTTTGAGCTCGGGCCATATCTTCTTGGCCGATGAGCCAATGCTTGTGGCCCCATCACTCATCACATAATCAACGCCCCAATCGAAGTCGAGATACATGTGTTCCATGGCCTTTCACCTTCCGCAAAAAAAAATAGCAACGCAACTTTGTTCCCCGTACCAACCACGGCCACGGCAATCATCACCATGGTGTGGGCCGTAGTTCGGGTACATAAAAGCAGGATTCAGTTCTTTTCCCATATGTTCTCTCAAGTGCCATCAACGCTCATCCACATTGGTTGACCGCTCTTTTTGGCCTCTGCAGCATGGAGTCGTGCTGCACGAAGCCACCGCAAAGTGCCATACACAATGCATAATTGATCCGGATTCTTCATCGTGTATCCGATTAGCAGTATGGTATTGTTTGTGGTGTCCTTTGTTGCATCCTCGGGGGTGTTCTGCAGCAACTCGTGCAAAAGTGCACGTGTCATGTGTGAACCTGCACCGAAGCGCTTCCGCTTGACGTTCGCGATGTGCGCAATCACCAACCGCCGCAAACGACATCGAGTAAATTGCCGACAATTGCCTGTATCACACAAGTCACGGGCGATCCGGGAAGGCTTGTGTTTTGACCGAAATTCAGCCTCCTCAACCTTCTCCCTCACACCTCCTGCCAGCCAATCCACTTGGGGCGGTATCTTGCCTTCCTACCCATGGTAGCAGCGCGTTGAGCTATATGACTCAAGAACCTCGGACTGCCAAACACCGCGTTGTTTACGGTCCGACTTTGCAACAAGGCGCACCCGCACTTTGGCATTACATTTGGCTTTGTGGTCAGGCTTGGGGTGTGAAGGGTTCGTGGCGCACCATAGAACAAAATTCTCCTTGAAAGAGGCGTGCTTGCGGCCATACCCCTTTTTGCGCCAGTCAGCTGATGTCGCAGGCCCCGTGTCATGTTCCGAAGAAGAGGCAGGGTCCACTGGGTCATTAGCAGGCTGTTGACCCTTGAATATCAACCCCCCAAAAACCTCCTGCTCATCCCTTTCCCCCGCCTTAATGCCCTTATCAGCCAAAGATTGATGCACATCCCGTTGGGTAGTGCGGAGAGTCTTGACGGCATGCTGCAGCATGGGCTTCTTTGTGACAAAGTTTGTATCGGACATTGTGATTGGGAAAAGGTCTGCAACCACTTGTCTAGCTATGTCTGCCCTGCAGTTGTGCCGCCGTCCTCTTAATCCACAGGTGCTGTGGGCCATAGCATCTTATGATACACGGCCTTGGACCTTGCCCCTGATATATGTCTTATGTCGGGCTCGGCACCCTTCTTCCTTAGAAATGCGGCACAAGGGCCCTTGGTCCGGTTCGTGGCAGCCATCATGGCGCCTAATAATGGCTTTGACTGCACGAAGTCAGCTCAATTGCTCAATTGCCGGTGAAACGCAAATTTTGTCTTCCCCTATCTTCCATGATGTGGATAGAAAAGATGAGATACACATTACAACGTAAAAATGGACGAAAAAGTGGTTGTCTAATCAGCACACTACCACAAGGTGGATGCGCCCCGTCACATGGCAGCCCCCAACGGCGCGAGCCCAGAGGCTGGCGGAAGGGGGAGTCCTGCCATGGCGGTGGTCGGGGGGCCTCATACCTTACCTCAAGGGATATTTGATACCTTTACCAACGTGTTCAACCGGACAGGTGCCCACAAGGGCTGGGCAAAATTAGAATATTCCTGAGGCCATGCAAATACATTCCTATGCACCCAAAACAAAATCCGGCACGAGGTGGCGAGCGCGCAAGGGCGGCGTGGCCTCGAACCGCTCCACTGGCGGGGCCATGCCGCCCCGCCCCGGGCGTTGTGGGGACCCCTTCCCCCGTTGTGGGAGGCATTTTAGGTGCCACCTGGCAGCATGTACGGTTGTTCCACCGTACCGTATCCACACTCATACCCTCACTCACCCACTCACACACCTCACATACCCGTTCCGGGCCCGCCGCATCACCGAAGCCCCGGTTTGGGGGCCTCCACGCTGGTGGCTGCTAGACTTGAGGCCCTGAGTACACCCTAACCCTACCCACGTGCCGGGTGCGAAGCCCCCACGACAGGGCCCAGGCACTGCCCTGTGGTATGGCCAAGTACTTCGATGCCATCGCTCGGGACTTACACTTAGTGGTCGGTCGCCAAATTGGGCTGGGCACCCAGGGGACGCCTCTTTGCCCACATGGAGGGGTACAAATACATCATGACGTTGGGGCTCCTATAGAGTAACCAGCAGCTGTTGGATATCCCCAAAGGCGCTATACAGGGGGTCCTTGTGGGGGGAACCGTCCCTTTCATCAAATATCTCTCACGAACATTTGTGATATGCCAACGTGGAGCAAATTCAGACTTTTTCATGGCTTTTTCAATTTTCCGTCTGATGCACCAAAATTTTGTTCCGTGGAGCGGGGCATGTGTATACTGTTTCAAATCCGTGACGAAAGGCCACTTCAGAAACGTATCGGTTGGGGGGGTAGGTGGTCACATTTTTGAGCCCCAAAGCTGCAAAGTGGACGCGGCACACAAACATGCACTGCCTTTCCCCTAGGCTCACAAGGCACCAAATCAATACCACCGGTCTCATCGTGCGGTGCACATCCTTCATTTAGCCATGGAGCGATGGTTTGTAATGCTTCTACTGCACACTGCTTGTGACAACGACCGCCAAGGACTCGGAAGGTCGCTTGCGGGCCGCGCCGGGTCACTTGGTGGTGGTTTGCCCGATTAGCCACGTTAGCCCCCCCCCCGCCATCCCTGCCCCCCTTTCGCGAGTCACGACCCGCAAGCTACCCCTCATGCATGGTGGGGGAGGGGGCGCATCTTTGCTCCCGGCAACCCCCTTCTCACCCCCCGTGTCCCCTTCCTTCTCACCCCCTTTGTCACCCCCCTCCTCACCCCCCTCCTCCCCCCACTTGTCACCCACCTGCCCCTTGTCGTCAACCCCGCCTGCCTCGTCATCCCGGTCGTCCCCATCACTCTCTTCCAAGGCCTCCCGGAGGTAGGCCTCCACCTCCTCCCCCGTGAGGAAGAGCAGGTCCCCCGGCACCCGGAAGGTGCCCCCCCCCCCCCCCTTCTCTCTCTTCCTCTTCTTCTCCTTCTTTGACTCCTTCCCGTGGCCCCCATCCGACCCTTGGGACACCACCCAGCACTCCTCGGGGCGATGCTCCCCATCCCAATCCCCCAACTGTGTCACTTGGGGGACGGTCCTCCCGTTGCCCCCCTCCGTCCACAGGACACACCGGGTGTACCACGTATCCGGCACATTCCCATAAGGCATGGCCCCTATTTCCCAAGGGGGGGTTGGGGTTTCAGCGGGGGCCTTGGCCTTGGCCTTGGCCTAAGGGTTTGGTTTGGGGTTCGGGGGGGGGGGGTTGTCTTCCTCGCAGCTCTCGAAGTGCCCCTTTTTGGGGGCCTTGTGGGGGGGCTTGGGGAGCTTTGGGGAGGTGGGGGGTTCTTTGCACAGCTGCTGTTGCTCCGCTTGCTGCTACTGCCATTGGTGCCCACGGCCTGCCCAATTCTCACCCACCCTCTATGCTGTGTTCCATCCCTACCCCAGTCCTCCCCGCCTCACACCGACCCAACCCAAACAGCACGGAGAGGGCCGAGTTGGGGTAATTCTCCAACATGCGCCTTGCCTCGGTGACCCCCACGAGGTGCGCGCAGCCCCCTCCGTCACGCCACTCGACGTGCACCCCGCAGGGGTCCCTACCGCAAGACAGAGACTAGAGAAGGGCGAAGGAGGCAGGCGTTCTACCGACGTTCTAGGTGCGTTCCAAGGGTGCTCTAATTGCGGCGGCGGTGGTTTGGCTTAATGAATACTACAACGGTTTGCGAGATCAATGCTAGAACGCAAGCAACATACCGTGCCCTGCATGTTCGGGGTGGAGCGGATTGCCCCGTGGGCCTTGGTGAAGGGGTCCCGGGGGTTGGGGCGTGGCGGCCGTTGGGGCTGCGGGGCTGCGGGCCCAGGCAGCCTGGGCTTGGGGCTGCAGGCGATGCCTTGGACCACGCCGGCATACGCCCCCCGCTTGGCTGCTACCGGGTCGAAGCCCCGAACCCCAATGATCTTCGACCCCGTTGGCGACTACCACCACGCCCAGTGACCCCCATCTCACCCAACCCTGAGGCTTGCCAACATCAGCGGAGGAAGCGGAAATGTGGCACCCCGGCCCTCTCGACCTCGGGCGTGAAGACGTTGAATTGCGCCATCTCGAACATCTTAATTCACCCCCGTGTCGGAAAGCCGGACCACATTTCCCTTCCCCCCCCCAAAGATCCATGCCAGACCATGAGGGGGGGGGGGTTACGCGGAGCACAACATCCACTTCACCTGCCCATCGCGAAGGCAGCAGTGGTGGACATCTGGCCTGATGGACCCGGAGAGGCCCCCTGAGCACGCAACCGACGCCCCGCGTCTGACCGTTGTGCAATACGGTGCAAGGGCCCCGAACCTGACCCAAACCCAAACCCAAAAAAAAACCCCAAAGATCCAGCTGCCATTGCCATTCCCCCTGAAACCCCCCAAGGGTTTGTGTGCATGGACCCCCCGCTCATCCACCCACACCCACCTCCCCTGCCTTGGTACTTTGTGGTGCACGCGGTGCAGCACAAAGCAGAGAGTGCAAATTGAAGTCTCCGGGTCAAGACAAGCGGGGTGTCCATCCCCAGGGGGTCGGGGCGGGCGAGGATGGCAGGGTCCTAGGGCGGGTCAAAGATGCCCCCGCCGCCCGGTCACCCAAAAACTCCCTCAACCTGTCGACACCCCCGACCTCCCCATGCCCATGCCCTATACATTCTCCTCCACCACGATCTCCTTCACCTTGTCCTTCTCCTTCTCCTCCTCCTCCTCCTCCTCCTCCATCTTCAGCTTTGGCTGCAAGTTCCCCTTCCTCCCTAGCCTCGCTACCCAATCAACCAAAGAACTAACCGCCCTCTCCAACTACTGCACTGACTCCTGGTCGTCGGCCACCTTCTTCTTCCCCTTCTAGATGGTCTTCTTCGCATCATCTGCCGGCTCCACATCCCCCTCACTCCGCAACTCCCTCTCCTTCGCCCCACTCCCCCAACTTTCCCTCCGCTTGCGCCCGTGGCGCCCTGTGCGCACGCCAAGAGCCGGCGGAGCTCCGACTCGAAGTCTGCGAGCTCTGCCCGCTTTTCGAAAGACAATCCCTCCCACTGTCCCTTCCCCTTCTCCTCCGCCCCCACCTCCTGCACCTCCTCCGGCACCTCCTCCTTCAGCGCCGCCGCGGACTTGTGGGCGGCGCAAGCCTCATGGGGGAGAAGGGGTGGTAAGGGAGGAGGCAGAAGAGGGACTTGAGGTTGGGGCTGGGCGGGGAGCGTCGGGTGGGGATTGCCGGACCAGCTGTGCGAGCAGTTGTTGGGTTTGCAATGGCTATGACAAAAGTATTGGCAGTGTCCTCGCAACGTTCTATTCAACAGTTCTAGCGATGATCTAGCGACGTTCTAGCGACCGATTGGTGTGGCTACATCAACACTAGAACGCTTCCGTGGATCACCGTTAGAACGCACGGCAAAATACTTGCAGCAACATCTGGTTGAGCACATCGGGATTCACATTGGCCATGGCGAAGAGCTGTTTGTCCAAGGGAAGCGTACATGTGGCCTTGGCCCCTCTTCAAGTCCATGGTATCCCTACCCAAGCATGGAACTTGCGACCGTAGCCTTCTATGGACAACCCAAGACACATCAAAGTCGGCAAAAAACCAAGTCTTACACCGTGCTTGCACACTGGCCTCCTTCTGGTTGGCCGACCACTTACGCCCTGACACCTGTCCACCCCAACCCCCTGAAATACCACCCCCTTGTTGTCCGCGTCACATGCGCCTAGACAAGGGGCCTCCACCACCCGGTTTCGCTTCAGCGGATACCCCTCCCGGGGAAGGTGCGATCCAGATGGGGTAGCGGTGCCACTGCCATAACAAGTGCTACACACTTGGAGCTGCGGTGGGTGTGATGTCCCTTGGTAAGCCTCGTCTATCAAGACCTGCCGACCTGCGCCTGTGGTCCAGTGGCTCGGCCGTGACCTCGTGCATCATGTCTCCGACTGTGCACCACTGCCCGTGTGTCCAGGACTCCCCATCTCCTGGCCTCGACACTAGTGGAGGCGGCGTCCTGCGTCGGGGACCGTTCCCCCTGTTTGTGATGGATATCTCGCAGTCGGACGCCGCTGATTGCCTCCTACGGGAGCTGGACATGCTGAAAGATGACGCGCTGGAGGCAGCGGATGACGCCATTCGGGCCCCCGACCCCGCCCTGGCCGACCTATGCAATGCGGACGGTTGACGGCCGCGGACGGCGGTATCCAAGCTATCACCGCCGTGACGAGAGCGGGGACGCCACAAGGGCTCCTACCTACTACCACCCTACGGTCGCCACGAACCCGTCAGACGTGACAGTCATCGAACATGTCCCCCTGTCGCTGACGCAAGGCGGTCCGCCACTGTAGTACGTCGCCTGAGACCCCGACGCCCCACCGGCGCCCTAGTCACGCGGTGGAGCCCCGGGCACGCCCCTATCTCCGCAGCCCGCCTTTGCAGCCTAGTGTTCCGGGGCCTCTACACGGCCCGCGAAAAGCCCCCAGCCATCGAAGCCCACGTGCCCCCAAAAACCCAAAGTCAAAAGGTCTCTCACAAGATTCACAAGCCCATCAGCCAGTTCTTGGCCCCCCACCTCAGGCCATCATGGGACCGCCTTCGGACCCGCGAGGTGGTGGCGGCCTTTTGCATGCTGCCCAATGACGTGCATGCAGCCCTGCAAGAAGCCTCGATCCCCACAGCGGAGCTCATCCCGCTGAAGTATGGGCTCGTGGCGTGGGCCTCCTCCATCTGCCTGGGTAGGCAGTACACGTCGGCCTCGGTCACCGGCGCACATCCCCTCGCCAACAAGGGCATTTGGGCCCCTCACTAGCTGCGGCCGCTGCTCGAGTGCTCGGTCCTGCCGGTCCGCAGCGTGGAGGTGCTGCACCAGATCGAGGAGGCCGGGGAGCACTCGTGGGCCACAGCCCCCACCATCACCCTCCTACAAGGTAGCATCCCGGACACCGCTAGCCCCCCTTCCTCCACTCCGCCCAGCCACGCGCCCTACCTTGCTAAGGGCCAGCCAGCCCCTAGCGCCGTTGGGACCTAGGGGTGGGTGTTGTGGCTGGTGACGGTTAAGTCTGGGACCCTGTAGAGTAGTGTGGCGCACCCCCCGGCAACTGTCCAGGGGGCGTGAATGTTGAATTTAATGGTTTGGTAGAGGGAGTGCACCCTTTGGACGATCAGGGGACCAGCTCCTTGAACATGCAGGGTCAGTGGGTACAGCTATCCGCGTATCAGTACCTGCAGGGCGCGTAGCTTGGGCCGTAGGGATATCTGCACGTTTAGGGTTACGATGTCCGGGCGGGACGGCGGGCGGTTGGGAGGGGGGGCAGCGGAGGAGGAGCGGGTGGCCGGGGGGCGTTGTGACAGTTTGTGGGCCAAGGCCGCACGGAGAGTGCGAGGCAGACCCCGGACCCAGTTGCGCAGGGATGATATGTGGCCGCCAGCACCAGGAAACTAGCTCGGGTGAGGCCGGTGGCCCCGAGAGAGACGCGGGGACGGTGGGAGGACAACATGGTGGTGTTCGGGCAGGATGAGGAAAGTTGGAGGCAGGCCTTTGCGGTAAAACTATTCTGGTGAGACCCACACACCTGTACGCACTGTACGCCGCCCAGCACTGACAGGGTGTCGCGGGGCCATGAGTCCGTCCCGCTGCACGCTCGGTAGTAGTGTAACCCCGCCGGCAGGTGCAAGCAAATTTCGAGGGAGTAAGTGGGCGGGATGAAGTCAGCTGCGCCCGAGGCCGGCACTAGCACCAACCGCCATTCCCTGCTGGGGGAGCTGCCGGTGTACGCACCCAGGTGTAGGGCCCTTAGCCGGGGGCCGCCGTCGAGGTGCGAATGGCGGAGCTCCGAGACGGCCTCAGGGATGTCTTCGTTGCGCCCTGCCGGCTCTTCCTCTAGCCGCCCTCCGGGTACCAACCGAATTACGGCTGGTAGCGATGCGGGTCGGCTGGGGGGCTCCAGGGCGGGGGAGCGTAAGGGTCGTGGGCCATGGCGGCGCGGGGGTCGTTGGGGTCCCCTGAGTACGGGTAGGGCTGGAGGGGGGGTAGAACATGGCGGTCGTGGTGGCTTGGGTGTTCACGGAGGTCCACCTGCTCGTTGCAGCAAGCAATGCAACGCCTGGGCGGCGGGCTATCACGGGGATGCCTTGGAGAAGATATGGGGGTCCACTTTCTCTGGTGTGTACCCCTTCTTCTTGGCCGCGCCCTTTGCCTGGTTTGCAGCTGCGGTTTCGGGTGGGGAGGTGGCTGGACCGTCCACAACTCGCTGGACAAGAGGAGGGTTGGCGAGCAGGGTGCGCAGGACGTCTGCAACACCGCGCAGGCTGGGCGCATGGCTGCGGACCCAAGTCCACTGATCCCGCATCGCGGATTGGGGGAGGGAGCTCACGCTCGCGCCATAGTGGCGGAACAGCTGTAGGTGGAAGGCATGTGCAACTTCCTCTTCACATCCCCATGGGAGCTCGGGGATCCACTCCAGGAACTCCAGGACGGAGGCCAGCGCGGCGTCGGTGGGGGAGGGCGCTGGCGACGGAGGCTGGAGAGAAGCTTTTGGGGCCCGGAGAGGGGCAGTCGCCCGGGGCATGGGGACCGGGGCCAAAACGGCAAACAAAATTTAGGGTGCATCCAAGGGGTCCTGCGGGGTAGTCACAGGGCTTGGTGCAGGCACAGCCTGCCTTAGCACGCCGGCCAGGTCTTCGAGGTCAGGCACCTGGGGCAAGGTGACAACTTCAGTAGCAAGGATGACGGGCGCGAGGGCCAGGAACTGTAGAGAGGCGGGCGGCGGTAGCTCAAACGAGGCTGGCACCGCACTGCGCACGGCGTTGGCGAATGCGGGTGGCTTGGACTTGAGGCCGCGGAACCTGGTGGCAATGGACGGGGAGGGGGGGCAAGGCCCTGATGAAGTTGTGTAGCCTAACGGCCTCGGCTTGCCGCTGTGCTGCGGTGGATCGCTGGAGTTGCTGCAGGGCATTGTTCCGCTCTGTGGAGATCATGTCTAGGTCACGCTTGAGGGACTCCATGTCCCCTTGTGCACCGTTCACCTCTTGTTCCAGGGCCTCCTACCGGTCACACAGCTGGGTGTAGTCAGTTGAGTAAGCCGGCACGTCCAGGTCCCCGAAAAAGGGCTCTCCTGGCTGCAAGGGGCTGAGGGGGGCCAATCCGGCGTTCGTCGCAGGCGACTGTGGCGGCGTGGGGTCGGTGGCTGCTGGCTTCACTTGTATGGCGGGTTCCGGGAGGCTGAAGGAGAGCCTTGGCTGCTCGGGTAGCAGCGATGAGGGCGATTGTTCGGAACCCGCGGGGGCGGCCTCGCACTGGGATCGGTACAGCGCTGATGCTGAGGTAAATGCAGCTCAGGCAAACAAGGCCACAGGGTAGGCATCCCCCCGGACCATGAACATCAATGGGAAGGAGCGGTTGATCGACCTCACCAAGGCCGCCGGGAGAAGATGTACTTGACCCATGAGGCGAAGGGCCATGAGATCCCGATGGCGTTGGGCAACACCGTGGCAACGAGGTCATCCAATTCCACGAGGGCGACCAACTTCTGCGAACAAGCTTGAAAAACCCGCTTGGTGCAAAGAGGCCGGGTGTAGGGGCCACCGGGGATGGTGCGGTGGTACTCTGGCATGCGGAGCGTGTAGAGCTCCGAGAGGGTCCTCCACGAGGACTTGGGAATTCGCAAGTTGAGCACAAGTTTGCACATGCCGGTGGGGGGAAATAGAGAGGCGGTGTATGCCTCAACGGCGGCCTTGCATGCCCCACCCGAATTAAGGGCGGAGGTGGCGCCATTAACATGTTGGACGGCATTGTTGAATTGCCGCCGTGCTAGGGGGCATGATAGCTTCGCGTGGCCAAGTAATGGCCCACCCGCTTATCCTTGAGGCTAGTAGCGCCGCGCAAGTCCCGTAGTACCTTAGACAATAGGGAAGAATCCTCCCCGGTCAAGGAGGGAGCAAGGGGGGAAGTGGAGGGGCGTTTCATTGCAAAGAAATACAAAATAGCCAAGCGTGAGAGAGAGGAACATGGCACATTGCACTATGGGCAATAGCAAGCATGCACGGCGGAACAACAAAGAAAATGGCACTTCCTGGTTCACATCATATCGTTCTAGTATTGATCCACTCCGGGCTAGAACGTTCTGACGAAGTATTCTAGGCTAGAACGAAATGGGGTGTTCTAATGTGTTCCCAGGGTGAAGATTTCTTGGGGGCCAAGGCGTTGCTTGAGTGTTTTGCAAAACGCCATGTGAGGCTACACCACAACCTCAAACTTGCAGTGATAGTAGTTGGGAATTTAGTGACCAACAAGAATCAATTAATGTGTTCAACATGCCGCACAGAGGCAGGCCGTGTCCCGTTGTTCGCCTTTGTGATCTCTTGAGAAAGGCAAACAGAGCTGGAACACACACCATAGAAGGTAAAAAAAAATGCAGCAAAAAACTGGGCATATTGCTTAGGATTCCGGAGAATGTTCAGCACTTATGCTCAGCAAATGGGACTCTATCGCAAGGTAGATTATAGAAATCGGCACAAAAAAATTTTCAGGGTGTTGCGTGAAGCTTGGCCGGTAAGTCCACACAAAATTCCTTGCGAAATTGGTGGCATTTTGGGGCCGCGTTTGGCTCCCAAAACTTCAGGTGTGGTAGCTAGCCGTATCCGAAACGGGGGAAGCAACCCCACGATAGCATATCGAACACACCTCGCCAAGGATCCCCCCGAATTGCCCATGGTGAGGGCAGAGCATTGCTCTCTCTCTCTCTCTCTGTCTCTCTCCCAATGTTGTATGCTGGGCACCAGTGGCACATGTGAAGCCAAATTTCGCACGTGTTGTGCTGTCCGTTGTTCAACTCTAACGTCAATGTCTCAGTGAAAGCGTGTAGGGTGTTTAGCATCTCAACAACATTGGAATCGTGGTGCTTCCTCCGAATGAATGCTTGCATCTGTTGAACATTTTTGTGGCACGGCTCCCTTGCATGCACAACTTTTGCACCATCTTGACAAATGTAAAAAGGCAAAAAGCAGGCATCCGGCATGTGGCATTGGGCATTTGGCATCTAGCATCTGGCAAGGATCAATACTCTGCTATGTAACCCCGCCCTCGCCCAAGAGCACATCATATCATGTCCCAGTGTCACTATTATTGTCCCTTGCATTGTGGTTGTCACTGTGACGTCAACCACCTGTCAACTAACCGAACTGTGAAAGCGGTGTAACTCTCACAATCACCATGGCTGCCAATATGACTGTCAACCAAGGGTCAACCGTATCGTGCTTCCATCAAGGCCCTGGCCTCTATCACAACCCTAGCCACTGTCACAACCCTACCCCTCACCACAGTGCATGAAAGCATGGAAACCGACAATACCTGAAAAATGGATTTGTAGTGCACTTTGTACACCTATAGGGGCACAACAATGTAGAATGTGGCATAAGTGATTCTCGTTTTGCTCGGTGTCCATGGCAAGGGCACCACAAAAAATCTTGCACCAACGTCAGACATGGGGTCATGTGGCTGTGGACAGATTGGGATACGAGGAAACGGCCCAATGTTGCCCAAATTGCAACCTCCACCTTGAATTCTCCTCCAAACCAACCTGAAAGCGAATTCACAAAGCCAATGTACGCCATCCCATCTTACCCAACCCGCCCCCCTTGTAAAAGCCGCCCCCCTCCCTTCTAACGGGGGTTGGGTGGGAGCCCACGTGCGCCCCTGCCATGCCGAATTAGCCCCACCCCAATAAGGCATTCCCCAAGGCACAATACACAAGTACACGTGGGGGTCTCGGCGGTGCTACCATTCGTCAAGTACGTGGGCATAGTGTATGGAGCGTACGAGGTCCCACATATTGGCCCGCCCCATGATGATGTGGGTGGATGATACCATAATCATCCCCGCCACCGGAGAGGAGCGGCCTATAAAAGGGGTCCTCGTGGACCAGCACACCTATTTCTAGGGGGTGCTGCGGGTCTCGGTGCCAAAAGAGATAATTCTAGCACGGCTCCAATTGGGAGCCCACACCCTTGCTACCCCCCGCTCCGGTAGTTGTAAATGCGCATGTGGGGTGCGTGTGGGTCACGGATGCCCCGGAGGCCAGGGAACTGGCCCTCCGACACTCGCCAGAATTCCCACTAGTGTCAGTGATCCGGTACATGGGGACCAATATGTTCATCCACGGGAAGCCCACAGCGCCACGGAAAATCTCAGCCATCAAAGTGGAGACCCCACCACGGCCGTCATTGGAGGCCCGGAGGTGAAGGCCACCCGGCAGCGGGTAGTCTACTAGCGTGGCCGGGCGATCTAGATAACCACGGGAATGGAGGTCATCATGGCTGTCATGGGGTGGTCCGTGGTACTCCTGGTCTGCAAACAGCCATGCCAAAACCCACCGAACGACAGCCGCTTGTAGCGGCTGGGGGTGAGCCTGTAGGCGCAGGAACATGTAGGCGTAGGACTACCCCCCCCCCTTGCATGAGTGCTTGCAGGAGCACTTGTGGGTGGCCACGCTCCCGTGGCCGCAAGCCACGGGCACAGAGGGCCCCATTATGGGGTGGCACCGCGACCCCCCGGACCGCTAGTGCTGTGAGTGGGCGTCCCGAGCACAACGTGTGGTGCTGTCGGCCACCCACACTACTCCACCGGAGCCATGGATAGAGCTTCATGTAGAGGGAGTGGCGTGCTTCGTGTTCCTAGCCCGGTGTCTTACCCACAAGTGCCCGAGGCATCCCCACAGAGGCCCGCTCTACTTGGCTCTACACGCCTTAGAAGCCTTGCCGTCGGAGCTGGTCCCGCACTCCGGGCGCACTTACGGGAGCATTTTGGGGTGCATGCCGCACTACACCCCCCCCCCCCCCCCGAGCCCCAACAACAGCGCCCATGTAACAACAGCCCCAGATGCAGCCGGGTATATGGTTCCGTGATCCACCCCCGCTGGCCACTATCCACGGGCCCATAGTGGCTACCAACGCCGGCACCATGCCGGCGGGCATGGCGATGGCTCTCATGTATGAGCATGTGCCAAGATAGTACACGACCGTAGCGAAGTCAAGGGTGGGGAAATGTGAGGAAAGAGGCGCCCGGTTGCCGCTGCTCTTTATACGGCAGCTGGCATCGCATCGCGGCGTCCATTGGATGGTGCCAGACTCGGAATCGGCGGTGGGCGCCCTACAAATGCATGAAGAGGCCAAACAGTGTGGTGACGGGATACACCACCTCTAGGTGAGGACCCTACGAGCGGAGCGCTTTTCCCCTACGGCTACGATCAACATAGTGGTCACTCCCTTCAACTAGACAGCTGCTATCAACATACCGGTGGATGCGGCGACTAGACAGGAGCCATAAGCGGGCCTCGCCTAGATGCCATGCCGCCCCTACGCCCGCTTGCCTCAGGTAAAATTCCGGAACCTTTGCTAGCTAGCCCCTGCCAACTTGCGGGAGTGGTTGCAAGGGCAAGCGGCGATCCCCGCTCGGGTACACTACACCACTCGCGAGCACCTGTGGGGACCGAACTACGGGCTAGGCCTTGGCCTGCGCTTGGACAGGTTCACCAGTGACTAGTAGTGGCATCTTGTGGCCCACCGCATGCACAAGCCGCCCACCGTGACGGTGCTGGCAGAACGCTCGGCGCACTGCAACGCACGGTTGAGCACATAGTGCTTGCCATACAGCAGGCCCGAAACGGCCCGCCACCTATGGGGGTGCGAAGTGCAGTCCCGTGAGTGGCGCCCGACCCGGCAACGCCTGCACATGTGGCTCACCACCTACGTTGGACTACGAGCTTTGCACGTACAAGGCTAGCTGTGGGACTCCGCCATCACAGAGTAGTGGTCGGCGGCACTTGGGGGCCCGCTTAGCACTTGGGGCTGTGCCCCATGGTCTCCAATCATTGAAACGGGTTCAATTCATAAAAAGGTGGTGCACCTTGGCAACATCCGGTTCTCGTGCCGCGGGAACCGTATTGAGCCACTGCAGAAACTTGGGCGGGGACTCCATGCCGCTAGTTTTAGGGTTAGCTTGTGGCGTCGCGGCCGAGGACGTAGTCGCGGGTAACACATGCGGAGGGGGCACAATGGATGAAGATGGAGGTGGGACAGTAGAGTCAAAGAGCCTCAGAGACTTCGCCAGCGGGCAAGTAGTCGCTGACGGGCCAGAACAATTTGGCCTTCACGGCCGTGTTGGGCAGGCCACGTACCCGAGCGCCATCTTGGACACCGAGCTGACGTGTGATGGAGGCATGCATCTTCGGACGGTCCAACGGTTTGTAGCCGGGGTTCCACTTTTCCACCAAACGGCGTGCCATGTCTTCAGAGGGCACGGGAAGGTATCCCAAAATCTTGGGCACAGCGGCGATGGCTAGAGGAACATGCGCCACAATGAGTATATCCAATAAGATTTGTACAGTGGCTTGGCAGGTGAGTAGAAACCCTTGAGGGTGAAGGATAGCCCTGATCCTTGATACCCAAGAGATCTTGGCCTTGTACACGGACTAGCGCAGCACATTATTCGATCCCGACGGGGGATGGCTCCACAGCGTTGGAAGGGTGGCTTGCGCCGCCTAGAGTAGCTGAGGTGTTGATTGTCCCGTCCAACGGGTTGAGGGTCCGCTGCGTAGGGGTCATGAGTCATGCGGTGCTTGATGTTAGTCGGCAAGGGGGAAACAAAAGACGACATGGTGTAGAAATGCCTCGACAGGGGAAAAGGGAAATAGAAAGGTGACCTGGTGTCGTTCCGGCAAGGTCGGCCGTGGCAAAATAAAAGTGAGCACCGCGTTGTGCAAAAAGGGCGTGGAAACATGAGATCGCTGAGAAAAGGAACAGATGCGACGCAAAGCTCAAGCACGGCGCGAGCAAAGCGCAGGTGGTGTACTAAAGCGCCTCCCCACCAGATAGGTGTTGATATGAGTATTCTTCACCACCCGCTATAGATAGAGCAAACGAGGAGCACTCACGGACCTCGAGGCACACAGAGCATGGAGCAGAAACACCGGAGCGGGCGCCGGAGATGGCTGGGCAAAGGCCACGAAGGGCTTGACGGAGGGCACACACTACGTAGAACATACGTGCCGAGAGGTTCCAAAGTGGCACCTCGCGGAGCAATGGTCGCAGAACCCAAATTCCCACCTCGTTCCACAAGGGTACACATTGCGCAAGGCGAGTAGGAAGGATGGGCCCCACGACGGGCGCTGCATCATAAAAGGCATTGGGACTACCGTCCGTCACCGCATGGTGGGAGAGCGCATCGCGCTGGGAGCAGGTCGGCCACTTTTGATAGCTGCACTACCAAGGGTAGTGCACGCAAAACATGGGTCAAGGAACACGACACACACGCACGCGTCATGACGGGCTGTGCGAGTATGTACAAATGCTCGCGGTGCAGTTAGTCGGACAGTGAGAATGGGTGCCCCGAGTGTGGCTCTATAACATCAACGCAAATCAGCAGACATAAAGAAATAGCGGCAGTCCGGAGCGGTGCAGTCCCCAAAGTGTCAAGGCAGGCGTAGAACGTCCATATACAGCGTGCCCCCTTTGGGTATAGCATCACTAGCACACGGCAACATCCCCCAACGGGCCACAGATGGCAGGACTAGAAGGCTGACATGAGGGCGTTCACTAAACAGGCAACGAAGACCGCTGCCTCACAGGCGGCTCCTGATGACGTCACCAGGGTCGCAAGATGGTGCTTCGCCATGATGTAGGCGGCACACGAGATCATACGGAATAGGTGGCCGAAGGCAGTCCAGAAGCTGCTTGATAACCTAGGCGGCCGCGCAGAAGCGGAATCGCTGCGGTCCGAGATGGGACGTGAATTCGACCGCCGCATGGCCATGCCCAGAGTGATCCATGTGCAGCCACCACCATCGCGGGTGGAGATGTTGACCACACGGTTTCACAGAGTGTGGGGCCACAACGAGGCCCCGGGGTAGAGGGGCCGGAGGGGGCGCAGCACCCATCCCCGGATGCGCTCGAAGGCCATCTCGGCGTGCCGGCGCTCGACCGGAGGCGTCAATCACAGCTCCAGGTGCATGGGGCCCCGTGCGGGGCACTCGTACGTGGGCTGGGCAGGGGCTAGCTGACGCTCCACGCGGGCCGCGGCTCGGGCATGGCTCCTCTGGTGTTGATTGCCGTAGCCGGCCGCCAACCGAACACGTTTCTTGTTAGCAGGCATGCCGCGTGCTCTCAAGGGCAAAGGGGCAACAATGCCGCGACTACACGCCGGCGGCTAGTATCTACGACAGTGGGCACGCAAGGGAAATCTACTATGGAACAGAAGGGCCGTCCTCTCTAGGAGAGGACGCATCGCGTGTAGCGGGCAAGGCCACATTCTAATGGGCTGGATCACGTGGTGGACACAGACATGAGACAACGAGGAGAAATATGATCACAAGGAGACCGCAGGACGCCGTGGTTCTTTCCTGGCTCTATTTTTGTCACGAAGCAACTATGTTTTACTTACCTGCAGCTTAAACTTTGGTGTGCCACTACCTCTCGTTAGGTTCATGTTCCCACATGGTCCTTCTGTTCTTTGCTCCGCCGTCCCCCTTCTATATATGCTATTGCTAGTGAAACTGAATGGCAAACACGCGTTGCGCGAAGAGAGGTAAGCATGGGACGGGCCCGTCATGCATGTGACCACAATTGTGTGACATGCTCCGAGGTACCGTACTATTGTAGCAAAGCAAAGAGGCAAGGGGCAAAAAGGCCGAAGCATCAAGGCATTCCTTACAATGTCTTCCCTCACAAGTTACTCATTGTGTAAACAGGAGAAAGGGGGAACAGTGGAACCGCCGCTTGGGGGAGGTGAGGTGGACACGGGCCATCCACCGCTGAAGTCCCGACATGTGGAGAAAGCCCCCGTGCCCGGCCCGGCCTCACGGAGTGGCGGGTAGCTTGCCAAGAAACAACCTGGGGCCACAGGGCAATGTGAAGCCATGGTAGCGTAGCTGCCCCCCTATTCCGGCCCGTTCGCCAAAGAGACCCCACCATGCCTCCAATCTACGTCAACGTGTCCAGGCTCCGGGGTTTGAGGGGGTGGAGGATAGCGGAACAAAATCTGAAGTGGCTGCCTCAGCCCTGCCTTCTCGGGGGCCCGAAAGAGGGCGGCCATGCTGCGTCACCGCTGCATTCTCGAGGATCCCCAACAAAGGGGAACAAAATCATAGGTGGTGGGCTCACCCTTGCCTTCTCGTGGGGCCCAAAAGAGGGCGGAAATGCTTCGGCACCCCTGCATTCTCAGGGATCCGGAACATAGGGGAACAAAAACTGAGCCGAGTGCCTCACCCTTACCTTCCTGGGGCCAAAAAAAGGGCAAAAATGCTATATCACCCGTGCATTCTCGGGGATCCCCAACATAGGGGAACAACATCTCAAGTGGCTGCCTCACCCTTGCCTTCTCGGGGGGCCAAAAGAGGGCGGAAAGGGTTCGTCACCCCTGCATTCTAGGGGATCCCCAACATACGGGAACGAAATCAAAAGTGGCTACCTCACCGTTACCTTCTTGGGAGCCCAAAAGAGGGCGGAAATACTATGTCACAGGTGCATTCTCCGGAATCCCCAACATGTGTGCAGGGTTGCGCAGGCACGCCGCCGCCCTTCCCACAGTGCCGGCAGCGAAGGCATCGAGCAAACGGCCAGCGGCGTCCCTAGCGATTCTCCACTGGGGCTTGCGGGCATGGTGCTGGTTCATGGTGGCGTTGGAGCCGCAGTCCTCCGCGTTGCGTCTGTATGACCGCGGAGCGGTGCCACTGCTCGCGCTTCGCCCGGCCGACCTGGAGGCTTGCCAGCTCAGGCCGCCGCATGTTGTCAGGGACTACCGGCGAGACATCTTGTGCCGGGGGAAGTGTGGCTGCGTTGCCACCTCGACAAAGACGACGGCCGCCGACAGAATGCCCACGGGCGCACATCTCCGTGCCCAGCGCACGGGGCCCAAAAGCCGCATGTCTTCCCGGAGCACCCCGAAGCAACCGGTCCCTAAGGAACGCCGCCGCACCAGCATGTCCGCCGTCACCTCAACCCAATCCACACTCCCCCGTTCCACGCGCACACAAGCCCAAAACACCGCGCCCTCAAGAACGACCACCTGTCCCATGTCCGCGTGCCCCTCAACATGGGTGGAAGGTAGGGTCTCGGGCCGCACTCACCGCCAAGCACTCTCCTTCCACAGCTGGGGGGCGTGCAGCCTCTATCACTGTTGCTCATCTCCGATGCGCTGCAGCGACACCAAAATGACCAGCAACAAACCCCTCGGTGCCTCCGGCAAGCAGAGCAGTGTGTGCCGCATCCGCCTTTCCAGCAGCCCCGCCTAATGCTTGAGGTCCGCCACCACAGGCGGCGCTTGGGGCGCCAGGAGGTAGCTCAGCGCTGCCGCCGGCAGCTCTCCTAGCAAGGGCATGGGTACGATAGGCCCCATGTCGCTAATGAGGACGATCACCGCCACCCCCCTTCTGTCCAGCGCGATAGGAGGTTGCCCGGCCCCGGCCCCCGAATGAGGGTACCAACAGGGGACATGATCGCACACACGCCGCAGTCCGCGCTGCCTTCCGGTTACCGCACTTGCGATGCCCTGCTCACCGTGAGCAGGTCCTCCGCACTCGGCCGCGTCAGCCTCTGTCCCCTTGGCGCCATGCGTAGCAACCTGACCCTAGGATACCCATGTGAGGTCCATGGTGCAAGCGCCGACGAAGGCCAAAGCTTTCGGCGACTCCAACCCTCGTGTCCAAGCGCTAAGGGAAAAGATCAAGGGAGATTATGCGAAGAATTTCTTCAGTGGAAAGCCCACCAAAGATCCTCGGATTCGTGCAAAAATCAGCCTCCGACAGCCACACAAAGTCTTCAGGCAACGTGAGTTCGCTTTGAAGGGAGACCGGCTTGAAGCCATGGAGGCCAAGCTGAAAGAATTCCTGGGGCGTGGGTGGTTGGAACCATGCACCAGCGAGTGGGCCTCCCCCGCCTTCGTTGTTCCGAAGAAGGTGGCCGGGGAAGGGCGGCTGGTCGTCGACTACCGAGGGCTCAATGTGCAAACGGAGTTCGACTCCTACACCCTGCCCCTCATCGAGGATACGTTACAAAGGCAACATGGGCGATTGCTCTTCACGGTGATCGACCTGAAACATGGTTACCACCAGATGCCGTTGGCACCAGAGTCTCGTGCATGCACTGCCATGTCTACCCCGCTAGGTCCTCTCCAATGGAAGGTAATGCCCATGGTATGTAAAAACGGCAGTGTGTCTTTCCAACCAATGTTGGACAACATCCTCAAGCCCGTTGCCGACTGTGGCGATCCTTTCGTTGATGATATGATCGTTGGGTCGGGCACGGGGGGTATGACCGATGAGGAAGTGCTAGCCGCCCATGAAGCTGACTTGAGGAGAGTCTTGGACCTCCTGGTCTCTTTGCAACTCACCGGAAGTGCCGACAAAGCCACCATCGCAGTCAACGAAGTGGAATTCGCTGGACACGTGGTTGGCATGGGGCAGTGCAAGCCCATTCCCGGCAAGATTGCGGCGGTGGAAAATTGGGACCGCCCCAAGACAGTCTCGGAGATGCGAGCCTTCCTCGGATACTGCAACTACTACTGTGGTTATGTCCGGATGTATGCAGAAATGGCCACCTGATGACGGCCTAGCTGAAAGGGAACCAAGATGAGACCAAGCAAGGTAGCAAGAAGCCCAAGCCGTGTCCCACATTTGCGGCCACTCAAGAGAGTGGCCATCAAGTGTTGGCAGGTCCATGGGGTCCACAATAAGCCGCGTGTCCGAGGCAAGCAAGTGGTGGGCAGTCCAGTGGGGCCGAACCCGCCGTGCGATCGAGGTACACAAACCGCGAGCCGCCCAGCTCAACGTTCTGAGCTACGAGGGGGGCTGCCGGAGTTTGCGTGTGCTGCCGGCCCTGCCATCACTCCCGAGGGAGGATCATGGCGTGGGGGGCTAGGCATCGCGCCGCATCCGCAACTAGCGCCACCGTCTGATCGCTCAACTCAGCCTCGTTGTCGGTGGCCACGAGAAACGAGTGACTTGGCCCGTGCCGGTGCCCACCAGTGCCGGCCTGGTACAACCTATCGAGGGCACCCCGCAGCCCTTCCGGCAGCGGGGAGGCATCCGTGCGTTCCCAACGCCACGGAAGCGTCCCCGGAAGCTGAAATCACACATCCGGCCAAACAGTGGGTCGCAGAGCCAGCAGGTCCCTCGAGAGGACCCGTGCGATCGGGTCCCGCCAAGGTTGCGGCCTCTCGGCACCCGAGCGGAGGGAGACCGCGACAACGTGCGTGGTCAGCAGTTCCGCATGACCTGCCTAGCCACGCGCCCATCCGAGTCCACGGCCGTGCCACGCGGAGCAGTGAAGGTGTGTCCTCCGGCACCATGGTTTGTCACCGAGCCCCAAAGGACCACGACGGTCTCCCAACGAGGGCCGGGGCCGAAGCCCCGCAGCCACATTACCACGGGTGCGCAAGGCCGTTCCCCGCCCTAAGCCTCCACGCGACTCCCACCGGCCGATCATAGCCCGGGTGACGCAAGAACGCGTCCAACGAACCTGACAGCTGGCGGCGGACCGCTGTCCACACCTGCGCCAGATGGCCGCGCGTGAAGCTGAGCTCCTCGAGGAGGCCCCGCGTCATGGTGCTGGGGAGGCGAACAGACCGGACCTCCATCCGTGTTCCCAATTGGAACCACGGTCGTTCCTCCAGCGACCAGACCTCCGGTTCCAGTGCCGGCAGCCGGGCCGCAACTGTTGGAAGATGCAGGTACAAGGTCCGAGGTTGGTGTGCCACATGCTCACGGGGCATGACAAGGCAGGCGGCCATAGAGCCTCCATCCCGGGTCGAGCCGAGCGCCCCATCCCAACACTGCCCCAAAATTACGCCCGCTGTGGGCAGCGCCCAAGACAGGCCAGGATACTAGCTGCCGGGCCTGCCGCTGCTGCGGGTCCATGCCTGCGGGATGGGTGTGCTACGTTCACAATCCCAGAGCTGCTTCCTGGAGGGACACCATGTTCCTCCATGGGACCACCGGGAAAAGGGTGAGCAGGGCTGCCATCCCGCAAGGCAACGCCACTGCCCACACCACCTTGCCCGCGTGGGCCACACCGTATCCCAGGGACGGAAGCCCACCACTCTGCGCGGCCTCCACCACATCGCGCAGTAGTTCTTCTTGGCAGGCTAAGTGGTTGAGGCGGATGGCCCCCGCCCAGGCAATTATCTCGAGGACCAGGAGCAAATCTTGGTGTACCCCCGATTGAACCGGGGGCTGTGGGTGGGCGAAGCAGCTCGCAGCTGCCCTCATGCATCACCCCTTAGCCCAATGCCGGCAGGTGTCCGTTCCACCTGCTTTGGGTTGCGCGGTTTCCGCAACCTCGGTTGCCTTCGGCCGCACACTTCGCGCCGCCGGGCTTCCCGTGCACTCGACCCTCGTCGTCATCCATGGGCACCACAACCTGTGCCCGTGGCGGGCGTTCCTCGCCCCATTCCTCCTCCCTTGCACCAGTGGCTGCTGGTGGGTCGCCGGCTGCAGCTAGGATCTGCACAAGAGCCGCCCCGACATGGGCTGCCACATCCAACTCATGCCCCCCTAGCCCCACTGGCTCGTCAAGGCCCTGACCCGCTACCTCCGACCTTGCCACCTCCAGCCCCTCGTGGCAGCATCACCCGGTGCGTCACTTCCTAGCACGTCCCTGGCCATACCCCCCTTCGTCAGAATGCGGTGCCTGTGCTCCCCGGCACGTGCAACCCGGCGCGCGACCACCACCACCACCAACTGGAGAGTCCTACCGCGGGCCGCGAGGTGATAACAGCTAGAGGTGGTTAGGCTGCCGACATGCGTCAAATGGTGCTAGCACAATTGGTGCAAAGTCATAGGCGCCCTGCGACACAGATTCATAGACATACCCACAACATATTTGGGCTCCATGGAGGGCCCCAGCTCACGGCCCAAAACTCGACGGTAAGAGCGTGCCGAAGGTTGCTTGTGGCGATTATGACGGCTCAACCCCAACTGTGATTCCAAGGTGGTGATGCACCATGCAGTGTGGACTGCACGCCAGAGGGTAAGTCCCCGGTGCAAGTGTTCCAGGCGGTTCCACCAAAAAGGTTGGCTCAGGAGGAAGGCCCTAAAAGACTCCTGCTTCTGACGTACCATGGCAGGCAGCCGGTTGTAGGCCACCGGCTCGACGTACACCGTGAGGGCAGCCCCCACGAGGGCATCACGGATGTGTTGAAATTGATCAGGCACTGACGCCGGCAAGGCTGAACCCATAACGTGCGCGAACGCCACGTTGTACTTATCCATGAGGCATTCCGGGTCCGGAGGGAAAAAGCGGAAACGCCGCCGATGCTCTAGAATGACTATGGGCTCAGGCGCTGCCACGTTGGGGATTTTGCACGGTGATGGGGCAGTGGTCCAAGGGAAAGTGTGCATTAGGGTGGGTTTCACCCCGCGCGGTGGGAAGGTGTGTAGAAATGAGGAAGAATCCAAAACGATGAAATACCACTGTGCTCCGATCCATGTGGGAAGCTCCACACGGGGGGGGAGGTACCCGTCGTACATTGGCTTATTTAAGAAAATCGGAAAAGAGGCGGCACATATCAGAAAAAGAGTGACAAAAGCGTGGTGCCCACCTAGTGTTGTGATTGATGTCTCCAAACACTACATGCAGATAGCACGTTGGCGCCAAAAAATGGGCCGTGGCCCATTGAAGGATGGCTTCATACGCTTCGGTTGGGCCACACGCCGGAAGATACAGACCAATGGCCAAGAGGGGGGTACCTAGCAAGCCGAACCATACGGCCACGCCTCTACCGTCCGCCCGGATGTCCACCCGGTGGAAAGCATAGTTGTCGGGGCACAAGGTGCAACACTATGCCGCCCCGGCTCCCACGCCCTGTGCACACCCGTACCTCGGCTACGCCCCGGCTTATCCGGTGCCTTATTCCGCTTACAGCCACTCCCCGGCGGCCCTGAGTCCCTCTTATGCCTCTCCGGGAAGTGATGCCCGGGGCCCCTCCGCCCCCTGCCATTTTTGCACCCACCCCCCCTTCCCAATACCCCGGGTAGCCCCCCGAAGTACCTCCCTCCCTTGAGCCCGGCTCCGAGCGGTGAATCTAGACCCCAATGAGCCCACATGAGTTAACTCCGGCCCCTTACATGCTGGCACCCCAAGATCGTGAACATGATATGGTGCGTCAGTCGTTGGCGGTGCTTCGCGAGTGTATGCACACGGTCCTGCAACACGCCGCACACCACACTTGGGGTCACATCTTTACCCCGGTGGGAAGTTTTTTAGGCGTGGTGGATGTTCCGGAGTAGTTTCACTTCTTGCAGTTCCTTCCCCCGTACCTCTTTTCTATCCATGCTTTGAAGGGGCCTTCCACGGATCTCCGTTCTACTTTGAATGCTGCCCGAGTGGGCATTCTTGTGCAGCTATTGGCTGAGCATCAAATGAATGCAACCTCGGCCACGGGGTCGGTTGTGTTCCCCCCCATTGCCACGGGTTCCGTCAGTGAGTGGCCTACGGCCTTGCTCACCAGATATGCTGTGTGCTTCAACGCGGCTTCTCCGCTCTCGGTCAGTTTTGATTCTATTCCTCACTTCGGGATACGTGAGAAAGCACCTCCGACGCTTGCCGCCGGGTGCGGTTCCGTCTGTAACCCGCCAGTGTGTTTTGTATCGCATGTATGCCCTCGACCGATGCATGGCGGTTTGGCAGTTCGCGATGCTCCAAAATTTACAAGCCGCCTTCGGCGGCGCCTGTGATGGACGTGGCATGCATTTCCTTTCCCTCAACGTCCAACAATCTCTGCGCCCCAAAGTTCGGGCCCTATCCTCACTTATTGAGTCTTCTTCTTTTCCGGACATCATTTCCCTTCAGGAAATCGGCGCGTTGCCTTAATCCTTTTCCATACTCTTTGTATGTGTCCTTTTTGAGCGTCAACTGTAAATGTCTAGGGGTGGCCATCGTGATCCAGCGTGATGACCGTTAGGGGAGTGGAGGCTGAGGGAGGATTAGGAATGCCGCGCCGTCCCTGCAAGCGGCTCATATGGGGCTGGCGGGGCCGCACGACATCGGGACAGAGTGCATCCGGCAATTACTGTCGGAGTCACAGAAAATCTGGCTCGCAGCACATAACACACTGCACGCGTCTACACACACAGCCCTCCCGGCTTGCATTACCCGTATGCAAGACCATCCTGGCCATTGCCTTTTGGTGACTACGCCTTCGGCAAGCCACACCAACCCACCCCACCCTAAACCAGGCCAGGCTAGGCCACGCCACACCACACTACACTACGCCACACGGCGCCAAGCCACGCCACACCATGGTCGGGCGGGCTGCCCACACACGCAAAGTGCATGTGCAGAATCAACGCGTGCTCCGGCCATGGGTGCACAAGCGAACACCCATGACGAACGTGCACGTAGCGACACCGCGGAGTGCGGCTGGGGAGTGCCTGCATAGCCGGCGGCCGCCAAGATGACTGCACCAGCGGAGGCCCCAAGGGGCTGCCTGGAACCCCCGGGGCCACATGGAAGCCCGGGCCAACACCTAAAGAGATGCAACCGAAAGCCCTCTGCCATGCCGCCGGACATGCAGGCACAGTTGAGCTGGGCCCTGTGTTTGTGGTCGGGGAGACTACGGGAACAACAACACCAATCCTAGCAGGGCAATTGGAACGCAACAGAGAACTATACTATAGCAGAAACCGATAAGGAAAGCAAGGAGCACAGCAACACTGCGTTCTCCCAGGTGGACTAGAGCTAAGATGGAACAGCGGAAAACTCTGCATGGCAAGTTCTGCTGCACTCTGTCCTCCTTAGGTGGACTTTTTGCACCATGCAACATCTACCCAGGGGTACCTCTGCATGCAAGCACTTCATGCCGCGCACGAACTATGGGGACATGAATAAGGACAGAGACAAGACTGGTGCAGCTGCCCTGCAACTTTCTACTTCACTGACTTTGCAGGGAAGTCAGTGGCCCGGGGCTGGCAGTGATCCCCTGAGCGTGACAGGGGTGTCCTCCCTCACTCACGCCACGCCACGCCACGCCACACCACGCCACGCCACGCCACGCCACGCCACACCACACCACACCACACCACACTACACCGCACTGCACCACACTGCACCACACCACACCACACCATGCTTAGCCACACCACGCCACGCCACACCACCATACACCGGAAGAAACACATCCTCACATCCATAACGTACTCGGTCATACCGGCCTCTTTGCTGGCATAGAATTCCTACTGACGCCCCTCCGGTAATCTCGTTGCAGTAAAACTCTGGATTGGCACCATCCCGAACGTCGATGCATGCCCCACGGTCCACGCTAAAGAGGAATGGTGAATGTTAGCAACAACACAATCTTTCAGCTCAACCAAAATGGGCGCTTTTGACCGCCAACTTGGGAATCCTCCATTTCCAGACGGCTAAATCCAACTGAATTTGGTCGAACGTAAGCAGACATGAATGCAGAAGAAACAACATGAGACTAGGTGCACTGTAAATGGTGGGGCAAGGACCAAAGGGGGGAAAATGATGTCACAGCCACAAGTAAAGGAACAAGAATAAAGAACAAGCATAACATCATACTAGGGATGTGCCCCATAAATGCAAAATGAAAAAACGATAGAACCCCCTGGTGGCAAACACCATGCCATGAGGTATATGACCATGGGGGGGAGGGGGTTCTTTGGGGAAGGAGGATCACGCAGCCAGACCCCCCAACCCACCGGCAAAGATCAGCCTGAACCTGAAAGCCACTGTGGAAAGGGATCCACCTAGTGCATTGGTGTTCACGAGGACTAATGGTTTGCACCCTGAGGCCTCATTCACGAAGAGTTTCGAGCCTTGGGGGTTTGGTATTTTGAGCGAGAATGATAGTTTTGCTATCGTGGGTCCCAGTTTCAGGGGCGCTATTTTGAGATATCATGAAGACAGAAGGCGAGCCTTGGCTCATTGTCGAGGTGAGGACAAGGCTGAAGAAGCTATAGAAATGATGGGGCCGGTCGCCTGCGGCGGACACAGCCCCCGTCGCACTCCCACGCGGCTACTGCACAGTGTCGTCCCTAGCGACGGATAATCCGCCGTAAATCCATGGTCAAAATTTTCAAATCCATCGTAAATCCATTAACCTGAAAACCATTAACCACCAGCTGCATTCCCCACCAAAACAAGCAAGAAGGTGCCAAAACAACTGAGCAGGGAGACAGGCCTGGCGACAAGATCTTTTGGGGGCGGGAGCCCTGGGGAACTGAGGAGGAACGACAATTTACCTACAGCGTACAAAAAGTCGTGGGCACAAACTTGACACCAGGAAAAAAAGGCAACAGTGTTGGGCAGGGGTATGCGTCAAAGAGTCCTATGCAGGGTAAACCCATCATGAACAATTTCAATCCAACGCAAATCCAGAGTCAACCCCCAAAATATACATCGCTAGGGACAGCGCTGCTAATGCAACCTGCTGGTGCTTCCGCTGGCCAACTGCAACGGAATGCGGCGATGGTTCACGACAGGAAATGTGCTGCCAGGCCCGGAATTGTCACGCCAACAACACGTGATGGAAATGCATGCATCGTCACGGTAGGTCACCAATGACACAACTTTCTTTCCAGTACCTTTTGCACAATGGTCATTTTAAATCCACAACAGGAAGTGGAGGGTGGGGGGTTTGCACAAAGGCACGACAGCAGACCGGCCAAAACATGCGGCACAGTGTTCCCATTCAACCAGTGCTCGAAGAGTGCCATGACAGCGAAGACAAAAACAGGCAAAACAGGGCACGTCTGTCAGCCATGCCTCGCCAACCGGCTCCCATTTCAGCCTTCTTCTGTTACGCAAGCAAATGTGGAGCCTGACCCGAAGCCGCCAAATCACAACAACAGGGGTGAGGCTTTTGCCAAAGGCCAGCACAGTGCATAACACCTGCCCATCACCGCAGAAAATGTCTTCTTGTTCATGATCTGGTTGTGAGCAAATCGGCAGGACACGTCTGCACCTTGAACGAGGACGCTCTGCCGCTCCCCGGCAGAAATGGTGTTGCAGAAAAATCCGGGATGACCTGAGCTTTCCACCTTCACAGAGTACCTGCGTAGTCCAAGGCACATATGACAGCCTGGTCACGCACCAACACACCAATATTTCAGGCAGCAGCACACAAAGAACAATGGGGTCAGATGTCCATGGACACCATTACAAATCGCTGTCAGCTTGGTCAACAGCGATTGGCAGTCACACAGGGGCCTTGTGCACAGATGTCATACACACCAAACCAATGGCTGGCAGAACAACTCACTGGGATCCCAACGCACAGTCGATGCAACCTATAATCCGAATGATTTTGGCACAAGCTTCTGCACAACATATTGGCAACAGTGTGAGGATGCCACTGTTTCTCATGAGGAAATTTTGGGTACCCTGCATAATTTGTTCATTTTTCAGAATTGGCACGCAATTTGTCGCGCCAGAATTTGCTGTTACAGATTTTCCTAGACAGGGAATATCCGCTGTCCTGGTAAATGTTAAACCAGAAGTGTCAACCAGCAAACCTATTCTACCTTGATTATTCTCCTAGCACAGGAGGCAGGCAACAAGAGAGGGTGCAGCAGCAGTGCAGGTTGCCTAGCTCGCCTTTAGAACCTTCAGTATTTCTACTGAGGGGGCAGTTTTTGAGACACAGAGGGCCGGAAGTGGAAGGCATTTGCAAGAGTTTGAAACCATTTGGCTACTTTATTGACTTCCGAAAGGAAAACAGGAGCGAAGTCACCATGGTATTGATTGCCTGTCAGGGGATGGGGGCAGACACCCAGAGGGGCATCTAATCGCGCTGTTTTTGCGGCATCCCTCAGACTCAAGACATGACTAGTAGCGGCAGAGCTGTCACCTGGCTGGTCTTTCAATGAGCCCAAAACTCGTCGCTGGACACAGTGATTGGAAGAAAGGCAGGCACTTGTGGACAGCGCAAGGGGCATGCAGACATCAAGGTGTACTTCAGCACCTTTCCGACATAGATGGGAAACTAATTATCATTAACCAAATCCTCTGGCATGGCACAAGAGAGCAAAGGCACGGCCTCAACGGTACCTGTGTGAATCCTGGAAAACACAACACAACTTACACAGAAAAGTTTCCCGCAGAAGTTGTTCAACGGAAATTCTGGGTTGTGTATTTCCCCCTGCCCCTGTACCCCCCCCCCCCCCCGGTTGTCCAAGCACGGCCAAGGTCAGAAAAACCACGGTCACGTGAGTGCAACACAAAAAGACACTACACATAGAAAACCTGCCTGTTCCCCAAACCAAGCACAATTCTCACAAACATGGCACCAGAGCACGATGTGTAGGCAAAATTCTGCATGCTCCTCGTGTAGTTACTGCCCATCAACAGGTGTGGAATAAAAGCCCTTTCCAACCTTGCGCTTCATCTTAAACAGTTGCACATGCTTCCCCTTTAGGGCAGGCTTTGGAGCAGGCCTGGCTGCAGGTTGCGCCGCCCTCGTGTTGGTGAGGCCTCCGAACCTGCCTCTGATGTTGATGGGGATGGGCTGTGAATTGGGAAGCAACAGCGATGAAAAGGGGCATGATGCTCAAGCTCATGCCCATTCCTCATGTACTTCAAATGAATGAAGTCATCCCCACGAGTAGAAGGACCAACAATGGTGGCAGGCGCATGCTCACCGCCGGATCGGATGTACGTGACGCCCAAGCCAGCAATAGCAAATTTATTCATGGCTGGAAACCACAGCAAAACAGATAGCCTTGGGTTGCAGTACCAATCAGAATGTTGTTGTGAGCAACCATCACAAACATGACCCAGCCCCTCTTTCCCTCTACAATCAGCACACAATCACCAAGCGTTGAATTTCTGAGCATAAAAACCATGGTCAGAAAAAACCATCAAAACAACGGTCACACAGGGTCTTTGTGCTTGGACAAGCCCGTGCTTGGACGGGGGGGGGGGGGGGGAGGTCTGTTTGTTGCTGCTGCTCCATTCATCAGGTCTCCATTTCTTTCTGTGCTGACGGACTTAGGGGCACACATCGGAGCATGCTGTTGGCGTTGCATGTACGCTTGCATCTCCGGACAAGAGTCTGTGAAGGGTTGAGGGTGGAGAACGTGATGAAATCCAAAATAAAAAAAGGAATCTTTGTGCCAAAGCACAATGCATCACAGTGGGTCGAAGAGTCAGTCAAGGTTGATGGCAAGAGAATGGAAGGGGACACCGCAGCAGCGCAGCAGTGAGAAGAACATGACGATCCAGCGCACTGTGTTCACACAGCTATTTATCCCAGAGGATCCCATCACCAGCCAGATAACACAAATGCTTGAGAGGGACTGCACACCTTTTCGAGTCCATGATCTTGTTTTCGTAGTACAAACCTCCGGCCTGTCCACTGACAGTCACGGACTTCACAACACAACTGTGAACTGTGGGTGTGGCTTGGCCCTTGACCTGCAAAGCCAGGCAACCGGCACAGAAAGGGGCCGTTGGGCTGTGTGTGATTCCGGGGCAATGCGCATGGCATATTGATGATGTGCAACTCGTTCCCACAGTTGTAACTTTTGCTTCAGGAGTTTGATGAGTTTGGTGAGTTTGGCCAGTAGCCTTTTGGTCTGTATACTGATGGCCAAGGGGGGCAACTCCTCGTTTCTGGACGCCAACTACCCCCCCAACTAACTGTTGGCCAGACGCCCCCTAGGGGGAGTGGGGGGGGGGGGGGGGCATTGGAGGGGGGGTTCAGGGAGGGGCAATGGGGGGGGGGTCTAGGAGGGGCTTGGGGGGGGGGTCTAGGAGGGGCTTGGTGGGGGGGGCCTCCGGGAGGGTCGGTTGCCGGGGGGGGTCCACGTGGGGCGATTTGGGGTGGTGAGGGGGGGGGGGGGTCCAGGTGGGGCGATTTGGGGTGGTGGGGGGGGGGGTCCAGGTGGGGCGATATGGGGTGGGGGGGGGGGGGGCACAGGCTCCCCTTACCTCCCCTTGCCCTTCCTCTAACTATTCCATCACCATAAACCTAACCCTAATCTTTGCAGCCAGCTGGTTTGGCCATGCCAGCCATGTTGATTGAACAAGATCCCCCAAATTTCATTCATGGCTGCTTTTGCCACATCATTGCTCTCCATTTCGGACCCCAACAGCCACTCTAACCCTAGCCTAGGGCAGGTACCTATGGCAGCGACTACTACCACCGGCCTTGCATATGGTAGCACGCCGCCCCACGATCCTCATCTTGGCTGAGGCGCAGTACAGGGCGGGCCCGGAGGATCCCCTGTTCTTGGACTACATGCGGCACATAGTGCTCCCCCCGATGGGAAGACGGGGGCAGGCCTCGATGCGTATGTCCGCTCCGGGACCACCACCCCTGCTACTCTACTTTCGGATAACGAAGCTACCAATGCTCTCCTGATGGAGGTGCTCACCCCGTGGGGGAAGCACCATGTGCTGGCGGCCCATGCCCCCCAAATGAATTTTGGCTTTGAGCCCTACGTAAGGTGGTGGGCAGAGATCTGGTGCGAGGTGACCCGCATGGTTGACCTGACGTCGGTTTTGGTGGTCGCACACACCTACTCGGCGGCTCGGCGAGCTGACAAAGGGACTCCACGCCCTGACGACAAGGGCTATCGAACGTTCCTGGGTGCCTTCAACCTCAGGGACTTGGTGGACCTGCACCCGGTCCCCACTGAATCATAATCGTGTTTCCAGGGGGGCGCACGCTCACGCATCGACACGGTTGCATCTTGGCGCGCAGTAAACTCCCCTCGGTGGGGCGGTACACCGCGGCAGCCCAGAGCATGCTGGGCCGCTCCGTAGCGGTGGTGCATGTCCTCAAGCGAAGTTCAGTGGTGCTCGGAGAGGCTCAACGCCAGTAGAGCCTCCGGGAGATCAAACGGCGGTTCATCCGGCGATCCCGGGAGACCCGATACCTCCGGTGCACCCCGGAACAATGGAGGGCAGTCCAACGGCGCAGCCGGGGACCTCCAGGGGATATTGCGGAGATTCCCTTGGACAGCAAGGCACTGCTAAAACCCAATCAGCTGTGCATATCAGCCCGATGCGGCTTTAGGGCCACAAGAACCGTATTAGGGATGACCCGATACGCCGGGCTCATTTCCAGCGCTATCTGCATCTCCTACCTCAACACGCCCCGCCGGCTAGGATTGACTATGTCCAGCCTCGCCACCTTTGGCAGATGCACGGGGGGGGGCGACCCCTCGGTTTTGGACGCCAACTAACCCCCCAACTAACTGTTGGCCGGAGGCCCCTTGGGGGGGGGGGGGGGGGGGGGGGGGGGGCATCTGAGGGGGGGTTCAGGGAGGGCGAATGGGGGGGGGTCTAGGAGGGGCTGGGGGGGGGCTCCGGGAGGGTCGGTTGGGGGGGGGTCCAAGTGGGGCAATTAGGGGTGGTGGTGGGGGGGGGGGTCCAGGTTGGGCGATTTGGGGTGTTGGGGGAGGGGGGGGGCACAGGCTCCCCTTACCTCCTCTTGCCCTCCCTCTAACCATACCATCACCATAAACCCAACCCTAACCTTTGCAGCCAGTTGGTTTGGCCATGCCAGCCATGTTGATTGGGCTGAACAAGATCCCCCCAATTTCGTTCATGGCTGCTTTTGCCACATCATTGCTCTCCATTTTGGACCCCAACACTCACTCTGACCCTAGCCTAGGGTGAGAGCCAGGGCTAGGGTTAGGGCTAGGGTTAGGGTTAGGGTTAGGTGTAGGGATAGGAGTAGGCTGAGGGTTGGAGGTGGGTGTTGGAGTCAACGCTGGGTTTAAGGATAGTGTTGGGGTGCAAATTGGACAAAATTTTCCTTAGGGCACCTTTGGTGCTCATGTAGCATCGGGCGCCTTCGCCGCCCATGGACGCCTGAGGGCGACACCTTTGGCAACTAACTGTTGGCCGAAGGCCCCTAGGGGGGGGGGGGGGGGGGGCAAGGGGTAGTTGGCGTCCCAGGACCCGCGGAGTCGCCCCCCCCCCCCGTGGGCAGATGCAGCCGGGCAAGGCCCGGGGGCCGGACCTCCGCCCACTCGAGGCGGACGTCTGCATCAACATCTCCTGGTGCTGTCACCTCGTGGAGGCGAACCAATATGCCCTGTGCGCCGTCATGCACAGCACCCCGGTGTGCTGCACAGTCGGCAAGCTCAGTCGGGTCACGCTGCTCCTCAAGCATCCCGACCAGCCGGTCCGGGAGGCAAACCCTCAGGGTATCACCATCTCCTCCCACATCTCCAAGCTTCAGCCTACGGCTTTCTATGCTCTGGCAACCACGTTTGGGGGCACGTGCCTCGTTGGAGGTAGGCGGGGGGTGTGTCCCTCCGGGAGGTGGTCCGTACGCTGGACCTCGCCATGGTTGAGCGCCGGATAGTGGATGTCCTCATCACCGACCTCGCCGAATTTTTTGAAGTCATCGCCCAAGACGTCCACCCCATCGTGGGAGCCCGTGTGGGCCTAGGAGACACCAGCCACTTGGCCACCCACACGGAGGGCTTCTCGTATGCCTTGCCCCTGGACCCCTGGCAGTCGGTTACTCTGGCGCAGCTCCTGGGTACCCCCATGGGTACAACCCAGGGAGTCCATGCAGGGGCCACGGCGGCTCTCCCCTTTGTGCGGTTCATGGACATTGCACACCGCGCGTGCCCGGTACAGCCTCTTCGCTTCCCGGGGCTCATGTGGGTGTATGACACGATTGCCATCGTGGAACGTGGTGATACCCGCCCCATCCAGGGTGGCCTGCTGGAGTAGCGGACGTTCTACCAGGGTATCCTACGGGCGGATGTCCTTGACCGCAAGAGGCAGCACTGGTCTACCTTCGATCCCCAACCGTTGCGCTCGCCGACCCCAGAGGCCATAGCCCCGCACATGGGCCGCGCGTGGGTGACAGATAGCCCGGAGGAGCGGGAGGAAGCGTTGGCCGTTTCTCGCAAGATCCCGCCCTCCCAGGTCCTCGGGTATATGGGGACCGACATTTTCCCCCCAGGCACGCCCACAGCGGCTTGAACAGCCCCCCTTAACCTGCCGGAAGCGCGGGCGGCCATTCCAAAACAGTTGCGCCCCCAGCGGCTCCCCCCCGGACGCCGCCATGATGGTGCTCATGGCGAAGCTCCCGAGCAAGCTGCTCCCCCTGGCCAACGTCTACCGCCCCACGGGCCAGGTGCACGCAGCGAATGACGCCCTGATGGTCAAGGGGTACAAGCACATGATGGGTACCTCCCGCTATCCCACACAGACGCCCAGTGTGCCACGCCCCCAGGGCCGGGCCCGATCCTCCCGCTCGTGGCACGTCGCGGTTGTCCGGGAGTGGGTCCCTTATAGTGCTTGCGCGAAGGAGGAATTTCGCGCATCCCAAGCCTACACAGTGCAAACTCACGAAGCGCTTAGGGGAGCCTGCCCTGCCGTACTTACCCTGGGGCAATACACCCACCATCCGCAGTTTTCCCACCTCATCCACACGTCTTCAGCGGGTGGTGGACGAGGTTATCCTGCCGATGTGGGTGCCGGGCCACTGCTCGGGAACCACCCCTATACTGGCGCGGGGCCCCGGCGGGCCAAGAGCGGGGCAATGGCAGCCCGTGCCCCCCGGGTGGAGGTGTAAGACACCCAGTACGGTGGCGTCACGCAAGTGGTCGTCCCCCGCAACATCTACGAGACGGTGCAGGCTCCGGGGTACCACTACCTGGGGGAGCTGTACACTGTATACCACCGGGTCGCCAGGGATCGGGCCCTGAAGGAAAGAGCGCCCAAACGCAAGGGTATCTCCGGTCTCAAGGCGTGGCTTGCCCGCCACCATACCGTCCTGGAGCCCCTCCTACGGGCACTCGCGCCGCAGTGGCAGCCCTCTGCCCAGGATTGGGTCCCGAGCGCTATACCTGCATAACCCGCGGAGGCAGTCATCAAGGGACGGGTGGCGAAGACCACAAGGCAGGAGACCGTGCACCACAGGGGGTATGCGGTCAAGGTTATTACTGCCATGAATAACGCCATGGAGGCCGAGAACTTGGCGCCGGAGCTCGGGGTGTGCTACGAGCCCCCAGATACACTGCCTAGTGACACCAGGTTGCATCGCCTCCCGGTGGCCCTTCTGAATGTGTAGGTGCACGTGAATGTACCTCTGCACGCCCGGCTGTGGAATGACCACCAGCATGTGCTCCTACACCATCTCCAGGGCATGGGAGTACACGCAACCACCATCGTATGGCTGTCGGAGCAGCTGACGGCGGCGTACTGGCAGTGGGCGCAAATGTTACCTGCCCCCCTGGTTAAAGTAACCACAACGGTGCCGCAGTGGCCATGGATTGCCATCACTGGCAAAATTCAAGTACCCCGCGGAGTGCGTGGCGCACAGGTGCCCAGGGCAACTGTACAAGGGGCCCGTATACTACTCGCTCAGCACAGTGGGTATGGTGCCGGCCGAACTCCACCCGGCCGTGAAGACCCTCCGCTAGCACCACGGGGACCTAGCCCTTATGGCGCCGCACGGCCTGGCAACCGACCCCCCCCAGTCATGGCCCCTAACACTGCGCCACGGATTTGCTTTCATGACCTGCCGAAACTGGCCACCCTCCGCGGAACTATCGCCGCAGTGGATGCTTGGAAGGCACCGGCGGGCATGGCTATGGCACGAGTTGCCCACCTTCGTGCCATGTGGGCATGAAGCCTACCGGGTCCACGTTGCCTCCGGAGTGGGCACCTCCCAGGAAGGGGAGGCCGTGGCCCTCTTGTCTTGCGTCCGGCGGCTGGCCGGGTAGCCGGGCGTGTAATGGCTCGAGATGGACTCCGAAGCAGCGGTGGGAGCCCTTCGTATTTATAAAGAGGGGGGCCATTATGGGGATGGCATACACCACCTGTATGCCACGGTCCTAGAGGGCCGCCGCCTATCCCCAGCCTCGGCCATAAATGTGGTCACCACGCGGTCGCACTGGATCATGGACCTCGACGTCCAAGCAGATGCGGCGACGTAGGAGGCACCGGAGGTGAGCCTCATATGGCTCCTCATCCCGCCCCTTCTCCTGTCTACCTCCGTTAAGCTACGGGGACTGGTGCCAACTTTTTCCCACAGCGCTGCGCGACTGGGTGCTGGATCAAACCTCCATTACGGCGCGGGTCAGATAGAAGGCTCAATTGGGGGAGAAATACGCACCGGGCAGTGGCCTCCCCCGCAACCGGTTTGACAGTGAGCAGCCACACCATATATCGGCGCACCACATGGACAACATCCCAACGATGGCTGTCGTGGCGCATGCATGGTCTCACCATAACACAACGCTGGACGCCACGTGCCTCCTCTGCGGGGCACGGCCAGAATCGGCGCCCCACCTTTGGGCCTGCTCGGGCCAGCCCCACAAGTGGAGGTCCGCTCGCCGGCGACTGGTGGAGTGGTTAGATTAGACGGTGGCGATTCGGGCGGTGTTGGTGCGCAACGAACTGTGGGAGCCGGCTTTCCTGGAACACTAGGCGGTTGGGTTGCGCACCCCCTCCTTGCAGCGGGCCCACATGAAATGCTCTGGGCCCCGCACATAGCGGACTGAGTGCATACACCACGTCATCCAGGACTCCATCAGAGTCTGGTACGCCCCCACCTAGGCGCGTGCCACGTTGCTGAAGGCCCACCTGGGTCCAAAAAGCACGATGGCGTGGGTGTTGTAGCAGTTGCGCCTGCACCAGCTGGGGGAGAGAAAGGGAGTCCAGCAGGACCTTTTGGGCTGATAGCAGTCTCCTGGGGGTGGGCTCAAGGTCTCCCCTTATTCCCTGCTTCCAACGACATCCTACACACTTACGCACAGCGTGGACGCTACACACACACATCTCTCCCGTTTACCTGTACCCGTGGGTAGACATCCCGCCCCTTGCCTTTTGGCAATGGCACCTGCGACCGGCAACCGCCATACAGCACAACCCCACGGACCACAACCCCACACACCGCAACACCATTGGGCAGGGGGAGGGGGGGGGGGGGGTTGGCATTGCAAAGGGAGGAGCACCACACCTGGTAACATGCCTATGCTCACATAACGGCTCAATCAATCAAATCAAATCAATACACATATGGTACAGACAACCTGCAAAAAGAAAAAGGCATACCCTCTCTCACCTTAACCGCTAGGGCAAGGGGAGGACACAAGAAGGAGGAAGGAGCAGTGTGTGTGGGAGGAGATGGGTGTGTGGGGTTGCCAATATCATTGTTTGTGAGCGCGTGTGTTTGTGTGTGAGTGTGTGTGTTTGGCTATGTGTGTGTGTGTGTGTGTGTGAGGAGGCCGAGGTGCATCGCCAAGATGCGTAGGGGGAGGGGGGGGGGGACCCCTAGGGCCAAACTGCCAGCTCCAACTAACCCACAAACTAACCCCACGACCAACCCCAAGATTAACCCCAACCCCAATCAGCACCCTAACCACACTAACCCCAGAGCCGGAACCCCAAGCGTGTGACGACGGGGTCCCATGAGGCATGAGGGTCCGTCTAAGGACCCAATAGGCCAAGATGGCCACGGAGAAAACATGTGAATGAAGGTATGTTTCATGTGTTATGGTGCATTTATAGAGAGTGTTAATTTGCGCAAAAAATTGGTAGCTTTTGGCCCGTTAATATTAATAGCGGTGATGTGTTATTTTTCAATTTGTGAAAAAGTTTTTGCAATTCAAATTAACTATCTTGGTTTTAATATAGCTCTCTAGGGAATACTAAGATTCCCCCCTAACCTCTTGACATGTACAGCTCACACATACACAGTACACAAAACCAACACTGATGCCTGCTCCTTCACTGGCGGTAGACTCGTGTGCCGTGGATCTAGGATACACTTCTCCATGATTGTATCAATGGTGTTCCTGAAGTGTGCGTAAGTATCCGGGCGGGTGGGTGGGCCCAAAAATCTTTAAAAGATTCTATAGTGATAGTGCATATGAGTGGTATTATGGGGTGAATCCTGTGATTCGCCTATAGGCGAATCCCATGATTGACCCCTAACCTCCTGACAGGTACAGCTCACACATACACAGTACACAAAACCAACACTGATGCTTGCTCCTTCACTGGCGCGCCAGGCCCGAAGGGCACCGTGGGTCATCTCTGTCTCCCACTCATGCTGGGCTCTCGTGGCTCCACATATATGGGCGTGCCTGTCACCGACTCCCACTCTGCTGCCTCATCCATCCCACTTGCGAGGGGATCTCCCTTTTATATACCCTGGGTATGGTCCTGCTCCGCCTGTACCACGTGTCCTCCCTCCCCTCCTCTCTCCAGCCCACTCCTTCCTTACTCTGATACATGAGCGCCATAGACGGTCCGTGCAGGAGTGACACTCATCCGCGTGCCAGTCTCGCCTCAGCCTGAGTCCTTCTGTTCCAGATCATCCTTCACAAGCTTGAAAACATCTTTGATGAGGTCCGCTTTGCCATTGAGGGTGACTCTTTGCACTGCTGTGGCATGGTGGGTGAAGGACATCGTCAGCCTGACTCCTGGTGCCAGTCTCAGCTCGTGGCGGACGAGGTAAAGGTGGCGTTGGGTTTGGTCCTTGCCCTTCTCAGCAGGCTCGACCTGTGCCATTGCATACTGCGCTCTGGTGCGGCGCGTGATCCAGCCACAGAAAGTCTGCCAGGCGTTGTGGAGGTCAAGGTTGAGGCGGCACATAAGTGGGGTGCGTTGTGCGGGGAGCTGCACCTTGTGCAGAGTTTTGGGTCGGTCCGACTGTAGCAGGGGGGGGGGGGGGGACAATCCTCGCATGAGCGATGGCATGAGTGCCCCCTCTTTCACTGTAGCAGGCCCCGACAACATGTCTGAGTGGGGCGACCATCATGAGGAGGAGTTCCATGACGAGGGGAAAGTGGGGTCGAAGCGCCCACGAGGATCACGGGGCCCGGAAGGCAAGCTGGCGCAGAAAGCGCGCACGCTGCGAGGGAGAGCGGAGAGAGCGTAAGGGCACCTGAATGCAGAACAGCCCAGATACCGCCTGGGGGCGATGACCGAACAATCCTTCGAGTTGGTGCTGTGCCGGCCAGTGCCAGAACGGGTTGCCCTGGTGATGCTTGCTGGTGTCAGGTCGGGCAAACGGGATACAACATCAGCAGGCATGCGCGCAGCACCTATCCAGATAACATTCAAGACCATGCCCGTGTGCCACAACAAGTTCCAAAGAGCACGGAGTATCTTCACTTGCGTACATGCCCTCGTCGACGCCCTCATATTGGCTGCACTGTAGCAAGCTGCTGTGTTGTCCACAAACAATCAGACCCTGTGCCACTTCTGGGTCACCGCAAACCTACAGGCATGTAGGACACCGCTGAGCTCTGCCTGTTGCTGGTTCTTTGCCGGGATCTTTCGCGTTCGCATGACTCCATTGCGTCCAGAGAGACCCAGGCGGTACCCACCAGAAATCTCTGCTGCATCCACTGACAGGATCGGCGCAAAGCCAAAATGCCCAGGCATTGGGTCAACCGTGGCTGGCACATACGATATCGCCAGCGCATCGAACAGTGCCGATAACAGGGCCGGGCTCGGGCGGTGATGAAATCGATGACGTCCCCAACGGAACCTATGCCACCCCTGCAGAAACAGGGTGACCCCTTTTCGTGGTCCAAATGCCCATTGCATTTTTCCCGTGACCCGTTCCGCCACCTTTGGAGACATAGGCGAGCAGGCCGTTTTGATGGCAATCCCCAAGCACTTTGTGAGCATTTTGTCGGTGTTCCGCACCTCCCCTTTGGCCACGTCGAACATCTTTCCCAGCCACAAGACATTCTGATGTGGCTCGAGTTAGGATTTTGTGGAGATGCGCAGGCCCTTTGCCGTCAAGAAACCCGCCAGCCGATGGCCCAGGCTGTTCATGCACTCCCTGTCACGTGACAGGATCAGGACATCATCCAAATAATGGAAACGGTAGATATCAAGCCTCTCCGCGTGGTTGTCAAAGAACTCCTTCAACAGCGCTGCCAATGTGTCCTGTGCCAGTACCGGGGAAAACTTCCACCCAAACGGGAGGCAGTGGAAGTGCGCCCCCTGTATGCGAAACAGTCCCCTATGTTCAGCTGGGAGTTGCAGGCTCCAGTAGAAGTTGGATATGTCCAAGGTAATGCCCCACAACGGTGCTCCACGGTGTATCTCCCGTTGGATGGTCCGAAAGACCGTGTGAATCGACGGAAGCTTGACCTTGCGTAGCGATACCTTCGAGCGGTCGTTCAGATTTCGCATGTCAACGATGAAGGAGCACTTCACATCATTTTTGGGTTTAACGAAGCCGACACATTGTCCGTGAGGTCCTCCCACTCAAGGGCACCGAAACACGTGGGGTCCCGGCACAGGAACCCATCATCCACCAGCACTCCAATCATGCGCCTGGTGTGCAACGACGGCTGACATACATCGAATCTCCCACAATCTGGCCCCGACTTCCAACTCCGTATATCCCAGATGAGGCGCGTTGGGACATTCGCGTTCCACACATCTAAAGGGATGTCCAGGCTGCCCTTCTCTCCAAGCTCTAATTAAACACTATCCAAAGGCCATTTGACTAGTGACCAGTAACTTGTTTATTTTGGTGAAAATTTGTTGTTTTTTTACCGTTTTTTTAAACAAATTGTTTGCAAAAATGATCATTCCGCAGCTGCTTGCCTCCTTATACCCATTCCTTTCATTGCAGGTTCATAGGACACAACTTTGTTCCATGTGGCGGGTACCATTGAGGTCTGTATAATTCTCTACTACATGTTTAGATATGGCGTATGCCTTCAACTTTGGTACAAAACAAATCCCATGCTGTTTATTTTTGGATGTTCCCAATCCTTGTTTATTTATGGGACCTTCAATCAAATGTTTAATTTTGGGACCTTCATTCAAATGTTTATTTTTGGGACCTTCATTCAACTGAAATGATTTTTCCGCTGTGCCTTGTTTTTTTTTTTTCCGCTGTTTGCGCTTGCATCTGAATAATAATATTGGCTCATCCCTTCCTGTAATCCATACCCTGCACATGAAACAAGAGCACAACATAAACATGCGGAACATCTTTGTATTTGTTTATGTGCGCGGGCTCCACTGCCCCACTGCGCGGGGGGCCTGAGAAGCAAAGGCAGATCCACAGTCCCGGGATGTGCAGCAGCATATTGCATACTAGAGATGCTGCACACTACTCACACTGCTGCACACATACGCAAACAAACCTGCAGGTTCCGCCGCCTTTTGATTATCATCGGAGTCCTCCAGATTGTACGCCAGCATCTGCTCATAACATTCTTGGTGTCCACAGGGAGGTGGTTCCATGAGCTTCACCAACTCCTTGTTCCCAAAATGCGGTGGGATCCTTCGGAGTTTCCCTGCAAAGAGCAAAACGGGCAGGAATGCACTGTACTGCACAACATCCAGCATAAAAAACAGAACACATAGAAACACCTCGTTCGTGAGTGCAGAAAGCAAAGCATCTCTTTGTTCTTTGTGGACTGCCTTGCTCAGGTGTACCTCACGCAAACCAAGGACAACAATCACCTAGCACCGCTTCATACGGCGCAAGGCATCCCCTTCCACATGACTGAGGGGACCAGCGCGGTGCACAATCCTGTACACGGTCCTGAATAGGGCCAGGATGCCCTATAGCACATGAGAGGGCAAGGTTTCAATAACCGACGTCACCCGACCACCTGATTGCCACAAGGCCAAGGACACAGCGTGTGAGCCCGACCGCTGGTGGTGCTTAAGGGTGCACAACATGAAGTTTGAAGTACCTTGCACAAAGGGAACAGAGTGGCCAAGTTGAGGGTACTGTTGACATGCAATGCACCACATCTTGTCCGTAGTAGCCTCATACCTTAGCCAAGACCGGGTAAGAAGCCACTCCCTTCTGAACTGCCGTTTCTTGGGGGAAGGGGGGTCAGACGGCCGGCACCTCTCAACACAGGAGGTGCAAATACCATCTGTGGTGCACCCTAGACACACGCGGAAATGACACGTCTGGCATTCCACATCAGGCGTGGACACTTCCTGTCCACAGGCACGGCAGGTGCACGAGAAGCAATGCACGGTTGATCCAACCAGGGTCATGCACGCCTCATCAACCACCTTGTGGCACCTCTGACAAGAATACTTGGTGCCACAAATGTTTGCACCACAACATGCACACCTTACCGGAACAAGAAGAAAAGGACTTAGGGAGGGGGTGGCACGTGAGGACGACGGAGGTGGGGCAGCCCATGCGCCTGAACTAGACGCCGGCTTCTTGAGGGTGAAGGCCCAGCCATCGCGCGTGCCATCCGAGTTGGCGGCGCGCATGACTTGGGTGTGGGCCAACTTCGTCAATGACCCACCGTCGGGGGAGTGTAGGTACCGGAGGGCAGCCGCGGCATCGCCGAAATGCATCCAATCGGCACCCTCGGGAGCGACCGGACCGAGGCGGCGCATCCATACATCACCACCCATCCCGAGATGCGAGATAGGAAAAGAGGGTCTCAAGGGTGAACAAACAAGAAGACGAGAGATGATAATTCTTCTGACACAATGGACAAACATAGGAAACAGCAAAGTTCAAGCTTTGTCTATCTATTTATGGTAATGCGCACGGACATGCGGTGAATTAGAAGCGAGAACTTTGTTTATTTTGTGTTGAAGCTTGTTGTTCTAATGTGGATGTACAAATGCAATCCGTCACAAAGTGTCAAGAGGCACATTTCCCTAACCTCTTTGTTGTAAGCGAACGAGATGGCGTTTATGTTTATTTAAATTTAAATGACACCTACCGGAAATGACAACTTGCAGGCGAATGGCACAACAAGGCAACCCAAAACCTTCCCCAATGCATGCAACAATATGTGAAAACACCAATAAACATCAATAAACATCGATAAACAGCGATTCTCGCCCCAAAACGGGCGTTTTCTGAAAAATAAACGCGTAAACGCGTTTATTTTGAATTTGACAAGCGACTTGAATAGCAGTTATTTAGAGCCTGCTTCTCTCCAAGGCCCGCAGCAATCATTCTTTCTGAGATACCTCCCGACAGGCCCTCCCCATCATACCCGTCGTAGTCCTGACCCAGCAAGTCCCAGTTGAGCTCATGCAGATCCCCCATGTGGGGTAGGATCGTTTCCAGGTGTGCCTGCCCACCGTCCAAATCTCTGAGGCGCTCCCGCGCTCGGAGGATCACCGCAAGCGCGGCCCGAAAAAGCTCATTCCGCGGGATATCCGAGACCCGCTCGACCCGTCTCGAAGCCGACCACGCACATGCCGGCGCCCGCCTATATGTGACCCACGCTCCTGCCGTACTTCCTCCTCCAACTCCCATGAGATATTTTAACCTTCGCGGCTTGTGCTGCCTGCCCACCTCGTTGCCGGGTGATGCCTGTCTCGATTTCCCACCCCCCCCCCCTGCCCCACAGGCCGTCCGGCCAGCCGCCCCCTCACGCGCTGTGTCTCCTCTTTCCCCTCCTGCCATCGCCCTTCCGAGGTGAGGGGCTATCTGAGGATGGCGTTCCCCTCAGGGATGTCGTAGGCCTCAGGGGCCCAGAACTCCGTACACCGCCTGGTTGCCGTTCCCGCAATCCATGGCCTCCCCTTGAGGTAACTAGGGGGGGTAGGCGTTGTGAATGGGTGCCGGATGCGCCCTGGGTGCGGGCAGTTGGTGTAGGCCATTGCCGTTCTTGTGCTCATCCACCTGAACCACACCTTGATGCTAGGGATCTTGCCTCCAGCCTTGTACATGGTCGCTGGGCCCAGGCGTCGCCATGCATGCCACCTGAGGTCCTTCCACTTGGATCCATGCAAAAGGGCCGCCATGACATTCTGCAGTTTGTCCTCAGAGACCAGTCGCTGGAACTTGTCCAGGTTCCGGCATCTTCGTGCAATCCAGGCGCAGAACTGCAACCATTTGAGGGCCACTCCTAAAACCGTACGGGTAATCCAAGCCCTGTGGACTTTGCGGTCATAAGACCTCCGTCGTTCCTGCCAGAACCCCCAACCTGTGGAAGCTGATGCTGGCCACCTCACCGACTTTGAGGCCCAGCAGCGTTGAAAGTACCGCGAGTCCCACCACACACCACTGCAGCTCTGAATCCGCTTGGTGTGCCATGATCTGCAGAGCCTCAAAGCTGCCCCACTCCTTTGTTAACTTCTCTTCCAGTCGCTGTGCTGCCTTGAATGTCCTCCGAAGCCGTTTTGGGACCGGCTCGCTGAGCACCCCCATGGTGTATGCCATGGCCGCCGCATTGAGGATTGTTTTGACCGAACTGCTGCCTTTTCCCTCTCGAATGGCATCACACACGACGTGCTCCACGACCTTGTATGGTCCCCACTCCGGCCGGGCCATATGCGTCTGTCGGAGTCGTCGCACTCCTGTCTTGTACGTGCCCAGCGATGTCGTGCTACAGGAGTTTGCGAGGACTTGCCAGGTGCTTCCCAGGACCCGATCCTTGTTGTCCGCCTGGGCTCGACACAATGCGGCATATGCCCGTCGGTATGCCGGCCATTCCCTGGGGATCTCGTCGTCTTCACTCTCCGCCTCCACTTCCCCTTCATGCCAAAGGAAACTGTTTGGGTTGTCCTCCGCCATGCCCCCCCCCTCCCCCCCTTTCCGGGTGAAGTCAGTTCTCGCAGTCCCATATCCAGTGGCTGTCTCCACATTCTCCACAAGGCCCCGGGGGGCCCTTTGCCACGTCATATGCGCTGTCGCCTCTCGCAGTGCAGTAGTACGTGATGTTCTCCAACTCCGCGAACCTGAATCTCCCTTTTCGGGTGGCTTCAATCCATGTGCGGGCTCCCAATCTTTCCAACTCCTTGGCAGACCTCGCCGTAACCCGGGATTGTGGTTGCTTCCCGGTGCCCTTATGTGAGCCACCGGTCACACTGTGGCCCTCGCTGGGGTACTTCTCTTTATAGTTGTCCTTGGAGACCAGCATCACCTCCCACAGCTCCTTTGCCAGCGTCTCCCCTTTGTCCTCCTCGTTGGACTCCAGGAGTTTCTTCAGTGAAGCCGTCGTCTCACGCATCCATTTGGCATTTCCTGGAGCCTCAACAAACTCGTCCAGCCCTGCAGGGGTCAGGGGTCTCATGATTTTTGCCCTCCGCTTGTGCTCCAGTCTCACTTTGAGCGCCTCCATCTGTTTGGAGATCTCCTACTCCTCCGGGTCTACAGATGCGTCTGGCTTCCCCACATCTAATGCATCTGCTGATACCAGGTTCAGCTCGTGGCCTTCATGGATGATGATCCACTTGAAGTTGTCGAAGAGGGCCAGTGCTCCCATTGCCTTGAGCACGAATTCGGGGTCTTCTGGCTTTCGGGTCTCCGGGATGCCCTCAGCAAACTCTCGGATGGCTAGGCAGTGCTTGGCTGCCAGCTGTGCCGCCTCCATTCCCGCCTTCGCGATTTCGGCACTGGAGCAGAGCTTCTCAAAAGTGCTCCACTGCGACTCCAGAAACGACTTCATGCGAGCCCGGATGTCGTCGCTGACCGCCAGCTCCGTCTCCTTTTTCGCCTTGAACTCCCGTGTCTGGACCTCAATTGTGCATCGACAGCAGCTCTCATAGCCAGCAATGGCGTGGAGGAGTTTGAGTGGATCTTCTTCCCAGCCACAGGCCACCGTGAGGTCCTGCAGCCATTTGTCGTGGTCCACCCCCGCGTCTCTGATGCGCTGCATGATTTCCGTTGCCGCTCTCGCCAAATGGTCTGCGGGGAGGGTGCTCTGGTAGACCTCGAACTGGCCCTTGGAGACGAAGTCTTTGAAGGTGAGGGACTCCATGCTGATGGCTGACATTTTGTATGGATCTCCTTACTTGGCCTGACGGGCCTGAGAACCCAAAAATCTTTAAAAGATTCTATAGTGATAGTGCATATGAGTGGTATTATGGGGTGAAGCCTTTGATTCGCCTAAAGGCGAATCCCTTGATACACTACATGATAGTATTACTAATTTTGTGTGCAAGTGAGGACACAATCAATAGCCCTTTTTTAAGGGTTGGGACAGATTGGATGTTGCCTGCTGCGTTTGTAACAAATTTGTAGTTTCCTTCAATAGGTGTTACTAGTGCATTGAAGGAGGAGATGAGCATTTTCACCGACGACGATGTCCACGAAACAAAAGTATCTTTCCACATTTACGAAGACATGTTAGAATGGCATGCTTTGCATTGGAGGCTGTGCACCTTGCAATGTGGCTTGCTTAAGCCACCTCTTTCGTGCCAATGCACTTGGCAATATTGTTTGGTTGGCAAGGCATATTCGTGGGCATGCTTGGGGGCATGCCAAGGAGCGATGGGACCAATCTAAAAAGGGATATGCCAACACCGGCATGGTATTGGCCTGGTCAAATACTTGCGGCATATTGGTGGCTTGCCACCGCAAATTGATAAGTGTCTAGGCCAGGCTTTGCTTGAACAGATGCTTAGCATGTTGCTGGTGATATGATTTCATGGCTTGGCCGCAAGGTCCGGCCCAAGGAGCTTATACAAACATGCTAGCTTCCAAGCTCGAATCAGCCTGTACAAACAGGCCGGCATTAAGCTAGCCAAAGCAGGTGCTTATCATGCGGCGCCTGCGGCGCACAATTTAGGTCGTTATCCCGGAACGCTCTCAATGTAGTGGTACATACACACATGTGCTTTTTATGTAATGCATACCCCTTTACACCTTACCTTTTGTGAATATTTTTAATTTTTTGGGTCATTCCTCCCCACAAGTGGTTCGTGTATTATCATCCCCAATATGGAATGGGCCCCCATCGTCTCTGGCTGATGAGAGCCGGCAAAGCCCTCTTGCGCTGGCGATGGGGACCGGGGCGGGAAGGGGGTCACCGCTTTGGGCCCTCATGAGCCTCCAAGGATAAGGTAGCACGGGGGTGGTTTCCAGCAACAACCAGTGCACCGGAGGCAATCTACGGAACTGTGCTAGCTGAAATCTATGGCGGCGGCTTTGAGCCGCTGAGCGGGCAAGACAAGGCGCTATACAAATGTTGTTGAAGATCCCGCCCTGGAGCTAAGCACCAGCTCGATGTGGTGGTGCTTTAAGGGCGAACGCCGATGGCTATGTAGTGCGTTCATACCGCACGTGGGACTCCCTACCAAGCGTTGCATGTTGAGCCACGGCCCTAGTCTCTGCTCTGTAGCACGTGTTGCAAATCCCCTGGGCATGAAAATTCTGTAGCCCTTGACAACTCATAAGATCTTTTTGAGTGTTGGTTGTAAAATGCAAGGTGCAATTCTAAGCGAGGGCAAGAAAGCCCCAACGGCGAAAAAAAAGCTTTTGGACATCTGGTGCCGCACACCGCTTGGAAAACCAAGGGCGTCCGCTAATAGGAAAAAGTGCTTGGACATTCGGATGGGCAAGGGTGGTTGGGAAATGTGCTTGCAAGGTTGCATGTAGGGTTGCTGAGTGGGCTAGGCTGGGATTAGTGCTTGGAACACGGGGTGGGCAGGGAGGTTGGGGAAAGTGCTTGGAACTTTGATCGGCGGGGGTGGTTGGCAAACGAGCTTGCGAGGTAGCATGCGAGGTTGCCAGGTGGGGTGAGGTAGCACGGAAAACGTGTTCGAGATGTTCCTACCAAGAGTTGCTTGGGAAAAGTAGTTCCAACATTACCACGGAACACCGTCACGTGGAAGTTGTTGTTGTCTACATGGGCGAACTGAGATCGGTTGTGAATACCAAAGAAAACTTGTACCAATAACCTTGACCGAATATACATCTCAAGGGAAGCATATTTGTTACATGTCAAGAGTGATGGTGTCACCAAATCAACCCACACAAATCTTTTCCGTTGTGGAGTACGTTTCTTGGACGGTGCACACTCTAGCTGATCCATAAACTTCATTTTTCCCACTGTGAAATGATTAGTGAACGGGGGGGGGGGGGGGGCGAAAAAAATAATAACTCAAGCCTGCCTGTCTCGTCACCCACAGCCACAACGACGCAACAACAACCTCTCGAAATGATGGTGGTTGCGGCGGAGATTGGGTTGGGTGCCTATAGTGATGAATACAAGGCCTTTGGAAAGCCCTTGGATGGGAGGGGGGAGGGCTTGGAACGGTGTTTCCAGATCCCCACCCCCTAGGAAGGGGCACTCCAAGGGCAATCGGCCAATGAAACCCATCTCCTTTTGCCCCCCCTCCTCACAATGTTAACTGGGTCCGAAGATTACATGTGTTTCGATGGATGGATGGAGTATTTCTTGAACGTCTTTGAATAGATGTTGTTCCTTCCCAAAGGCCACCCGGTGGATGTTGCTACTTCTTGGGCCGGTTTGCATGATCGTTCTTAATTCCTCGTTGTGTCTTGACACATGCAGCTAGAGAACAACGAAGGCAAGGTGTTTGTGCTAACAATGCTAATGGCGACATGGGCTGGCAACCTTGAAAAGTGCCACGCATTTGACGCAAGATTGCAGCCACAACAACCATATCACTCGGCGTGCACCTACCCATAGTACCCATGAAATTGGCTATCCGTGTCTCCATATGCTTGGTGGCCCATTTGTACGGGCAAATCCCGGCCAAGACGCTGGCCAATTTGTACAAGCCAACGGGGTGTTACCATGAGGCTTAGTCGCCAAGTTGGATTGTCGGTGATACGCTAGACTTTTTGGGAGTGCTTACTGCACGCCGAAGCCGCAAAGGTAAGAGGCTGTGCTATGAGCACTACTTAATTCGTGATAGGGTGTTGACAATAATTTGTTGTCTTGAGTGCATTTCTGCTTCCCTGCGTGTTTTTTGCCTACCTCCGGTTTCAGGCCGGGTTTGGGCTGCTAAAGAGGTCAACAGGGCGTGGGCCTAGGGGATGTGCTTTCCTTGACGTGCCCTACCCATGACTGGCAGTGGTTCTACTCTTAGTTGGGGGGGACTTAGGAAGGGACTGAAGGTGTAGACCCTATACGGATACCCCCCCCCTCGCCAAAGAAAAAGAAACCAAAATGTACCCATGATGAAAAAAAATTGCAAGAGTCGGGCACAACGGGGAGGGGGGGGGGTTGAAAAAGATGCACACCGGCTGGCAAAATGTGAAGCCAGTAAGGAGGGGGAAAATTGTCGTGGTTGAAGGAAATAGAGTTGAAAACGTCCAAGGTTCAGGGGGTATCTCCGGGTTCAGAGTGAGAATTAAAGAAAATGCATGGTATGGTAGTGGCATTGAACGCATGGGGAATGGCCCCGGAATGAGTGTAGCATTGGAGGTCCTGGTGGGTGGTTCATTAAAAGGGGTAAATCTGCTTTAGCTTGGCAGCTCACAGCTCACAGCTACCAGTGCAAATCAGCCGCTATCTAGAGGTTCTGCTATTTGGGCAGTGTGCTCTTTTTCTTAGACCGTGGTGCGCAAATGGCGTCCCTTGGCCGTGCCGTCCACTTTGTGCGTCTTCCTCATACGTTGGTTGTTTGTGCAGAATGTTCGTTCCTTTCGGGAGTGGGATCTAGGTTGTGTCGTTAGACACATGGCCCATGAGAACCTCTTGGACTGTGCGAGCATTCCTTTATCCCACACTTCTCCGCTCTTGTTGCAAATGTCACAAATCTTTCCAAATCTGTCGAAAGGCTTCTTGTGCTAACACTTGGCGTCTTTCTAATGTATTGTTTCCTTGTGCAGAAGGTTCGTTCTTTTGAGGACTACGACGGGATGTGGGCTTTGTCGTTAGACACATGGCCCCGTGACAACCTCTCTGACTGTGTGTTACCACCCACCTCCGTGCTCTCGTCACAGATCTCAAAAAATCTTCCAAATCTCATGAATAGCTTCTTGTACTGACATGTGTGCATCCGATCCTCGCTTCCCTCCCATGACCATCATAGACAGGTGGCGTGACCACCACGTGTCAAGTGAAAGGTGGCGGTACCCCTTTGGCAAGGACCTGCCCGCATCGCAGCTCCCGGACAGCAAGGCGTTTGGCGTGCGCTGCTCGGGTGCCTAGCATACGGTTTCGGTGCTGTACGGCAAAATCGTGCCGGAATCTCATGAACCAAATTTGATGAATAGCTTCTTCTGCTGACATGTGTGCATCTGACCCTCGCTTCCCTCCCATGACCGTCATAGCTAGTTGGCATGACCACCACGTGTCAAGTGAGAGGTGGCGGTACCCCTGTGGCAAGGACCTGCCTGCATCGCAGCTCCCGGACAGCAAGGCGTTTGGCATCCGCTGCTCGGGTGCCTAGCATACGGTTTCGGTGCTGTACGGCAAAGTCGTGACGGACTTGTTTCCGGGCAAAGTCCGCTCAGACACCGCATTACTGAACATGCCCGTCCACGTAGCCTGGCATCCGCGTTTCCTAAGGGGTGTCCGGCTAGTAGCCACATTGGCTCCAGCTAGGACAGGAGTTGTAGTAGACCTTGCACGTGCGAACCCAGTCTTGGCCCATGATGAGAGCTCCATATAGCACCTATACAGAGGAGTGCATCCCATGCCGTGATATGCAAGAGGGTACTATCGCGACACTTGTACAGGTGACCAGACTCGCTGCGGTGATATGTAGAGGGGTGTACACGCTTCTAGATAACACCCCACCACTTGCGCAGGCTAGTACACCCCCTCTGGTGATACAAAGCCGGGTTTGCACCCTTCTACATATCACCACAGCTATTTTGTAGGGGAGTACACCACTTGCGGTGACTTGTAGAAGGGCCTACACCCTTCTGGGTATCATCGCATCACTTGTACTGGGCAATGCACCCCTTACGGTGATGCGTAGAGGGATCAACAAGCTTCTATATGTCACGGTAGCAATGGTACATGGGAATAGACCACCTGCGGTGATGCATAGAGGGCACACATCATTGTACGTATCACTGCAGTAGTTGTACCGGGCAATATACCCCCTGTGGTGATATGTAGCAGGTCTACACCCTTCCACATATCACCACCACACTTGTACAACGCTGTACACCCCGTGCGGTGAGATATGGAAGGGTCTACCTCGTTGTACATATCACCGCTGCACTTATATAGGGCACTACACCCCTTGCAGTAATGCGTAGAAGGGTCTACACCCTTCTATATATCAACACAACACTTGTATAGGGGAATAGACCCCCTCCGATGAGATGTAGCAGGGTCTAAACTCTACTATACATCACCGTAGCACTTGTACAAGGGACTGCATCCCGTGCGGTGATATGTAGAAGGGTCTGCATGCTTCTACATATCACCATAGTGCCTGTATAGGATTGTACACGCCTTGCGGTGAAATTTGGCAGGGCCTACACCCTTCTATTGTATTGGTGAGTGAGCCCTCTGCGGTGATATGTAGAAGGGGGTACACCTTTTTATATAGTACTGCAACATTTCTACAGCAGCAGTGGCCCTGCGGTGATGTGTAGAAGCTTCTACTCCCTTCTATATATCACTGAGGACGTGGTACATGGGAGTACACCCCGTGGGGTAATATATTGAAGGGTACACACCCTTCTACATATCTCTACACCGTTTGTATGGTGGACAAGACCCCTTGCAATGATATGTAGAAGGGTCTACACCGTCCTACTTATGATTGCGGCACCTCTAGAAGGGAGCACAACCTTTGCGTTGAAACGTAGCAAGGTCTACACCGTTCTATATATCACCGCAACATTTCTAAGGGGGATTAGGCCGCTGCGGCCATGTATAGAAGGGTCTACACCCTTCTATATATCACCGCCGCAACTTGCACACGGGACTACACCGCCTGCAATGAAAAGCAGGGTCATCACCGCACCGCTTGTATGGCGCACCACACCCCATGCGCTGATTTGTAGAAAGCTCAGCACCATTCTATATATCACCGCAGCGGTTGTACAGGGTACTACGCCCCTCCGGTGCTATATAGAAGGGTCTGCACCCGTCTATAACTCACGCTACACTTGTTCAGAGGATTACACTCCCTTGTGTGATGTGTAAAAGTGTATGTACCCTTCTATCCATCACCGCAGCACTTTTACTGGACAGTACACTACAAGGGGTGATATTTAGAAGGGTCTTCACCCTTCTCTAGATTAGCACAACACTTGTACAGGAGAGTACACCACGTGCGGGGATAGGTACAATGGTTCAAACCCTTCCATATTTCACCGCGGCTCTTTTATGGGGGCATACACTACATGCGGTGATACGAAGAGGGGTATACATCGTTCTATCTATCTATCTGCGGCACTTATATACGGGAGCACACCGCTTGCAATGGTCTGCAGGGGAGTCTACACCATTTCGATATATCATTGCACCACTTGTATAGGGGGCCCCACCCCCTCCGCAGATATGTAGAAGGGTCGGAACCCTCCTATACATGATCATAGCCGTGGTACATAGGACGAGACGCCTTATAGTGTTATGCAGAAGGGTGTACCGCCATCTACACCCTACCACGTCACTAGTACAAGGGAGTAAACCCCCTACATATTTAAAATGGTCTGCACCCCACACCCTTCCGCATACAGGGGAGTACACGCCTCGCGGTGATATGCAGCAGGTAAGGTCTACATCTTTTATATTAGAGGGCGGCTTCTACAAGGGACTAGGCCCGTGCAATGACGTACAGAAGGGTCGACACCCTTAGATATATCGCGACGGAATCGGTACATGGCATTCTACCCCTTGCGGTGATGTGCAGAAGGGTCTACACCCTTGTGCATATCACAGCACCAGTTATATAGTGGACCAGGCCCCTTGCGGTGATGAGCTACATATCACGGCAAAACTTGTAGAGGGGAATGCACCCTTTGCGGTCAAATATACCAGGGTCTACACCCTTCTATTTATCACCGCACCGCTTGTACAAGGGAGTACACCGTGCGGTGATGTGCACAAGGGTCTACACCCTTCGATATAGCACTGCAACGCTTCTACAGGGCACTAGGGCCCGGTGGTTATGTATAGAAGATTTTACACCCTTCTAAATATTACCGCGGGGACTTGTACACGGTAGTACACCGCGCGAACTTGTACACGGCTGTACACCCCCTACGGTGATATGAAAAAGGGTCTACAGCCTTCTACGTATCACTACATCACTTGTATAGTGTACGCAGCCCCTTGACGTGATATGTAGAAGGGGCCACACCCTTGTACATATGACCGCGGCACTTGTAGAGGGGAATACAGCCTTTGCGGTGAAAAGTAGCTCTATCTACTGCCTTCTATTCATCACCGCAGCTCTTGTACAAGGGAGTACACCGCATCCAGTGGTGTCTAAAAGAGTCTACACCCTTCCATATAGTACCGCGGCACTTACTACAGGAACTAAGCCCTTGCGGCCGTGTGTAGAAGCGCCTACACCCTTCTCTATATAACCGCGGGAACTTGAACAGGGGGGTACACCTCCTACGGTGATGTATATAGAAGGGGCTAGACCCTTCTATATATCACCGCAGCACTTGTATAGGGGACTAGACCCCCTCAAGCAATACGTAGAAGAGTCTACACCCTTCCATATTTTACCACACCACTCCTGCAACGGACCCCGTGCCACGATATGTAGTAGGGCCTATACCATTCTATATATCCCTGCAACATTTCTACAAGGGACTAGACCCCTGCGGTAATGTATAGAAGGGGCTATGCCCTTCGCTATATCACTGCAGCACTTGCACCGGGGGTCACACCCGGTGCGGTGATATTCATCAGGGTATACACCATTCTATATATCGGGACTGCACTTGCTCAAGGGAGTGGACCGTACAGTGCTGTCTAGAATCAACTACACCCTTCTATATATCACCGTAACATTTATAGAGGTGAGTACACCCGCTTTGGTGATATGTAGAGGGGTCTACTGCCTTCTATGTATCATCACAACACTTGTACGGGGACTAGACACGTTGTAGTGATATGTAGAAGTGTTTAAACCCTTGTAGAAATCTTAGGCCACGCGAACTACCCACTCCCCACCCCCCTTGGGCTACGAGGGGCCATGCTAGCCCACGTAAAAACCACCTAAAAATGGGATATGAATTTCTTTACACGGGGACGCCTTGCAACTGGTGAGGAGAAATGAAGTCTTTATATTTCAAAAAATTGTATTCTCATGCAATCACATCCAAGGGAGTGCCACACAATAACCATGCACAACTATCCAGAAAGACTGCACTTGAACCCACTTTTTGGAATACATCAACAATTTTGAGTGTACCACACATATGGAACCTGCACCACTGCCCTGCATGATAAGAAACAAGAAGTCATAGCCCTGATGGTCACACACACCAGGTTTGAGTGTGCAAAAACTGTCAACCGACAGTCACTGAAATCCATTCATCATAAATGAGGTCTCTATTTACAAACGTAGGGACCCCTGGACAAAATTTTTGCCAAATCCTGCAAAACGCCTGAAATGCAATATGTAATCTGCAAAAACAACAAACCTGGACGAAATTTTTGCCACCTCAACTGAAACAGAAAAAACTAGGTATCAAAATGGCAACAACACCTGCAGAGACAACAGAGGACAAAGGAGCCAGGTTTAAAGATGAAATACACACAATACGCAGGCCACAATAGACATAACAGACAATCTACCGCCTCTTGCGCAAGCCAATAGCCCTCCTTGCATTGGCATGTGGTGCCTGTTGCTGTGTTGGGCATCCACATCGGGGTTGGAAGTAGCAGCAGCAGTACTAGATGCCTGGGTCCATGGGGAGGGGGTAAAATGGGCTGCAAAGGCACTCATTGCCTTGTTGGACGCCGACCTTGCTGAAGGCTGGGGGGTGGCCTGCGTTGGTGTGCCATTGGCACTGGGCCTTGTTTTTTTTACCTTAGGTGGCGTGTCATCAGCCCCCCCCCCCCCAACCCGCTCGCTTGGCCGGGGGGCGCTTCTGCGGTTCAACACCCTCTTCCTCTTGTGAGGGGGCCTTCTCTTCTTGCTCAACATACCTCAATCCGGAACAAGCCACAGGAAACCAATCTTCACGGTCATCACGGGTCCTATCCTAGTTAACGGGCTCCAAAAAGTCGAAGTTTGACACACCAGCCCTCAGATGAGCAAGAAAGGCCTCTGGCACGGCTTTGTCTTCACAAAAATACGCTACATCAATGTTAAAGGGGAACATACTACGCACACACAGTGCTGCGACAAGATCTGGTTGGCTATGACCATGACAGCAAATAAAACAATAAAAGCGGGAGATCCAAAAGCTGTACGAAATATAGTCTGGCTCTGAGCTAGACAACAAATAACACCGGCAATTTAGTCCGAACCTTGTGTACTCTGTCCCACTTCCACATCTTCATCAAGCATCTCGAGCGACCGGTCACCATGAACCTCTTCAGGCCCATTAGTGGCACTCTCCACATAATTGAAATCTTCAACTGGTGCAGGCGCAGGGATTGGGGGGGGGGGGGGGGCAGGTGGAGCAGGGGCACGGGGGCTCATGCAGGCTGCGCACGGCGGGCTTGCTTGGGTGGAGCTTTTGGGGTATTGGCACCTACTGTGTTAATATTCTGGTACTGCACATTGTATTGCAGCCGATCCATATCAGAAAGTTTTTGAGCATAGCTGTTGAGAAATTTGTCCACACCAGTTGGTATTCATGTTCTTGCAAAGAGACACCTAAGGCTATGCTTAAGCAATTTGACAAAATCTTCATTTTTAACCTTAGTATGGGACAACACTCCTGGAAAAGGCATGGCAGGGGCTTCATCAGGGCGTCTCACCATATATGCGTGATGTTGTACAACAGGAACAGGCAACGAGCCAGGTGATAGATTCTGAATGAACCGGCGGACATTTTTGGAGCACTTTTCAACGGACTTTTGGGTCAAAACACCCGCACAAATTTTTTGCCCCTGTCGTGTGGGCGGAAGAGTTAGAAAAATGTCAGATGTTTGTTGCACCAACTGCGCATTGCCAACCTCCTTTGACCTCATGAGTAGACATCTCAACATTGCCTCGCCAGACTCCTAAGAAAACGGACAGCCAAGTGCGTGGTTGTGCCGGTAAGACCAAAACAACACTGCCAAACTATTGGTATGCACGTACTCGGTAGTCAAAAACTTGTCATAACATATTATATGCATTAGTAGAACAGCACTCATTGCAATACATTCCTTAGGAGCACGGTGGAAGAGGCTGTCCGACCATTCCAATTGCATTCCCGAACAAGAACACCCAGGGCAAGCAGTGCCGGACAATATGAATACAACAACGCTTTTAGACCTGGAAGGCATCCGAGACCAACCGTTTGCACATCAGTTAGACCTGTATCATTGTCAAAGAGAACCGGTGTCGTACTATCCAACCGAACCTTGTTGGCAACACTGGCAAAAAGCAGCCCAACAATTGTTTTCTCCATGTGACGCAACTTCACTTAAAGTGGTACCAAAGGTCCGAACCTTGCTCGAGAAATTTAACAATTGGTATAAATGCTGTGTAGGTCATTTCCACCGAGTACTTGTATGGGTGCCAGGTTCTATACATTAATGGGTGTCCCAATAAAAATTGGTCTACGTGCCAAGGAGCGGAGCTAGCTTCGTAAGAGATCTTCAACAATGCATAGAAAATCTTCATGTCAATCAGAAATGGCACAATCGGTCTTGTCTTGAGATGCAAATATTCTACTCCCCTAACAAATTCAAGTAACTCCAGATGGGTGCCACACTTCAATTTTGACAACAAAAAAGGCCCCGAGTTGAGGGACACAGCTCTAGTACGAGCCAAATCCCGCGGTGCCCGAACCAAGGTTCTCATCAAAGGCCCATCTGGTACTGTACTCCTTTGTAGAAGCAACCCGACACAGCGGACAAGATAGGCAACAATTGCAGGGACTGTGTGTGCAACAGCTTCCAAATCGGGCAGACCGGGAGTTGTGGTAGCTCAGTAGTGGGCAAAACAACGATTGCAGTCACATTCATGCTCTTATGAGGGTTGTGGGGGTCCACCCGACTAATGTAGCGACGGTAATACCACATTGCGATTTGCTAAATGTCAAATGACCCCCAGAGATGCCCCGCCTGGGCAGTAGCCACCACTAGATTGTAGGTGTGTTGCTCGTGTATTCCCCTGCCATGGCCAGCTTGCATGTGAGATACTGAATCATAGTGCTCCGATATGAAGCCCCCTTGGACGTCTCGGCATGTGGATATGTGAGGATCCTTACGACGTTATACTATGAGAACGGTTGCTTCTGCATTACAATCTACCATCTTGGTGGATGCACATGATCGCAGAGGACACGCACATCCACCAGAGTGCACCTACTCTTTGTATTTGTTGGCAAATGAAGTGCTAACTGCAACGGGGGCCGGGTTCTGCCTTTGTTCCGTGCCGGTCGCATCACAGCCTTTAAGGTAGTAGCCCGTGGAGCACCCACGGCTCTTTGAAGAAGGTAAATATTGATCATTTTGAAGGCATCACGCACAAATCTCTGCAACACCAACAGCCACAGCATAACTCAATGAAACCCAACAAAGGTAACACAACACGGTGTGTGAAGCTGACAGCAAACTAGTCTAATACCACATATGTACGAATTGCGTAAGCAAAAGGGAGCAATGCAATTGGGGGTGATGTGAATGGGAACAATGAAACAGCGGGGGGGGGGGGGCTGGCAAAAATTTTGTCTGGAACCAATCAAAGTCCTTATGGAGTATAGATTTTGAGGAAAGGGGAAGGGCTGGCCTAAATTTGTTCCAGCTTGATAAAATGCTTCAAATGTGCATACCTTTTTTGCTATTCACCGTAACATGGCAGAAATTTTGCCAAAAATAGTCCTAATGGCAAATAGAGACATAAAATTTGGCATTGCAGCTGTGCACGCACAGAACACGCAAAAAACACATATTCTTAATGCACCATCTGGTAACGTAGCGACGGCAACACAAAAACACATGTACAAAAATGACACAACCAAAATGTAAGAAAGTGCACATAAGGGGGTCCTAACAGGTCGGTAGTTTGCGTGTCCTAAGTAGATTACCGTACATCTTGTACGGGGGCGTGCATCTCTTACGGTGATACACAGCATGGTTCAGATCCTTCTCTACATAAGTTCATCACTTGCACAAAGAAGTACATCACCTACGGTGATATGTGGATGGGTCTCACCCTTCACCGCATATCACCACCGCACGTGTACAAGGTAGTATGGCAATATGTAGAAGCGTGTGCAGATTTCTTCGTCCAGGGGGTCCTCTCCCCTCATGAAAAGTAGGGGCTTCTGTGGGGTAGCGTACTCGGCGTTCTCCACTTCCTCCACGCACGTCTGCACGAAGAAGGCGTCATGCCCGGTTTCGTCATCAGAGTGTATTGAGCTGGGTAGCTCGGATAGCCCACACTCTGAGACTACATCAGGATTACGTACATGGCAGGGGGTGTTAGGGGCAGCATCGTCAGACACGACGTACTCGTCTCCCCCAGGAGTAGTTTCCACGGCGTCTCGAGCACGGAGTCGGTCTTTCAGGACATCTAGGGTGTAGCCGCTGCTCTCACGTTGAATTTCCTGGACCATAGCAGGGTCTAGATCCTCCTAGGGTACTGGGGTCAGGTCCCCGTCCACAACGCTTAGCAGGCTCCCCCATTGTGGTTTACCAATAGGCGTCTTACGGCCCAGAGGCACGTAGATGGCGTCGTCGGGCAGCTGGATGGAGGTGAGCGTCAGGTTCTCCAATAGAGTACGCAAGTACTCATTTCCCCCATGGGCTCCCCAGTCGGGGAAACACAGGACCATACGGGAACGTTCCAAGGCCACCTTGGTCAAGACCTTCCCCTATTCAATGAACCTGGGGTTCCCGTAGGCCATCCCGAAAGAGGGCAAGTAAAATTTGTAGCACCAATTTTGCCCTTTGCTGCAATAGAGGTCCACGACGTGCTGCTTGTCACTGGCAAACAACTCCACGTTCAGGTATTCCCTGGAGTATCCCAACTCCTTTAGACCTTGGTCCAGGACACCCCCAAGGAGCTGATAGTCCTCCGTTTTGGAGGCGACCATCATGGCAGAGGGCTCCTTTTTGCATACCCTCGGGTAGCTTGACGTGTGCTCAGACTGCTCCAGTTGTACAGATTCCCGTCCATCACCATGATCCACATGAAGGACATAGGGTGCTTGCAGCGTGAGGGATAGAATCTGGGAGTGCTCGGTGAAGAAGTCAGTCCCCAGAACGAAGTCGAAGGCTTCGGTATCCATCACATAGAACCGGTGGGCAATGCTGCTAGATCCCATAGGCACGTCGACCTCGCAGTCCCCACAACTGTGCACCACGTGGCCATCCCCCATGCGAATGGCTGCGGTAGGCATGATGTTCTTCAGGTCCCCACAGGGTAAATTTTTCTTGGCCAAAATTGATATAGTAGCCCGAGTATCCGGTACCCCCAGGTATTCTCGTCCCCCAAGACGGATACGTACCCAGAACACCAGGTCTCTAGATCCCCCAGAGCGTCCCTGTCAAAACTCCGCGGGACAGGTCACATCAAACCCCTTCTGGCGCAGTTTTCGCGCCATCCGCATGAAGCGGGAACGTTTACGGGGGTTACACTCGTCCCCATCTTCATTGCCACGCTTGGTTCCTTGTTCTTGTTGAGCTTGCGTCTGGCAACGGGTCGTAGGCCCCGGGTTTTGCTGCCCTCCACAGGGCTCAGGATTGGTCCCCCCCGGCGTAGGGTTGGGGTTTCGCCCGTACCTGTCCTGGTTCTTGTCCTTGTTCTTGTCCTGTCAGGGCCTCCGCGTCCTCCACCTTTGCCTTGCACTTAGCCTTGGCCTTTGCCTCATCCCTGAGACTTGCCCTTGCCTTTCTCGCCATTGCTCTTGCCTCCGGCGCTTACACCGCCATTCTGGGCCTCGCTCTTCAGCTTGGCGGACAAGCGCTGTTGTGGTAGCACTCATCCTTGTAGTGCTTGCGCTTGACACAGAAGGCACAGGTGATAGTGCACCTAGAGTGGTCAGGCATCTTAGCCTTCCCACCGGTGTTGGTCTCCTGCTTCTTGCCCTGGACCCCGAAGCACTCATGCTGATAGCAGTCCGGGGAATGCACGAGGCCGCCCTGCTTGTCTCTGGCGTCACACCAGAAGAGGTCTTGCACATTGCTCATGTACCGAGCATTCTTAGGGGTAGTCCCTTGTCCAGGTCGAGGTCCTTGATACCCCCGGCCATGGTTCCCGGAGTTGCCTCCTCCGGGGCGGTAGGCGTTGAGGTGCTGGTCTCCTTCTCCAGCGCCACCTCCAATAGAAGTACAGACAAGTCGTCGTAGGTGAGGGTTCTTGCCTTGCGCTCCGCTGTTGCGCGACACTCATCCCAAACGTCTCGTGGGATCACCAACCACAAAAGCAGCTCGTCGCTGCCGTAAGATCCGGGCGTCAGTCGCCCTACCCAATGGTCCAAGTCGGCCAGTAGTTCAGAGATACGCGCAGCCTTGGGGTTGTTGGGCAACATGGCGAGGTTCTGGATCTCGGACCGGATGGATAGGTCGGTCTCGTAGGAGGGATACTGCCTCTCAAGGGCAACCAACACATCGGCGAATGTGGCGGACTTAGTAACGATCTGCTTGACTTGCTTCTCCGGGTACTTGGTCTTGCAACATTGCAAGAGTAGGTCACACTTCACCCGCCCACTAGCGTGGGTCTAGCCGGTCATCCTCAGGAACCGACCAAAACTCTCTGCGAACTCGCTGAGGTCCTTCCCAGTGAACTCGGGCAGGTTCACCACAATCTTAGAGGTGGCAATAGCCTTTGCCTCCTTGGAGCGGCGCCCCTCGTGGCGCCTGCCCTTCCTCTTCTTCTTCTTCTTTTTGTCACTCGGGTTCTCGGGGTCCTCAGGATCATTACACATATGACCACGGTAGTTGCATAGCGGTGCACACCCCATGCGGTGATACTTAGGAGGGTCTACAACGTTCCATATATGACATGTAGAAGGGTTTACATCCTTTTGTGTATCGTTTCACCACTTTCACACGGGACTACACCCGGTCCGGTGAGAGAAAGAAGGGTCTACACCCCTCTACATATCACCTGAGGGGCCACTAGAAAAAAATTCGCGCGGTTTTTTTCTCGTACCCCCCCCCCCCCGGAGTCTAGGCTCTTCAATGAATGACCGCGCCCCTCGTACAAGGCAGTAAACCCCCTGCGGTGATTCATTGAAGGGTCTAGTCCATTCAATGAATCAACGCAACCCTTGTACACTTAGGCCACGCAAACTGCCCACCTTCACGGAAGCATAGGTGGCAGACCAGCATCTTCGTCTGGTGCTGGTACCAGCACCAGATGGGGGGGTCTGTGGGCTCATTTTGATGGTGTCTTATTGTAGGCACAAAAACAGGGCCTTTTTGGGGGGTCTCAAACACGTTTCTTTCATTTTCATCTATTGAACCCAGTTCCCATTTCCTGGATTGAAGGTGTGATATGGGAGGAAAAGCACATGTAGGGCTTATTGCACCATGTAAACAGGAAGCTGTAAAATCACGCTGTTCTGGACCCCCCCTCAACTGTGGACACGAACAAGCACGCTGACACGGTGTCTCTATTTCCACATTGGGAACTTCGAATCGTATGCTTTGTAATACACTAGTAGTATCATATGCACATACACAACCATACATAGGAGTCACCGCTGCGAAGTATATGCAAAATTCACCTGGAAATTGTTGTACCTGAAAGACAGGGCTGTTTACATGAAAATCCAGCTGAGCAGCTGGGGCCAGCACCAACACCTGGAAAATGGCAATGACAACAAGCAATTGGGCAAACAGTAGCTGGTGCCAGCACTTCCTGAGGAAAACAAAGAAATAGTAGGTGCAAACCAAGCAGAGGTATTGTGAGTGCTGTGTAACAACAAAACCAACGGACAAATGCATGACTGTGCAAGACGAACACTGACAGCGTTGTAGCGCAAAGCACTGGACCAGTCTTTATGGGATCAAAAAACATGATTACTTCTTTGCTGCAGCAGCCCTGTTGATCCGGGCAATCCAATTGGTAAATCCAAGTCGTTTGGGTTTCACAGTGTCAGCAGGATCACCAGCGGCGCCTTCACTGTTGGACCTCTCCCCGCCAGTCGCAGACTGCTGTGCCCCATTGCTCGTAGACTTCTCTGGAGTTGCACGTTTCGAACTACTGCTCTCCTCATCCTGCTTCCGCTTGGCACCGGTTTTTTTGGGCTTCGGCTTTTGGGCCAACGGCTCTGCTTCATGCTCGGCCACTTCCTCTCCATCCTCATCCTCGTCCCCCTGTTCTACGTCCTCAAGCTTGCGGAATTTTCCCCTGCAATCAATGGGTACCCCATGGAGCATCTGATTTGTCACCCCAGTCCAGTCAATATTCGGCAGGCCATCAGCTTCCTTGCATCCAGCAACAGCATGTGTGACAAAGTCCTGAATTGCCGTATCCCCAAGGATACCAACCACCACATTGACAGATATGAAATCGAACTGTGAGGGCCCCGGGCAATGCGTGGGAGGAGGACAATAGCAGCAGCCATATTTCTTGGTACACCACCATTTCACCAGCCAGTGTCAGCAAGTAACCAGCAATCTCCACGGGCAGGTACCCCCCACTTAGGAAATCCGTCACAGTAATGTATCGAGGCACCTTAAAGGGGGGAAAAAAGCAATTCTTCAATGAAAGGAGCTGGCCCCAGCTGCAACGAGGTGAAACGACCATTTTGTTGTGATTTTTGAGCGCGTGTCCGAACAACCAGGGTCGCAGTGTGGTCTAGATACCTTTTGTGGCAGCGGATGTTTCGAGAGAAGATTCACTTCAGTACACCCCATAGTAAATTGTGGTGACTTCTTGTTGAGGTGGTACACTGACAGCTTAATAGCACAGAACCCCGTATCTTGGTGCTGTTCACGAAGACTGTCCACAATGCCACGACAATCACCAGGCTCACCGGCAACAACAACAAGAACGCCACGCTGCACCACTGTACTGACCAATGCATGGATGCCCAGGGTAAAGCCACGGGGGGGCTCAATGTACACCATTGTAAAAGAGATGTCAGCCACTGCTGCTGGGATGGCCGAGCCAATTGCAGCTGGCAGCACCAGTAGTTTTCCGTCCGAGTCCCCTTCCAACTGCAACACATTCATGTTCCAAGTGAAGTTCCGAGTGAAAGCCAAGCAATGACGTCAGTGAATCGCTTTGCAACCGGGGTAGCACACAGACCTGTGAATTCTCCTCAGTGGCACCCATGTGCAGGTCGACGGGGTGCCACGCACCGTACATACAAGGCAACATGGACAGATGCTCATGGAAATTGTACTGCACATATGACTCCCAGTACAAAAAACGCAGTAAATAAAAATGTATTTTCATATCAATTATTAGGGGCATGGGGCGCCGGGTGTGCCGCTGTATGTCCTGGATCTCTTGTAGAATGTGTCGCAAATCAAGGATCCCACCGGTAGTCAAATCGGTCAACAACAGTGGCCGGAATTGTAGTGACCTAACGTTGTCCCGTTTCATATCGAGGGGAACACGAATAAACTCAGGCTCCGCATCAAGCGAAACCCGTGTAACATCGTTCAAGGAGCGAAGTGCAGTAGCAGTGGAATGCACAGCTGAGTCCAGCTGTCCCAACACGGTTACCAACGACGGATGCCCGGGGAAGGGACATAGGTCTGTAGTGTGCAACATTGCAAACACTGTCAGGTTCATGCTGGGATTGGGATGCTCTGGGTCAGTAGTAGACCTCTTCCACCACCAGTTATTAAACCACATAGCCATTTGGTGGTTTGACATGGACGACCACAGTTGTTGTGCAGCCGAGGTAGCCTTGGCAGTTAGTGGTACAGGGCGATTGGTAACAACACCACAGTTTGGTAAAACACGGCGAACACCCTGCGTCAAAGGTTGACCTGTAAGTGTGTCTTTCCGTGATACCTTACTAGTTGGACGTGCAGCCTTGTGCAGGACAGACCATAGCATATATAACTGTTTCGTGAAAACGGACAACCAACGAGGCTTCCTATTTTGCTTACTTGCAACAACAATTTGAGGTACAGTCTTACGAGTACGACGGTTGCAACGGACCTGTGCCCATAGGTGCACTAACATCAGAACCCCCGGCTCGCCAGCATGGGCATCACGTAATAAAGAAGACCCATTTGAATAATGTCCAGTACGTAGTAGATGCCGAACAACGGAGTAGGAAAATTTCATTACAAAAGTCTGGTGATGCAAGTAAAAGACACGATGCACATGGTGGCAAAACACAGCACACTCCCTATCCTTCAATGAGATGCACGTACCTTATGAAGATAAACATCGGTGGAATGGATATGGGAATGGTACTAACCAGGTTGCTCAATGGAGTTGGTGCTGGTGCCAACACTCATAGTCCGGAACATCATCTCAGAGACTCGATTGCATTGAAAGGTGCTGGCACCAGCTACTTTGAGCCAAAGGGGGATTCGAGAAGACCATTTGAGTCAGCAGGTGCTGGCACCCGCACCTTTCTGCCAAAGAGAACCAAGGAAAGGTGAAATTGCTTGCAAAGGTGCTGGCCCCAGCTGCTTCAATGATAAACTTGATACCAAAGATACAAAAGTAACAAGACGCGTCCAATACGCGGTGACTATAGTAACCAACATGTGCACGATTGAATATCACCAACAAATGTAATTGCGGGACATCCCACAAGTACTTTTCGTCAAGGAAGGTGCTGGCCCCAGCTGCAATCATGGGAAACATACTTTTGAGATCAGCATTTTCAATCATCATGAAGTAGTAGTGTAGAAAGGGTGTTTTGAACCCCTAACTTCATCGGCCGCGAAAATACATGTTCAAAAAAGGGGAGTTTTTTACACTGCTCTTTTTGGGTATAGAACCGGGCAAAAGTGTGCCACGGGGGTGGGCAGTTTGCGTGGCCTAAGGTACATGGGACTAGAACTCCTGCGATGATTGAATGACGGGTCTACTCCCTTCCATGAATTGGATTAACTCGTGTGCATGGGCTGAGGCCTCCTGTGGTGATTCGTTAAAGGGTCATGCTTCAATGACTCACCGCAACCCGTGTAAAGGGGGTACACCCCGTGTAGTGATAGATTCGGGGGTCTTGTCCCTTCAATGAATCACCGCACCCATTGTAAATGAGAGCAGATCCCTTGCAGCAATGGATTGAAGAATCAACGTCCCTTCAATGAATCACCCGGGCCGGGTAAAAGAGCTACGGTGATGTATACAAAGCTGTAGACCCTTTTACATGTCACCGCACCTCGTCTATTCTTTTGTACTAGTGCTGCGGTGATATGAGGGGGCCCCCATAATAAAATTCCTGGTACCGCCGTGCCATTTTCGGGGGGGTAAACCCCGGAGAGGGAGCAGGTACGAAAAAAATTTGCGGGAAAAAAGTTTTTGGGCCCCAAAAAATTAATATATTTAAATTATCGCGCTTGTTTGAATGTGCAAGGTGCAAGCAGGATACGTTTCAAGGTATTCATTCATATGTTAGCCGCTATGGGCGGTATTTGTGTTTAAGGGCACGCAGAACCCCGGTTTTCCGGTTCCACTGCAGTGCCCCACTGCGGCCTCTCATGGGCAAGAAAGAGTTCCCAAATGAGCCAATGCACCTCATTTCTTAGGCGTCACAAGTTGCCCGCCCCCCACCTGGCGCTATGGCCTACGGAAGTCCATGTGGTAGTGAGGAGAAAAGTATGTGAAAAGGGGTGTTATTTTGGGGGTATCTATCCCCCCCCGGTGGATGAAGGTATGTATGTGAAATATATGCCGTTATTTCTATTTCTAGCTACACAAAAATTTTCGAAATAAAGATACCAAATCACAAAAATATGGTGCTATTTTACATTTAGACCATTGCATTCCTTTAGTAGGGGGGGGGGGGTCTATCTATTATTACTTTTACCCCTTGGTTCCAGGATTACCACAAAACCCACGTATACAGCACAAGTAACAGAGCAGCAAAAATATGGGTCATTGAAAAACAAACAAAACTACCCCCAAAGCATATACGTGTATTTCCTTTTTTTATGAACCTGGCCGAAATTTCGGCCAGTTTGTGCCAAAACAATCAAAACAAATGGTGTTATTCACCAGACAGGCCCAAGCTGGCCGAAATTTCGGCCAGGTCCTTCAAAACTTGAATTAACGCCACACAAATGGATACCTTTGAGCTTTTTTGGAAGCTGGCCGAAATTGAGGCCAGCTTTTCCATTGGTTCCATTGGAAACATGCATGTGTATATACACCTTTTAACGCTTCTGGCCGAAATTTCGGCCAGCTTTTTGGTTTAGTGTTGAATGACTATACTCATTTTCATTTTTTTAAGGGCTGGCCGAAATTTCTCCCAACTCTCTGGTCTAATCAGCTTCCATACGTTCATATTCGGCTTTTTTGCCAGTCGGGTCCAAAAACATCAAAACACATGGTGTTATTCACGAGACAGGCCCAAGCTGGCCGAAATTTCGGCCAGGTCCTTCAAACCTTGAAATAACGTCACAGAAATGGATACCTTTGAGGTTTTTTGCAACTTGGCCGAAATCGAGGCCAGCTTTTCCATTGGTTCCATTGGAAACATGCATGTGTATATACACCTTTTAACGCTTCTGGCCGAAATTTCGGCCAGCTTTTTGGTTTAGTGTTGAATGACTATACTCATTTTCATTTTTTTAAGGGCTGGCCGAAATTTCTCCCAGCTCTGTGCTCTAATCACCATTCATACACTCATATTCGGCTTTTTTTGTTGGTGTGGCCGAAATTTCGGCCAGCATTTCCTCTTTCTGCGCATATCAGCAATTGTTTTCCCATCCAACACATTCTTCTTGGTTCCAGGGGTTCCACAAAACCGACCTATACACCACAAGTAAAAGAGCAGCAAAGATACGGTTCATTGAACAGCAAACAAAACTACCCCCAAAGCATATACTTGTATTTCCTATTTTTATTAACCTGGCCGAAATTTCGGCCAGCTTTTCCAAGAACATCAAAACACATGGTCTTATTCACCGGACAGGCCCAAGCTGGCCGAAATTTCGGCCAGGTCCTTCAAAAGTTGAAGTAACGTCACCGAAATGGATACCTATGACGGTAGACATGCGCAAAGAGGACAGGTGCACTAACATTTGAAGATGGTGTACAATGTACCACACTCAATGACAAGCAACTACTTGCCAAGTGACAAATCCACACAGGCTATGGGAAAAAACAATAGCAGTACACCAAAAACACTTAGGGACGCAGATGCTGGCCAAAATTTCGGCCAACCTTCGTACCGGCAAACAATATAACCCGTTGGGAATGGCAGTAGGCAACAGGAGACATACGAATGACTTTATAAAAAAGAAGATCTTGGATGTAATACACAGGTGGTGCGGCCTTGAGATCGTCATAGCGCCGCTGCACACGATCCTCGGATAATTTACGGACGTGGCCAATGCTTCGGTCGTGGTCTATTACAATTTGGTCAAAGAAAACTTTTATTTTGGTTGTTGACGTGACCCAGTCGGATAACGTGATGGTGGTTGATGAATTTTTCATTGGTGGTGCCTTAGGCTTCCCTTGAAGTCCCTCTGTGCTTGCCTTATCCCCGTCCGGTTGATGGGCAGGTTGGGATTGCCCATTTTCGGACGCGGCTTCAGCTAGAGAAGAAATAAGCACCTCCTGTGAATCCATTGCAGGCTCGGTCATAAAAAAGGATGCTACAGTAGGGGATTTCATGGAAAGAGAAATAACAAAAGTGGCAATAACAAGCGCAATTCAACACAAAATGGCCCAAAATTGACGTCTTGACACGAATGATGGAATACCATAGCCGAAATTTCGGCCAGCCGTGCACTGGATGTGAAACCACTGTTCAAAATTGGGTTGCCGAGAGACTGGCCGAAATTTCTGCCAGAAATGTGTGTCATTTGGAAACAGGGGTCCACATAAGGCAACTTTGGCCGAAATTTCGGCCAGCAAAATGCAAAATAGAGAATGTACACACAAAACAGTGGCAATGCGTGGCACACCCCATACGAGCATGACAGTTATAGTAATACCAGAAAGCATTAACGCTCTGAGAAGAAAGCAGCTTTATAGAAGTGTACGGTGTAATATTTATGCACAACAAGAATTGCAAGTTGGCAGAAATTTCGGCCAGATGTTTTGGATGGGAAAACAATTGCTAATATGCGCAGAAATGGGACACACTGGCCGAAATTTCGGCCACACCGGCAAAAAAGCGGGATACGAGTGTATGAAAGGTGATTAGACCAGAGAGCTAGGAGAAATTTCGGCCAGCCCTTAACAAAATGAAAATGAGTATAGTCATTCAACACTAAACCAAAAAGCTGGCCGAAATTTCAGCCAGAAGCGTTAAAAGGTGTATATACACATGCATGTTTCCAATGGATCCAATGGAAAAGCTGGCCTCAATTTCGGCCAGCTTCCAAAAAAGCTCAAAGGTATCCATTTCCGTGACGTTAATTCAAGTTTTGAAGGACCTGGCCGAAATTTCGGCCAGCTTGGGCCTGTCTGGTGAATACTACCATGTGTTTTGATTTTTTTGGCACACACTGGCAAAAAAGCCGAATATGAGCGTACGAAAGGTGATTAGACCAAAGAGCTGGGAGAAATTTCGGCCAGCCCTTAAAGCAATGAAAATGAGTATAGTCATTCAACGTTACACCAAAAAGCTGGCCGAAATTTCGGCCAGAAGCGTTAAAAAGTGGATATACACATGCATGTTTCCAATGGAACCAATGGAAAAGCTGGCCTCAATTTCGGCCAACTTCCAAAAAACCTCAAAGGTATCCATTTCTGTGACGTTATTTCAAGGTTTGAAGGACCTGGCCGAAATTTCGGCCAGCTTGGGCCTGTCTGGTGAATAAGACCATGTGTTTTGATGTTCTTGGAAAAGCTGGCCGAAATTTCGGCCAGGTTAATAAAAATAGGAAATACAAGTATATGCTTTGGGGGTAGTTTTGTTTGCTGTTCAATGAACCGTATCTTTGCTACTCTTTCACTTGTGGTGTATAGGTCGGTTTTGTGGAACCCCTGGAACCAAGAAGAATGTGTTGGATGGGAAAACAATTGCTGATATGCGCAGAAAGAGGAAATGCTGGCCGAAATTTCGGCCACACCAACAAAAAAAAGCCCAGTATAAGTGTATGAATGGTGATTAGACCAGAGAGCTGGGAGAAATTTCGGCCAGCCCTTAAAAAAATGAAAATGAGTATAGTCATTCAACATTAAACCAAAAAGCTGGCCGAAATTTCGGCGAGAAGCGTTAAAAGGTGTATATACACATGGATGTTTCCAATGGAGCCCAAAAGCTGGCCTCAATTTCGGCCAGCTTCAAAAAAACCTCAAACATGATACACTAGATGAAGCGGATACCTAATGCTAACACATCACCACCTATTTCAATGGATGTCACACAACGCTGGTACCAACATTGCTCACATATGTCAAATAGCATACTCAAACTAGAAATGTAGAATATTCTCACATCGTGCGTATATGGGGTCCTAGAGGGCGGGCAACTTGTGACGCCTAAGCATTTGGCGCGAGAAACCGAGGCAACAACATTGAAGGACAAGGGTGGCGAATGTCCGTTCTGGCTATTGTATAGGTTGCCCAAGCCTATAGTGCACCCCACAACGTCATGTCCCCGCTGCCTCGTAGCATGCTCGTTGATGACCGTTGTGCGACATTTTCTTGCCAAAGAAGGATGGTTCTCAGTGGGACTGCGGTTTGTGTGTTAGTGTAATGGTACGTATGTGCGGTCGTTGGGAATCTACATACAATATGCATGGTCACGTTTCAGTGGATGACACACATAATGATTTCGCCTTCACAAAGAGGCATCGGGTGCTTTGGGAGGTTTCCAAGGAGGAGACTGCCATCTTGGATCAAAGAATGACTGGCTGGCAGAAGGACTAAGCCGCACAAAAGAAGGAGCGCGAGAAGACGCGCGTAGAGGGGAAAGTCCAAAAAATGAAAGGTGAAAACCAAGTAGAAAAGGAAATCCTCGCCAATGCGGACAAGGTGCAGGAGGAAGGAGCAACAGCAAAGGCCCTCAGGGCACGAAACAAAGCAGCAACACAAGTTATGAAGGAGCAGGAGCAGCATGATGATGACTCTGACCGGGATAAGAAGAACGAGGACAACATTATTCAAAGCAACACCAGCAGCAACAACAATAGTAGTAGCGACGGCGGCAGCACCACCAGCAGCAACCGTAGTAAAACCACCAAACAGAGCAGAGCTACTAGTAGTAGCAGGACGAGAAAAAGAGGAAGAAGAAGAAGAAAGGGAACAAGAAGAAGAAGTCGAAAAGCAAACTCACATTAGCCAAGGGCAGTACAGGGCAAAAGCGATCCGCGGCTTCCAAAAGTGGGAGGCCCCGAAAAGCGGTAAGCACCTGCGGTGATGGGATAACCGCAGAGTGCCACTCGCAATGCGAAACGACTCGAAAGGGTCTCAAGGTCCCAATCAGGGACTGGGCACCATGTTGGGCGGGCGAAACGATGGCAAGCCATTAAAGGTAGGTAGGACGTGTGGCTACCGTGAGGGGAGATCCGGACAAACAAGGTGCGCAACGTACAACGATAATGTCGCGGTTTGTGATCCGTGATTTGCAAGAAATTAGACCATGTAACATTGAAAAATTGTAACATGTAACCATGTAACATTGAGTGCAAGCGATGCGTAGCGCGACAGTGTGCGCAATCCACATACACGCATGGCCGGGAACAACACATTGAATGGCCTCATTATGCACAACCCGCTTTACCAAGGCAGCCATACCCTCTCACCCTTTCCGTTAGGTCCCTCTACTTGCTCTACCTCGCTAATTGCCCTTTGCCTCTTGCCCCTAGAAGGCCAAACCTGCAACCGCACAAGTGACTACTCTTAAATGACATGGAGTTCAGGCACAAATTTCGTACAATGCACCATAGTAAGGTTCACCTACAAATTCACGTCACTTACACAGCAAGGGTCGTGCTGGCGAAAACAAAACCCAACAAGTGCGTCAGCTTTGTTTCCCGGGGCTACCCGCGGAGGGGACCACGATGTCCCCATAAGTCCACCAAGGTCCCCATAGATCCCCACAGGTCCCCGCCGGCCACCCGTAGATTGGGTGCTCGCAACAAGGGCTCGATCAGCACCCGTAGGCGCAGACCGCAGGTCAGCATATGAGCAGTCGACCTTCGCGCGGGCCTGAGATGACTCAATGCTGGCCCATCGGGAGCACCCACGGGGCGCTGGCACGGAACTAACCGTGGCCTCAACCCTGCGGCTTGGCTGCCGAGCAGGCGGCCCTTGGGAGGGGTTGAGAACTCGTCGTATCAGGGGGGGGGGGGGGTGAGCGGTGGAACAATCAGTCACCTCGGCCACTCTCCGGCCCGGTGTTCGCCGCACGCCGGACCACCTCTCTGGTACCCCAACCCCGGCCGCCGAGTGGGCGCCCTGCTTGTGCTCTGGGCGCCGGGACAAGGGCGTGGCCTTCACATCGGGGTGTACTAGGGGGGCCGGGCTCGCAGGTGGGGGCAGAGCAGCAGCACCCTCCACCGGACTCCGGGCAGGTTCACCCACCCACGCAAGCCCGACCGGCGGTGGTTGACGAACGATGTCGGCTATGAGGCGCCGAGGGTCAGCCTCCGTGAGGGGGGGGCTGTTCTCCGCACGGGTGGCTGGGGGTGGTAGCCTAGGTGATGATGCCTCCTTCAGCCCTCCTAGAGGGATATCGCCATGCTTTTACACCATGAGGTCGGGTGTCATGTCGCAATTGAAGCAGTGGACTGCTGTTGGCAATTGGCCTGGCTAGGGTGCAACCATACCTACGGCAGCATTGATCATCGAGCAAGCAGCCACAGCATGGGCGTGGGAGCGAAAAATCAGATACCCATGCAACTCACCCCCCGAGAAGGCCTCTACCACCCCAACCGCTTTGTCAATCCACATCAAACTGTCCGCCAGGTGGCGGTGCGTCCCCCCTGCACGGAGGTGATGCAGGTGGAGGACTATGAGTGGATGCCTATTGTGGTGGTGCTGCGGGGCCGGTTCCGCCCCTCAAGGGGCCGCACCCACTTCTCGCCTCAGACACGCGTCGGTCCGGGTGGCTTCCGCTTAATTCTTGTGAGGCGTCCGTGGGTTTCCACCCTGAGGAGACGAGGCAACCTACGGGCGGTGGACCGTAAGGCCTCGCGTCGTCTTCGTGGCAGCTCCCAGGCCGGACCCCGTGGGGCTATGGGCTGGAGGCGCGCGCTAGGCCCCCGCAGCCTGTCGGGCCTCGGCCCGCTAGGGCTTGCGGTCCCAGTTGGGGCTCGATATAGGGAGGACGGGCATGGGAAGCCGTCTTTGGCTCCCAGTCCGGGCGGCGCCTGGTGTCCGGGGCGTCATAGTGCAGACGCCGTGCGGTTGCCAGGATCGGGGAACAGCGCCGGCGCCGGTGTGCGTCACCCCGCCACCCCTGGGGCCCTTCCTCAAGGGCGGTGAGAAGCGGGCCGCCGTTAGGATGGGCGCCACGATGAGCGGACGCACAATCATCACCACGGAACTCATAGTCCGGGCCACTAGCGACTCACCTCAATAATCGTGGCGCGTCATAGCGCTTCGGGGTAAAATAGACACGGCGGTCCGCTACATCATCGTATCTACTGGGGCTGTCGTACACCCGGCCCCGGTGGTTCCCGTGGTCCCTTCTAAGGGGGCAGGGGTGTCGATGAACGGGCTCCGGGGGTCTCCTTGGCGCCTCAGCGAGCGAAGGGGCCGCGATCCTCCCGGGGTTCCGCCGCGTGCAGTGGCGATGCCTAGGGCGCCACGGTGCTCGCTCCAACTGCCGCAGCAATAGATTCTGGCCTAGCAGCCTGGTGTGCCGGCTGTGTGGCCGCCTTGGGTGGCGCAGGGTGCTCCGAGCGGCGGCCTAGGCCCACCACGTGGCCTCGCAGGTAGGCCAGCGCTGGGTCACGCTGACCGCGGGGCGGCACTACCGGCAGCGATGAAGGCGGTGGGGGCGGCGGCGGCAGCCCATAGCGCGGTTCACTCAAATAGTTGGCCGGGTAGGCCGGGTGCAAGTGAATCTCGAGTAGCGGCTGGTGCACCGAGGCGACTCCTAACGTCGCCCACCGAGGCGACCTCTGACCTCACAAAACGAGGCGACCCCTATTGTGACCCCTAACGCGGAGGCGAGCCCCAACGTCATGCACCGACGCGATGCGTGACCTTACGCCGCGAGGGAACCCCTAGCGTCGCCCACCAAGGTGACCCCTAGCGTCGCCCACCGAGACAACCCCTAATGTCAACCAACGAGTCGTCCCGTAACGTCATCCACTTAGGCGACCTCTAACATCACCCATTTAGGCGATCCCCGACGCCGCCGACTAAGGCGACCCCTAATGTCACCCTTGGAGGTGACGCCTAAGGTGACCCGCTGAGGCGACCCTTAATGTCACCGAGGGGTCGTTGGTATAGCGGGGCGCCCTCCCAGAGTACCCAAGAGACCCTGCAGGGTGCGGCACCAGAGGGCCCCCAGCATGGGAGGGCATTGCGCATAGGGGGTGGTGGTCACGGTAGGGAATATGTTGTGTCAATGGGCTGCGCAATGAGGGCCCATGCGCTCATCAATGGGCACCGCGTTCCCTTCACACTGGGCCGCCTAGTGCTTAGGCGCCGACTGCTTCTGCACCACTCGCGGGGGTGGCCTTCGGCAGCCAACCTTAGGGGTCAACGCGGCACTAGACTTATCGCAAGATGCCCGGGAGCACCGCACGGCACACCCTACAGAGCTCCTACGGGGGGCTAGCACCCGCCAATGGTTATAGGGCACCGGCTTGGGGGACAGGGAGTTCCGACCAGCGTTGGCCGCGGCCTAAAGAGCGCCCATAGGAGCAAAAGTCATTAAAACCGCGGGCCCAAGGGTTAGTGGGAAGGGGAGTCCCGCTGATGGGGCGGTCGCCATCTAGGGAGCTCCTATCTGGGGATAGCAGCACTCAACCACGCGGGCCTACGAGCTTGAGGGATGTGGAATCCTGCCCACGCGGCGGTCGTCGTCCCAAGACCGCTAAGGAGGGATAGTAGCCCCCCAAGGCGCGGGGCCTCCGGCTTGGGGGATGGGGGGTCACGCCTAGGCGGTGGTCGCTATCTAAAGAGCGCACGCGGGGGAACATCAGCCCTACTGGCGCGAGCCCACCAGGTGAGGGCGCGCAGTCCCACCCATGCGGGGCGCGCGGTTTGAACAGCGCCCAAGGGGGGACATTAGCCCCCAACGGTGCGGGCGCCTAATCCGGGGGGACAGGGAGTCCTACCCAGGCGGCGCTCGCTGCCTGAAGGGCGCCTACGGGGGATCACAGCCCCCAGCAGCGCAGGCTCTCTGGCTGGGGCAAACGGGGAGTCCCGCCCAGGGGGTGGTCGCTGCCCAAAGAGCGCCGCGCGCGGCATGCAAGCCCCCCATGGCGCGGCCCATCGGGCGGGGAGTCCTGCCCGGGCGGCGGCTGCTGCCTGAAGAGCACCTGTGGGGGATAGCAGCCACCAATGGCGCGGGCCCACTGGCCGGGGGAATGGGGGGTCCTACCAAAGAGGTGGACCCTGCGTAGAAAGCGCCTACTAGGGATGGCAGCCCCCAAAACGGCGCGGACCCACCGATTGGGGGGACAGGGAGTCCCACCTAGGAGGCAGTGGCCGCCTGAAGAGCGCTTGTGGGGGATGACAGCCTCCATCGGCGCAGGCCCACTGGCTGAGACGGGGACTCCTGCCCAAGCGGTCGTTGCTGCCTAAAGAGCGCTCGTGGGGGATGGCAGCCCCCACCGTCGCGGGCCCACCGGCTGGGGGGACGGACAGTCCTGACCAAGCGGTGGTTGTTGTTTAAAGAGCGCCTCCGGGGGATGGCGGCCACCATCGGCGTGGGCCCCCCAGTTGCGGGGATGGGGAGTCCTGCCTAGGAGGGTGTCGCTGCCTAAGGTGCGCCCGTGGGGGATGGAAACACCCAAAAAGGGCGGGCGCACCGGCTGGGGGAATAGGAGTCTTGCTCAGTCAGTGGTCGCTGTCTAAAGAGGGCATGAGGGGGATGGCAGCCCCGAACGGCGCGGGCCCGCCTGGAGGGGGGATGGGGAGCCCTGCCAGACGGCGGTCGCTATCTGTTGAGTGCCGGGGGACTGGGGCCCCCAGCGGCGCAGGCCCACTGGCCGGGGGGATAGGGAGTCCCCCCTAGCTAGTGGTCGCTGCCAAGTTATGTGTCGTCACGGTTCCCCGCGTCAGGTTCTCCCATCCGTAGAGCTCCGACCTAGGTGTTTGGGGCCGGGGACCTTACTAACTCCTCGGCTGCTATAAGATGGGGTCCCCTTCGGCCCCTGTCCATCTATCCCAACTACTCTCGGGGGAAGCAAGCACGTAGGGTAAGCAAGCAGTACCGGGGACCATAGCAGTGGCAGGGACTCAACGTGAGTCCGATTAACTAGAACCCTAAGTGTTGCCGAGGCTTAAATCCCGAACAGTACAGGACTTAGGGCGCCGTTGGGCAGTTTCAGCCCGCAGGGTTGTGAAGAGGCGTGACAGCTAGCACTTGCATCTGGCCAGCCATACCGAGGTGAACAGGGTGCGCCTCATCGCGGCCCATTGAGTCCGGCTCTAGGGGGCGCACAGAACTGGACCTCAGGAAGGCCCTTAAACACTTTAAGGGTTAAGAATGGCATTATTGAAGTGTGATGCGTGATAATTTAGCGCAAAATTGTACTCCGCGAACATGCCCCCTACAGTGGTGCCCTCACCATTGGGTTTGCCGTTGGGGGATCGGGGGCGGTCACCCCTCCTGGACGCCTTCGCTGATGTAGGCGATGGGGTGTTGGCCGGGGGGCCTTATACCTTACCCATGCTCGGAGGACACTTGTTACTAGGTACCGGGGTGTCCAACCGGACAGGCGCCCATAGGGGCCGGGCACAAATAAGTCCAGTCAGTCTACACTTATCTAAACAAAGTTCACATCCATCCTGCACGAGGAGGCGAGCGCGCAAGGCTAGCGGGGCATGGGATCACTACGCCACCGGGGCCACGCGGCACACTCTGGGGGGTCGTGGGTACCCCTTCCCCTTTTGGGAGGGTTTCGCCCGGCATAGGGACAACCCACAAGTATGGGAGGGTCCCGCCCAGCACAGGGAACCCACCACCCACAAGTGCAGGTTCGCAAGGGGAGGGGTGGGGGGTCCAACCGGGCCGTCAAACCACTCCCTCTTGCCGTGCGGGTCCCCATGATCCCCCCAGGACCCGCTACCCCTCCGCCCCCTTCCCTGCTACCCTATGGCAAACCTCGCCGCGGCTTGGATAGCGGAGTCCCACCTCGAGGGGCCTCCATGCCGCTAGTCTGTCCTCCTGAAAGGGTAGTGGGGTCGGGCGGGCCCACGGAGGCAGGCACATCTCCCGTCCCTTGGTGGTGGAGTCGCCGGCCAGGCCATGGGTAGGCGCTGCCGCGTCTCGCACGCGCTTTGCACCGCTGCACTTTGCAGAGCAGGGGGTAAAATGGGCTCTGGGGGGAGTGGAGGCGGGCTCGCCGGGGCGGGGGGAGCAGCCCAGCTGCACAACGGGAGGGGAGAAGGGGGCACACGTTTCACTGGGCCTTTCCACCGTCCTCATTAAGCCCCACATGCCCCTTGTTCATGGCCAATTTTCCCTCGGCCCCTTGTGCCTTCATCCCTGGCACAGACCTAGCCGCGGCGCAGCTGGCAACACCCCACTCGGGCACACCTCCATGCCGTCGGCCACTTCCCCGGCTGGTACTGTGGGTCCGCGGGCTCCTTTAGGCTGGTGTTTGGCAGCGGGGCGTGCGCACATCCGACACTGTTGGTACGCAACCACAGGGTGGGGTTTCCAATTTTGTGTGTTTGTGTCTGTGTGTTAATTTCCAGGACAACCCTAGGAATTTTGTGCCTCATAATATTTAATTTGTCGTACGGCACTTCAAAAATCAAATTTAACAGTTAATATTAACGGACAAAGGGTGCCAAAAATCAAGATTTTCCGTTTTTGTCTTTTTTTGCACATGCTAGAGGTTGTTGGATGTGCCGCACTGCACCCACACAACACACCTGTACATACAACAACACCACACACCAAATCCCCACAAAGCATGGCCCAATACACTTCAACCCCACATACCACAACCCCACACACCACACCCCCATACACGCTGAGTACTCCCCAGCTCTACCCATGGGCTAGGTGCCAGGTGCGAAGCCCCGCGCGACAGGGCCCGTAAGCCAAAACCTGCTAGGTCCCCCTGGGCCTGTACAACCCCCATGGCTGTCCTGAAGTGGCTGGCAGCGGGTGGGGCTATGGTCTTTGGGGCTTTGTGGTATGTGGCTGTGCGGTGTGGGGTGTGGGGTTGCTGGGTGTGGGGCTTTGGTGTGTGGGTCTATGGTGAGTGCGCCTTTGGGGTGTGGGGCAAGGGTTTGTGGGGCTGTGGGGTGTCGGGTTGCCGTATGCAGCGATGTGAAGTGTGGAGCTGTGGTGTGTGGGGCCATGGTGTGTTCGTGTGATGGCGGCGAGCGGGGCGGTGGTCTGTTGGGCTGTGTGATTTGTGGTTGTGGGGTGCCGGATGGTGTGTTGCGCGGTGTTGGGGCTGAAAAGTGTGGGGTTGCCCGCTGTGGTGCTTTGCTGTGTGGGGCTGTGGTGTGTGGACCCTTGGGGTGTGGGCCTATAGTGTGTAGTGGTGCGGCCACATCTACACCTTTTGTGTCTGGGGGGGGGGGGGACCAAAAATTTAACGTTACTTTTTTCGTCGCCTGGTATTCATTTTTGGATGTTAACATTGTCCATGGAAAATTTTATTACTATGTTAAATGTTAAAAGTTGCCAGCGTTAATATTAACAAACAAAAATTAATCAGACTGCTCCAAAAACTCACCGAATCGAAAACCTCTACAAAGGAGTAAAACCCATAAAAGCAGGCATAGGGCAGGCATAGGGACCCCCGGTGTGGGGGGGCTTGCGAAGGGGGGGGGGGTGCACCCACACAACACAGCCCTACATACAACAACCTTACAAACAACAACCCCACACACCAAATCCCCACAGAGCATGGCCTAGTACAATTCAGCCCCATATAGCACAACCCCACATACTAGGGCCCAAGAGACCACACACCCACACACCGCAACCCCACACACCGCAGCCCCACACACGACAACCCCCCACACCACACCGCCACATACCACACCCCCACATACCACAACCCCACAGACCACACCCCCATACACCACAGCCCCACGGACCACACCCCACACACCGCAGCACCATTGGACGGGGGAGGGGTTGGCATTACAAAGGGAGGAGTAACACATCTGGTAATGTGCCAAGGCTCAAACAACGGCTCAATCAATCAAATCAAATCAATACACAAAAGGTATAAACAACCTGCAAAAAGAAAAAGGCGTACTCTCCCTCACCTTAACAGCTAGGGTAAGGGCACGACACAAGAAGCAGGAAGGAGCGATGTGTGTGGGACGAGATGGGTGTGTGGGGTTGCCAATATCATTGTGTGGGAGTGTGTGTGTGTGTGTGTGTGCGTGCGTGCGTGCGTGCGCGTGTGTGTATCTTGGAAGATGACACAAGAAAAAGGTGCATCAATGGTATCTACTTTGTATGTAGAGCACATTGTGGGGGGCACCAATTATAGGGGGTACGCATCCCCGCGGAGGATAAACGTGAGGGGCCAATTCGAATGGATGGTGTCCACGAGTGAATGGACGTGGTTGGATGTAGCGGGATGCACAACAGACACGGGTGGCTCTAGCTCAAGGGGCTTGGCCTATGCCTTCCATGTGTCTGCAAGGTGGTCACGCGAAGGGATGGGTCGCGGGATGGGAGGCCCGTGGCGGCAGTGTAAGCGGCCCCCCGGCGACGCATGAACTCCGACACATGCCGGAAGCCGCTCTTGGAGACGTTCAAATCCATAAGTAGCCCGATCAACTCGGGCGCCGGGAAGAGAACAGAGCTTTCACAGCCTGTATTTGCTTGTTGCGGATGAGAGGGAGTTGGGCAACCTTGGTGGCCTCATACCACCGGGCCTTTGGCCAAAGGGGTTGAGGCCAGCCACTCACCAAGGAGTTGCAAGACCAAAAGGTGACGCAAACTCTTGGCCCCACTCAAATGTGTAAGTGTCATGCTAAGCTCAAGAGTGGTGTCACAAGAGAAAAGCATAACAAGAGCTACACGAGGGGAAAAAGAGGTTGGGAGTGGGGTGGGTGGGGGACCAGGGAGGGATGTGTGGGCCTACATACCCGCCTTACGGACTACGCAAACCCTATAGTATCTTGTTGGGTACCCTTTGACCACCAAAACACCTGAAGTGGGCACAATGCACGCACAAACGAATCGGTGCAAAAGAGCCAAAATTGCGTCCACGTGTTAATTTTTGGCTTGTTAATGTTTAGCGGTGTTCATATATTAAAATTCAAAATTAACCATATTGGTTTTAACGTAGGTCTCTAGGGTTGTATCCCACTCTAGCTCCTAGCTCATCCATGTAGGGGGCCGGCCCGGCCTTCGGCCACAAATAGTTGCCCAAGGTGGCCGCTCTTGGGACCCGACATGACCAGAAAGCAACGGAAGGAAAATAATGGTTGCCTCCCCACTCATTTTTTTTGGACCCCAACATATCTACCTCAAGCTGATTTGCATGGCGTGGCAGCGATCGTTGGGATGTATTTTGGGATCTCCAAAAGGGCCTTCTATCCGCTTCCACAGGGCCTGGTGGGTGGGTTGGCGTCCGAAACGGAGAGGGAGGTCTTGGCTCACCCCACCCCACATCTTCCAGAACCCCTACCCCTGTGCTACAATTCCCACATCAACCGTGGGTAGCACCCTCCGAACTTTACTGTCGTGGAAACCGCTGAATGTGAAGCATGGTGGTGCCGGCATGGCACGGGCACCAAGGCAGAACCAGCAACCATCCCATTCTCACCTACGAAATGCGCTTTTCCCCAGTGGCTTGGGACAAGCAATATAAACAATCCACTCCTGAAAACTCAAACCAATATGTACACCGGAAGTACCAACCAGCACATGTACTCAGCCTTTATGGCACCCCCCCCCCCCTTCCCCTGCCCTGCCCAAGATTAGGCAGGATCGGAGGACAACAGCAGTCCGCTAGGATGCCCAATATACCCAGGAGCTGTGGTAACTCCTCCCATTACCTGGTCCTGCATCGCAAAGCTTGGACAAAGCCGAGGCGTTGTGGGGCACCTGACTCACAATGTGGTGCACAGTGGTGATGCCATGCATGGAGGGGGCGGGGAGGGGCAAATGGGGGCGACACTCTTCAAGCGCCATATCTTCGACCAGCACTGACCACTGTTCATACCCAAAAGTCTGTCAGCACTTCCGGTGTGCAGCAAGAAAGACCTGGATCCATTCAATACCACAGCCACGAATGACTGGCGCCCCCGTCAGCACGGATAATGTCGGTGTCGCCTCCAACGCATCCTCTGCTGTGGCACCATTGTGGAGCTGCATCTTCTCGATAATGGCGTAGGGGCAGCGCAGCGTGATGGCTGCACTGCCAGGAGTAGGTGCATGGATGGTGGTGTGCATGAGGGAACCGCGGCTGCTCATTGAGGTCTTGCCTGATGACAACAAGATTCAGCATTGCATTAAAAGTGTGTGGCCTCGAACCCGATGATCCTCCTCCTCCATGCAACTCTACGCTCACCGCTCCTTTATACCACCCTGTACTCCTGCCCCAAAACATGACCCCCCTCCCCAATATACGCATCAGCCTCGCGCAGTCTTGTTTTCCGCCTGGGAATACCAGCACAAGCGTTGAGCAGTTCAACACAGGATATTTGGTGCTGCCCTCATCTGGGGGCGTGGGTTCACACTGTTCCACAGAAATCCCAGTGTTCTGAATGTGTGTCCCATGTGATCACATTGATGCCTTCCTTCCCAAGACTCCTACACCCTCCCTGCTCATCACCCTTCCCCCACGCTATGAACCCAAAACCCGAGTTCAGATGCTAGTGTACAGTGCAGAATGCACCTTGTTGAACACGGAGAGGTTGTGGTGATGGCTCATGGGTCAGGGCCCTGACCAACGCTTGCCTGACCCACTGAGGCTGCCACTGGAATTGGCTCAGGGGTGTGTCCCCTCTCTGAGGATTTTACCCGCCAAAGCCTGAATCTCGGATGCACGTCCAAGGGTGTTCTTCATGCAAAACAAAAACTTGGTCATGGGAATGCAGCACTAAGCGGCGGTCAACCAACAGCGCATGGCACATCACCAACGGCAGTCCGCTGGTCACTGGCAACAGTCCCTTACCAACAAAACATCGCCAGTAGCTGCCAACATTTGCCAACAGTTAGTAATCCATCGCCAGCAATAGGCCATTAACCGCCGGCGGTGGCCGGCTGATCGCCACCGCAGGGGCAGTCCTTAGGGGCTGGCCTTAGCCCCCCAAAAAGGAAGAAAAGAAATCTCGTTGCTAGAGGACAGCCCTGCGGATGTCTTTGCTGACATCAGCGATGCAGCCATCTCAGCATCCCCCAACTGTCAAGCCACGATCAACAAGGGTGTGGTTTTAGTACGACCCAGGCGCCTACGAAGCAGCCGGAGAAGTTGTCTATCAGCTCAGGAAAAAAAAAGCAGATGATCACCCCTGCAGTGGGTGAAATGGGTGCAACCACGGGCACAACAAAACACATAATGCGGCAGTACACGGAAACCATTCGGGGCTCAAAAAGCATCGGTACCTGAACTTGTGCGGCCATTGAACGTTCCCAAGATGTGTACCGGTTTGTCAATGACCACGTGCTCCTTGAAGTCACCCTCTGTGAACGTAGCATCAAAGGGTGTCCCAATATGCGTGTGTGTACGTGCATTCAGCCCCCCTAAGCATGCAACCAGTCCCCTGAACGCACACCTATTTAGCCCTTGGGCATTGCATTCTGGACACACCACGACAACCTCCCAACAGCGGTGAAAAATTCTAACTCGTGCACAAAAAAAACTCAGTGCATGTTATTTTTTGCAATAAGGTTGTGTAACAAAAAAAAAACCCCGAACACAAATTAATTGGGACTTGGCCAATAGTCTTATGAAGGTTTGATGGAGGTATATGTGTAGGTAGGACTCCGAGCTACCAAAGAAGAAGGGTGCACAATGGGTTTGCAGAGGTGTTGGATTGCCCAAGGGTTGGGTGTCCAGCCCCTAGTCCTTTTCTTTGGGTCCACCTCCAACCCCACTCCGCACACCCTTTTCTCTTGTGTAGCACTTGTTATGTCTTTCTCTCGGGACACCAGTCTCGAGCTTCAAGGGGAAGTCACATTACATAGCTTTCAAAACAAAGTGTCACCTAGTGTGGATTACCCAGGTGGTGGGTGCAGAAGTCACCTTGGGGACGTCCAAACTGTCCTGCCCAGCGCTAGCACGTAGGAATTGTGGCGTTCGGGAACATGAAAACGACCACATAGCCCTAAGTGAACCAATGGTGGGGCTACTGAACCCCAACTTCACAAGTCTAGGTGAACTACAGACACAAACTGGGTGGCGGTCTTGGTACTGCCACAGCAGCCGACGAGTCCCTCTCTTCACCCCTTCTCTCTACTGAAGTACATGTAGTCCAAGTTACAATCACTGTTATCAGTGCACCAGAAGTAGCGCCTACCCCGTCGAGTAGCAAGCCTCGGTCCCGGTGCACGTTTTGCAGTTTGGATAGAAAACACCAGCACATAAAAAGGCCATCACACATCTCCACACAGCCCACTTGGTAGGGGGGACTTGCGCAAAGGGGGAGGTTACAAACACCCCTACTACACGTATCCAGTACCTCCTCAATAGCACACACCACCTTCTTGTGTGTGTGGGGGGGGGGTATCCTCGTCCCTGGTGCTTGCCTTGCCTGCCAATACTCCATATGGGAGTCTCCACGTTGCTTGGCTGCATACCTATCCCGGAGCCCATAGGGGCCAATACTAGGGGCGGAAGGGGGATCGTTGTGGGTGGAGGGGAGAGGGGGGAGGGGGGAGGGATGAAGCTCAGTCACCCCTTCCAAACCGTCACTAGGCCTTGAGTGATCGGCACAAAGCAATCACCATGGACGATGCTCAACACATAGCTCACAAAGCCTAGAGGCATTGGAGTGAGGCAAACATCTGCAAAGGAACCATGGTGTTCAACCACCTGGTTTGGTGGGCAAAGTGGCTACATAACCCCTACCATCTTGGGGTTCCCGAATGCAGGGACAAAATCAAAATGGCTGCATAACCCCTGCCATCTTGGGGGCCACATGTGGGCCAAATGGCTGCACAACCCTTGCCGTCTAGGGAGTCCCCACAGCGGGGGCGAAATCAGAAGTGGCTTGTGGCCACTAACTTTCTTTCATTGTAAGTGGAAGTATTTTGTTTTCCACTGCACACGAGTACAAGAAAAATCAATCGTACTTAGTGTAATCTTTTTGCTGCTGGGCCTGTAAGGCCCGCCGTGCGCTGTCCGGCAGCGGGGGAGGGGACCCGCTGCCGCCAGCGACAATAGGTCGCTTATACACTTTCTGGAAAGGAGCAGCTTATACACATTTTAAGAGCAGTACCCTTGGTACACCAAATAGGCGGAGGAAATACAGGAACACAAAAAAGCGGGCAGAGGCCAGATCGGCCGGTTTCTCTCTGGGTCACTAGCCCATTCCCATGCCCCTTGGGGCTTGTACTAGGGGGGGGCAAGATCCCCGGAATTGGTGCTTAACAATGGCACAAACCTCATACAAATGAGCTTTCACTTGCAAGGTCAACTCGTTGATGAACTAATGATCACACTATAATTGGCCGGATGCATTTTTTGGGTAGCTATCCGGCACTTGGATCCACTTTCCATGAATGAGACCCTACTAACGAGTGTTGTCGTGTGTGGCTGGAGTGGCCACAGCAGGGTGCCCCTTGGGCTTAGTGGCTTCCATGCTTCGCTCACAGGCATCCTCGCCTTCAAGGGGGGTGGGGGTGGCCTAAACACGTCATTGGTCTTGGAAAGTGCACCTTGAACTTGGGTGCTCAGGGTGAGGTAGGAGGGTTGCACCCGCTACAAGTAGTTGCACAATGCGCGTTTGTAGACGAGATGGGTCTTTGAATAGGAGCCGTGGGCTTTGCACTAGGATTGGTGTTCCGCTCGACTCCCGGTGATTATCCCGGCAGATTCGTGCTCTCATACACGTGGCAACGGGCGCGTTTTAGAACGAACCGAAGGCACATTCGTGAATTGCAGGTCCGGCCCTACATCACTATATATTGCAAAAAAATTTTCATGGCCAGAATCCGGAGATCTGGTTAAAAAAAAAGCCAAAAATGAAACTACACCAAATCCCATTTTGAGTGCATTTTTGTAAACGGCGTCGAAAAACGATCCATATGGCAATTGCAATTTTGAAAAACTGATCCGATTTCGCAGTTTGGCCAAGGGTTCAAGTTGGGGAAAAATCGCAATTTTCGAAACGCGGGCCATCTGGCGACACGTATAACGCCGCGCATGTAGCTTATCTGGGCAAAATTCAAGCACCATTACCTCCGGACAGCTCCCAGGGTCGCAGAAAAAAAAAAACAGCTCCAAACGACCCGGTGGCGCCGAGATACGGCTGTTTGAGTGCGACTCATTTGGGCAAAAAAGTGCATTTTTTCAATCGTGGACGTTACGGAATTTGGTGCTGCGCAAATACAACGTTGAGGTATGACCCCCCCCCCCCCCCCGAGCGAATCGAAGCCCCACTGTTGCCCTTCGATCTGTACTATGCGGTTTTGTGCGGGCCTTCGTATAGTCATAGAACGGGGGCTGTCGAGTGGAGGGTTTTGGAGCATGTTGTTAGCACCAGAAACAGGCTGCGTTTTTTGCCCATCATGGGTCTCCCCCCAAGTGGTACTGCGAGGAGCCCCGGATTCACCTACCTCCAAACCTTTTTTCTCAAGGTGCTTTGTACCGTGTAGCACGCGTTGGGTTGGTATTTGGGTCCGCGGGTGATAAAATGTAGCTGTTTTATGCGTTGGAGGTTTGGCATTTGGCAGTTTTTCCAGTTGCGCAGTCGCGTATTTTGGGCGGCATTTGGACAAGCCGTGGAGTTAGGCCTGGAAACATAGCTCATTACAATCCTTGAGAGACGTGGGGGGGAATGACCGGGGGGGGGGGGGGGGTAGTATCTGGCAGCCCCGAATATTCGGCTCAAAAACTACGCCAAAAGGTACCTTTTTGGCATGTAGCAACTACCGTTTTGGAAATGGTTGGAGTGACTGTTCAACGAAGCATTCCTGTGCTCAGGTATGGTTTCATCCCGAACTCAAGCGGTTATGGTTGTGTGAAATGGACCAAAAGACTTCACAATGGGTGGAAGGTTGCTTGGTCAAGTGCTATAATCAGGTTGTTTTGTGAGTTGGGGATTTTCCACCCGTGTCGGTAACGGTCGCTCGCCGAAAACCATGTGACCCGGAACCAGCTATACGGCCTAACCAGCTAGCGGTTCCCTTAGGGACGAAACAAAACCAATATAAGCAGTACACTGAGGAGAAACGGGCGCTTAGCGTTCTTGGAAAAAAATCATTTCGGATTCCAATTTTTTAGATCTCAATTTTCGCGTAAAAATGTGCCAAAAAAAGCAGTGCCTTTTGACAACCAGCATTGTTGCATTGTCAGGGTTCAAGCAATGGTACGTACATAATCTCTGTTGTGTTTGGACATGCATTGCGGGTCACGTTTGTTCCTCGGGTGCTTGGGTAGAGAAAATATACGACCTTTTTGCATCGGTCGTTTCAAAGTTTAATTGAAAATTGTAGTAACGGTATTTTTGACACTTTGTGCGTTTCTAGGCTTGGGAAGGAGGAGCATAGCGAGTCCTTCCTAAGCCTAGTCACGAAACTAATGCCGTTGATTCGCTTATGTTCTATTTCTGTGTCTTTTTCCATTTGCCTTTGTTGTTCTTTGTTCAAAATTGGTAAATGTTTGCTCCTAGAGACATTATGCTTAATGGGTTTATTTTTTTTCTAATCATGCGGCCAAGGCACTAGGGGTTGTTGTGAGCAGGTGTAGTAGGATGTAGTGATGTTCTTTGTACCGTACACGATCGTCATGGTTGCAGAAGAATACAGTGTGCAGAAGAATATAGTGTGCAGTGAAATTGTTCTATGAAGGAAAAGTATTATCTGAGAGCATCAGTGTCACAGGTAAACAAGAAGTATGAATTGTGCATCCTTTTCTGTCTGTTGTGTTGATTGCTTTCTCTAGAATAACAAGACATAGTCAACCGAACTGTACCGACCTTGATTGTCTGTTCCTGAGCATCTAGACTTCCAGTACATGCTTTGCCTCCGTATGTCCAGCGTGCGGACTGTGCCATTGGGGGCGTACCGCGCGCTGTGCGCGCGCTGTGTGTGCGCTGTGCGAAAAGTTGGCTGTTCTCCACCACCGGGAGTTCGGTAAGTTCAGAAGGTTGAAAGGACGTCGTTGAATGGCTGCTGCAGTGGACGGGGCTATAGGGGGCAGAATTTAGGTCCCTGGGACCCGTGGCAAGCATTAGATGTTTGAATTTTTGAGTTTTGAATTGATTGTGCATGATTCCGCAGGTGAGTGGTTTTCAGGGTTGTTACCTGGATAATCACCGTAATAATTGGCGCTGTGCGCGCGCTGTGCGAAAACGCCCCCATTGTCTGCATGCATGCACATCAAGACCTACATGCCCGCAGATGTATGCACAGTATATTTGCCCTAGTCTCATATGAACGCAAACACACACGGACACACACTGGGGTACGCTGCAAAGAGAAAGCAGGTTCTCTGAGCGTGCTGCATGATCTTGTCAGGCCAAGGCATTAGAAAATGGTCATAAACAGGGTAAGCGCATTTCTGCACTACAGAGGCTGCACAGGGTGGGTAGGGTGCACAATCACTCTGTTGGCCAGTGTGAAGGCAATTGTTGGCGCCCATGGCAATGCAGCGCAGCCACAGGCCTTGCCTAGTGAAGGGTAGGGTGTCAGCGACCGAGACATCTGGTCCCTACAGCTCCGCTTCTGCCAGATGGCTTCATCCGTGCCCTACCAGACCTGGCAGGGCCAAAGAAACTCACTCTGTTAAGGTCGCAGGATTGCCCCTTCCCCTATAATACCGTATTAGCGAGCCGTATGGTCCACTACATTATGCAAATCTAGAGGTTTAGCTCTGGTGACAGCGCAATCCATTTGGGAGCACAAGCCACACAACTGTGCAGCAGGCCCTTTCGGTAGAGCACTGCACACGTTTCCCTCTAGGGGTTGGGGTGTGCAAAGTAGCCTGGCCTAGGAGAGCCTCAAATCTAACATGACAAATCCGACATGCATCTGACATGGGTTTTTTTACATTGTAAACACATAGTTCCTATCACATGGTGTCACGTGTGCTACCTTTGCTCGCTGCTTGTCGTTCTTACTACCAATAGTACAACACATCCTCACTTGGTTTACAATTGGCTAACTCTCTACGTCTTCCAAGTTACCCCTCAAGCGTTTAGTCATTGAGACCCCTCAGCAACACAAGATTCAATTGGACAAATACAACGTCTATGCTTCGGACCTTGTTGCAAAGTAGCTGTTGCCATGCAATGAGTAGGGTCTCCCTAGATGTTTCACGTTTTGTTGTTGCGGTACCAATGCTTTGGCGGGGTTGGGCGGATTGCTTGGTGGCAGGTCTATGCCCCGTGAGGTCATCCTCGACAGGATGTGTTTGTGTCACCAAGAGCCCGGAAAGGCACCGATCCCCCCACCTCCTCGATGGTTGGCCTCATGACCACCTAGAGTACGGTTCCCCTAGTTGTACACACCAATGTGGAGTGAACCGTTGTTTTAAGATTGTTCGAGGAAACATTCCATCACCCACCGCTATTCCACCATTTGTAACTCTAGTAAGATCCACTAAACTGTGCGCCAAGTCGCGGTGACAATTCACAACAACACCAAAACCAAGGGACAAAACGCGCAACAAAAATTCCCTTTCAATGTAAATGTTTTTTCCCTTGTATGTCTTGGTGGTATGTTTGTTAAAGCAAATCATGGTAGACAAGTACCACATGCAAGGATGAAACTTGCATCCTTTTTTTTTTCGTGCGTGCTTGCAACTCCATGCAAAGGACCTAGATGGTTCTAGACTCTCTCACAAGCAATACTATGTGGGTGTGGATTGTGAGCCCTGCTTTGCAATGTACCACACTGCATTGCACGTTTTACATATTGGGTATGGGTCCGTTGTTATTTTTTTTGTATTGGTACCATGAACCGCGGCCCCCCCCCCATTTGTAGAAGCTACACAAAAATACCAAATTAATACAGTCCCTACGCCTACGGTATCCTCGACAAGGCCATAGACACCCATGTTCAAAAAGAGAAGCTTGCATGGTGAGCCGCAAGAAAGAGGAATATAATGCACAAAATCCCCTTGTCGCCACTCCACAAATTGACGAGCCAGTCCTTTGTCTAGGACATCTTCCGTGACGTGTTGTGCGGGACTGTAAGCTCTTTCATTTATGTTTTATGGAGGAAGCTGGCAGTTGTAGACATTTTTTGGGATAGAAAAGATTGCTCGGTACACCAGATTGATGTGACATGTTTGGCATGTCCACGATCCTGTTCAACTAGCAAATTACTCACCAAACCCATGTCTTATGTGGCTGCAATATGTTTGCACCGAATCAAACTACATACCAAATTAGTATGTTCCCTACGCCCGCTAAAGCTTGCACAAGGGCGTGGCTTCTACAGGGTGTGTGTATGTATACCAAATACTTCAGCGTTCCCCAATCCATTGGCAATGATGGAATGTTCCTTGTCAATATTTGGTGTGTCAAGTGTGTGGCATGTATTGAACTGCTGCAATTGGTGCTATGGCACAAATGTTCCCGCATGGGTTTGTTGCCACTTGGAAGTGTGCTAATCTTTGCATGGACAATGTTCGTGGGTTTGCATAGGAAAACCGACCGAGGTTTTGCACCAATGAATGCTCAAAATCCAAGTCTTTAGAAGACACTTGCATTTGCATCGGCGGATATTTGATCCCTACCTTGTGCCACACACCACGCGCCCGAAATTATTCTTTTTGCACACACCCTTAGAAATGTCAGTGATGCAGCCAATAAGGACAAGAAATCAATGAATTTTGTAATGACACAACTGTCGAACGCAATATCTTGATGGACCCTGTTGGTGTATTGCCACCACAACTTTGACACTTTCTCTCATTTCTTCAATATTCTCTTCTCTTTTGCGTTGTTGTGCTGCCGTGTAGGCCACGGTGTTGGCCATGGGGATGAAACAAAGGGGTGCATGTGGGTCATGTCAGTCATCTGACACACAAGTTTGGTTTACCGCATCCAATCAAAACACCCTTGCATGCCAGACTCCATCGTGTAGGCAAGCAAATCCAACTGGGACATGTGATGCACACCACACTTTATTACACACTTGACAGCACAATCCATGGCACACTCTTCACATCACCGGGGACAATATGTCCTCGCATGAAAGCCTTTAAGCGAATGGAAAAGGGACACTGCTACAATGGCGCAACCAAAAGTGCTAGATGTCCAACAGACTGCCAATTGCTGAGGATGTGGAGAGATATGGGAGGAGTATGAAAACACTGTATATTGCAGGTTTGCAGCATACAAAAATTTTGGAGGGCATGGCCAAACACCCTTTTCTATTTGGTGTTTGGCATGGATACCAAATGGTTGTCTTAAGTGTGTACAATGCGCATAGACCACTTTGTACAACCCTTGAGTTTTGTGACTTTGTTCCTCACCTCACACTCATGGACTGCATGTTGCTTGAAATCTTCTTGTGGCCCCGCAATTCGGCAACAACCTGTGGCCCTTTATTGTAGGGGGTGGGGGGGGGGGGGCATGGCAAGTGGGCAAATCAGCACCTTATGCAAGCACACCCTATGCTTCTTGTGGGCTTTGCTGACACTAGGCATGTGCCTGTCCTCTTTCTAATGGGACACAATGTAAAGGAATTGCACTGGTGTTTGCACCTTCCCGAAAAAGGGTTTCATGTCAAAAAACATTTTGCAAATGCAGTGGCTCCTCTTTTTGGGTGTCCATAGGCAGAGAGGGATAGAGCATCAAATCGATGCCATCTCAATAGCACGGACTATCACCATGGCCGGTTTGCATGTGCATACATGAACGAAAGGTTGGAGACAACCTTGAGTGACTTGGCTGCCTTGACCAAACCCATGTGCGAGCCGCAACCATGCAACGCTTTCGTGATGTTTACTGCAATCTGGCCGCAAGAATGGCCATGCTGACCGTATTGTGTCTTGCTGTACCTTCCGGCACTCAAAATATAATTTTGGACTGGGGCCGCCCCCGTCCGTACATTGACTTTTGTAGCCTCGACAAAAACAGCACTTCCCAAGTAGCATGGCTGAACGAATTCCACTACCCCATTGACCCGTTCATTTTGCTAGGAAAAAAACATGTGCGGTGGCATGTGTACTGTGCCCTTGTTGCCACTTCCGCCAGCCCGGATCGTGAACTACATGGTGAACTGTTTTGGGAGCATTGCTAGAATATGTGCTTGAAACGTGAAGGGCCGAATTTTGCCCGATGCTGTGCAACGCAAAAGACCAAGGCCCCAATGCAGCATACACCTAAGAACCAACCACCCAACACTGGTCTTGCAGAGCCCAACACCTCACCTCTGCATGTGCATGTCAAACGTTGGACGGACGGTGCTAATGTGGCGGAAAATGCAAAGGCACCATTGCAGACACGCAGATTACAAGCTCCACAACTTGGGGAACTTGCCCCGAGCACCCGTCCGGTAAAACCTCTCCGGCACCAAAATCACTAGCCTTAGTTCGAATGCACACTCCACACATCACCTTTGCTTTGAAGAATAACACTCAATGTGTCAAGTGTGTGACACACCAAGGACCATGTTAGATGTCTTACACACCAACCATCATGTTTGGCACTAGAAAAAATGCCTATTCTTAACCTTGAACCCTCAACAAGAACCACAAACTAACTCTATGCTCACCCATCACTTCCTCCTTATCCTTGGCAAATCGGAACTCACAAGTGACCGGGACAATTCTTTGAAACCCCAATGACCAACCAAGATGTTTGATATTAAGACAAAAACTCATCTCTATCCTTGAACACGAACCCCGTCCCATCTGTAACCTCTTCTAGCCCCACCTATTTATGATGAAGAATAAAAAAATGTGTCAAGCAAGAACACCATGTTTCATTTCACCTAGACATTGCAACAACCGCAGACCATTCGTGAAACACCCTCATTTACTCGAATAGTTCCAGATGGAGGAGGTCATCAATGGCTGGCAGTGTGGTGAAAATGGACCGTGGTGATTTGTTGCATCACAGACGTCACCCACATTCCCAATACTGATATTCTTGCCCCAAAGCTGCACAACGCAGCTATGTAGGTCGGGAACAATGTCTTTGCGTGTTACAATCCAATTTACGGTTTGCACATGTATGTGCACCCCTAGAAACCCTAAAAACCCTTGATTGGAAGTGCTGTGAATGCTGGTCAATTTATGTATTTGTTGCGTACTTTATTTGTCTTAGGCCACGCAAAATGCACCCTGTTTTGCACCTCAAGGGCGGCATTTGTGTGCAAAAAAAATGACGCGCAATTTCCCCGTGTTTCCACCTGAGAACCGAGGATTCGAAAACCGAGGAATCGCAAAAATCATTTTTGAGGCTATCGGCAGAATGCAAGTAGTTATGGGTATCAAAAAAACTATTTTTTTTAGCATGTTGAGTGCGCGAGGCCTCGCGCACTCAATTATGTAGAACGTGTATTTCCTAATGGTCCTGAACAAAGAGTATTCCATGCGAAATGAGGCTCTGATGTCTCAATTGGTGCCTCATGTTGTACCGTTCGGGTCATGTTAGCAGCAAGAGTGGTCAATCAATGGATTTCTTGTTCATGCCATGCACTATGTAAGGTGCAATGGATTTAAATAGCGGGTTACCCTCAGTCCTCGCTACACGCGCGTTTTTGAGCTGATTTACCTACAAATGAGGTGCCTAGCTTCCCATCTTCGGGGCTGTATAACAGCTTTTCAGAAGCGCTGGGTCACGGGACGTATGAAACAAGGTGCCCTACAGGAGGGGTGTCTAAACACCACTCTTGAGCTCACGGTTTTCACATCTCACTTGATGCAAGGACTGAGTAAGGCACGAACAAATGATTCCCCACATACAACAAAACAGTACGGAACTGCCAAAATTGTGTTGAGGTCCCTCCAAGTGCGCGAGCCCTCACGCACTGATTGTGCTGCCCTCACGCACTGAGTGTGCTGCCGTGCCAGTCTTTAACCCATATCGAATCTTGCGGTTTTGCTTTTGCTCCATTCTTGCTTCATGCCACTTGCGATGTCAAAAACTCATCTCAAAAAGGCCTGAAAATCTCACTCCAGGTGGCTGAGTGCGCCAGGCCTCGCGCACTCAGCCTCCTATAATAATTAGTTTTTCATGTGGACATGTACAGGTTGTGTGAACAGCGCCCATCGTTAATAGTTTTCCAGAAGATCAAAAAATTGGTATTCTTCAAATTAGCCAACAAAATGTATTTTTCGGGGAAATTGACCCGTAAGCCCTCTGATTTTGAAGAAACAATAATTCTTTAACCCCCCTGAAAAGAGCAAAAAAATGGGCAAACCTGATGAAAAATGAATTTTGTGGGAGGGTGTGGAAAACAGCACCTTCAAAATGGCAAGAAAAAACTATTTTTTTCAATGACAAAATTTTGGTGCTTCGGTAAAAAAACGGGGTGCAGCTTGTGTGGGCTAAGTTTGTGTTTCCGGTATATTTGTGCTTCTTGAACCTGTCAATTCACAAGACAATGACACGGGCTTTCATTAATTTGTGTTTTGTAGGCTGCAGCTGCTTGGCCGTGTAGACAGTGAGTTGCTCCTGCTTTGGTTTGGTTGGGCAACATCGTTGGGGTACTAGCTAGTATACCGTACCACACGGCTTGCTTCTGGTAGGCTATGTGCAAGTCCACCAACAACTCCTCAAGGCCCCAAACTAGTAGCTTGAAACTTCAAGTGAACCCATTCTTTTTCCGTGTTCTCTCATGCAACGTACAGAAGAGGCTCGTAGCCCGACACACCGGAAAGCCTTCTGCCAAGGCTTTTAACATCGCACACATGCACGTCTCTCTAGCGAGCGAGCAAGGTGCATAGGTGCACGTTTGGAGCAAGGAAGGCACATCATGCGGGGGCTCGGCACGGGTACTGGAGGGGGGGGTAGGGGGGAAGGGGTACTGGGGGGAAGGGGTAGGGGGGGACAGCCCTTGGTACGCGTTTGAAACCCAATGTTGTTCCCGACTAGATTGTTCCCAATGGGAACAATTCCCGCCGGAACAATTTCTTTGGGAACACCACTGGAACAAGTATCGCAGGCCAGATAACCAGATCCATCACCATGAGTTTCCAAGTTCGTAAATGATGTTTTTTGTCTCTTTCTTGCATGTGTAACGCGTGCAAGGCTTGTCTTTCCCATCGGGGCCATGTTGACATATTGTGGGCCGTTGGTGCCACCTTCCACTAGGTGTACACATTTCGAACTTTTCGTATCCATTTGCAAGCCTGCTGTTTCTTGTAGTTCAGACGCAGCGTTGTATGACTTTTCGACGTTGGCGTCCCCGTTCTCCCGTTTGATTTGTGCAGTGTGGCCATGCCTAGGGTCCCATTTTGGTATTTGTTCATTGCCTGAATGGTCGGTGGGTCTACGGGCATCTTCCCCTAGCGGTATGGATTGCCAAATTTCGCTTCGTAGTTCATTGTTGTAGCTTCATCATGCCTAGATCGCAAACCCGCGTTGCGCAACTAAACACCCACCTCGTCCATTTGGCTAGTGCTGTTAGCCTCCGGGACGGGGATCTTGTTGGGGAGCTCATAGCGGAATGGGCCATCTCCTCTCCACACGCCCGCCGCCAATTTGCGGTGGCCGTGCGCTTGGCCCAACCAAGCTGTGTACGAGAGATACAGCAGGGGGCAATCGCCAAGTACGCCTCCGAGGTCCTCCCCCCGGATGAGTGTTGCGAGCTCATCCTCAACCTGCGTGCGCCCAAATCCGCTTGGCGCACGCTCTCGGAAGTGTACACCCTCCGGGGGCTGAAGTACACCGCGACCACGGGCCTTCCATTCGCCTGTCCGATTTGCCCTGAGAGGGCTTTCCAGCAGCGCTGGCAAGATCTACTGGCCCCCTTGGAGCTGGCCCCCGCGGTGAGCACTTCGGATCCCAAGGCCACGGGCATCAGTTTGCCGTGGGCATCATGGCTGCGCTACATTGCTAGCCAACCCCCGTTGTGCCGCATGATCGATTGGTCGTTCCCCCTGACTTTCATTGTCAGCGGGGATGGCTACCCCTGCGCAGGCAGGGAGTGGTCCCAATTGTCTGTGTCCATCGCCAACATGGGCCTTTGGGGACGAATTCCCGCCTGCGTGTGGGTCATCGGCCTCGCAATCTGCAGGGACAAAGCGATGGCGACCCTAGCAACCCTCTGGGAAGACAATATTAAGGTGTGCCGCGCACACACCGTGTTGTTCCGGCGACGTTCCGATAACTTGTTCCGGCGACGTTCCGGCGACGTTCAAGTGTTTCGTTGGAACCGCCACCGGAACAATCTGGTTCCAACAAAATTGATGTTTTTTTCTTAGGCCATCCAGGAGGTCGTGGACACCCACCGGGTGGTCTTCAATTCCCATGAGGAAGCGGCCGATGCCTGGCTTGGTGGTGATTCCCCGTGGGTGCGCCGCATTATCGGGATCACACCGGCCCCACAAGTGGGGTGACTATACAACGAGGGGATTGGGGACTCCGACGCCGCTGTGTGGCGGGGCAAAGACGTGGTCCGGACCACCGAGTCGGACCACGCACAGCGGACGTCCTTCTTGTTGGGAACACCATCGCTAAAGGCCGCAGGTTGTTCCAATCCGTCACCAAAAAACGTTTGAAAAGTCTTTTGAACGTCGCCGGAACAGCTTATTGGAACGTCGCTAGAACACTCATCCTGGCTATCCTCCATGTAGGTGGAGGACATCCAGATCAACCCTTCGGACCCGCGCGCCGTTCGGGTGATCCTTCGTTGGCCAGGAAGCGATCCCCGGCCCATCTATTTGGGTACGTTGCTTCAGCAGTTGCACTTGCAGCCCGTCGCCGTGCTCGAGTTCCTCACGGCCATGATGGACTACGTGGCAGCCCGCGGCAGCGTTCTCGCGACGCGCATCAAGGGTTTGGGCAGCATTGGCGACCTGTCCCCAGCGCCGCCGCACTGCCAACAAGTGGACGCAGAGCCCCCCCCCCCCCCCCCCGCCCGCGTGTGCACCGCCCGTGCAACCCCAACCCCCGAACCCCCGCCCAGCCCCCCAAACAGCACCCAAACCCAAACCCAAACCCCAACGCCCCCCCAAGCGGGAACCCAAGAGCGCCCCCAAACTACCCCCCAAAAAAAGGAAGAGGCTCCCGGGGGAGTCCTCCAGCGAGGAGTCGTCCAGCGACTCCTCAACGGACTCCTCCTCGGGGTCCACCAGCGACTCCTCGGCGTTCGAGGAGCCCCAGCCCCGCCCCCCGGCCAAGGAGCCCACCAAACCCCCTCGCAAGGCTCCCAAGAGAGCCGCGCCCCCCCAACCCAAGTCAAAGGCCAAGCCAAAGGCAAGAGGGGGGGGGGGGTGCAAATACAAAGCGGGGGAGCAAGTGTATGTAGTTCTTCGGGACAATGGGCAGTGGGGGACCGAGCAGGGCAGAGAGGCCCTTGCCGCGGGTGGCCCCCCCGGGGTTGGGGAGACGTGGATCTCCTTCCCCAAAGACCCCGAACTCTTCGCCATCCCGAGAGCGTCGGTTTGGAAAACCAAGACGCAGGCGAAGAAGTTGCTCGCCAAGATGATGGCGGCCGAGGAGGAGGACAAGGAGGACGACGCGGACGCGGACGAGGAGGGGGACGAGAGCAACGACGGGGACGGGGACGGGGGAGACGAAGGGGATGGACCGGGGGCAGGTTTGGGTGCTACCGGGGCTAACCGGGATGGGGGCATCGGGGAAGAGGTCGAAGGGGTGGAGGGGGAAAGGATGGAGGTCGAAGGGGTGGAGGGTGAAGGGGTGGTGGGAGAAGGGGTGGAGGGTGAAGGGGTGGAGGGTGAAGGGGTGGTGGGTGAAGGGGTGGAGGGTGAAGGGGTGGTGGGTGAAGGGGTGGTGGTCGGTGAGGGAGATAGGGGGGATAGTGGGGCGGGTGACAAGAGTTCGGGGGCGCCCGCCGGGCCCCCGACCACGCAGGACTTTTAGGTGAGACAAAGAGACTAACCCGATGGGCCCCCGGGGGCACCTTACACAACAATGTATGTTACCATTTTACCCTTCCTTGTGCTTTGCTCTTATTGTAGATTGCTTGTTCCGGCGACGTTCCAATAACTTGTTCCAGCGGTGTTCCAATGGTGTTCTAACAAAAACTGTTTTTGAAAACAAGTTTTTTTCACGTGGCAACGCGCCGGGCAACAAATATAAGCATACCAGCGGGGACCCCCTAGGCTAGCAAAAAACATATTTTGCCACCATGTACGGGTAGGCTTGGTTGGGGGGCAAATAAATTTTGAATTTTTTTGTTCCGGCTAGATAGCTTAGAACACTGGAACAATTTGGCCGGAACAACATTGGGTTTCAAACGCGCACCAAGGGAGAGTTCGGGGGAGGGGGGCTCATGCTAAGTACTCTCTATTGACTCATCACGGTCTATTTTAGGCACGGGTGGGCTGCCAGTGGGGAAAAGTGGTTAATGTCACAAAAAAGGGCTAACAATACCCAAAAAAGGAAAAAACCCAAAAAATTAAGACCAACGATCCACAAATGACACAAAACACAGCAAAGCAAACCTTTGTGACAAGGCTACAAGATATTGGAGCTAGCATGTGCAAAATCTACAAGCATGCACCAATTTCGAAACCGGAAGAGAAGCGGGGGCAGGGGAGATCCCCAATGCCAAAAATAATCCATCAACAAAGTAATATCCTGGAATTGCCATGTGCATAAATGTCGATATTCTTGTTTCATAGGATGGTAATTTTTTGCAGCTAGCTGTTGTTAGGCTTGTGAAAAAACACAACCTCCTTGATTTCGGGCTTTTTTCAACCAGTATAACAAAGTCAATCTTGAGTGTGGTTACAAAATGGCACTATTCGCTCTTCACCGAAAAAAAAACACTAAGGTCCACTTGTGCACGATTGCTCATTTTGTCCTCTGCTTTGACACGTTGGGGATCCCCAAGGCGGCAGGGGTTAACTAGCGACCAGGTCCACTTGTGTCCCACTGCTGGTTGGTCTGCCGTTCTGAAGGGACGGTTCCCCCCAAGGCGGCAGGGGTTATGTAGCCGCGTGGCCCACTTCTGGGCCTCTGCTGATTTTGTCCCCCGGTTTGAAGCGTTGGGGACCCCCCAAGCGGCAGTGGTTATGTAGCCACCAAGCCCACTTGTGCGCCACCTTTGATTTCTTCCCCACTCCGAAGCGTTGGGGACCCAGTAGTGGCCCCGTGTTGATTTTGTCCTCTGGTTTGAAGCGTTGGGGACCTTCAAGGAGGCAGGGGTTATGTAGCCACCCTGCCCACTTCTCAGCCACGGCTAATTTTGTCCCCCGTTGTGAAGCGTTGGGGACGTCCTAGGCGATCGGGGTTATGTAGCCACCCAACCCCTTTGTGGCCCACTTTTTCACTTTTTGATTTTGTCCCCCGCTCTAGAGCGTTGGGGACCCCCCAAATGGAGGGGGTTGTGTACCCACCTAGCCCTTTTTTGGGCCACTGTTGCTTTTGTCTTCTGCTGTGAAGCGTTGGGGACCCCCTAGGTGGCAGGGTTTATGTAGCCACCCGGCCCACTTGTGGGCCACTACTGATTTTGTCCCCCGCTCTGAAGTGTTGGGGACCCCCCACGCTATAGGAGTTATGTAGCCACCCGGCGTCCTCGTGTGAAGCCCAAGTCGAGCGACACAAAAGCTGACTTGATCCACAAGCATGCATTCTGCACATACTTGTAGCGGGTGCATTTATCATGGGCTATATTTTTCTCCGCTGGTTTGTCTACCAACAGTGGAGCGTATAAGAATGCTATTATATTGGCCCCATCCTAGTGCCTTGGTGGCCTATACTGGTGGCACTAACGTTGGCCATGGCTCTATCAGGACTCTTATCTTGAGCCTGACTTTGTTCTCAGAGCAGACACACTAGATGTTGGCCATGGCCGTGTCAGGACTCTTTTCTTGGGCCTCATTTTGTGTTTCGTGCCAATGACACCATGTGACACTTAGTTGTGGTGCATGCTATTATATTGGCCCTATCCCAGTGCCTTGGTGGCCTCTAATGGTGGCACTAACGTTAGCCATGGCTCCATCACGACTCTTATCTTGAGCCTAACTTTGTTCTCAGAGGAGGCACACTAGATGTTGGCCATGGCCGTGTCAGGACTCTTTTCTTGGGCCTCATTTTGTGTTTAGTGCCAATGACACCATGTGATACTGTGTTGTAGTGCATGCTATTATATTGGCCCCATCCCAGTGCCTTGGTGGCCTCTAATGGTGGCACTAACGTTGGCCATGGCCCTGTCACGTATCTTTTCTTGGGCCTAATTTTGTGTTTAGTGCCAATGACACCATGTGATACTATGTTCTATTGGCCGAGTCCCAAGTAATTGGTGGCCACGCAGAGTACTAGGTGCACTGTGGACTCGTCCCGTTGTTAAGGTCGCTATGGGGTGCCGTACGGAACCGGAAGTTGTTCATATTGCGCGTGTATTGCAAAAGTTGCATTTCTTTCAATTTTTCAATTTTTTCCTTAATTTACATGATTTACCGTCAAAAAAACATTACACGCATTTACCGCAAAAAAAACAATTCAAATTTTTTTTTCATAATTTGCATGACTTACCGCAAAAAAAAAATTCACGCATTTACTGCAAAAAAAATACACGACTTGACGATTTTTTTTGTATGCGAGTCACATTTTGCACATTTGGCCTTGGGATTCATCAAGCCAGAGAATCGCATCACCTTGTACTTTGCCACAGCCCCCCTACCCTTGTGGTCCAAACGAAAGAACATACTTTGCAAGGAGGGCAGCAATGGTAGCCCACACATTTGGTCTGTTGGTGCAAGATTGTGAATCCACATGGGCCCAAAGATCACATGAGAGAGTACATAAGCAAAGGCCAAACGTTCAGAGGGTTACGTGTACAACAGTGGAGGTAGAAGAGGAGTGCCTTTGGCAAACCCTGCACAAAGATCTGAACATAGGGCTCATGCCCTCTTCTTCCAATTTTGCGAAAGGTGGGGCACGTCTCTCCTCTTTGCTGGTGAATGTAGCCCGTTTTGGGCAACGGTAGGGTAACACAAGCGCCGTACATAGTCACAATGCACAGAAAGCAGGTGGCACAAACACCCGCAATGGGTCCTGTATTCTCACTTTACACTGGATACGTGGAGGTGGAGGTTAGACGCACAGAAGGCGTGCTACACCTGTAGACATCCACAACATTCAGCCCCTCTATAGTGCAACAAGAGGCAAGGTCACCTTGACAGGCAGCCACCTTTAGTCACTTTAGTCTCACGCACTGTTAGAGCATAGGCGTGCCCAGACGTGCCCTGATGTAGAAGGGCGTGCCACTGCTGTGGTAGAGGCCACCACAAAATGATCACGGCATTCAGGCCCCTACTCAGGAAGTGGCCACTGGTGTCTCCGCAAGGTCTAAATAAAACAGCATGCTTGCAACTGACGCGGCCTCACACCACTTGAGGACCCCAAAGGTCCCTACACGCACCGCCCACACCATGCGGCCAGGGCAGCCCTCTAGGAGGGGGGTGACGGCATCGACAACTGACGCCGTGGGAGGGTGGGGATGGGGGATGCCTTGAGACAAGGCACACTTTTCAGGGTGGGGGTAGCATGCTCTCCCAACCCGCGTGGGCGGGGCAGGGAGGGGGGGTCGGAGGGCATGGGGCAGCACTGGCTGCCGAGGGTGCACATGGGGCTCCTCTCAAGGGGCATGGAAAAACTTCAACAGAGGAGACCTGAGGTCGGGGGCAATGTCCCTTTGGCAGGCCATGCCAACATGGAGGAGGCCACAGGGACTGAAGGCATTAGATAACCTTCTCCCTAAACCCCTCAATCTCCTCACTTACACAAGAGGGCCTTGGACCCTAACAACGCTTGCCCAGAGTAGTCATGCACCAGGCACTAGACGGTGGAACAGCATTTTTGCTCCCGCCACCATGTGGGGCGTCCGGCTGGTTTTCCGCTGCAGTCAGGGGAGGGGGTTCGGGCGGGCGAGGATGTAGGCAGACGGCGCCCAGATAGGAAGGCTTAAGGCTTCGAAGCAGGGGTGGTGCAACCCCCTGACAGCCAGGGACAGGTGGGGGCCAGAGGGGTCTGGGGCAGCGCCGATTGCAAGGCTGCAGGGAGAGCCCCTCAACAGGGGCACGGCTGAGCCTCTCTGGAGGATACCTGAGGACGCAAGCAAGTGCTCACTTTGCATGCAAGTGATTCTAACTGGACCTACCAATCTGTCACGAAACGAATAAGACGATTGGTGCACCTGTATAAATGTCTCCGGCATGGAACATGAACTAGCACTACGACTACCACTCCCACCGGGTCTTGTCGCGGGTGGGCGGGCTGGGCTTCTGGACACCCCTTGTTGTGCGGTAAATGCGAGTCATGTGGTTTTTTTTTTTTGCAGTAAACGCAAGTACCACAAAATTGTAAATTATGTAATTTTTGTTTACGGTCGACACAAGTACAAGAAAATCGTACAATCATGTAATTTTGGGGGGGGGGGGCAATGTGAGACAAAAACATCGTACATTATGTAATTTGTTTTGCAAAAAACGCGAGCACCCAGTTTTGGAGTACTCGCCAGTACGATACTTTTTTTACTCATGCAAAAAAAAAATACGCTGCTGAACCTCTGCTGCTCACAATGTTGCGGGTTACTTTAGTGGGTGAGAGTGTCTATTCCCCGGTTCACAACTGCAGCATACTGCACCTGTGGCGCCCAGCGCTCCTAGGCCTCACATTCAGTCACTGCCAGTATGCCTCCAGTGCACCTCCATCTCCACCACTGATGCGCGAAATACTAACACAGGGTGGGCCAGTAGCTTTGGATCACCAAGTGCTGCACATTTTTTTGTGGAGGGAGCCGTTCCTGCCGCGATGCGCACATGACACACCTGTCAGCTCAATGGTCTGCATGTACGAGGCGGACTGGATGGCGGCGTTGATGGATGTGAAGCACGCCACCCCTGCGGCCTTGTCCTTACCTGCCAGCTGCTTGGAGAACACGATCATGCGCTGGTGCCTGCTGGGGGTTGCAGCGTGGAGGCTGCGCAGGTGCCGGCTCATGTTCTCGTGCAAGTTGCGACTCTGCAGCCGCACGCTCCGCTCCCACCCGCGACAGTACTCCTGCACGCGGTGGGCTACTCTTGCCATTGGACTTTCCGTGCTGCTGCCCTCCTCGCTTTGCTCCCGGAGGGCCAAGTTTGTACGGATCAGTTCAAGCACCCTGACAAGTAGAGAACAGGAACACGTAAAACAACGACACAAACGGAGCCCTCCAGCTTCAACCAGGGACCACTTGGATTCAGCCAAATGCTGTATCACTAACCCTTTGGTGGTGGATGCCGTTTTATTGTCGTTTCTCAAAACGGCCATGTACCGACGCAAAAACGCTTGGGACCATCATCTACTAGGCTGTGTCCAAGACATTGGACATGCCACCAGAAGGGCACCCAGGGGGCAACCCAGCCAGGGTACAAGAATTTATCCTCACCTCCCTGGGCTATGCAGATGACACCTATGGGCTTGGTAAAGTGGGTGAAGACGTCCAACCCCTACTGGAATGCGCACACACACATGGCTGAGAGTCACAATACAGGACGTCGTCCCCCAAAAGTCTGTCAGTTTTCACCCGCCGGACAGTGATGCCGTCGTTGAAATGCGTTGTGTCCCATTTCCAAAGGAGACAGAATTGGGCTCACTAGAGGCGTTGGAGGGGGGGGGTAAGTACCACAGACAGGGTGTGTTGGGGTACGCATTTTCAAAATTTTGACAAGTATCAGCAAAGCTATAGTGCTGTTTGATGGGGTCCATGGAGTTCAGTAACTACCAGGACAGGTGTAAAACCTCATGCATGATGATCAATGCCACACACTTACATGCAGCTGAAAAGTGCTTTCGCACACAAAAGACACACGCGCCTTTGAAACCAAAATTCTGAAAACCTTCTGCCAGCTGTAGCATGCACGCACGCTTCCCCCTTAGCAGCACCGTTCCCAAACCATTTCTCCAACAAGCGGATGGACATATTGTTCTGCCCCCCCCCCCCCCCCCACACGCACAGAGGTGCTCTGCATCGTGCATACTTGACACATTGCTGCACAGTGGGATATGCATCGGGGACATCCGCCTTTCTTGCCAAAGGAGGCACTGTTGTGCCCTCTTGGTCCTCAAGTGGGATGTACAGAGGGGATCAGAGCACAGGAGGTCTGCTGCGCATACAGGTGTGCACGAGCAGCAGCAGGCATTCGCTCTCACCGCCACCGAACCCACCAACTCACCAAACCAGGATTTTGCAGTCTAGAAAAACGGGGGAAATGGCGAAAAGGAGGGGAAAGGGGAGGGAATGGAAAAGAATGGGGGGAAATGGGGGGGGGGGGGGGATGGGACATGGAATGGCACACAGGATGGGGGTTATGGAGGGTTGTGGCAGGATGTGGTTGAGAAAAATGGGACAAAAATGGGGCAAGAATGAGAGAAAAATGGGAGAAAAATGGGACAAAATACCCATTTTTCATAGTCCCATTTTCCCCATTTTTCCAGAGGTCAAAGATCTTCCCCTCAGTTCCCTTGGTAAAAATCAGCTCCGCACACTCACCGATGCCAAAATGGGATTTTTCGCCACTCACCGACACTCACCGCCACGACAGCTGCTTGCAGCAGGCATACCGTGCGTACATAGGGGAGCACAGTTGAAAATCCTCCTGCTTCCCGATCGCATTGATGATACCCATTAGCAACGCCTCCGACACAAAAATCATCTGATCGGACGCACAGAGCTCTTGGATGTGGTTGAGGTAGTCTGTAATGGCCTGGAAAGTGACAGCACAGATGGCCGCTGTGGCATTGCGATGCATCTTGCACAAACCCTGCCAATTGAAAGGCTGGGTCACTGTATCCGAAACGACAATTTGGACCCCCCTGAAAGGGTAGAATGATGTATCTAAAGGCTTTGTCGCACAGCACTGGTCTCGTGTTGTAGGTGAAAGGAATATCACAGCGTCAAAGAAGTTTTACGATGCTGTACGAAGAATGAGATCGACTGCTGAAGCTCAAGGGCAGCTCACTGAAATAATTACTTACTTACTTACTTACTCCTCTGGTTTTGCACTGGATCAATGCGAACAGGTCGGAAAATAGGCGTTGTATATTTCAGGCAGTCATCCCTGTCATGACTGAGATTTGTGTCTGGTAAGTGTTCACCTTCACGCTTCGACCGCGTACTACTATTTGCTAAAAAATGGGCTGGGCCGTGCGCAAATCGTGCAAACAGCAATCTTGTAATTCAAAATTGCATTTCAAACCTGATCCAACAAGCCTTTGGCGCATCCCAAGCCATTTCCATTCCCAGGACCATGTTCATAACGGTACACTTCCCAATCATCGCTGGTGGAGAGCATCCTCCGAACTTCACAGTTTGGCAATGACTGAATATAAAGCCCCCCGAAGCAGGTCCCAGAGTAAACATCCCCACCCCCCAGCCCAGCAAATTCCCAAACTGGAATTGCGGAGTCAAATAGTGTGCTTGGCGTGCGCGAGACAAACACGGTCCCTGAGAGTATGGAGCTGGGCGTGGACATGGACCCGGAGCACGGTCAACAGGGTCCATTGCACTACTGCTCAGCGTTGTGAATTTTCTCTGACAAGCTAAGGGTTGCAGTGAGCAGCACTGGCTGCTGAGGATTTTGCGCAATTCCTCGGATGCCTGTGTTTGACCCTTTCCGAGCAGGCCCCATCGCTGCATTGCCCACCGCTTGACTGATCAGTCGCCTTGTTCAGGGTCCTCAAAATGTGACGGAGGTTCCGCAAGTTGTGTCAGGAAAGACTATTTCTCACAATTGTTTTGACACTTTCCCATGCGCTCTTTCCACTCCTGCTCGTCATCGCCAGATGCAAATTGCTCCAGGAGGCAGAGGTGGTCGTTAGAGCCCCTTTTTCAAGGCCCCCCCTACCCATGTGGAGGCTCTCCTGTCAGGCCATATGCAGGCCAACCGGTCGCATGGGACCGGTCAGAGACCAAAAAAAACCCCAAAAAGCATGAAACTGGCAGTTTTGGAATCAGCACGTGGTGGGGAGTCACAAAAATCATCATTTGCCGTCCTTTTGAGGAAATTTTCTTTCCAAAATTTTGCCCAGCAATGGCCAAACTTTAGCCCCCCCTCCTGGAGCACTTTTCCAACCGCCCCGCATTGCATGCTGCGTCAAGCACTCCCCCCTGAGACCGATCAATCGTTCAGACGGGCACAATAGACCAATGCCTTTGAATGGCCGTGATGCCTCTTCAAGTGGATACCAGGGTGTGCAGGGCCGCGCCCAGTGCTTGAAGATCCATCAGTCAGTTGGGATGAAGGAGCACGGGGCTGCGCATTGCAGTGCCGCGCTGCATAACAGCAATGTCTTAACCGCGACGCGGTTCTCTTGGTCGTTGTTTTGCTCACAGCAATTGACAGGGTCCATACCGTGTGCACTGTGTTGCTCTGTGGTTGCACAATTGTTATGCAGCACCAATACCCCATTGCCCACCCGGGCATGATGGCGCACGATAGTTGTATTCCAGGAGTACACCATTGTGAACCCGGTACACAACACTACTGTGGAGCTTGAAAGCCTCATCGTTCCCCAGGGGGAGTTGGCCAGCAGCATGACGAAACAAAGGGTCGTCAGCTGTGGAGCGCAAGTCCACAAAGTGTCGCTGCTATGTGTTCCATATAGATGCTTCCATTACTTGTTGATGAACCACTGCCCAGTTGCCGAAGCTGTATGACTCTCGGGCGCATATGCATGCCAAAAAAATATGAGCAACCAACCTGAAGAGAGGGGCTGTGGCTGAGGCAGCCCATATTCACCAGCAGCGCAACACTGTCCAGCATCACAGGCACTGTCACAGGAAAAGTCTGCAATGCACGAACGGCAAAGCCTCGGATCCCGGTGTCCTTCATCATGGTGCACAGCTCGGGGCATTCTGACAGCGTCCGTAGGCACAGAAAAGGCTCCGTGGAGGAGTCCAAATCGTGCATGCGAATTAAATGCACCAAATGTTGGATGACAGCCTGTGAAGTGGGCAGATGGGAGACAGCCCCCAAAAAATGTCGAAAATACCCGTCTCTTCAATAGTGACAACCTGCACTGCCTTCATGACAGGGAAAAACATTCTATGCTTGTGACACAAGAGAATACCAGACCACCGACCACCAACGGCCACCAAAAAACGTTGCTGCATCCACAACTTTTCCAATTGAATTCTCAATTTGGAGGGGAGCAGGGAGGCAATGAGTCCAGGGAAGGGGGAGGGGAGTACTGAAAGGGTGCTCCTCTTGAGGAAAACTGCTGGTGTACTAATTTGACAGTAGGTTGGTGCAGGTCAGGGCCAGGGGTGGACCAAAATTGGGTTGTGGGTTGGGGACATTATTGGGGTAGTACTTGCGCTGCACGTGCATCTTTTGAGGTGCTTAACCCGGAACAGCCAGATCATTTCCCACTGTCATTCCCCACCACTGCACACTTTCCACTTTCCTACATGCTCTTGCCATGCCCCAGTTGCCCCAGTTGCCCTCACAGTTGTGCTGCACATGCGCCATGTCAAGTACTTCCCCCTGGGCTCAGCCACACGGGGGGCACTGTAGTTCAGTTCTAGACACCAACCCCCGCAGCGTGGGCGGGGGGTCCGGAGGGGGGGGGGGGGTCAAAAATTTTCCCCCATTTTGGGGGGCATTTTTGAGTTCCCCGTTTCATTCTGAACATTTTGAATATACACAAGTGGGGTGAATTTTGGTTTTACCACTCAAAGCAAATGAAAAATAGCACCCTATTCCAGCAGAGGTACACCCCAAGCAGCAAAGGCATCCCGGCTCGCAGAAGACGAGTGGCAACATCAAACAGCTGCAACCGGGTCCATGCTTTCGAATGTAGTGTCTTCATTCCATCCTTACAAACACAGCCAAACATATATATATATGTCCATATATGCATGAACAATTTAATTGGGCCGGGGTGATACGGGGGCCCACAACCCATGCACAAGTGCACTTGGGGTTAGGATGGCCACAGTCCTGACAATGGGTTCACTTCTGCTTTGCCATTGCCTGCACCCTTACCTGAACGTCTTTAGCCCACGCTTTGGCGTTCTCACTAGGTGGCCTTGGAGCGGGTTGAGGACAGGGCGGAGCTTCCTCATAGGCAGCAAAGCGCCTTCGAGGCTGCTCCACATCGGAGTCATCACTCCATTCATGCGATTCCCGGACAGTGTTCCCCTCCTTCCGCTTCCCAACTCAAGGGGCCACGCAACAAAGCGTGGATTGCGAGTCCCTAACCCCTTTGCGCTTGGCCCACATGGGTCATTTCTAGTGGGCTGGGGGGCATGGCGCCAACGGCGCCCCCCTTTTTTAGTGTATGCTTCCTCCGTTGGAACACCATCTGTCCTCGGCAAGCTCACCTCTGCCCCAGGTCTTTGCTTCCGGGAGGGGGCATTGCTGCCGATTAAATCAAGCTCTCTTGATAGTGGACCAGCGGATAATGGCTTGGCGGAGATGGATGGTTCTGCCCAAGATGAGGGTCTGAGGTGAGTGCATGTCCAAAAATTGTCACTTGGCCTACAAAAACGAGGGCAGTAGAGCCCACCTTGATCCTAAATTGTCACCAAACAAAATGCCGTGGCTTGAGTAGCGTGCCAGCCAAAGCATGCGTGAAGGAAGGAAGACCGGTGTAAATGTGTAAGTATGAGGTACCGTATAGCCCGTCTACACCAAACGTTACCAGGGCCCACTCCGCTACTCCGCTTCTGAACTCCAAAATCACCTCGCAGAGGTTGTTAGATCAAAGCCAGGCAGGCGTATATAGGGGAAAACGCCACATACCCCCCCCATTTTGGCCTTTTTGGGCCTATGCGCGTACCCTACCCCAAGGGGTTGATTTGTTAGTTTAACCCCTTGTAAAATCATTATTTTGTCCAATAAAGGCATCCCCCAATGAGTTTTTGGTCCGGACCCCCCAGCCCCCCCCCCACTTGAAACCCACTTTTTTGAGGTTTTCAGGGAGGGGTGGGGGGGGGGGTGGGGGGGTGGGGGGGGGGTCAAAAATGTCGAAAAAATGACCCCCCCTTTTTTTGGGTCGAAAATCATGAATCTTTTGGTTTTTTTTTTTCCGATTTTGAGCCGAAAAAGTGTTTCCGGGTCCCGACACCAGAGGATTTGTATGGGGCAGAGTGGGACGAGCGCTTATGCGGTTTATGCACTTTTCAGCCATTTTTGGTATGTTGGCGGTTTTTGCGACCTCGGTGACCCCGTGGTATCCACTTTGAGGGGTGTGAGTGGGGATGTTGTGACAATACATGCCTACTAGGATATGGAAGGACGTTTTTTGCAGTCTCTAGCCTTGCTTAGGGCCATTCACAACTCGTGCCAAAGACGCGAAATGACTGTTTCCACCAATAATGGCCCAGTGAATGGGCTGGTACACAACCTGCTTATGGAGTTCTCACCCCGGGCAGCTCAAAAATCGAAGTTTTTGAACCTTGTTTTTTTGACATTGTGACCACCCAAAATGACCATCCAAACTATGTAAAGCATGGTTTAGGCCGTATTTACGTGTTTCTCACCCTATTTGGGTATCAAGTCCGGGGGGGGGGGGGGGTCTCCTAGGGGATTGGTACACAACCTGCTTATGCGGTTTTTCACGCTGGGCAGCTCAAAAATCGAAGTTTTCGAACCTTGTGTTTTTGACATTGTGACCACCCAAAATGACCATCCAAGCTATGTAAAGCATGTTTTAGGCCGTATTTACGTGTTTCTCACCCTATTTGGGTATCAAGTCCGGGGGGGGGAGGGGGGGGCTCCTCGGGGATTGGTACACAACCTGCTTGTGCAGTTTTTCCCCCTGGGCAGCCCAAAAATCGAAGTTTTCGAAACTTGTTTTTTTGATATTGTGACCACTTAAAATGACCATCCAAGGTATGTAAAGCATGTTTCAGGCCAAATGTACATGTTTTTCACCCTATTTGGGTAATAGGTCCGTTGGGGGGGGGGGGGGGGCTCCCAAGGGATTGGTACACAACCTGCTTATGCAGTATTTCACCCTAGGCTGCTCAAAAATCGAAGTTTTCGAAACTTGTTTCTTTGATACCGTGATCACCTAAAATGATCATCCAAGGTATGTAAACCATGTTTTAGCCCGTATTTATGTAGTTTCCACCCTATTTTGGGTGTGTGTTGCTCGGTGTAGATTCTCTGCGAGGTGGACTTGCCGAAGGCAATAGAATTTGCTTACCGACTTGGGAGGCGGGGTCATTTTGGGATTGCTTGAGGACGAGAAAATGTGATGCCGTCTACCGGAGTTACCGGACATCTCGCACAGACAGGTGGTCCCTACCTTGCTTGATCCCGTGGGTCCCAAGGCTGCTTGAGGTGGCCCACCGCCTGACTAAGAACCAAGCGGACTGGGGATATCGGCCAACCAGGTTTTGGAGGTAGTGGCAACTGCAGAGCGTTAGCCACATTAACAACGGCAACGAGCGCTGGCCTGTTGAACGGCCGGGAGTGAAGGGGCAAGGCATAGTGCAACGATACTGCAACAAGCAAGCGCAACTCCTCGGGGGGGGGGCGGGGTGTGGTGGCATTTAGGCAACAAAGCAGTAGTCATGCGGCGCAATCAAGGTCATGCACCCGATGTACTACCACATGTGTCCGGGCCCATAATATACACCATCCCTATTCCCCTTGAGGCAGAGCATGTACTGGTCCTAGTGAATAGAGGCAGGATTTATGGGGAGCTTTGGCCTATCCTAGCCGTGGGCCGTCGACATGCCCATCTCCCACGGTCTCATGTCCATGTCCGGCTAAATCACCTCGCAGAGGTTGTTAGATCAAAGCCAGGCAGGCGTATATATGGGGAAAACGCCACATACCCCCCCATTTTGGCTTTTTTGGGCCTATTCGCGTACCCTACCCCAAGGGGTTGAATTGTTAGTTTAACCCCTTGTAAAATCATTATTTTTGTCCAATAAACGCATCCCCCAATGAGTTTTTGGTCCGGACCCCCCTAGACCCCCCCCACTTGAAACCCACTTTTTTGAGGTTTTCAAGGAGGGTGGGGGGGGTGGGGGGGTGGGGGGGAGGGTCAAAAAATGACCCCCCCTTTTTTTGGGTCGAAAATCATGAATCTTTTGGTTTTTTTCGATTTTGAGCCGAAAAAGTGTTTCCGGGTCCCGACTCCATAGGGTTTGTATGGGGCGGAGTGGGACGAGCGCTTATGCAGTTTATGCACTTTTCAGCCATTTTTGGTATGTTGGGGGTTTTGGCGACCTCGGTGACCCCGTGGTACCCACTTTGAGGGGTGCAAGTGGGGATGTTGTGACAAGATATGCTTAGTAGGATACGAAAGGACGTTTTTTGCAGTCTCTAGCCTTGCTCAGGGCCGTTCACAACCCGTGCCAAAGACGCGAAATGACTGTTTCCACCAATGATGGCCTAGTGAATGGGCCGGTACACAACCTGCTTATGCAGTTTTTCACCCCGGGCAGCTCAAAAATCGAAGTTTTCGAAACCTATTTTTTTGATATTGTGACCACCTAAAATGACCATCCAAGGTATGTAAAGCATGTTTTAGGCTGTATTTACGTGTTTTTCACCCTATTTGGATATTAGGTCCGGGGGGGGGGGGGGGTCTCCCAAGGGATTGGTACACAACCTGCTTATGCAGTTTTTCCCCCTGGGCAGCCCAAAAATCGAAGTTTTCGAACCTTGTGTTTTTGATATTGTGACCACCTAAAATGATCATCCAAGGTATGTAAAGCATGTTTTAGGCCGTATTTACGTGTTTTTCACCCTATTTGGGTAATAGGTCCGTTGGGGGGGGGGACCTCCCAAGGGGTTGGTACAAAACCTGCTTATGCAGTTTTTCACCCTGGGAGGCTCACAAATGAAAGTTTTTGAAACTTGTTTTTTTGATATTGTGACCACCTAAAATGACCATCCAAGGTATGTAAAGCATGTTTTAGGCCGTACGTACATATTTTTCACCCTATTTGGGTATTGGCTCCGGGGGGGTGGGGGGGCTCCCAAGGGATTGGTACACAACCTGCTTATGCAGTTTTTCACCCTAGGCTGCTCAAAAATCGGAGTTTTCGAAACTTGTGTTTTTGATACCGTGATCACCTAAAATGATCATCCAAGGTATGTAAAGCATGTTGTAGCCCGTATTTATGTAGTTTCCACCCTATTTTGGGTGTGTGTTGCTCGGGGTGGATTCTCTGCGAGGTGGACTTGCCGAAGGCAATAGAATCACCTCGCAGAGGTTGTTAGATCAAAGCCAGCCAGGCGTATATATGGGGAAAACGCCACATACCCCCCCATTTTGGCCTTTTTGGGCCTATTCGCGTACCCTACCCCAAGGGGTTGAATTGTTGGTTTAACCCCTTGTAAAATCATTATTTTGTCCAATAAACGCATCCCCCAATGAGTTTTTGGTCCGGACCCCCCAGCCCCCCCCCCACTTGAAACCCACTTTTTTGAGGTTTTGAGGGAGGGGGGGGGGTGTCAAAAAATGACCCCCCCATTTTTTGGGTCGAAAATCATGAATCTTTTGGTTTTTTTTGATTTTGAGCCGAAAAAGTGTTTCCGGGTCTCGACTCCATGGGGTTTGTATGGGGCGGAGTGGGACGAGCGCTGATGCAGTTTATGCACTTTTCAGCCATTTTTGCTATGTTGGCGGTTTGGGCGACCTCGGTGACCCCGTGGTATCCACTTTGAGGGGTGTGAGTGGGGATGTTGTGACAGTATTTGCCTCCTAGTATACGGAAGGACGTTTTTTGCAGTATCTAGCCATGCTTAGGGCCGTTCACAACCCGAGCCAAAGACGCAAAATGGGTCTTTCCACCAATAATGGCTTAGTGAATGGGCTGGTGCACAACCTGCTTATGCAGTTTTTTCCCCTGGACAGCTCAAAAATCGAAGTTTCCGAAACTTACTTTTTTGACAGCGTGATCACATAAAATGACCATCCAAGGTATGTAAAGCATGTTTTAGGCCGTATTTACGTGTTTTTCACCCGATTTGGGTATTAGGTCCGGGGGGGGGGGGGGTCTTCCAAGGGATTGGTACACAACCTGCTTATGCAGTTTTTCAACCTGGGAAGCTCAAAAATCGAAGTTTTCGAAAGTTTTTTTTTTGATACCGTGATCACCTAAAATGATCATCCAAGGTATGTAAAGCATGTTTTAGCCGGTATTTATGTAGTTTCCACCCTATTTTGGGTGTGTGTTGCTCGCGGTAGATTCTCTGCGAGGTGGACTTGCCGAAGGCAATAGAATTTCTGTCCCCCTCATGTATTTTTACCAAACCCACACTCCCTACTCTGCTACATATGTCTGGTCCATAATATATCAGCCCTACACGCTGCACATATACGTCTCCCCATTGTCCCTTGACACTAATAGCGGGGCGAGGCAGCCCTCATGGTACACACTGCATGATAATAGATCGCGTGGGTCAACGGGGGAGAAGCAAGTCACCCCACGGCATGGGAGATACAACCCTTGAAAATCACCGGATTGGATTCGGGCTGGTGGGTGCCATAACTTGCATTTCAACCTCCTGCAGGGGTACCCACGATAGTTCGCCCCGGGCGGTGGTAACCAGGTTAACCTCATCTGGCCCAGATACAATGCCTTGACGCCTACCCATGACCCTTCCCTGCGATGATGGGCCAGCTCCCGTGGTTACACCATCCCCATCGTAGAAGTCACTAGACCGCAGGTTCGGTAGCTACGCACACCAATATACAGGATGAGAGCATGCACGATCTATGCTGCCCGTGCCTCCCACGTCCCATGTGCAACGCATCACGTGCCTGCTCGCCCGCCATGTCCTCTGCCCCAAGTTCCAGTCCCTGCGGCATGGGGGGGGGGGGCGGGGTCCGCTACGCTACCACCGCCACCTGCCACTAGGCACATTGCCACCGCACCCAGCCAATGATGCCACCTTAACGATTCAACAGGTCAAGCGGTCAAACTATGTCCATGCCCTCAGGCAGTCTCCCTCTAGTTTTCTCTTGGGGCGGGGTGATGCCCCGATACTCCTTCGGGGTTTCCCCTAGGGCCAGAGAGGCGCCCCGGTACCTCCTTCAGTTGCTTGTGGGGTCAGAGGACCCGGGTACCCCCACCGAGTTTCTCCGGGGGCATGTGGGTGGCCCCCATACCTCCTTGGGTTGCTTTTGGGGCCAGAGGACTCCCCAATACTCCTGTGTGGTTTCTCTAGGGGTGCGTGGGTAGCCCCGGTACCTCCTTGAGTTGTTTTGGGGGTCAAGAGGCACTCCGATCCCCCCACTGAGGTTCTTGCAAGGCCCATGTGTGGCCCCCATACCTTCCTAGGTTGTTCCTAGGCCAGGGGACTTGCCGATTTTTTCCACGGCAAGAACCCCACAAGTGACCTCAGCGGACCTTGAATGGTTCCGTATGCAGTCTTGGGATGTGTCCGCACAATCCTGGTGCACCATCTGTGGTACATTCGCACTTTGGGTGGTGAGGACGGGGAATCTTGGCTGCAGACGTTCGTGAATGCCTTGGCAGTGGGTTGCATCCTCGGGTGGCCGGGAAAGGTATAGCCAGTGTTGTAGCCACCGTTGTGCTCTCTGCAAGTATTGCCGTAGGCCGATAGACATCGTGGGGCCTCCAATGCACTGCCATCCTGCAAATTGATCCAACGGCTGCTGGTGCCATGGTGTGCTCTGCGCCCCACACCGCCGTAGATCCCCGCGGCTGATACAGCACAACCGTCCCTTGCTCCACTGCCCTTCCATATCGCAGCAAGGCAATCCCCATGTCGGGGTCATGCGGTACATTGTTCATTCATACTACTTCCGGGACAGGGCTAGTATCAACACCCGGCCCACTGTGCCTTGCCCCACACCACAACAAACGCCCGACTAAACACATCAACAACGTGTACCAACTACAAAGGCGGGGGAGCCATCCCACCTCCATCATGTGGCGTCATCAAAAGCACCGACGCAGGGTCCTCCTGCTGACACTGCCCGTCAAAGGCGTCTCCCAACGGAAACATGAGTGGTGTGCGGGGAGCAAAGGGCATGCTCTCTCTTGGACAATGCGGCGACTACTGCTCCTCCCCGTATCCGCTCAAGACGAATACTTCACGCACAGGTGTACGCTTAGTGGCCTTCTTGCGGTGCACAGGGTGGGGCAACCAATGGCGGGTGGGCCAGTAGGCACCGGAACATGTCCTTCACACCCTATAGCCACACGTGACCCTGGACGGAGTTGTGGAGGGGTCGGCCCCTGCTATCGGGAAGTGGTGATGGTTGTCATTACACTGCCAAAGCTGCGTGGACTGGGGCTGGGCACGGAAGACAAATGGGAAGGAGGTCCATGAGGGCGCTCTCGGCGTCCACCGTTCTTGGCCTGTATAGAATGAACGCATCACGGTCCTTAAAAGGACCGCAACATCCAACTTCGTCTAGCCCATTGAACTTGCGGCGGGTGAGCATGCTGCCTATGCATGTTGCCGAACGTGGTTCTCAACTCCTCCCGCACCGCCAAGCAACGGTGGGCGAGGTGAGCTACCGTTGCAACAAAATAGTCGCAGCACAGGCTTTGAACGTCCCCGAGACGGAGCCCGTTGCCGGACTGCATCACCACATTGGAAATGCCCCGTAGTAGGCTCTCAAACCACAGTGCCATAGCTTTCACGTTAGAACTTATTTGGGCCACTTCAGTGGCAATATTCGATCAGTACGGCGCCGCGTATCGAACAATGCCACCAATCACTGCCGCCAGTGTGTTCTCCACTCGGGAGGGCCTCGCACCACAGCACATGGTTCTCCTTCATGGACGCCCACCCATTGGGGTCGAGTCTCGGGCTTGGGTACGGCACGGCATCCTTGGCATCAAGGCGGCACAACGGGCACACCACATTGTCGTGGTCTAAGCATACCACGGCCGAAGGGATGATCGTCGTGGTGGCAGAGGCACACTTACGGACATTGAGGGGTGTATCCATATCAACTAGGTACCGCATTATTGCTGCTGCGTACTCTAGGAAACACGGTAGCATGGGCGATACCAGCGACAAGTCGTCGCATTACGCTTGTACCAACGGCGGTAGGGAATGCTGTGCATCTCCGTGCGCTTTGCTGGCCATTCAACAGCGGTTTCGGGGAGCAGCAAGTATAGTACTGCACTCTCAGCGCAGGCCTATGTGTAGGCGGATGCTTTAAATGAATTTGAAATTGGGACGGGGCCGTGGGCAGTGATGATGCACACAGTGGGGCCATAGTTGAGGGTGTGAAAAAGCCGTATGAGCTTCGGGCACATCCATGTGGCTTACGAGAAGCCAACGCGCCATGCAAGGCAGTGTCGAAGGCCTTGCAGACGTCAAAGGCCAAGACATGTTTTCCCCCCACCCCTTGTTGAAGCTGGCGCCACGCAAGGAAAAGAGACAATGCTGCTACGGAGCGTTGCCCCAAATTGCCAGTCCACGTCCATTTGCTTCGAGGCCACGACTATCGTAAATAGACGCATGACGGGGGTGATGAACATTGTCACGTCCCGCTGCCCTAGGACGATGGCCCGATACGCGCCCACATCTCTAGTCGACGACCCTTCGGGCATCGGCCAGATGATGGCTTTGTGCCCGGATTCCGGCATTTCAACCTCTGAGAGGATGGTCCGGTACGTGTGTACTCGCACCCTTGGTATAGGTTCCGGTAGCTCCGCAATGAGGGCAGCCGTCATCCTTTTGGATCCCGTTGCCTTGCCATCGGGAACCGTGCGCTTCACAACATCCTGAAGGTCTTGTAAAGTATAATGCTACACTTACCTCCGGTCACCAGGCACTCCACTTGGGATTTGGGCCTGGACCAACCTCTGATACGCCGGTAGATTGACCGGTTGCTTGGAATACAACGTGTCCCAATCGCTCCAGACAAGGGTGATGACATCAAAACCCTCTGTGATTACTTTCTCCAACTTTTGGACACACACTAACCACGACCCTATGGGCGCATAGCATGCTACATTGATGCCCCACCAAATGGAGGCCCGACGAAGCTGCAACGCCAATACAAGTCCCGCAGCAAATGTGCCATATCAGCAACCGCCTTGTTGAGCGGCTCATCCGGCGCCACAGCCAACAACAAGGCTGGGTCTGGCCATGCAGCAAAGAGACGAGAGGTCACTTCACCGTCCGGGGAGGCATCCGTCCCCAAACGGCACCCGGTGCGATGTTCATGCAACGTGGCCTGGATGGCCGCACGAGTTACCTGACCGCTGGGGGCAAGCCCGTCATTGGCCAACCGTTCAATGTTGGCCATTTGTAGACGCCCTAGTGCCATGCAACAGTGCAAAAAGCACATGACCATCCCGGCAGCGCACAATGACCACCACTAAGTCCCCAGAGCAGCCGGCCGCTTTAAGGGACGGTGTCCCTAACAAGAAAGATGTCCGCTGCTCATGATCTGACTCAGTCGTCCGGACCACATCTTTGCCCATCCAAACGCGGGCATCAGAGTCCCGGATGGCCTCATTGTATAGGGACCCAACTTGTGGGGCCGGTGAAATCCCAATGATGCGAAGCACCCAAGGGGAGTCTCCACCCAACCAAACATCGGCCGGGTGATCACGGGCGTCATGGACCACCTGTTTGGTGTCCACGATGAGCTAGACTGCCTGAACAAACAAAGGCCAATTGTTGGAACCAAATTGGTCCAATGGGTGTTCACACAAATGGCCGGAACACCGCCGGAACGTCGCCGGAACAAGTTACCGGAACGTCCCCGGAACAATCATTTGTGCACAAAACACACCTTGATGTTGGCTTTCCAAAGGGTTGCCAAAGTGGCCATTTGCTTGTCCCCACATATGGCGAGTCCGATGACGCATACACATGCGGGGATGCGTCCCCGGAGGCCCATGTTGACGATGGAGACGCTCAACTGGGACCACTCCCCACCAGCACATTAATAGCCATCTCCCCTGACAATGAATGTCAAGGGGAAAACCCGATGGATCATGCGGCACAACGGGGGCTGGCTCGCAATGTAGTGAAGCCATGATGCCCATGGCCAGGTGAAACCTGTGGCCTTTGAATCGGATGTGCTCACCGGGGTTTCCAACTCAAGCAGGGCCAACAGCTCCTGACAGCGCTTCTGGAAAGCCCTTTCGGGACAGATGGGGCGAGCGAATGGCAACCCGGTAGGTGCCGTGTACTTCAACCCCCGGAGGGTATACACCTCGAAAAGTGTACGCCATGCCGATTGGCGCACGTAGGTTTAAGATGAGTTCGCAACACTCATCGGGGGAAGGACCTCGGAGGCGTACTTAGTGATTGCCTCTTGCTGCACATCCCGAACACAAATAGGCTGGGCCAAGCGCACAGCTAGAGCAAATTCGCGCCGAGCGTGTGGGGAGGAGATGGCCCAATCTGCCAAAAGCTCCCCCACAAGATGCACGTCTTGAAGGCTCACCGCACCCGCCAAATGGACAAGGTGGGTGGTTATTTCCTTAACTTGGGTCTTTTTCGCAGGCATGGTACGAAATAACAGTTCTGTTAAAGACGGACGACAAAATTTCGAAATGTGTACGTCTAGGGCAGAATGGAAACAATGCCACGAAACGTAGCAGTAGGCCCCTATTGACAAACATAGGCCGTAAATACACTCAACAAGCAAGAAAAGCACTAATACTATCATTTCCACACTCCGAAACTCATGGCAACGGACCTGGTTGTCTGGTCCCTGCAAGGTGTTCCGTTGGTGTTCCGGTAGGAAATGTTCCGGACCAAAACTATTCCCATTCGGAATGTTCTAGCCAAAACAACCTTTATGTTCAAACGTGTACCAAGGGTATGTTGGCACGTTTTGATTTGGAGGCCCTCCGGGACCGATCAGCACTATCCCTATGGGCAAGCGGTGCCGGAGGCGTCCCTGTTTTTGGTGCTCACGGACTACCAGGCCGTCTCGCGGCGCGCTTAGGCCATGTGGGTACGGATGCTACCGTGGAAGGTTTGGCCAGCCGATTGGCCGCCTCCCTCTTGCACCATGTGCTGCGTGTGGACCCTGGCATGAACCCCACCACGGTAGATAAGCTTCAAGCCGTGCTCGATGAGCAATTGTTGGGGTTCGAGCGACAAGTACAGGATCTGTGAGGCGTCCATAGGCAGAATCGGTGTAGGTCCATGAGAGATTATTGGCGAGGCAAGGTCTCCCACGCTTATCAAGTGGGTCCACGCCGCCAGTGCCGGTCTATAGCAGCTGCCTTCCGCGAGCATTGTGCACCTAGGTCTGAGTCCCACTACCTCCTTTTTTTGGAGGAGGATGCAAACCGCCTATTAGAGGACATATGGCCGTTCAGTAGGGCAATTTTCTCCAACAACATCGTTGAGAGCCGGAACAAGCTCCTAAAGCGGGCCTTTAACGAGCACAGTGCCCGGGGCGGTGGCAAGCAAAAGGCAACCGGGCAAAGTGCCTGTGGACGCCCGGAGGCCTTTGTCGACTTAGACGCCGACGCCCGGCAAGTGTTGCAATGGGTTTTCCTATATTTTTACATCCACTTGCACCAACACGATGCTGTCTGTCATGTTCCTTGTGTTCCCAGGGCTTCCCTAGAGTCCGTACCCCATTCTCCACCTGCCTTCCTTAGCTCACTCTTGTCCTCTGCGCCTCAACATGGCCACGCCCGTCAACGGCGATATGCTGGGCATGTTGACCGCCCTATTGACTTAGGCGGCTCTATACGCACGTAGCAAAATTGCCACGGTTCCCAAATGGGTACCACCCCAAAACGGGGGCTGAAAAACAACTTTGAAAAATTGCACAATTGTGCTTTGCAGGGAACACCCCCAAAAACCTGTGAATTATCCAAAATGACTGTGTGTAGGGGGTACAACATGTGCCAGTCAAAAGTCATGTATCCCCTTCAAATTTGGGCACTGTAGTGTCCATCCAAAGAAAAATCCAATTCTTCCAAATCATCCGCTGCTGCATTTCAAACCACACGGTAAAATGCAACCTAAAAAATGAAGCAAGGAGGACGACAGGCAAACACATGCAAAAGTCTGGTTTGCTTTTTGTTACCGCGTCTGCTGACCCAGTCACTGTGATTGTATGCGAAGCGTCAAGAATGATGCACCACCAGTGGTGCCGACCAACAACGGAGGCGCCGCCAGTGCAGGCAATCCAATAATAAATGACAACAACAATGCCTGCAAAAGAAATGGCCCAGCAAGGGTAAAAAAAGGGCGAGTCGCTGAGTTTGGGCACTGCAGCGCCAAAAATTACCAAAACATGAAAAAGGGCACCAGTCTCACACCTGCATAGAACAGGACGCGCGACAGTGTGCAAATCGAGGCGAAAAAACTACTGACATGGTCAAAGGCAGTGCCAACCGCACAACGCAGTCTACTTCTTCTTTGGTGGAGCCTTCTTACCCTTGGCCTGGCCTACTTTGGCGTGAAACATATTGAGGGGGGTACTGTCCTTGGCCTTTTTGGCTGGCCTTTTGGGGGGATCATCAACCTCATCCCCACTGTCGTCGGAGGACGGCTTCTTCTTGCTGGGGGTGCTCCTCTTCTTGCCGTCACCACCTCCGACCAGCACGATCTCGTCATCCTCCTCTTCCTCCACATCGTCCCCCCCCTCCTCGTCTTCCCCTTCCCCAGGCCGCTGCACCACAGCTGGCATACAGTCCCTAATCCTTGGCATCCAAGCGTCCCAGTTAACCAAGTAGACACAGTCCATCTCCTGCACATACGCCGCTAGCTGTTCACAGAACTCGTTAAACAAACCCTGGCGCCCAGTGAAGCAAGCTGCCAGACAGGGGGACTCAGGAAGGCAGGACAGGAGCTGTGCTGGCAATACAGCCGATGCTGTCAAAAGCAGGAGCCAGACTTCATCCTCGGACTGTCTGTCGCGTCGGGGAACAATACCAAGCACATGCAGGAGCCAACCAGCCGCTGCCAGACTAATGGTGCTGCCGTATGCACCCTGATCGCAAATGAAAATATTCGGGACCTTCACCCTAAACTTGTCGGGGACACAGAAGCAAATAGTCCTCTCCTCGAACCGATAGGTCGGGTGACCGACTGCCTGATCAAAAAAAGAGGTCATAATATACTGCCAGCCTCCACACTCCTCAGAGTCGCGCAATTGATTCACCAGGAACTTAACGTTGGCCGCCATTCCACCAATAGCCACAGGTACCCACTTCGCAGCAACCTTAAGCACAAACGGATGGACATCGTCCATTTGTTCCTTTGTACACTGAATGAAGACCTGTTGTCAAAAGCACATTTCATTACAGATGGGCACTGCAGTGCCTAAAGTGACCAGCAATGCGAAATCGATCCCATTCTTATGCCTAATGGTTGCATACCGCTTTGTACTCCCTCAATGCAATCGTATACGGGATAGCCTTGCCAGGAACCAACGCAATTGCCTCTGCCCGAGCTCCGGTTGCTTCAGTCCCATCTTGCGGCTCGTTGAGCCAGATAGTTGTTGATTTCTCCCCATCAGTCGTTGTCACTGTAGTTTACTTGACAAGCCTCGCCAGCGCAATCCTCAGGTCAGCCCATTCCTCATCCTGCCACAGCGGTGCTTTCCGGATGGTGTCCCAGCTTGGTAAGGGATTTTCGGCACTCCAGGTCCATTTCCCCAGTGTCAATTTGGCGGCCCTCGGCGACTTTGCAAGCAGTTTGCGGACTCTTTGCATTTCATGCACGTTCACTGTTAGAACAGGAGACCACTGGTACCACTGGGATCGAAACAGCCTGGCGTCGTGGGTCCGGGGGGGGGGGGGGTCAACAGCGATCGCGCCAGACCCTGCCGCCCCATAAACATACGTCGAGAAGGATGGATGAGCGTGTTGTCCGGGTGAAGGTACAGCATCTCCCACAGGCGGTCCCGCTTCAACAGTCTGGCCTTGGCATGTAGTCCTGCGATCTTGGCCCCATCTCCAGCCATGTACAGCAATATTTCATCCATCTGGTCACCATGCAGTCCCGTCAACGGCCGCAGAGTGTAGGGATTGAGCAATGCAGTGCAAAAATTAGGGTCGCATCGAATTTGGGCACTGCAGTTCCCATGAACACCAAAAGACGACGTAAACAGGTGCTCAGAAGACATAATACCTTCACCGGCAGTCTTCTCAAAGGTGTCAATAAACTCAGCCACGCGGCCACCGGATATCTGCAGTAATGAAACCAGCGGTCTCCAATTTTTCCAGATTGAGTCCTGGCAGGGATACAGTGTTGGACAGGCCACAGGTACGCAAAGGACTGACAACGGTGGTCTCATCGTGCATCTCTCATACCACAGATGTTTTCTCGCCCAGCCGGCCACACTTCCGCACAGCCACCAGCAGCATCTCTTTCGCTTTGCCCTTCTGCACTTCAGTCCAAATTCGAGCGGCCACTTGTCCCATACTCAGCTTGCTCACTGAGTGTTGTACCGCATTGTGATCGCCTCCAATAATCTCTCTGATGTCAAAAAGGACAGTCGTGTCTGATCTCCTCACAGTAGACGTGTTGTAACCAGTCTGGCAGTGCCCGTGACTTCTCACAGTATTCTCGGTGAAGTCTTTGGAGTGCTGTCAGGATATGAGCCCCGCCCAAGCAGTAGGGAATTTCAGCTGATAAAAAAATGGACCACAGGGAGATGGGAGATGGGATATATCAGCGAGATGGGCACTGCAGTGCCCAAACGACCAGACTGTGTCAAAATTACGACGCGTGTGTGACAGGATGGTAGTGTACCTTCGTTTCGCCATATGAGAGAGTTGGAGATAGGCCGGCAGGGTGGATTTGTCCTCAGGCTTGCGATCCGCGATAGTACTCAGTCCTCGTCCCTCTCTCTGGTCTGCCCACGCGTGAGGTCGGTGTCAAACTTTATCTTGGTCAGCTGTATCTTGACCAGCTCCTTTTTGATCCACGTTGTCCGGAATGTTTCCGTTGCCCGGTCTGTCCCCGTCCGCTTCACTGGAGCCTGCCCCGACTGCGCCCGTGTCTTCTCTGCTGTGTGAACGGCTTGCGATGCGGTCTGCTGCTCATCCCCTTCCGGCAGTTCGGTATCCGAAGGCATAGCTTAGCAAAGGGGCTAACAAAGGGTCACACGACACACTACAAAAGGCCACAGGGCTGCAAATTGTTGATTTACAGGCTTCTAATGTTGATGACTACTGGCAGCGCTCGACCATTGAACACAGAAGGCAGGAGAAGCATCACAGTCGGATGCACCTGGTAAAAATCGAGGGTCAAACTCATTCAGCTCCGAAAGGACAGCCACGGGGGCGTCGGAATCATCACTGTGAACAGACACTGCTTCTGGAGGGGGGGGGTCCGGGTCCCATCCATCATCACCCACAAAATCAGCAGCCCTCAGGTCTGGATCTCCGGCTGCCCCACCAGCAGGGGGGGGGGGGGTCCTCATCACTGTCACTGTCGCCATCAGCATTGGGGGGGGCGGGTATCCGGGCGGGGTCCCTTTGCGCAAAAGCGCGTGCTGGCCGGCGTCGCTTGTACCGGTCTGGTGCATTACATGCGCGTAACATGTCCTGTGCATGTGCTACTGTTGTGTCCATATCACCTGGAGGACGCTGTGGCACGTGTCTACCCAGCTCTGTCATCACATCAGCATCAACTTTAACAGGTTTAACAAGTGTCTGCAATGTCTTGGCACATAGATCTCGGTAATGCTCTGCAGTGAGCACCGTATCTAGTGCGCAAGGAAAATTCATCTTGGCAGGATCCCACCTGTCTTGCACGATACTCGACTTCTGACTGGACCGGACCAGGGGGGGTATAACACCAACATCGAATTGCGCCATCAATCTAGTGAAACGACGATCAACCAGTTGTGGCAGTCCCTTGGGAACATTAACGTACTGCAGGTCCTTTGGGGTCTGGTCTGCAACGGGAGTGAGTATAAACAGGTCATGCACCTGTTGCAACGTACAATTCCCAGGGTGTTGTGCCATTAAGTGCACAACACGGCTTAACAGGGCCTCACACGGTTCCTCACTGTGTGCCACCCCAGGTAAGCGGGCAAACCACTGGGACCACAACAGCCTAGCAACAACAATGGTGCGCACATATTCAACCTTGTCCTCATAACCTAGGGTGAGCCTCAGAAGGACGTGTAGACAACGGCTCAACAATGGCCCTGCAGCGTGCTGCTCTCCCTGTGCAGACCAATGACAATCCCTCACTTGCGACCAAATAATAAACAAGGCTGGAATGTAACCATACAGCAGTGTTACCAACCCTTGCACCTGTGTCAGAAGTGTGCTGTGATTAGCGTTACCCGGTCGGTGCAAACCCCTTAGAGTCTGTAACTTCTGTTCCAAAGGTTGGCGCCACTTATGGGCCAAGTGCAAGAGCACCAGAATCATACGCTCCATATAGATGAGTTTCGGGAAATTGGGCACTGCAGTGCCCAAATTGAGTGAACCATAGGAGAAATAGGTAAATAAAGGGAAGAATCTTCTGTAGCACAGGGTTACACAATATTTATATGGGTGCCATGTGCCGTACACTACCGGGGTACGTGTAATGAACAGGGGCACGGTGTACCGAGCATGGCTGATGCTGTAAACGAGCTTAAGGACACGGTAGTGAATATTTTCGTCGACCAACAATGGAAGACGGTGCTGTGTGTGCTGCTGCACCTCCTGGAGCCCGTGAATAATAGAGACAAGGTCGGGGGTAGCGGACACAGTTGGGTCTGTGAGAAAAAAGGGGGTCCAAGCTGGGCTGGTAACATTATCCCGTCTTATGTCCAAGGGACAACGAACATGTTGAAGGCGGATGGGGTCGTCCATCAACCCTTGCAAGCCATCAATGAAGTTTTTATGGCTCTGCACCAACAAGTCTGCAGTGTACCCAATCCTCTGCCGCAAGACCGAGAGACTAGGAAAAGACGGCATAATGTCGACAGGTCGTTTCAAGAGTATGATAGCACCAGCTGTACAATTAAGGGACCGGTTCTCATTACCAGGCACAGGCCGGAAATTACGTCTATAAAAATTATCAAACCATAGAACAGCGGGTTTACCTTCCAAGGTCTGCCAAAGACTGGTGCACGCAGTTGCTCCTTGAACTGCAAAGGAGGGTACATTGTAAGAACATTGACCCATGTGAGCCAAACACCTACGTTGCACACGACTCTTGGGTTGAACACCTACAGCCCTCTTGGCACGTGGACGACACCTCTTGTGTAGAACAGACCATATATTAAAAATCTCTTGCCCAGCAACACGGAACCATTGGTCCGACAGACAATTAACGGTACGTCTGTCCCTTTGTTGGATGTATTCACCAACAGACCGCCTACTTCTCCACTCCAACCGGAGATCTAACACCCACGTACAAAACGCATCGGCACCCTTATCCACACCCACAACCTCAGATAGATCCTCCTTTGAAGCATATACCTTCGAACTAAGGAATTGCCGGAAGGGAGCCGCATCCATGGACAAAAGTCCTGTTCGCAGGCAGCAAAGGTAAGGGGACAAAGAAAACAGAGGCACCATCACAAAACAAACGTGATGCGGCATAGACCAAAAGCAGCTAGCGAAGATCCAAACAATGTATCCCCCAATGGACGTGGGACGTTCCAAAGCCTGGGTACACTCCAAGGTGGCAGTCAGACAACCGGCAATATATTTCCAATGAGCAGAGGATGAGTACCAACGTCCGATGATTCATACGTCCTTTGTTAGGTGTTACGCAATGGGAACCAATAGGAGTGAAATACGGAGTTTTCAATTTTTTGGACACTGCAGTGCCCAAAAGTACTGGAAGTCCATTTTCAAGTGCACATTTGTACAGGAATGGAATTGATTGGGCAAGGTACATTGTACGTGGCCTTCCGAGTATAACACCGCGGTGCGATGACCCATGGATAACGGGTATGCCAAGGTTTGATGCATGCTGCTGTAGTATGACATCACCTGTGGAGATGACTACAGAGGTGTACTGGAGAACCCACTGAAAAAAGCCATTTCAAATTTTTGGGCACTGCAGTGCCCAAAAATTTTAAATGATACAATTTTCAGCCCGGAATAGGGGGTGTATACGTACACCTCTGGAAGCAACAAAAGGCAAGGTTGTTGTATCCCACGATGAAAATCCACGTGGGGTTGGCCGAAAAAATGATATGCTTTTTTTAGGTGCAAAAAACGGATGATGAAATCGCCATGAATCGTGCCTTTTAGCAACGAAGTCTACGTGCGTATAGAGCCGCCTAAGATTGAGGGCAACACGAAATATGCAAGTGGTTGTGTGTGCCTGTATGCGTGTGAATTTGTGCATCATGGCATTGAGGGTAGCGGGTAAGCGGTGGTGCTGTGCATCATGGCATGCGATGGCCGCGAGTGGCCTTTGCTAGGGGTTGAGGGGTATGGGCTAAGGGGTGGTGTTGTGCATCATGGCATGCCATGGCCGCGAGTGGCCTCTGCTAGGGGTTGGCGTGCAGGGGGTAAGGGGTGGTGCTGGGCATCATGGCATGCCATGGCCGCGAGTGGCCTTTGCTAGGGGCCGAGGGTTACGGCCAAGGCGAGTGCGCATGCTGCGGGACCAGAATGTTGTCCCCTGATGGGTTAGCCAAACCCCTAGGGGCAATGCGGGTTTGGAATGTTGTCCCGTGAGGGGTTAGCCAAAGCCCCGGGCAGTGCGGGTGGAATGTTGTCCCCTGAGGGGTTAGCCAAACCCCTGGGGGTAGTGCGGGTCTGGAATGTTGTCCCCTGAGGGGTTAGCCAAACCCCAAGGGGCAGTGCCCTCTGCTAGGTCCCTCCCCCCCGGGCGTTGTGGTGCACCCTGTGCACGATGGGCGCGCAAAAAGTGCTATTCCTTTTTCTTGTCCCGGCATGTTAATCTCGCAAATACTAACGCGTTAACATTCAATTTTTTTGATTAGGTCATTTGTACTCATTTTTCCATGCACATATGACGACCCATAAGGGATGTTATATTGTTGCACAACGGTATGGTAGAGAGGATCCAATGTTGTGTTGGTGGGTGTCTTGGACACCCCTGCCCTCCGGTTGCCCGTGTTCCCCCCCCCTCCACACCACCATGTTCCCTTGTATAGCTCTTGTTATGCCTTTCTCTCGGGACACCGTCACCAAGCTTGGCATGACGCTCGTGCATTTGAGTGGGGCCAAAAGTTTGCGGGACCCTTTGGTCTCCCAACTCCTTGGTGAGTGGGTGGCTTCATCTCCCTTGGCCCGCATTGGAGTGGGGCCAAAAGTTTGCGGGACCCTTTGGTCTCCCAACTGCTTGGTGAGTGGGTGGCTTCATCTCCCTTGGCCCGGGCCCGATGGTCCGAGGCCACGGAGGTTGGCTACCACTCCCTCATTCGCGACAAGCAAAAGGAGGCGCCAAAGCAATATGCCTCCCTCCTCTTCCCGGCCCCGGACCTCATCGGCCTACTCGTGGACTTGAACGTTCCCAAGCTTAGCTTCCCGCACATGTCGGAGTACATGAGCCGCCGGGGGTCGGCCTACACGGCCGCAACGGGCCTCCCGTTCCCCAAGCGCATCCCCACTCGGGATACGTTCACGGACACGTAGAAGGAGTTGGTCACCCCCCTTGACCAACGGCCGCCCGTGTCCATCCCCGATCCACCCGCGAGTGGGTGCTCTTGGCCGCTACCCTCATGGGCCCGGTACGCCCAATCACGTCCATCGTTAGTGGACACCATCGATTGGACAAGGCCCCTCACCTTCATTGTGCGTGGGGATGTGTACCCGTGCGCCGGTGGTAGTTGGACCCAACTCTCCATTGGGCTCCTCAACCACGGCGCACGGGGCCGCACACCCGCGTACTTGTTGGTGATAGGGATGGCCGTGTGCGGGCACAAGGGCGTTTTCCCCTATATACGCCTGCCTGGCTTTGATCTAACAACCTCTGCGAGGTGTTTTTATTGCCTTCGACAAGTCCACCTCGGAGAGAATCTACTCCAAGCAAACAACACACCAAATAGGGGAAAAACGACATGAATACGGCCTAAAACATGCTTTACATAGCTTGGATGGTGACTTTAAGTGATCACGGTATCAGAAAAATCAGTTTCGAAAAATTCTATTGCCTTCGGCAAGTCCACCTCGCAGAGAATCTACCCCGAGCAAAGCACACCTAAAATAAGGTGGAAAGTACATAAATACGGCCTAAAACATGCTTTACATACCTTGGGTGGTCATTTTAGGTGATCAAGATATCAACAAAGTAAGTTTACAAAACTTCCAGTTTCGAGCTGCCCAGGGTGAAAAGCTGTATAAGCAGGTTGTGTACCAATCCCTTCGGAGACCCCCCCCCCCCGGGTCCTAATGCCCAAATAGGGTGAAAAACACGTAAATACGGCCTAAAACATGCTTTGCATACCTTGGGTGGTCATTTTAGGTGATCACGATATCAAAAAACTAAGTTTACAAAAACTCGATTTTTGAGCTGCCCACGGTGAAAAACTGCATTAGCAGGTTGTGTGTGTACCAATCCCTTGTAAGACCCCCCCACCCTAGACCTAATGCCCAAATAGGGTGAAAAACACGTTAATACGGCCTAAAACATGTTGTACATAGTTCGGATGGTCATATCGTGAGGTCACAATATCATAAAAACAAGTTTTGAAAACTTCAGTTTTGAGCTGCCCAGGGTGACAAACTGCATGAGCAGGTTGTGTACCGGCCCATTCACTAGGCCGTTATTGGTGGAAACAGCCATTTCGTGTCGTTGGCACGGGCATTTGAGCGGCCTTTCAGCCCTGCCAGAAAGCCTGCAAAAAACGTCCTTTCATATCTTAGTGGGCATACACTGTCACAACATCCCCACTAACACCCCTCAGACTGAGTACCACGGGGTCACCGAGGTCGCCAAAAACGCCAACATAGCAGAAATGGCTGAAAAGTGCATAAACTGCATGAGCACTTGTCCCACTCCGCCCCATACAAACCCCATGGAGTCGAGACCCGGAAACACTTTTTCGGCTCAAAACGGAAAAAAACTAAAAGATTCATGATTTTCGACTAAAAAAAAGGGGGGGACATTGTTTGACACCCCCCCCCCCCAGCCCCCCCTCCCCCGCCCCTCCCTCAAAAGCTCCAAAAAGTGGGTTTCAGGTCGGGGGGGGGGGGGGGGGTTGGAGGGGTCCGGACCAAAAACTCATTGGGGGATGCGTTTCTTCGACAAAATAATGATTTAACAAGGGGTTAAACTAACAATTCAACCCCTTGGGGTAGGGTACGCGAATAGGCCCAAAAAGGCCAAAATGGGGGGGTATGTGGCGTTTTCCCCTATATACACCTGCCTGGCTTTGATCTAACAACCTCTGCGAGGTGATTCGACTTTGAGCTGGCCACGGTGAAAAACTGCACAAGCAGGTTGTGTACCCATCCCTTGGGAGATCCCCCCCCTTGGAGCTAATACCCAAAAAGGGTAAAAAAAAACACGTAAATACGGCCTAAAACATGCTGTACATACCTTGGATGGTCATTTTAGGTGGTCACGGCATCAGAAAAACAAGATTCGAAAGCTTCACTTGTTGAGCTGCCCACGGTGAAAAGCTGCACAAGCAGGTTGTGTACCCATCCCTTGGGAGACCCCCCCCCTCGGACCTAGTACCCCAATACGGTGAAAAACACATGAATATGGCCTAAAACATGCTGTATGTACCTTGGATGGTCATTTTAGGTGGTCAGAATATCATAAAAACAAGTTTTGAAAACTTCAGTTCTTGAGCTCTACAGGGTAAAAAAACTGTATAAGAACGTTGTGTACCCATACCTTGGGAGATCCCCCGCCCACGCAGCCAGTACCCAAATAGGGTGAAAAACACATAAATACGGTCTAAAACATGCCCTGCACACCTTGGATGGTCATAATGTGTGGTCACAACATCATAAGACCAAGTTTCGAAAAATTCTGTCCAGGCTGAAAAGCTGCATAAGCAGGTTGTGTACTGGACCATTCACTAGGCTATTATTGGTGGAAGCAGTCATTTCGCGTCTTTGGCTCGGGTATTGACCGGCTTTGAGCAAGGCTACAGATTGCAAAAAACGTCCTTCGGTATCCTAGTAGGCATGTACAGTCACAACATCCCCACTCACACCCCTCAGAGTGGGTACCACGGGGTCACCTAGGTTGCAAAAACCGCCAACATACCAACAATGGCTGAAAAGTGCATGAACTGCATTAGCGCTCGTCCCACTCCGCCCCATACAAACCCCATGGAGTCGGGACCCGGAAACACTTTTTCGGCTCAAAATCAAAATAAAGCAAAAGATTCATGATTTTCAAAGCGAAAAAAGGGGGTCATTTTTTGACACCCCCCATCCCCCCCTCCACCTCCCTGAAAACCTCAAAAAAGTGGGTTTCAAGTGGGGGGGGGGGGTCTGGGGGGTCCAGACCGAAAACTCATCGGGGGATGCCTCTATTGGACAAAATAATGATTTTACAAGGGGTTAAACTAACAAATCATCCCTTTGGGGTAGGGTAGGCAAATAGGCCCAAAAAGGCCAAAATGGGGGGGTATGTGGCGTATTCCCCTATATACACCTGCCTGGCTTTGATCTAACAACCTCTGCGAGGTGATTCGATTTTTGAGCTGGCCACGGTGAAAAACTGCACAAGCAGGTTGTGTGCCCATCCCTTGGGAGACCCCCCCCCCATTGGAGCTAATACCGAAAAAGGGTCAAAAAAACACGTAAACACGGCCCAAAACATGCTTTACATACCTTGGATGGTCATTTTAGGTGGTCACAATATCAAAAAAAAAAAAAGAAATTTCGAAAACTTCAGTTCTTGAGCTGCCCAGGGTGAAAAGCTGCATGAGCAGGTTGTGTACCGGCCCATTCACTAGGCTATTATTGGTGGAAACAGTCATTTCGCGTCTTTGGCTCGGGTTGTGACCGGCTCTCAGCAAGGCTAGAGACTGCAAAAAACGTCCTTCGGTATCCTAGTAGGCATGTACTGTCACAACATCCCCACTCACACCCCTCAAAGTGGGTACCACGGGGTCACCTAGGTCGCAAAAACCGCCAACATACCAAAAATGGCTGAAAAGTGCATAAACCGCATCAGCGCTCGTCCCACTCCGCCCCATACAAACCCCATGGAGTCGGGACCCGGAAACACTTTTTCGGCTCAAAATCAAAATAAAGCAAAAGATTCATGATTTTCGAAGCAAAAAAGGGGGTCATTTTTTGACACCCCCCATCCCCCCCTCCACCTCCCTGAAAACCTCAAAAAAGTGGGTTTCAAGTGGGGGGGGGGGGTCTGGGGGGTCCGGACCAAAAACTCATCGGGGGATGCCTTTATTGGACAAAATAATGATTTTACAAGGGGTTAAACTAACAAATCAACCCCTTAGGGTAGGGTACGCGGATAGGCCCAAAAAGGCCCAAATGGGGGGTATGTGGCGTTTTCCCCTATATACACCTGCCTGGCTTTGATCTAACAACCTCTGCGAGGTGATTCGATTTTTGAGCTGGCCACGGTGAAAAACTGCACAAGCAGGTTGTGTACCCATCCCTTGGGAGACCCCCCCCCATTGCAGCTAATACCGAAAAAGGGTCAAAAAAACACGTAAATACGGCCCAAAACATGCTTTACATACCTTGGATGGTCATTTTAGGTGGTCACAATATCAAAAAAAAAACAAGTTTCGAAAACTTCAGTTCTTGAGCTGCCCAGGGTGAAAAGCTGCATGAGCAGGTTGTGTACCGGCCCATTCACTAGGCTATTATTGATGGAAACAGTCATTTCGCGTCTTTGGCTCGGGTTGTGACCGGCTCTCAGCAAGGCTAGAGACTGCAAAAAACGTCCTTTGGTATCCTAGTAGGCATGTACTGTCACAACATCCCCACTCACACCCCTCAAAGTGGGTACCACGGGGTCACCTAGGTCGCAAAAACCGCCAACATACCAAAAATGGCTGAAAAGTGCATAAACCGCATCAGCGCTCGTCCCACTCCGCCCCATACAAACCTCATGGAGTCGGGACCCGGAAACACTTTTTCGGCTCAAAATCAAAATAAAGCAAAAGATTCATGATTTTCGAAGCAAAAAAGGGGGTCATTTTTTGACACCCCCCATCCCCCCCTCCACCTCCCTGAAAACGTCAAAAAAGTGGGTTTAAGTGGGGGGGGGGGGTCTGGGGGTCCGGACCAGAAACTCATCGGGGGATGCCTCTATTGGACAAAATAATGATTTTACAAGGGGTTAAACTAACAAATCAACCCCTTGGGGTAGGGTACGCGAATAGGCCCAAAAAAGCCAAAATGGGGGGGTATGTGGCGTTTTCCCCTATATACGCCTACCTGGCTTTGATCTAACAACCTTTGCGAGGTGATTCGATTTTTGAGCTGGCCACGGTGAAAAACTGCACAAGCAGGTTGTGTACCCATCCCTTGGGAGACCCCCCCCCATTTGGAGCTAATACCGGAAAAGGGTCAAAAAAACACGTAAACACGGCCCAAAACATGCTTTACATACCTTGGATGGTCATTTTAGGTGGTCACAATATCAAAAAAAACAAGTTTCGAAAACTTCAGTTCTTGAGCTGCCCAGGGTGAAAAAGTGCATGAGCAGGTTGTGTACCGGCCCATTCACTAGGCTATTATTGGTGGAAACAGTCATTTCGCGTCTTTGGCTCGGGTTGTGACCGGCTCTCAGCAAGGCTAGAGACTGCAAAAAACGTCCTTCGGTATCCTAGTATGCATGTTCTGTCACAACATCCCCACTCACACCCCTCGGAGTGGGTACCACGGGGTCACCTAGGTCGCAAAAACCGCCAACATGAGCAAAAAAGGCGGAAAAGTGCATAAACCGCATCAGCGCTCGTCCCACTCCGCCCCATACAAACCCCATGGAGTCGGGACCCGGAAACACTTTTTGGGCTCAAAATCAAAATAAAGCAAAAGATTCATGATTTTCGAAGCAAAAAAAGGGGGTCATTTTTTGACACCCCCCATCCCCCCCTCCACCTCCCTGAAAACCTCAAAAAAGTGGGTTTCAAGTGTGGGGGGGGGGGGTCTGGGGGGTCTGGACCAAAAACTCATTGGGTGATGCGTTTCTTGGACAAAATAATGATTTTACAAGGGGTTAAACTAACAAATCATCCCTTTGGGGTAGGGTACGCAAATAGGCCCAAAAAGGCCAAAATGGGGGGGTATGTGGCGTTTTCCCCTATGTACACCTGCCTGGCTTTGATCTAACAACCTCTGCGAGGTGATTCGATTTTTGAGCTGGCCACGGTGAAAAACTGCACAAGCAGGTTGTGTACCCATCCCTTGGGAGACCCCCCCCCATTGGAGCTAATACCGAAAAAGGGTCAAAAAAACACGTAAACACGGCCCAAAACATGCTTTACATACCTTGGATGGTCATTTTAGGTGGTCACAATATCAAAAAAAACAAGTTCCGAAAACTTCAGAGCATGAGCTGCCCAGGGTGAAAAGCTGCATGAGCAGGTTGTGTACCGGCCCATTCACTAGGCTATTATTGGTGGAAACAGTCATTTCGCGTCTTTGGCTCGGGTTGTGACCGGCTCTCAGCAAGGCTAGAGACTGCAAAAAACGTCCTTCGGTATCCTAGTATGCATGTACTGTCACAACATCCCCACTCACACCCCTCAGAGTGGGTACCACGGGGTCACCTAGGTCGCAAAAACCGCCAACATGAGCAAAAAAGGCGGAAAAGTGCATAAACCGCATCCCACTCCGCCCCATACACACCCCATGGAGTCGGGACCCGGAAACACTTTTTCGGCTGAAAATCAAAATAAAGCAAAAGATTCATGATTTTCGAAGCAAAAAAAGGGGGTCATTTTTTGACACCCCCCATCCCCCCCTCCACCTCCCTGAAAACCTCAAAAAAGTGGGTTTCAAGTGTGGGGGGGGGGTCTGGGGGGTCTGGACCAAAAACTCATAGGGGGATGCGTTTCTTGGACAAAATAATGATTTTACAAGGGGTTAAACTAACAAATCATCCCTTTGGGGTAGGGTACGCAAATAGGCCCAAAAAGGCCAAAATGGGGGGGTATGTGGCGTTTTCCCCTATATACACCTGCCTGGCTTTGATCTAACAACCTCTGCGAGGTGATTCGATTTTTGAGCTGGCCACGGTGAAAAACTGCACAAGCAGGTTGTGTACCCATCCCTTGGGAGACCCCCCCCCCCATTGGAGCTAATACCGGAAAAGGGTCAAAAAAAAACACGTAAACACGGCCCAAAACATGCTTTACATACCTTGGATGGTCATTTTAGGTGGTCACAATATCAAAAACAAAACAAGTTTCGAAAACTTCAGTTCTTGAGCTGCCCAAGGTGAAAAGCTGCATGAGCAGGTTGTGTACCGGCCCATTCACTAGGCTATTATTGGTGGAAACAGTCATTTCGCGTCTTTGGCTCGGGTTGTGACCGGCTCTCAGCAAGTCTAAGGACTGCAAAAAACGTCCTTCGGTATCCTAGTATGCATGTACTGTCACAACATCCCCACTCACACCCCTCAGAGTGGGTACCACGGGGTCACCTAGGTCGCAAAAACCGCCAACATGAGCAAAAAAGGCGGAAAAGTGCATAAACCGCATCAGCGCTCGTCCCACTCCGCCCCATACAAACCCCATGGAGTCGGGACCCGGAAACACTTTTTCGGCTCAAAATCAAAATAAAGCAAAAGATTCATGATTTTCAAAGCAAAAAAAGGGGGTCATTTTTTGACACCCCCCATCCCCCCCTCCACCTCCCTGAAAACCTCAAAAAAGTGGGTTTCAAGTGTGGGGGGGGGGGTCTGGGGGGTCCAGACCGAAAACTCATCGGGGGATGCGTTTCTTGGAAAAAATAATGATTTTACAAGGGGTTAAACTAACAAATCATCCCTTTGGGGTAGGGTACGCAAAAAGGCCCAAAAAGGCCCAAATGGGGGGTATGTGGCGTTTTCCCCTATATACACCTGCCTGGCTTTGATCTAACAACCTCTGCGAGGTGATTCGATTTTTGAGCTGGCCACGGTGAAAAACTGCACAAGCAGGTTGTGTACCCATCCCTTGGGAGACCCCCCCCCCCCATTGGAACTAATACCGGAAAAGGGTCAAAAAAACACGTAAACACGGCCCAAAACATGCTTTACATACCTTGGATGGTCATTTTAGGTGGTCACAATATCAAAAAGAAAACAATGTTCGAAAACTTCAGTTCTTGAGCTGCCCAAGGTGAAAAGCTGCATGAGCAGGTTGTGTACCGGCCCATTCACTAGGCTATTATTGGTGGAAACAGTCATTTCGCGTCTTTGGCTCGGGTTGTGACCGGCTCTCAGCAAGGCTAGAGACTGGAAAAAACGTCCTTCGGTATCCTAGTATGCATGTACTGTCACAACATCCCCACTCACACCCCTCAGAGTGGGTACCACGGGGTCACCGAGGTCGCAAAAACCGCCAACATGAGCAAAAAAAGCGGAAAAGTGCATAAACCGCATCAGCGCTCGTCCCACTCCGCCCCATACAAACCCCATGGAGTCGGGACCCGGAAACACTTTTTCGGCTTAAAATCAAAAGAAAGCAAAAGATTCATGATTTTCGAAGCAAAAAAAGGGGGTCATTTTTTGACACCCCCCATCCCCCCCTCCACCTCCCTGAAAACCTCAAAAAAGTGGGTTTCAAGTGGGGGGGGGGGGGGTCTGGGGGGTCTAGACCAAAAACTCATTGGGGGATGTGTTTCTTGGACAAAATAATGATTTTACAAGGGGTTAAACTAACAAATCAACCCCTTGGGGTAGGGTACGCAAATAGGCCCAAAAAGGCCAAAATGGGGGGGTATGTGGCGTTTTCCCCTATATACGCCTGCCCGGCTTTGATCTAACAACCTCTGCGAGGTGATTCGATTTTTGAGCTGGCCACGGTGAAAGCTGCACAAGCAGGTTGTGTACCCATCCCTTGGGACGCCCCCCCCATTGGAGCTAATACCGAAAAAGGGTCAAAAAAACACGTAAACACGGCCCAAAACATGCTTTACATACCTTGGATGGTCATTTTAGGTGGTCACAATATCAAAAAAAAAAAACAAGTTTCGAAAACTTCAGTTCTTGAGCTGCCCAGGGTGAAAAGCTGCATGAGCAGGTTGTGTACTGGACCATTCACTAGGCTGTTATTGGTGGAATCAGTCATTTCGCGTCTTTGGCTCGGGTTGTGACCGGCTCTCAGCAAGGCTAGAGACTGCAAAAAACGTCCTTCGGTATCCTAGTAGGCATGTACTGTCACAACATCCCCACTCACACCCCTCAGAGTGGGTACCACGGGGTCACCTAGGTCGCAAAAACCGCCAACATACCAAAAATGGCTGAAAAGTGCATAAACCGCATCAGCGCTCGTCCCACTCCGCCCCATACAAACCCCATGGAGTCGGGACCCGGAAACACTTTTTCGGCTCAAAATCAGAATAAAGCAAAAGATTCATGATTTTCGAAGCAAAGAAAAGGGGGTCATTTTTTGACACCCCCCATCCCCCCCTCCACCTCCCTGAAAACCTCAAAAAAGTGGGTTTCAAGTGGGGGGGGGGGTGTCTGGACCCCCGGACCAAAAACTCATTGGGGGATGCCTCTATTGGACAAAATAATGATTTTACAAGGGGTTAAACTAACAAATCATCCCTTTGGGGTAGGGTACGCGAATAGGCCCAAAAAGGCCAAAATGGGGGGGTATGTGGCGTTTTCCCCTATATACGCCTGCCTGGCTTTGATCTAACAACCTCTGCGAGGTGATTCGATTTTTGAGCTGGCCACGGTGAAAAACTGCACAAGCAGGTTGTGTACCCATCCCTTGGGAGGCCCCCCCCATTGGAGCTAATACCGAAAAAGGGTCAAAAAAACACGTAAACACGGCCCAAAACATGCTTTACATACCTTGGATGGTCATTTTAGGTGGTCACAATATCAAAAAAACAAGTTTCGAAAACTTCAGTTCTTGAGCTGCCCAGGGTGAAAAGCTGCATGAGCAGGTTGTGTACTGGACCATTCACTAGGCTATTATTGGTGGAAACAGTCATTTCGCGTCTTTGGCTCGGGTTGTGACCGGCTCTCAGCAAGTCTAGAGACTGCAAAAAACGTCCTTCGGTATCCTAGTAGGCATGTACTGTCACAACATCCCCACTCACACCCCTCAGAGTGGGTACCACGGGGTCACCTAGGTCGCAAAAACCGCCAACATGAGCAAAAAAGGCGGAAAAGTGCATAAACCGCATCAGCGCTCGTCCCACTCCGCCCCATACAAACCCCATGGAGTCGGGACCCGGAAACACTTTTTCGGCTCAAAATCAAAATAAAGCAAAAGATTCATGATTTTCGAAGCAAAAAAAGGGGGTCATTTTTTGACACCCCCCATCCCCCCCTCCACCTCCCTGAAAACCTCAAAAAAGTGGGTTTCAAGTGGGGGGGGGGGGTCTGGGGGGTCCGGACCAAAAACTCATCGGGGGATGCCTCTATTGGACAAAAAGATGATTTTACAAGGGGTTAAACTAACAAATCAACCCCTTGGGGTAGGGTACGCGAAAAGGCCCAAAAAGGCCAAAATGGGGGGGTATGTGGCTTTTTCCCCTATATACGCCTGGCTGGCTTTGATCTAACAACCTCTGCGAGGTGATTCGATTTTTGAGCTGGCCACGGTGAAAAACTGCACAAGCAGGTTGTGTACCCATCCCTTGGGAGACCCCCCCCCCATTGGAGCTAATACCGAAAAAGGGTCAAAAAAACACGTAAACATGGCCCAAAACATGCTTTACATACCTTGGATGGTCATTTTAGGTGGTCACAATATCAAAAAAAAAAGTTTCGAGAACTTCAGTTCTTGAGCTGCCCAGGGTGAAAAGCTGCATGAGCAAGTTGTGTACCGGCCCATTCACTAGGCTATTATTGGTGGAAACAGTCATTTCGCGTCTTGGGCTCGGGTTGTGACCGGCTCTCAGCAAGGCTAGAGATTGCAAAAAACGTCCTTCGGTATCCTAGTAGGCATGTACTGTCACAACATCCCCACTCACACCCCTCGGAGTGGGTACCACGGGGTCACCTAGGTCGCAAAAACCGCCAACATACCAAAAATGGCTGAAAAGTGCATAAACCGCATCAGCGCTCGTCCCACTCCGCCCCATACAAACCCCATGGAGTCGGGACCCGGAAACACTTTTTCGGCTCAAAATCAAAATAAAGCAAAAGATTCATGATTTTCGAAGCAAAAAAGGGGGTCATTTTTTGACACCCCCCATCCCCCCCTCCACCTCCCTGAAAACCTCAAAAAAGTGGGTTTCAAGTGGGGGGGGGGGGTCTGGGGGGTCCGGACCAAAAACTCATCGGGGGATGCCTCTATTGGACAAAATAATGATTTTACAAGGGGTTAAACTAACAAATCATCCCTTTGGGGTAGGGTACGCGAATAGGCCCAAAAAGGCCAAAATGGGGGGGTATGTGGCGTTTTCCCCTATATACGCCTGCCTGGCTTTGATCTAACAACCTCTGCGAGGTGATTCGATTTTTGAGCTGGCCACGGTGAAAAACTGCACAAGCAGGTTGTGTACCCATCCCTTGGGAGACCCCCCCCCATTGGAGCTAATACCGAAAAAGGGTCAAAAAAACACGTAAACACGGCCCAAAACATGCTTTACATACCTTGGATGGTCATTTTAGGTGGTCACAATATCAAAAAAACAAGTTTCGAAAACTTCAGTTCTTGAGCTGCCCAGGGTGAAAAGCTGCATGAGCAGGTTGTGTACTGGACCATTCACTAGGCTATTATTGGTGGAAACAGTCATTTCGCGTCTTTGGCTCGGGTTGTGACCGGCTCTCAGCAAGGCTAGAGACTGCAAAAAACGTCCTTCGGTATCCTAGTAGGCATGTACTGTCACAACATCCCCACTCACACCCCTCAGAGTGGGTACCACGGGGTCACCTAGGTCGCAAAAACCGCCAACATACCAAAAATGGCTGAAAAGTGCATAAACCGCATCAGCGCTCATCCCACTCCGCCCCATACAAACCCCATGGAGTCGGGACCCGGAAACACTTTTTCGGCTCAAAATCAAAATAAAGCAAAAGATTCATGATTTTCGAAGCAAAAAAAGGGGGTCATTTTTGACACCCCCCATCCCCCCCTCCACCTCCCTGAAAACCTCAAAAAAGTGGGTTTCAAGTGTGGGGGGGGGGGTCTGGGGGGTCCGGACCAAAAACTCATTGGGGGATGCCTCTATTGGACAAAATAATGGGTTAAACTAACAAATCAACCCCTTGGGGCAGGGTACGCGAATAGGCCCAAAAAGGCCAAAATGGGGGGGTATGTGGCGTTTTCCCCTATATACGCCCGCCTGGCTTTGATCTAACAACCTCTGCGAGGTGATTCGATTTTTGAGCTGGCCACGGTGAAAAACTGCACAAGCAGGTTGTGTACCCATCCCTTGGGAGACCCCCCCCCCCCCATTGGAGCTGATACCGAAAAAGGGTCAAAAAAACACGTAAACACGGCCCAAAACATGCTTTACATACCTTGGATGGTCATTTTAGGTGGTCACAATATCAAAAAAAACCAAGTTTCGAAAACTTCAGTTCTTGAGCTACCCAGGGTGAAAAGCTGCATGAGCAGGTTGTGTACCGGCCCATTCACTAGACTATTATTGGTGGAAACAGTCATTTCGCGTCTTTGGCTCGGGTTGTGACCGGCTCTCAGCAAGGCTAGAGATTGCAAAAAACGTCCTTCGGTATCCTAGTAGGCATGTACTGTCACAACATCCCCACTCACACCCCTCAGAGTGGGTACCACGGGGTCACCTAGGTCGCAAAAACCGCCAACATACCAAAAATGGCTGAAAAGTGCATAAACCGCATCAGCGCTCGTCCCACTCCGCCCCATACAAACCCCATGGAGTCGGGACCCGGAAACACTTTTTCGGCTCAAAATCAAAATAAAGCAAAAGATTCATGATTTTCGAAGCAAAAAAAGGGGGTCATTTTTTGACACCCCCCATCCCCCCCTCCACCTCCCTGAAAACCTCAAAAAAGTGGGTTTCAAGTGGGGGGGGGGGGGTCTGGGGGTCCGGACCAAAAACTCATTGGGGGATGCCTCTATTGGACAAAAAGATGATTTTACAAGGGGTTAAACTAACAAATCATCCCTTTGGGGTAGGGTTCGCGAATAGGCCCAAAAAGGCCAAAATGGGGGGGTATGTGGCGTTTTCCCCTATATACGCCTGCCTGGCTTTGATCTAACAACCTCTGCGAGGTGATTCGATTTTTGAGCTGGCCACGGTGAAAAACTGCACAAGCAGGTTGTGTACCCATCCCTTGGGAGACCCCCCCCCATTGGAGCTAATACCGAAAAAGGGTCAAAAAAACACGTAAACACGGCCCAAAACATGCTTTACATACCTTGGATGGTCATTTTAGGTGGTCACAATATCAAAAAAAAAACAAGTTTCGAAAACTTCAGTTCTTGAGCTACCCAGGGTGAAAAGCTGCATGAGCAGGTTGTGTACCGGCCCATTCACTAGGCTGTTATTGGTGGAAACAGTCATTTCGCGTCTTGGGCTCGGGTTGTGACCGGCTCTCAGCAAGGCTAGAGATTGCAAAAAACGTCCTTCGGTATCCTAGTAGGCATGTACAGTCACAACATCCCCACTCACACCCCTCAGAGTGGGTACCACGGGGTCACCTAGGTCGCAAAAACCGCCAACATGAGCAAAAAAGGCGGAAAAGTGCATAAACCGCATCAGCGCTCGTCCCACTCCGCCCCATACAAACCCCATGGAGTCGGGACCCGGAAACACTTTTTCGGCTCAAAATCCAAAAAAAACCGAAAAATTTTCTGATTTGCGACCCAAAAAAAGGGGGGGTCATTTTTTGACCCCCCCACCCACCCCTCCACCCCCCCCACCTCCCTCAAAACCCCATAAAAGTGGGTTTCAAGTGGGGGGGTCTGGGGGGTCCGGACCAAAAACTCATTGGGGGATGCATTTCTTGGACAAAATAATGATTTTACAAGGGGTTAAACTAACAATTCAACTCCTTCGGGTAGGGTACGCGAATAGGCCCAAAAAGGCCCGAAATGGGGGGTATGTGGCATTTTCCCCTATATACACCTGCCTGGCTTTGATCCAACGACCTCTGCGAGGTGACTCTTTGGGGGATGCGTTCATTGGACAAAAAAATGATTTTACAAGGGTTTAAACTAACAAAAGCAGGTTGTGTACCAATCCCATTCACTAGGCTATTATTGGTGGAAACAGTCATTTCGCATCGTTGGCACGGGTTGTGACCGGCTCTGAGCAAGGCTACAGATTTCAAAAAACGTGCTTCCGTATCCTAGTAGGCATGTACAGTCACAACATCCCCACTCACACCCCTCAGAGTGGGTACCACGGGGTCACCCAGGTCGCAAAAACCGCCAACATACCAAACATGGCTGAAAAGTGCATAAACTGCATCAGCGCTCGTCCAACTCCGCCCCATACAAACCCCATGGAGTCAGGACCCGGAAACACTTTTTCGGCTCAAAATCGGAAAAAGAAACCAAAAGATTCATGATTTTCGACCCACAAAAAGGGGGGGTCATTTTTTCGACATTTTGATTCCAACAATTCAACCCCTTGGGGTAGGGTACGTGAATATGCTCAAAAAGGCCCAAAATGGGGGGTATGTGGCGTTTTCCCCTATATACGCCTGCCTGCCTTTCATCTAACAACCTGTGCGAAGTGAATTTTCCATTATTGACCTGTGGAGGGTGGAAAACTGCTTTTGCGCACTGACCAAATGCCACTGAACCACCTACAAACTAGGGGCAACAGAGGGGTTTCAGAAAATATCGAAATGTGAGAAATCTTCAAGTGTCACTAAACAGGCTACGCAACAACAATTTGGGGGCTTTCGCAGCGCCCATGGCACGGGCTAGATGGTTCTAGCGGCCACTACGTGGGTCCCCATAGGTGCTCAAGTACCCGTATTGTCACCAAACGATCACCCAAAACGATCCTAGGGGTAACAGAAGGGTTTCACGAAAAATCAAATTTCAAAAAACTTTCAGGTGCCACTAAACAGCCTACCTAGCGTGAAAACGGCTAAGTCCTCACTGGCAAGGGGCCATATGGGGGGGGGGGGGGCGACTGGGGGTACCTGGAGTTGGGGCCCGAGACCCCCGCCATGGGTTAGGGGGTCCATATACAAGAAAAAAGTTTTCCAGGACCCAGATCCAAATACACACACAGCGGCCACAATACGCAAAGAAGTGTTGACCCCCCCCGACCCCCCCCTCCAAAAAAGGGGTACCCAAGTGCGGGGGGGGGGGGGGGGGTACTGAGTCGAAATCCAAAAAATCATTGGGGGATCTCTTTTGGTCCTAAAATGATGATTTTACAAGGGGTTAGACGTCAGAAACCATACAATGGGGTATGCTACGCGAACGACCTCAAAAAAAGGGGGTATATGACGCTCGCGCCTGCGCTTGATCTAACAACCTCTCTTCCAGGTGATTTTCTACTAAGTTGCTCCCTGAGGAAAAAATAATTTTCTTCTACCAAGTGTTTTACTAAGTTTTGGAACTTGGTAAAAAGTCCACTCACAGAGGAAAAACTTAGTACCAAAATACTTTTTCCCCTAAATTCAAAAACATACAAAAAACTTTTATCAAGTTTGACCACAGACCCATTGGAGGCATCACAACCTCGTTATACTTTCCCCCTTCCATTGAGTGGTTTTCCGCAGACAATGCACAAGGTGTATCACTGCATGATACCTGCCCAATTTCATACATGTTGCCTGGTACTGCCATGGCGATCTTTGTGATTATACCACAGACCATGTCGGCTGCATATGGGACTCGGTTTGGCTGAGGGGCCTTCACTTTGTTGGCCCGGCGCTCCTTGTCTCTGTCTCGTTCCTGGTCACATATTGCTTGGAGAGCCTAAACAACAGCCATGTTGTGCAGTTGCAAGCTAGGCATTGTGGAAACAATGCTCTCCCAACTCCCTATCACAGCTGAAAGAGCAGTGCACCGATAAACGGGGGGGGGGATGGGCGTAGGCAGCCAGCAAGAATGATTTCAGCAAACTCAAGCAGTTTTGCTTCCTCACCCAAAGGTAGATCATGAAAGATTGATCTGACAAGACCTGTGATGTGCCAAATTGGGGACAGGGGTGGCTTCGCACGTTCAAATGATGAAATTCGAACGGTATGGCACAACCTTACATTTTGGCCACAACCAAGAGCCAACCAATCTAGAGGCCAATGGTGGATTGAACTAAAACTTATGATTCACTCTGTACATGACCAATCTGCTATGCAGCAAAACAATATGGCAGCATGCAAATAAATCTATGACTGCGAATGTCTTAAAATATGATGATCAAGTCATCACCTACTTGTCAAATTGCATTGATCGCTTGTGCTGGCCATCTCTCTCTCTGTCTCTCTCTCTCTCTCTGTGTGTGTGTGTGTGTGTGTGTGTGTGTGTGTGTGTGTGTGTGTGTGTGTGTGTGTGTGTGTTTGTGTGTATGTGACGCCCAGATCATTTTCAGACAACAAATAGTGCGTGGGTGTGCATGCAGGTGTGTGTGTGTGTGTGTATGTGTTCTGCACGTGTGTGTGTGTGTGTGTGTGACGCCCAAATCTTTCAAATCATGCTCAAACTGTGAGGTTGTGTGTGTGTGTGTGTGTATGTGTGTGTGTGTGTGTATGTGTTTGCGTTGATTTGGTAAAACAGCTGAAGTGGTTCATGCCCCTCCCTGTCCAACCTCCTCCAACACCCTCATCACTGGATAATGAAACCTCCAAATCATCTTGTATTAGCAGCTAGCCCCATTCCAGCATTTCTCAGAAGATCTGCCGGGGGCTTCTGCCTCCTTTTCCCCTTGGCCCACCCGACAGTTACGTGTGTCACAGGTAATTGAAGAAATCTGTGCCTCATTGCAGCGTTTCTGCCTTATCTGTGGCACAGAAAATCAGGGAAATTGTGGAAAAGCATGGAAAATCACAGAAATGGAGAATGGTGTCGCCATTCAGGTTGCTGGTTTTCGTTCTTTGCAAGTGATGTTGCTGTTTGCTGCTGCTGCTTTGCTTGTTTGGCATTACTGTTGCTATTTACCTCTCCTCTCTAGTTTCTGCACGTCTGCTTCTAATGAACCCACAATTCCTGCATAGAAAACCATTCAGGAGGACTGAGATCTTTATTGTGTTGAGGTCTGTTGAAACATTTACAACACCAAAGATGTAATACAATTCTTGCAGTCAAGGTCTCCAGTTTTGTGGGAGGTTTCTCCATATCTGTGGTACCCAGTGACCGCTGCTACAATAGGGCGGTCATTTAGCTTGGCAGAAAGAAAATCGCCAAACACATTGCCAGGGACATGTGAGAAGCTTGTGTCATCATGTTCCGGAACTGGAATGTGTCGGAAGGCGTCTCAAAATGGCAGTAGGCCCCTGCACTTGTTTTGAGCCCTTGCACCAACCCACCTCTCAGTCTTTCAATTTTTTTGTATCATGTGATGGCTTGCGGGAAATAGGGATAAAGCAATAGGTTGCTTGCTCTTGAGGCCCTGAAGCCCAGATTTTTAACCGAAATGGAAAGCAGTAGTGCCTTCGGCAAGGCACCTCAAAGAGGGACCAATTACTCCCCTTGTAGTGTCAGTCGGGGTGGCTGCAGAGGGCTCGCAAACAGTTTGATTGCATGGTTCACAATTGAGTAGCCATGGCAAATAATACCATGCCATACCATGTTTTACATGTGAGATTTGATCATTGTGGGTTGTCACAATGTCAAGTCCACCTCACACACAATTGCCCAGGCAACGCACCAAAGGTGACCCAAAACTGGAGGAGGGGGAGGAGATGTGGTCCTCAGGTAGGGCGCACCCGCGGCACATCCCTATGGTGCCCGCCGGCCCTCCCCGGTGTGCCCGAGACCGAGAGGGGGGTCTCTGTCCCGACCCTTCCGGCTAAGCATCATGGCGCCGGCTCTCCTCTTCGTCTCCTCCTCTTGTCCCCTGGCCCGCACAACGTGCACACATTGCCGCCTTACACGCTACTGGAAACCCCCAAACCCCCAGGGGCACGGAGTGGGGGGGCGAGGCAGGGCACCGGCTGCACTTCCGGCACGGTCCATCACCTCCCCTCAGGGAGAGGGACGCAGTCTCACGGGTGTGGGCCCTTAGCCTGCCAGGTACTACCAACTGGGCGGCGTTTGGGCAGCAGGTCTCGGGGGCTTGGTCCGTAGCCTGACCCCCCCCCTCCCCTGTCGCACAGCACTCCTACCAGACTTATCCGTGCTTGGAGCTGTACCCACGGACCCCTTCGGCCCTGTCCCCGGGAACGCACCTGAGGAGTGGTGTGCCGTTGGGTTTAGCGAGAGGGTCGAAGGGCGAGCCCCAATAGCTGGCACGTGGACCCGCGGCTAGTAACCGGCCATGCGCAACGTGCCCAGTAGCATATCCCGTAGCCGGCGCACTAGCCAGCGGTCGTGGGAATCTATTGCCTCATACAACCCCATGTAGCGGAGTGGCGGCCCATAGGTGATGAGCCAAACCAACCGCCGCGCTGAGAGGCCGCCCGTCCCGCTGATGATGACTACCTGCGCCCCGCGGACCTCCCGGGGCCAACGCCCCGCAGCCTTGGGCAACGGCCGGTCCAAGTACGAAAAGACCCGCTGGGAGCCGCCCCAGTCAGGGGGTGGCTGCTGCCCCGGAGGCATGACGGCAGAGAGGTGCCCGCGCTCGCAAACGGGCCACAGCAGGCTAGCCGACTCCCCCACTCATAGGAGGCCGGGTCAAACCGCTTGGGGACCCGGATCGCCAGATCCCACGTTTGCCCGTCGCCGTCTCGGTAGTAGACCTCTCTGGCCGCCGGAAGGATGGGCATCTCGCGCTTGTGATCCATAGCGTCCCAAAAGGTCACTACTAGGGCTAGCACGCTCTGCGCGGCCCCCACAACCAGCCCCCAGTCGTACATATACCCCAGATCCTCAACTTCCGAATCGCCGAAAGGGTCGAGGTATATGGTACGGACCCCTACCCCGGGATGAGGGTTGTTGTCGCCCGGCGAGCCCACGCTGAGGGCAAAGGCATCCGGACCATGCAAGACTATGACACCCCATGCAGATGCTGCGCGCCGCTTCCAGCATGCGCACAAAGTATCCAGGCGCATGTGCAATTGGGTATGCACGGCTAGCCGGAACAGATGTCGCCATGGGCAAGTAGAGACCCAATGCCGGGTCCCCACCTCTCTCTGGCAAGCGGGGCAGGGGCGGGTGTCCCCTGCATGCCCTAGGCCCTCACGCTGCGCCATCGTGCGGAGGTGGGCTCCCCAACGGATCAGGTCGCGTTCCGTGATGGCGTGGTAGACCGACAAGGATTTGCGCACTGCCTGCTCTGGGGCCTCCGTGTGAAGACTCCACAAGCAGCGGGCCGCGGCTTGCACCAAACGGTCCAGGTTGTACACTTGGATGGTGTTACGGGTGAAACACACCCGGGGCGCTTGGAGCCCCTGGACCCAGCCTACCCCAAGTTGGGCCTTCGCGGCCTGTCTCTTGGCCATGTCGGCGGCGGCGTCCAGCAGGGCCTCCAGAAAAGTGCCAACGCGGTGGGAGTACAGGTGTTGGGGAACACCGAACCCCCCAGCCAGTAACCCCCGGCAGGCCCGTAGCAGATCGTCAGAGATTGGCGAGGACCCCGGGTTACGGGATTGGACCGCGTCTATGTACCCCTTGTTGTCGTGGAAGGACCACTGCTACCCTAGTGACCTAGATTAAACCAAATATATTTAATATCTGGCCAAAAATTAACACGTTAATCTCAAGTTTCAATTTTTGGGGGGGGGGGGTTGAGGGGTTTGCCATGAAAACTATGACCTCCATGGGTTGCCTTACGGGCTTGGGTGTCATTTCCCCCCGGGGGTTGGTGGGGGGGTCCTACCCATGTGGTTGTTTCAAAATGTGAAAATGGCTCTCGGCTTTAATTTTTGTTTTTCATTTTTGTATTAATATTTGAAAAGTTAAAAATCAAAGGGTCGCCAGCATTAATATTAATCTCACAAATATCAACTCATTTCCCCAAATATTAACCCTCCTAACAATGGCACAACGCAACATGTAATGCATTATGGGTGTGTTTATGTATGTTGCCCATGGCCATTGTGGCCCATTGGGTCCCTATCCGGGCCCTCATACCTCATGGGACCCCGTAGTGGGGTCCCACATCTTCGCGGGTCCGGATGGGGGGTTAGTGGGGTTAGTGGGGTTAGTTGGGTTAGCGGGTTCGGTGGCGGGGTTTGCGTTCGGGGGGTTAGACGCTTCGTTTGTGGGGGTGGGGGGTTTGGCCTTCTTCTTGCCCGCCCCCCGGGCCTCTTCCCGGTGCCGCTCGGCCTCCTCGAGGGTGGGGAAGAGGAGGGAGCGGTTCACCTCGTAGAGGATGGTGCCGCCCGGGTATTCCACCCAAACGGCACCGTACTTCCGCCCGTGGATACCACGGACGGTGGCCCTCTCTACCCCGGCGGGGTAGGGTACGTGGTACGTGGACGACCGTCCTGACGATCGGATCCTGCGGACGGTCGTCCTTCTTCTCGACACCCTTGGGGGTGTCGGTCTTGGTGGCGAGGGGGGGGGGTTGCGGTGGCGGTCTTTGGGGGGTTGGTGGGTTTGGGGGCGGGGACGGCCTTCGTAGGCCGTGCGGTGGTGGTGGTGGTGGGGGGGGGGTTGGGCTTTTTGGCCTGGGGGATCGCCCCGTCGTCACTTTCGTCGGACGACTCGAAAGAAAACTTTCGTTTCTTGTGGGCGGGTTGGAGGGGGTTGGGATGCGGCTTCGCTTGCGGGGGGGGGGGGGGGCGGTGGTGGTGGACGCCCCCCCCTCCCCCCCCTCCTCCCCCTCGCTCACCCCGCCCCCTCCCATGCTCCCCCACATCTCCTCACCCCCCCCCCCCCCCCCCGCATACCCCACCTCCTGCATCCGAGCCCACTCCCTGGGCCGGAATTGGCACGACGACACCCATACGCCGCTCACCACGCGCGCAGTCTCCCAGTCTTGGAGACCGCGCAAGAGAGCAAGGCCCAGGGGTGGATCCCGGGCCACGATGCGATGGAGGGCCCCCGAGGGTACTTCCCGGGAGCCCTCAGCGTCTCGCCAGGCCACCCGAATGGGCCTGGCATTCTTCGCGTTGACCACGACGTCGATGACCTGCAAAAAAAAATGAAAAAAGAGTGAATTAAATTTTTCGGTGACTTTTTTAATTCTTCGACTTTAATGGTAACCCTTAACTTTTAATATTTCGACCGGCGGTGCAAAGATTAAATATTTATCTCGAGAACTTAATGCTAGCGGCCTAAAAATTAATGCAAGCACGCAAGCAACATACCTCGAAACCCCCTATGGTGCCGCCTGCCTGCACTGCCCCCATGGCCTCCTGGAAGAGAGAGGCTGCACTGGGAGCCTCCACATGGGCTCCCGCGCTGGCCATCGGGGCCGCCTGGGCCGCCGGCTTGGCCACGTTCGCGGCCACCGAGGCCGCATTGACCGCGCGGGACTGGGGGATCAAGCCCTCGTACGAGGGCTGACACCCCGGGTCGTAGATGGGCAGGAGCAGGGCCAGGACAGTGGCCCAGTCCACACCGAACGCCACGGCCTTGCCCTGGCGCAACTGCTTGACCAAGCCTAGCTGGGCCCAGTGCTGTAGCAGCACCAGGTAATGCGGTGTCCCAAAACGGACGCCGCGGGGGTCAAAAAGCAAATTCAGTGCGGGCAAAGCGCCCACATTGATTGCCTCTGGCATGGGGGCAAGGGGGGCACCAGGGAGGGGTTTCCAGACCCAGACCCCCCCTTGGAGGCATCCTTACCCCAAGTGCCTCTGTGTTCCCCCTCCTTCCGGCGAATCAAACACCGGATTAACCTCCGAAAAATCCACATGACTGTCATGTGGCTATGCGGGGGGGGGGGGGGGGAGAAAAAAACTGGTTGATCCCCCGCGCACCCCTGCTCTAGCACCTGGGCTGACCAGTGGATCAGCCCCGCCTTCCGGGCGGTGGCAGACTGGGGGCCCAGGGCTTTGAGAAGCCACTGGGGGAGGGGGGGGGGGTGATTTGGGGTGTCAACAACCTCAACTCCATCCCCGTCCCCGTCCCCGTCCCCCTCGTCCACCACCACTTCCCCCTCCCCGTCATCCTTAACCCCCCCCCCCCCCCGCTGGCATGTACCCCCCCCCTGCCCCTGGCTCCTCCCCCTCTCTCTCCTCTACCTCTTCTTCTTCTTTTTCTTCTTCTCCTTCTTCTCTTTTTTCCGCCTATCCGAGGAGTCTTCGCTTGACTCCTTGGTTGGCGGGTGTGCGGCGGGAGGAGGAGGAGGCGCTGGAGGTGGAGCTGCTGGAGGAGCTACTGGTGCAGCTGCTACTGCCAGTCCTTGCTCCACTTGCGCCATCTAAGAGAGTGAGAGGATAAAAAAAATTTAATTTTTGTGCCCCCGAGTTAATTTCTTGAAATTAATATTATCTATCGAAAAATTAATTCATATATTAAATATTAATGAACGCGCATATTGATATTAATCTCCAAATATTAAACGAACCGCCGCAAATATTAATCCGTATGCGCAAGCAAGCGTGCACAAGCAAAACACACTAGGGCTTCGTTGTTCGCTTTGAACATGTCGGCCAACATCTTTTGCATGGCCGAGGCGTCCATGGCAAGGAGAAAACAAAGCTAGCGGTGGGGAACCAAGGGTGGAGGGCGGGGGGCTATGGGTGGCCATCAGTTTGGCCATGGTGCATGGGGCGGTATGGGGGGTCCCGTAGTTGCGTAGCGGGAGTTCAAACTTTAAAAACCACCACTCCCACACTTGTGAAACTACCTCCCGCTCCCGCTCTAGTTGGGTTGCCCCCGGCATCCCCCCCCCCCCGGCCCGAGTAGTCATTGTATGCGCGCTTAAGGATGGCGTTGAGGCTCTCAACGACATCCGCGCACACGGCACCCAACCCAACCCCCAAGCGGCGTGCATTGGCCACGGCCTCGGTGACATCCTCCTCCAAATAGAGGAAGTAGTTTGATTGACACGCCTCCTTGCAACAATGTGCACGGTAGGCGCGTGCCACCTCGGCCGCACGTAGGTCCCCGCGCGGCTTGTCCGTGTACAACTTCCGGAGGAGGTCACACATTGCCACGACGGCTTGCCATTCACCATCCTCCGGGACGTAGTCCAACAACGGACCAAGTTCCTCCCAAGCGAGGACCAACACACGGGCCTCCTCCCCGTCGGGTGCCCCCGTCGGACCCAACTTCACACCCGTGCGGGCCCGGTAGAGGACCCGTTGCACGGCGTCGGTGTGCTCCTTGGGGAGGTCCACAAGGTGTGTCTCGATGAACGCCACTTGGAGCCGGCCTATGGCCATGCAACAATGGAGGATACATAGGAAAACCATGCACCGGTCAACCACAATGTGTGGATCCCCTATGCATCCCCCATTCTCCAAGCTACGGCCGGTCTCCTTGTAGCGGCAGCGGGCCGCCTCCTCACGGGCCAAGCCGCGCCGGGTCGCCACGTTGACCCATGCCGCCGCAACCTTGTTCCACACCCCCATATTGTAAATTGAGCCCACCAAGGGCGAGGTGGACACACCGATAAGGCGCCGCACGAACGGTTGCTCTCCCCCGATGACCAACCTGCTTGGCACCCAACGCGACACCCAATGAAACTTCTCGCAGTCTTGTATGGATTGCAATACCTACAAAAAGGACATGGATTAATACTTGCATTAATTTCTCGAGATTAATATTAAGTTAATTTTTCAGCCGGCGTCAATATTAACCGAAAACTAGATATTAATCTCGAGAAATTAACGCAAAAATGAACAAACAACGAATGGCCCACAAACCTTCAAGTTATCGGCCCATATCGTTGCAAGTGCCGCGATGTCCTTGTCCCCGCACACGGCCATCCCTATCACCCACAAGTACGCGGGTGTGCGGCCCCGTGCGCCGTGGTTGAGGAGCCCAATGGAGAGTTGGGTCCAACTACCACCGGCGCACGGGTACGCATCCCCACGCACAATGAAGATGAGGGGCCTTGTCCAATCGATGGTGTCCACTAGCGATGGGCATTATTGGACGTACCGGGCCCATGAGGGTAGCGGCCAAGAGCGCCCACTCGCAGGGGGATCGGGGACGGACACGGGTGGTCGTAGGTCAGGGGTGTTGACCAACTCCTTCCACGTGTCCGAGAACGTATCCCGAGTGGGGATGGGGCGGCGGAACGGGAGGCCCGTTGCGGCCGTGTAGGCCGACCCCCGGCGGCTCATCTACTCCGACACGTGCCGGAAGCCGAGCTTGGGGACGTTCATGTCCATGAGGAGGCCGATGAGGTCCGGGGCCGGGAAGAGGTGGGAGGCATATTGCTTCACCGCCTCCACTCGCTTAGTACCAATAAGGGGAGGGGCAGCCAACCTCCATGGCCTCGGACCATCGAGCCCGGGCCAAAGGGGATGAGGCCACCCACTCACCAAGGAGTTGGGAGACCAAAGGGTCCCGCAAACTCTTGGCCCCGCTCAAACGCACGAGCGTCATGTTAAGCTCGGTAAGGGTGTCCCGAGAGAAAGGCATAACAAGGGCTATACAAGGGAACATGGTGGTGTGGAGGGGGGGGGGAATGCGGGCAACCGGAGGGGGGGTGTCCAAGACACCCACCAACACAACATTGGATCCTCTCTACTATACCGTTGTGCAACAATATACCACGTACCACCCCTTATAGGTCCTCACATGTGCATGGAAAAATGGGTACAAATGACCCAATCAAAAAAATTGAGCTTTAACCTCTTAATATTTGTGGGATTAATATATTAACGGGTTCATATATTAAAAATTAAAATTAACCATATTGACTTGAATCTAGGTCACCGGGGTAGCCCCAGGCGCCCCAAACCACGCGGCGGGCCCCCCGCGCCCGCAGCACTTCCCACGCGACGTATAATTCTGCCTGGCAGGACCCATCCACTTGCACCGGAATGGGTATGGAGTACGTTTGGCTCCACCCCATCTCCGGATAGCGTGGAAACCGCAAGCGTGGAAAGCCTGGAGGCCACGACGCAACCTTCCATGGCCACCCCCACAAAGGAGGACACCTTTCCCAAGGTCCTCATCCGTGGAGAGTGGCACAAGGTGCCGGATGGCTACCCGAGAGATGCATCCGGCCAGCTGGAGCGTGACCAGCTTTTCATCAACGACCTAGCCAAGTAGCTTGTAGTAGACTTGTACGCCACTTGTCCATTAAACCTCAATCGTAGTGCAAAAGTCTAAGTCTAGCAATACAGAAGCAGACTTGATCTACAAGCGTGCATTCTGCAACTACTTGTAACGGGTGCATGTTTTGTGAGCTGTGCTTTCCTTTGCCCGTTTGGTGTACCAATGGTGGAGCGTATGAGAATGCTATTATATTGGCCCCATACCAGTGCCTTGGTGGCCTATAATAGTGGCACTAGCGTTGGCCATGGCCCTTTTAGGACTCTTTTTCTTGACCTTGATTTTGTTCCCAGCGCTGACACACTGGATGTTGGCCATGGCCCTCTAAAGACTCTTTTCTTGGGCCTGATTTTGCGTCTAGATTTTGCGTCTAGTGCCAATGACACCATGTCAAACTATGCTACATTGGCCACGTCCCAACTAATTGGTGGCCACAAAGAGTACTAGGTGCTTTGTGGATTCGGCGTCCCATCGTTAAGGACACTATGCGGTGCCGTACGGAACCGGCAGGTGTACACTTTGCACATGCATCGCAAAAGTTGCATTTCTTTCAATTTTTCAATTTTTTTCTTAATTTACACGACTTACCGTAAAAAAAATTACACACATTTACAGCGAAAAAAAATTCAATTTGTTCTTATAGTTTGCATGACTTAACGCAAAAAAAAAATTACACGCATTTGCTGCAAAAAAAAATTACAGGGCTAGAGGATTTTTTTGTACACGACTTTTGTGTACGTCCATTGCTGGCTGCTGGTGAGTTTTCCTGCTCATCTCTTGTGGGATGCTTCTTCATATACAAAGGTATCCACGAGAGTTTGGGCTGAAGCTAAGCCAAAAGTGTTGGGTTATGAATTTAGCCTAGTTTGCATGTTGTCTACCTGCTGCTTGCCAACATGCCTACCTCCACCATGCAACCTAAAAAGGGACATAAAACTCACTGGTTGACAGACTCCACCAACTCAATGCCCATGACCCTAGGGTTGGGATGCTAAGGTTAGGGTCACCGACATGGTTGAAGTAGCTAGGTTTTTTTACTCTCTTTGGTGTCTAGGGTGGGCCTCTTGTTTGGCAGCAGCAAGCGGCAAGCAACCACCAAGCAAGCACCAAGCACGCGCGAAATGGGCTAAAATGAGAATCTATTGTGGTGCTTTGTGTTCGGCTAATTCTTTGTTGCATGATAGTTGTTGGTGTGAAGTACAATGACACAAAGTTTGAGGAAGAAACTCGATAATGGCAGCCAAGAACATGTGTTGCAAGTGGCAGACCTAGGTTTCAAAAATTTGTTCAAGATGGCGAAGAAATGCCTTTTGGGGGACAATTTGGATGTCTAGGATGTACACGGAGCGGGGCATGTGCATTGGAAGCAACCTAAATCACGATTAAACACATTTTATCAATGCCTATCGGGTTTTGCCAAAGAGTGGGCTCAACAACCCTTTTGGGGGTCCAAACCCCCGCAAAATTAGCCTTGAAAAGCACCTGTTTTGCACCCCTTTTGAAGTCCCACCTTTGTGCATTGTGGTTGACTGCCATGGATTGCGTCGTGCACCTCTGAGATTATAAAAGATGATCAAGGGGATTTCTTGCAAGTTTTTTTCATAATGCCAGCACCCTTCAATGGCCTTTTGGTACCCCGGCTAGGGTTGCGGGGATCACTTGTGGGTCCAAAAGTGGTCAATTTTTTTTCAAAGTTGTGCCACGCGGGGTGCTCATACAAGTAGGTTACCGCTTTTTTCGGCCGTTTTGGACCCATCTTCGCCAATGCAGGTTCCCAACAACCCTTGAAATAGGCATATTTAGGACCAACGGTGCACAAAGGGGGCTCTAGGGGCAATGCAATCGGGGGGGGCTGGTCTCTCGAGGGAGCGGAGGGAGGGAGGAAGCGTTCGGGGAGGGCTACAAGGTGGGGGGGGGGTGTTGCGGAAGGGTGCTGGCAGGAGTGTACGGGGGGCATGTCTCGAGTGTGAGCGTAGGCAACAAGAGTTTAGGGGGGGGGGGGTATAGTGGGGGCAGTGGGCCGAATCGTTGTTGGTGTCTCTCAACTTCCGTCTTGATTCGGCACCTCCACCTAGTGTACTTGATGTTCCACCCTCCACCATCACGGTCTTGATGTTCGATCCTCCACCATCACAGTCTTAATATTTAGTCTTGATTATTAGGTTTCGAGTTATGGGCGTTATGGGCCATGGCATGGTTAAACACATTTTTTGGGGGAAGTGTAGTGCCAAGTCCCTCCTAAGCTCCATTCCTCTGTCAGCCCTATGATTCCCCTACATGCGGACATCCACTTTCCTACATGGCGAATCGCAAGTCTTCGCAGTTTGTCGACTTCTTAGGTTATGACTTGGTTCCACATGGCGGGTGGGGCGGGGGCTTTAGGTTTCGGGTGGTCCCCCTCCCGCCCCCCGCCCCTTGGCTCCCCCAACCCACAAAAGCTAGCCGCAATAGAGAATGGCCAATTCGGGTGCCAATGCTGCCAAAAGCCGTGGCCCATGGTGAAAGGGTCAGAAATCGGGTTTCACCTAATATTGACCGACGCTAAATGCTCAAATTTCAACCGTGAGTTCAAATATTTCGAATCTCTGGATATTCTAAATCCCACCATTATGGAGGCCCCTTGGCCGAGGAGTATTGAGCCGCACGCGTTTTTCCCCACCATTGGCCACAGAGAAGGTGAGTTTTAGGTAGCCAATGTGATTCCTCTCCACTTTAGGAACCCCAAAAATGCATGGGTTATGTAGCCACCGTGATTCCTCTATATTTTCGGTACCAGGAGAAGGCACATGTGATGCAACCATTGCTCCCTGCTATGGGGACCTGCAGAAGGCCGGGGTTATGCGGCCTTTTGATTCGTAAGTGTGAACCTATATAGACACCGTGCCCAATCGTACCAATTTCAAGAAAAGCCGCCTTTTCTTTTTGAAAATTTTGTTTCAATTTTTCTGATAGGGGGCCAGAACACGTTTTGGCATTTTTTTAATATTTTGTATTGCTGGCGATAGAAATACACATGATAGATGGTACTAGCACCCTCAAGCAGTATTTGCTACAAAAGCAAAAAAGATCGTATCTAGACCTACGAATGACTCATGTTCAAAAGGTACAACACAAACTGACTCATCATGAAGTCTTGCTCAGTGACGTGCAAAATTCAAGGCCAATTACCCAATACTACAGAGTAGTATTGATTTCAAATTGGATTTCTTTTGCAAAGCATTCGGGGGTCGCATGCGTCCTCCAATAGCCAAGTGGTAGTTTGTGGGAAACGTAATCGGTTGTTCAATATCCCGACATTTCAGCACGAGTTGGTTCAAGACGTTGGTGGGGTGGCTGTCATTTTTATGACGTTGGGTGTGGAAAAACGGTAGAGCCAGTTCTAGGAGTAGCCATACCCTTGTATGTTGGATGCGTGTATGAACGTTTGGGCGAACAAAGCACTTGTCACATAAAGATAATCACTCACAAAGTCCTTGAAACGGACTACTTTGCTCCCACAAATCCAGTGGCATGATAATTTTTTGCCATGTTTGTGGGGTCCCAAACCTCAGAGCAAGTGCTACAATGGAACAAGGGGTGTAGTGTCCGCCAAGATGTTTTCCTGTTTCTTTGTTGTAGTTTGGGGGTTTGGCAGGGTGGGGCGGTTAGCCGGTTGGTAGTTCTCGCCCCATGAGGTCATCCCTAATGGGATTTGCTTGTGTCACCAATAGCCTCACGGTGAACCAACGTGGCGGCTTGGCACGGAAGAAACACAAGAAGGAGGTCATTCGCAGCGTGCACTGGGGCTCTTTCTGTGTTCAATGTTTACGGCCTAGATACTACAAAAACGCCCCGGCCACTAAAGGTGTAGGACCGAGCTGCCCATGTTTGTCCAGCCCATTGAACTTGCGGTAGGTGTGTGCCCAAACACATACACGAAAGACGGTAAGAAGACGCCAGATCCTTGTCTCGCCGATGCCCTCAAGAGGAAATCAATGCAAGTGGTCCCAAGCTGAGTCACAAAGGCCAATGAGGGCACCAGGAACTTCGCACATACGCCAAAGTTCTCCTTCATGTTGCCCAACATGGTCTATAACTCCCCACGGACAACTGCGGAGCGATGGTGGCAAGCTAGGCCACCGTCATTATGACACCGTTGCAACACAAGTCCTCAACGTCCGCTAGACACAGCCCCTTGCCGCACCGGTATGGCCACTTTGGAGATTTCCCGAGGCAAGCTCTCCAACCGCAGCACTGCAATTTTGACGGCTTTGCTCGGCGGAGGCCTCCTTGCCTTTGAGTGGGGTGGGGGTGGCAACTTCCACTTGGGTGCTAGGGAGAGACTCACAAGGGCAAGGAAGCTTGGTCATGCCCTCCACATCATCACCGGGCGCTTGAGCGACCCGCACAGCGCGATCAGCATTAACAATATTGAGCACATAGTCCACAGGACCGGGACCCATGGGGACGAGGGGAACATCGGAAAAAGAACCTCGGTGCTCCACCGCGACCTTCCTGATGTTCAAGCTTTTAAAACCACAAGACCAACCGTCCTTTTGGAATCCCAAGGCGCGGCCTTGGTGGACAGCGAAAACTTCTTCATCACTGTCAAGAAAAGACACATTAAATCAATGGAGCTTAGGGGTTCTCAAACCCAAATAATGAAGAGCTCAAGGGCACAAAAGAGGGCGGAAATGTTACATCACCCCCGCATTCTCGGGTATCCCCAAACAAAGGGGGACCAAATCAGAATTGGCTGCCTCACCCCTGCCTTCTCGGGGCCCAAAGAGGGCGGAAGTGCTATGTCACCCCTGCATTCTCAGGGGTCCCCAACGCCAAGCGCGGGGACAAAATCAGAACCGGCCCACAGGTGGGCACGTTGCCTACATGCATGCATTTTGAGTAAAATTAGTAATTTTTTCTTTGCGTTAAGGTCGTGTAATTTCTGTTGTGGTAAACGCGTGTAGGAAAAAATTGTCACATTGTGTAATTTTTTTTGCGGTAAGTCGTGCACTTTTTTTGCGGTAAATCCGTGTAACAAAAAATATCGTCACGTTGTGTAATTTTTTTCCGGTAAACGCGCGTACAAAAAAATCATCAAGTCGTGCAATTTGTTTTTTTGCCGTCAACGTGTGTACAAAAAAACTGTCAAGTTGTGAAATTTTTTTGCGCTAATGCGTGTGACGGGCTTACATGACTTACCGCAAAAAAAAATTACATGGCGTGACGACTTGTTTTGTTACACGCATTTACCACAAAAACAATTACACGAATTACAACATACACACAATGGACTACCTCATGAGATATGCCCATGCCCACACTCATGTCCACCAAATGTGCATACACACATGAGCATTGACACGCCAAACACATGCGTTCCTACCCTGCTGGCAATGGTAACCCCCCTGTGCCCAGGAACCGGCAATGTTTGACCGCGGAAGCCAGGGGTTGGTTCTTGCGCACCGTGGGCAGCCCCGTACCGCGGAAAAAAAATTCTGGTGCATTGCGCCAGGGCATGCACGCACTCTCCTTTCCCACAGTCAACCACATTGACAAATGAACACCAAAGGAGTGAATCTCAGCTGACTGGGCTGCCTGTGTGTGCCTTCCAACGTGCATGGAATGATCTAATGTTCAACTGGTTCAGACGTGTTTAACTGACTTTTGTTTGCTTCCTTGTCAGGGGCTGGTTGCTTCGGGGAAGGGGTCGAGAGCAGGGGAGAGGGGTTTAAGGGGTATGTGCGCCTGTGACTGACTAATAGGGTCCCCTTTGAACAAACATGAGCAACACACATGAAATGTTGTCCTGCACACCTGAATAGCTGTCGTACATCCACCAAAACCATGAAAAACCTAATATTGCAACCCCCCCCCCCGTTCCGGCGCAACGTTCCGGCGCAACGTTCCGGCGAGCCGTTTTTTCAGCAAAAGAGGTTCCCAGTGCCCAGGATCTCCGTCCCAGGGCCCAAACACACCTTCCTTTTGCTTGTTCTGTAGTTGGAGTAATGTGGAAACCCAAAGCAGCCCTCAATTTGCAAAAAAAATATTTCATCTCTCGGTCTCTACATGGTTCCTGATCAGTGGTATGTCGGAACCTGCCACTGGTCCAGTGGTATATGCATTGGTCTGCAGTTTGGCAAGCATTGGTTCAAACCCCGCTAACCACCCACCGAAATTTTTTGCACTTTTGGTCACTTGGCTCTGATCTGCATCCAAAGCTGTCCTTTTTTTTTTTTTAATGCAGAAACAAGGCTGAAAGAAAGGTGGCAACAGGCCGACAAATGCGTTGTCCAGGTTCATCTCGGGGGGCAGCAACAGGGGTCTTGTCAAAGAACTTGTTAGGTTTGACACACAAATCACAGACATTTCCCTCATCAACGTCAACATCATCTTCCCATTTCTGTTGCAATAACAGCTGCTCCTTCAGTTGCAGATCATGGAAATCAGTCATGGATGCCCCCTTGGAGCCACAAAAACAACATTTCAACATCTCTGCCAGTGGATGGAGGAACAAAGGTGTTACTGGCAAAGTGGCTGACAACGGTTGACAGTAGCAGCAAGCATTTTCACTGAAAAACATTGAGCCTCCCAGAATCACAACGTTCCGGCAAAACGTTCCGGCACGTTCCGGCAATTCCGGTGACCGGAACGGGGGGGGGGGGTTGATATTGTGGTAAAAAAAAGGGGGTGCAAGAATTCGGCCGCGGAACCAGGGGGCGGTTCTTGCGCAAGGCGGTTCCTAGGCACGGGGGGGGGGGGGTACATGGCTAGCTTCCAATCTGAGCCTCAGCACAAGCCCTGCCTTGGCTTACCTTTGCGAAAGGGGTTATCAAATACATCTCGTACACTCGGGCTGCTGTTCCAGTGTCCTCGACCATTTGGTGTATGACTCGTAAGCACTCCCCCAAAAGAAATCCGCTGTGCTCCTGTGAAAGTGCAGATGCAGGTAGGCACGATAGGGACTCTAAAGCCCCCCAGACAGGAACCATGCAGTAATGTCCTTGGCTCTCAGAAACCCCACATTAGCTGCTAAATGACTTTTGCCCGGCTGCTTGGGTGTGTGGTTTCTTGGCTTCATGCTCATTGTTGCTTGGGTGCTTGGGTGCTTGGATGCATCGCTCCTTGCTGCTACTGCTTGGGCGCAGGTTATTTGGCTTCTTGCTGTTTGTGTGGTGGCTTGGGTGCCCGGCTGCTTGCTGCTTGGCTGCTCTGATGCTTGGCTGCCTCCATTCTTTGGGATCCGCAGAGATCATCATCCGCATAGATCATCATCCAATATCTGTTCAAAGCTGCTCCTGAAGCTCTCAAATGACATACAAACACTGGGATGCGGTACCAAGGTTTGTTGAGGATTGCTCACTTGAGTGATTCAGGCGGTTGCTGCAGGTTGTGAGTTGTTTTCAGGTGACACATCCCAGTCATTCTCAACCGTTTGCAAATTCTACACAAATCAAGGAAGATAAAATCCAACTGGAGGCAAATGTACCCAACAGTCAGTGTACATCCCACTGGCATGTGACCAGCACACAATTTTCCATGACCGGCGCATGACGGGTGCAAGATTTGTCATAACTGGTTCTACATCCACGCAAATGCACTGATATAGCCTGGAAATGGCCATTTTTCAGCCAACACATGCCGGTCTGAAAATGTTTAAGTACCCACTGGTGAGGCCCATGGGGCACAACGATCAGGGGTACCCAGAGATAGCAGGGTCCCAGGTGGGACCCTGCAATCAGTTAGGAGGTAGACGAGAAGTGAATGGGACCCGAGCAGTTGTCGGTCAATTGAGGAGGCCGGTCAATTGAGCCCCCTCGCGTGCCTCCAGTTTTCGGAGCCCTAGTGATTCTCCCGCTTGTTCAGTTGGACGTCTGACTTCCCTCAAATGGCGAATGGCGCGGGGGCTGCATCCTGACGAGACCTGTTTCCATGCAGGAAACTAGCAGCAAATCTGGTCTTTCTGCCTAGAAAACACACCGTTGCAGTGAATTCTGTCCGAGTGTGTATGAACAGAGGTAAAGCCAGTATTGCTCTGATCTCCAATACTATCCCGTACAATCATGCATGCGCAGTCCTACAGACACCCACACCCACACACACACATGTGTGTGTGTTTGCGCGCGCGTGTGCTTAGAGGACACATAGCAACAAAGCAGTTGTCTGAGTGTGGATTTTGCCCCATCAGGCCGCAACAACAACAAAAGTCCGCCACCAGGCGCCTTTCTGTAACAGTAGGAATACAGCAGATTTTTTTGCTCTCTTTCTCTGTCTCTCTCTCTCTCTCTCTCTCACAAACATGCATGCAAGCACACAAGCCCACCCGCCCGCACGACACACAAACACAAACACACACACAGTCACCCAGCCATGTGTGCCCACATGCACCCAGGCACCCACACCCCCATACAACACCACCTACACTCACCCACACAGACATGCACAGCCCAAAAAACCTGCTGTTGGGGGGCAAACCGGTCATCCAATCGCAGCTGGAGCCCTATGGAAGTGGTTGGGCTGCAGACAGCAGCTGAAGTGTGAATAGATAATATCTCTAACCACTGGTCAGGAGCGACCCCTGGACACGAAAGGGCCACTTACCCAGACTCAAGAGGCCAAAGATATTTGAGACAGTGACAGACCTCCTGAGCCCGAGGGGCCAGCACATTGTAATAGTCAATCATTTGCTGGATCACAGTGCGGGTGCCCATATACGAGCGGCAGCTGGGGGACAGGCACGTGAGTGTGAGCACTGTGTGTTCCGTGGGCTCCTCTTCATCGCCGCTGCTTGCGGTAAACCCTCCCACAATCTTTGCTATGGAACCCCGGCGGCCCGTCACAAGTGGTGGCACTCCTGAGAAAGGAAAGAAGTCCATGGCCTACCTGACACCCCATATGTGGCCGCCCTGTGCTGTGTTCTGCGCCTGCAGTGCTCCCTGGCACCCAGTCCTCAAGGGTTCAAGGGCTCACACTGCACACGGGCGCAGTGTGGGCCAAAAGGGCAGGAGAGCAGATGCAGTGTGAACTACTCGGGTGTACTCGGCTGTACTCTGGTAGCACCCCTATGCATCACGCTGCTAAGGTCACACCTGTAAATTAACATCCATGTGCTGGTACCTCTGGCTAAGAGCACCCCTGACAGCTGTTCCTGGTTATCAACAGCGCTGCGTGTTGTGCATGCATTAGAACACCCTGTGGATCACTCCTCCTCCAGAACACCACTCGGCTTCGATCAGTGTCATCTTTGTGTTCAGACTGACTGACACCGACACAAACAGGGATGACGATGGCTGTTCCATGCTTTCTGCAAGAGGAAACCCATTTGATGGGCTCAACAGTCTTCTTGTTTCTGGCCCATGTAAGTAGCCTATTGAACAAGGCATGAGAGAGCCATCTGCACCCATGTCCGCGTCGTACGTCAATCTGCACACCAAATCACAATGCTCTGTGCCACCCTGCAACAAGTGGCATCAACGGCAAGAGATGTACAGGGGGGGGGGGGGATTTCGCCCGGGGACAATTTCGCAGGGAATAATTTCGCCAGGGGAAATTTTCGCCACCCTTGAAATCCCCAAAGCCCCAAGCAAGCATGTGTCTTGCAAAATGTCTCTCAATTTTCGAAAAAAAATTTTGTCTCTCGGCTGTATATGCCCCTTGAGGACATAGATGTCAGATGTGGTCATTACTCCAGTGGTACGTGCACTTGATTCTGATTGCACAGGCGTTGGTTCAAATCCCAGTGACGCAATGTTTTTCATCTGTCCAGCACTTGTGAATCTGATGAGATTGGTTTTTCATGCACAAACAAACCCTGCCTGAAGCAGTCTCCAATGGTCACAAAACAACAACACATGCACTACACAGAGGGTCCAAAACTGCAACAGGCTGGCACAACATGGTCCCAGAATTGTGTTTTCCAAGAGGAGCCAGGCGCGCCTACAAACGCGCCTCCAAAATTGCAATAGGTTGCCACAACATGGTCCCAGAATTGTGTTTTCCAAGAGGAGCCAGGCGCGCGTACGAACGCGCCTGAGCCAACCGTTTCTTGCGCAGCTTCATGAAATCTGATGCAGACGATCAAGTAACTGGTGCAGAAGGTGCAGGCTTCTTTTTCAAGGCATCAACAGGCACAGGCGCGTTCGTAATCACGCCTGGCCCTGCTCAGGAAACACAATGCCTGCAGCTGTGGTGAAGGATGGAACTGTTACGCCAAAATTTCGCCAAAATTTTGCCAGGGAAAATTTTGCCAGCTTTCTTAACGGCGAAATTTTCCCCGCGAAATTCTCCCCTGGTGAAATCCCCCCCCCGTGTACTCTTCATTGCCACAATGTTTCAAAAGGCATTTTCTTTTAGAGGACATCTCACCTGTCACGTTCCTGTGCTGAACATTGTACTCACTGCCTTGTCCGATACCCCTCCTGCTCACCAAGGGCAGCCTTTAGACACGGGTCCTGCAGTCAGAAGGTGGGACCCATTTATGGGGTCCTTGCATGGCTCACTCAGGCACCAATTGGTGAGGTGCATGCAACCAAGGCCATGGCTGCCATACGATGGACGGAGCACTAACTGATTGGCAACTGGTATCAGTTCGGCATCAAATAGCATTGGATGCCATTCAACATTGTTTATCACCACAAGGGTGCCCAAGGCGATACATGGCAATCAAACGTGAAGAAAAGTGAACTTGAAAAAGTAGGCACGGGAGGTCACTTTCAAGGCTAATGTTGGCCATTTTTGATCCCCAAAGGGTTATTGAGCTCACCACTTGGTGCAAAAGTACTAGACAATGCCACAGATTGTTTTTTCATCATCTAGGGCTATTTTGTGGGCCAAAATGAGTCACCACAGCCCAAAATGGGTGAAAACCACTTGTTTGAGCATCCCAAGCGGCCGAGGAACAATTTTGAAAAAAATCATTGTTGACCCCTTTTTGACCTCTCGTAACATTGTTGACCCTACCCTAGCATGTGAAAGGATGTTGGTAGCATGGAAACCACCTAAAAATGTTCGCAAACTGCCATCAAAATAAAATTCAAATAACTCTCTGTCGAAATGTAAATTTGCGTGGCTTTTTCTACATTTCGGGCAAAGACCTCCCTTTTCAGCACATAGCCTCCCAAATTGAGAAAACTTTTAAAAATTATGGGAAAAAATCATGGGACCTACAAAACAGAAAAGACTGCTTTTCACACACCACATCCTCAAGGTGACAGCGCGAAGCTACAGTCACATCCAATTCAGAGTACCCATGCATGTACCCTTGAGAACCACTTGTCACTTGTGAATGTGAATTTAGTGCAAATTTCATGCAATATGGGAGTTTGGGGTTGAGGTTTTGACCCTGGGTGACCAAGCCAAGGGCAAGGAAGAGAGCCCTCTCTTGCCCTCTAGACCCCACGTATGGCCGGATATTAGGTCTAGGCCACATATCAACACCTTGGACCGGCGTTACAGCTTCCTATCTTCCGCTTGCTGTCTGTTCTAGAGGGAATATTTGCGTCGCATGCGCACCGCACGCTATTTTTTCCCGGAATGGCCTGGGCTTTCCCCGGCCCTATGACGGCCCCTACGGAGAATCACCACCTTGGTGGTAAGCACGCTTGCTAGGCCATGATAGGTGGCCAAATATCTGTGCGGTGTGCGCACTGCGTTAGGTGCTCCCCGCTATGCCTCCGCACGATTGGGTTCAAGTCGCTGCTTTCTCCGCCCCCTGCGACAAAATTAGAAAAAAATCAAGGAGATGGCGGAAACACCGCAATGAACAACAGATCAGTCGCAAGTTCGCGCAGCAATTTCACACATCACTTCCTAGGCCGTGTTCAAGGTACGTTAAGCTTACACGGTCAACCGCCTGTAGTATTCCTGTGCTGGCTGCCTTTTGTGACGCTTGTAACGAGAACCCTCAACCTAGGCTCGACCTAGGTTGCAACGGTATTGAGCCCTGTACAACAGTTACCCCTACTTCTGACGGTGTTCATACTTGTCCTAGAGAACATGCGGGGGGGGGGGGGGGGGGCTGTAGAAAGAGGAATGCCAACCCACCACCCCATCAGCCTTGGTGTGTGTGCCAATTGCCAATTCGCCCGCCATGGGGGTGTTTTTCCTCGCAATCACTTCTCATCAGTAGCAATTCTTTGATTCCACTGTGTGAAATAGATTACCTTTGTACACGGGTCTGGCTCTCGGTCAAGTAGTTCGAGTGGCCCTTGCCGCTTGCACCCTGTCTTCCTTGTTTGTGTTCAACACCTGGACTGCTGCCTACCACTTAAATCCTCCGCTCCTCGTGACCGTTGCCCTCCGTCTATCTCAATGGCGTTCTTGTGGTCACCGCCTCCGCCTCAACGCATGCACCACTGACATCTTTACCCCTTCCTTAGCTAACCCATCTGCCTCATCATTATGAGGCACGTAATTGTGTCCATACACATGTACCACACCCTATGCCCCTTAGTGGACGGTGAGCATAGCATATATATTTCCCCAAATGTCCTGATGCCTAATGGGTGTGTGTGTGTGTGTGTGTGACACCAAAATCATTCAAATCATGCTCAAGCAGCGGAGTTCAACTCCTAAGACCTATTGATGTTAAGCGACCGAACCATGAGTTCTTGTGTTCTAACGCCCCGTCGACGTGTGTGTGTGTGTGCGTGTGCCGTGTGCGCGTACCGCCCAAAAACTTCAAATCATGCTTAAGCTGTGGGGTTCAACATTCCTATGAGCCTTCTATGATATGTGTGTGTGTGTGTGTGTGTGTGCGTGTGTGTGTGTGTGCTATACTAGTAACGAGCACGTGGGTCTCCATCTCCGGCAGTGCATCGCAGCATGGGCACGCGGCGCGGGCCGTGATGTTATGCCCCCTAGCCCGCTTAGCCATGCAAGTGGTTCCGGCCAGCAACCCTCGGAGCAGCGACCTTTCCGTATCTGTGTTGGTGATGGTGAATCCATGCAAAATTGTGGGCCAATGCACAGCCGCCCCGGCGGCCCCTGAGTGTCACTGGGTGTCGCCCCCCCAAGGCGGCCTGGGCTCCATAGCGCTGCCACTCCCGGATCTGGTGGCACAACCGGCCCTTGTCTTCTAGCATCATATGGAGGCGGGTGGCTGCCCTTGCAAGGGCCAAAGTCACCAGCCCTCACGTGCCCCATGCCGCAGCCGCCACACGCCCTACAGTGCCCGCCCCACCGGTCCCTACAAGGGAGGTAGTCGGTCGGCCCCTACCATTGCCTCCTCTAGCACTTGCTCCGCTCTTGGTGTCTGCGCCTGCCGTGGCACCCAGAGAAGGCATGAGTGTTGAACACTCCACACTAACGACACCTGGTGCCCCCTGGTGCCCCGGTGACAATACTGCGCACAACACCTCCTTCGCCACGTGCGTGTCAAACCGCACAACGCCTTGGCTGTGACCAACTCTACGCTTGCTACCTCGTGTAGGCCCACATTGGCCTGCTCCGCGCCGTACAAGGATTTGGCCAGCATTAGGGTGCTAATGGCCACCTGGCTACGCGACTTGGGCGAGGACACCAGCACCCTAAAGTCTAGCTTGTGGTGCTTGAGCGACCATCCGGGGGTGGGGGGGCTCCGGTGACCCTGCGCAGGGTGCGAATCTAGCTGCAGCTGGAGTTCAAACCGCTAGGGGTCATATGGCTGGAGGCCATGGGGGGCATAGGCCCCGTGCTCTGGGGGCGGCTCAAGCGGGCAACAACTATCCTCTGGTGTGTGGGCAACTTGTACAAAATGCACGGGTCCCACCGCACGCTCCAGCGGCTCATGTGTGGCCACTAGACTATTAATGAGGGTTGACGGCTTCTAATGTCCTAGCCGCTCTTGCGATGGGAGTGTTAGGGTTTAGCGGGTAAGAGCCTGCCCGTGGCCTGCCCTACAACACCCCTGGCCCCCCGGTATGTTGCAGCGCGCGCAAGGACGTCCGCTTTGGGCTTAGGGCTGAGGGCTAGACTATTAATGAGGGCATCTGGCTCGGAAGATCTTGGACTATCAATGAGAGAGAGCCATGAGTGGCCGTGAATAGGGTACAACATTGTAAAACTCGGGGTCAAGTGATTTCACGGGATGCTCGCCCACGTTCGTCTGTGAAGCGGCACAAATACTCCCCCAAGACAGCACCTACATGCAAGATGATCCACACTTCACTCGGAGCTAATGTGCTCACAACACGCACCACCACCCATAGTGCCCACCCTCAAATGACAGAGACCGAAATACCAAAACCCTCCCTCGCCACTGGCCCCCTATCGCAGGGCATGCTGGTTGATGAAGGCCCTATTAGCGCGAACACACTGCACGCCACTTTTCAGGCGCGTTTTCCCGGAACGGCCGAAGCTTTGCCCCCTCCTAAAACGGCGCCTAATCAAAGAAAACCGTTGGGTGGTAAGCCCGGCCACTTGGTCGGGATAGGTGGCCAAATCTCCAGACCACGTCAAAAGCCCCCCCCTTGGGCATGGGCCGGACGCGAACACCAATGGTCTCTTGCTTGGAATTTTGCCTGGAGTGGTCACTTCCCGATGGTGTCTGTGATAGCAATGTTGCACGCCCCTTTGCATGATAGTGCACCTAGGGCATGGTGGGAGGCCATGTTCTTGGCAATTTTTGGACTATGGGTGCTTGCCAATATACCACTGCCTATGGTGCCCATTTGCGAAGAGGACAACTGCTAGAATTCGCAATTGCTTGCATGCAGAACATGCACAAGGTACAGTGGCTTTTGTCGATTTGGCACTTTATTTCGAAGAATTCGCCCCCCGAACTTTGCCGGTGCCGCCACAAGCAAAACTCAGGGGGAATTCCCTACCTCTATAGGAGACGGCCTGTGTATTTAGACAAGCCCTATGTACATGACAAAAATTGGTCAAGTCAAAGTCTATGGTGCGATGCACAGCTGAGAAAGTGGAAGAGCGGTTGGCAAGCAGTTTAAACGCAGGGTTCATGCCTTCATCATCCCTTTGCGCCAAAGGGGGGTGTCTCCATATTCGCCAACCACCTATACCCAATCGTGTGGGCTGGTGGGGTACCCCAAGCGCTATACATGGTCACAGTGCAACGCAAGACCTCATTAGCTCCAAAGCGGCCCTAGCCAATACCACAGGCACTCTCCTTATGCCAAACACACGGCCGACAACGGTGCAGGACACGGCTTTGCCCGCTGCAAGACCGGTAAGTCTATGACTGTCGTCTACCCAAGCCAAATTCTCTAGGTCCGAATGTGCAATGTCCCACCAATTGTTGAAACGGGTATGCATGTAGCAATTCTGCCTGTACCTGAGGGGGGGAATTAAGAGATTCTTGGTCATGTAGCTCCCTTGCCAAAGTTGTTGGAGGGTTTCTGCGAAACGTCAATTTGTGGAAATTTTTCAAGTGCCACAAAAAAACCCAAAATTTGTAGAAGCCCCAAGCACCCAAGCCAAAACCCCCATAGTGGGGGGGGGGGTCACAGTTTTTCCCCCGCTCATAGTCAAAAACCTCCAACAAATTGAATTGCTTTTCACAACCCTCGCAAAGAGTTGTCCCATGCAATGCACCACCAAGTGGCCCCAAAGGCTGTGCCTATGCATGTATAAGTTGTTTCTTGGAAGTCATATTCACAGCCAACCTCCAGAACATCAACACCAACATGGCCAACACTCCCTGCACATTACAAATAAGCCCCAACTCCGTGTCCATGCAGTTCCCGAGGCAACAGACCGTAGTGGCAAGCTCCAACGTGCTTTTCGTTGACACCAAAGCCCCTGTTTCCTTCAAGCACTTCGTAAAAGTGTGTCTCCCTAAGGGTCCTGTCTTTGCGAACCCCAATGACAAGAAAGTAGTCCATATAGTGTAGCAACAACACCCCTTGATACCCGCTTCGGCAACGAAGGACCGTAGCATTCGTTGACATCACTGGGGACACTTTCCAACCAAAGGGCAAACTGCGAAACATACACACTTGGCCGGCCACTGTGCTTCTGAGGCATCCCACCGCCTCCTCCAGCAAACACAACGACCGGAAAGAATTACTAATGTCCACATCTGTGATGCAAATATCTTCCCGCGTTCTAAAAACGTACACATGCACTCTTTGCAACAGACTGTGGTATTCCTCCAGCCCTGGTGGGTGGACATGGTGCCCTCCACACACAATCTACATCACCACCGCGGCCACCTGCACCGTGGGCAAGCGAAATGACTAGACCGGGCCCGTGCTCTCGCGCAATGAGATGCATAACAAAGGTGGCTTTCTGCATATTCTTCTACTTCCTCCCACATCTTCTTGACGACCACATCGTGCTCTCATGTGATGCCACCCTGCTGCTTGAGCCCCGTCTTGGCCTAGCTATAGTTTCCCCCTGGATATAGTGCTTGCAAGTGTCTGTTTGCAAACTCCGAGAGGTGCCTCATGCTGAACAAATCCAGCGAATGGCAGTGCTAGGTGTCAAAAGACAAGGCAGCACACCGATCAATACGAAAATTTGCTAGGTCTTGCTTTTGTTTGGGGGAGGGTCAAGGAACGAAAAATTCAGCAGCCCCTTTTTTAAACCATGAAATCATCACCTCACCCAATTTGTTCGATCAAAGCCACACAGTCCTGCATAATGGGGAAACCACCACGTACCCCTTTATTGGGGCCCGTTTGAATTGATTTATGCACTGTACTTGAAGGGGTCGAATTGTTGATTTAACCCCTTGAAAAAGCCCCCCAATTAGTCTTTGGTCCCAACCCGTAAACCACTTTTTAGGGTGGGTGAAGATATCAAAAAAATGACACGCACTCTTTTGGGCGGTCGAAAGGGTGATTTTTGTTCTCGGCACCATGGGGTCTCGTTGGGTGGAGTGGGACAAGCGCTGGTGCAGTTTATGCGGTTTTCAACCATTTTTGTTGTTTTTGGAAGCTCTAGTTACCCTCTGCTACCCGGTGGGATTGGGGATGTTGCCACGATATACCCATGCTAGGATGCAACGGCAAAACAACATTTTTTGCAGCCTTTGGCCTTGCCCAGGGCTTGTCATGGCCTGTTTGAAAGACGCAAAATCACCTTATTTGCACTGTGGTGGGCAAAATGTGTTTGGCCTATTGTGGCCACTATGCATGGATCGGCACCTAGCTCCCGATCCACTTTTGTCGTGATATGGATCCCCTAACCAATAGTGGGAGTCCCGGGCGATGTCTCCGGATTCCCCCTCTTAGCCAACCTGTGGGCCCCACAAGAGAGATCTGAGCTATTTTTTGGCCAACATGGGTTGAGAAATCGCGATTTCTGGGTGACCTTCCACAATGCCCCGCGACTCTTGGACCACACTTGCACGCTCACATGGTAACAGTGGAAGTGTACATCTACCCATGGTGAGCCATAACACCAAAATAGTCCTCATGCTGGTGTGTGTCAAGCCCAACAAGCGCCATTTTGGGCTTTCAGTTTGGCTGTAGCCATTACAATGCATGGATCTAGACCCCAATCCCATTCCACTTTTTTCTTGTCCTGGACCCCTTAAACAATGGTGGTCCATAACGGGACAAAAAAGATGTTCCCGAAACGGCAGCTTTGCAGAAAAAACGCGTGTAACTCATATGTTCAACCATGGTTGGTGATGATGGTGGTTGGTGGTTGGTGGCGATTGGCAGTTGGCGGTTGGCAATTGGCAATTGGTGGCTGTTGGTGGCGGTTGGCGGCAGTCGATAGTTGGTGATTGGTGGTTGGTGGTTGGTGGTTGGCAGCAGCTGGCACTGGTTGGCGGTTGGCGGTTGATAGTTGCTGCCAGTGGGTGGTTGGCGGTGGTTGGCGGTTGGTGGCGGTTGGTGGTCCCTCTGGGTGGTCCTTAAGGGCGGCCCTAATCTACTTCCTCAAGGACCCCCCTGGGTGGGGCCGAGGTTTCATCTCCGGATACCCCCTCCAATGAAGACTTTGCTTTCCTTGGTGCACACGGGTTGCCCAAAAAAAAATTCCATACTTCTCGGTGACCCCCAATGAATGCTCAAAATCGGCAAAAACGTTGTGAGACACTTTTGTCTCCAAAAATGATGCTTTTATACGGGGTTGAGCATACAATTTCATTCATTGGGGTATGCTACACAAATTGTGCTCATACCTACACATACAACCCTCTTCGAGGTCTTTTTTTCCAAAAAAAAAACGTCCAACAGCTTTGGCATGGGTTGGTGTCATCAGTTGGTGGCAATATGTATACCCTAGCTCCTAAAGGGGACCACATAGCGGCTGCTAGTCCCATGTAGGAAGCCCCCCCCCCCCAAGAAAAAGCCTTGAAATTGCTGTTTGTAGGTTGATCATTGGCACTTGAAAAAAGCCTTCCGAGCTTTGGGATGGGTTTGGGTCATGGTGCAGAGCCCCCCCAACACCATGCGATCTCAAGTAGCACCACACAACACAATACAACACCACGCGACCTCAAACAGCACAGCACATGGCACCGCATAGACTGAGGCAGTACCACATAGTGCCACACAGCACCATATAGCATCAAGCGACACTGCACAGCAAGACACACACACACACACACACACACACACACAGACACACACACACACACACACACAATTAGTGTACAAAGCTGACCTGTCTCGGACAATGGAATTAAAGAACTGCCACTGCCACTGGCAAGACTGTTTGCCATGAAAAACACCCCCATGGTGGGGCAATGTGCAATTGGCACACATACATTTGCACCCCTACTCCAAAAAGATTGGCACAAACACACACACACACATACACACGCAGTCCCAAGCACAAATCACACACTGCAACTCACATGTGATTTTGAATTTGTCAAGCATAATACCCAAGAGCCGTTATGCTCTCAACAGATGGCACACAGACCACACCAGTTTGCAGGCTTGCACTACCACACAAACCGGCTCATGAATGCCAGCATTGCATTCTTTCAGTGAGAGCTAAATATCTCTATTGAGAACTCTCCTAGATGGAGCATTGTGGACTACTCTCCGTGCATACCAGCCGTGCCAGGCCGCTGATGTTGGGTGGAGTGGGACAAGCGCTGGTGCAGTTTATGCAGTTTTCAACCATTTTTGTTGTTTTTGGAAGCTCTAGTTACCCTCTGCTACCCGGTGGGATTGGGGATGTTGCCACGATATACCCATGCTAGGATGCAACGGCAAAACAACATTTTTTTGCAGCCTTTGGCCTTGCCTAGGGCTTGTCATGGCCCGTTTGAAAGACGCAAAATCACCTTATTTGCACTGTGGTGGGCAAAATGTGTTTGGCCTATTGTGGCCACTATGCATGGATCGGCACCTAGCTCCCGATCCACTTTTGTCGTGATATGGATCCCCTAACCAATAGTGGGAGTCCCGGACGATGTCTCCGGATTCCCCCTCTTAGCCCAGCTGTGGGCCTCACGAGAGAGAACTGAGCTATTTTTTGGCCAACATGGGTTGAGAAATTGGGGCAAGTTGGGGCAATGTGCAATTGGCACACATACATTTGCACCCCTACTCCAAAAAGATTGGCACAAACACACACACACAAACACACGCAGTCCCAAGCACAAATCACACACTGCAACTCACATGTGATTTCGAATTTGTCAAGCATAATACCCAAGAGCCGTTGTGCTCTCAACAGATGGCACACAGACCACAACAGTTTGCAGGTATGCACTACCACACAAACCGGCTCATGAATGCCAGCATTGCATCCTTTCAGTGAGAGCTAAATATCTCTATTGAGAACTCTCCTAGATGGAGCACTGTGGACTACTCTCCGTGCATACCAGCCGTGCCAGGCCGCTGATGTTAAGGCAGGGCGGCCAAGTGTGGAAACGGCCTAGATCGGTTACCTTTGCCGCAAGCGCAAACATCGTGGGTGTGTGCAAATCTTGTGCAGGCGACCATAGAGTGCATTTCCACAAAACGTACTCTTCTGAATTTCTGCTGCAAGGCAGTATGGGCAAAGCGGTGAGGTGTGGTGTCATCATTTGGTGGCAGTATGTAAACTCTGGCTCCCAGAGGGACCCACGTAGTGGCTCCTAGTCCCATGTAGCACAGCCCCCCCCCCCCCGAAAGCCCGGAAATGGCTGTTTGTAGGTTCATCATTAACACTTGAAAAATTCCGGAAATTTGACTGTTTCCAAAGCCCTTCCGACAGCTTTGGGATGGGTTTGGGTCATCATTTTGTAACAATATGGGTACTCTAGCACCCCTAGAAACCCACGTAGCAGCTGATTAGGGGCAATGGGCCCCCTGAAAGCCCCACGATTGTTGTTTGCAGCCTGTCGAGTGGCACAACCTGCCTGATTTTTTTATATTGACCACCCACAATGATGAAATATCCCATGCAAAGATTGTTTTAGATCTTCGTTGTGTGCTTTTCACTTTGTTTCGCCATTGGGTGCAGGACGGGGTCCTTCCCAAGGAGGACTGGTGCATAGTCTGCTTCGGCAGTTTCAGCCTCAGCAGCGGAAAACTCGAAATTTCTGAAACTGATTCGATGTTGTGACCACCCATGATGATCAAACATCGAAATTTTCAAACCCAAATTTTTGCCGACATCGTGCCCACCCATAATGATCAAATATCACATGTAAATCATGGTATGGAATGGTATGCTTTGCTAGGGCCACTGGATTGTGAACTGTGCAAGCCAACTGTTTGCCAGTGCTGTGCAACCCCCCCTCGGGACCCTTCAGTGACAGTAATTGGTCCCTCTTTGAGGTGTCTTGCTGAAGGCAATAGAAGTTGTCAAAAGAAAGCCCAGTGACCTGATCGTTAGGAATGAGCCCTGGTCTATCTGTTGCTCAGTACCTCTCCACTTCATAACAGTAACTCACTAAGAACCTGAGTAAAACGCAGCAGAGAACTGCCCTCCAGCCTGTCCCTCCCTGGCACCTTGTGGCTTCGAATTCTTCTCCTTTGTAATCCGAGGGAGTGATAAAGCCAGGGATGACGATGATGACTTACTACCATTGAGCTCCTCTGGCTCTGGGTCCTCCATTGGAAGCGCTCTGCTCCAGCCGCCAGGTCCAGTGACTGGGTTCTGCCAGTCACAGACGTGCCACACATGAAGGACAGACCCCAAGGGGCCATATTGCAAACATAATGCTTGAGAGACGTGACACAAATGCACATGCTTTTCCATCCCCCAGTAATTCCCTTCCCCCAGGTCACATCCATGCACCCCCTCTTTATCCATGCTCCCAAAGTAGAATGCACCTCGTGCCGGGTGCGACATTGCAAGCAGCGCGTGGAGGAGGCTCACAAAGCGGGTCCAGACTTGTATCTTTGTGGACTATTGCTCCCCGTTTTGCCAATTTGTGGAGATCATTTTGATAGAACACTTAGTAGATGATAAGCATTCTGGCCGAAGGTTGAGCAGCAGAAGATACTGTCCTTATATGACAATTGGGCGGTGCTGAGGGCATTGAGCAGGGCGGTGTTGAGGGTATTGATTGGCTGGACCTGATGCCCAAAGACACGCATTTCAGTTCACTGCAAATGGAATCCACCGAGTTTGTATTGAGTTGTGCACACTTGTTCCGAGGTGATCCACGAACCTTGTACTGTAAGAGCCTTACAATGTCAAAGAGGCGCTTGAGGAGACCATCAGCCACCTTGTATCCTACCAGCCTTCATGGAACACCCCTCTTCTGTTGAAGTGTGGACCTCTCCCATGCCCAAACTCACCAATTTTGCTCACTCCCTGGTGGATGCTGGGGGAGGCTGCCCAAAAAATGAATTTGAAATTGAAGAGTTGGACCACAACTTGGGCAACTTCACTGTGGGGTTCAGTTGTATTCCCTTGTTTGCAGTTAAAAATGAAACAGCATTTTTCCTGTGTTTTGGGGATAAAAAAGATGGAAGCAAAATAAGCCCCCAATGGCCCAATAAGCACCTCTAGGGGGGCTTACTTGGCGCTGCATGGCTCCCCATGGATTTGCATGTGCTCCCATTGTCACCAAATGGTGACCCACACTTGCCCTAAGGCCATCCAAAGGTCATGCAAAATCATGGTTTTTCACCTGACCAATTCTCGCCTACAAACAGCTGTGTCCTCACCAGCGAGGCCCCATAGGGGTATGAAGCGCCGGATACTTAGCTTACATCTACCTCTAGAACACAGGTATACAAACATTGCTCTTCAGATCAGTGTAAAATGTTGCCTTGAATTCATTGCTTTCAGCAGTCATCGAATGTTTCATGGGTTGTCTGGTCAGCTCGTCCCCCTCCCTCGGTGCCGGTTAGCAAGCATTTTACCTCGACAACCACGGGCGTTTGGGCAAGAATATTTTAGGCGCAAAGTCATTGTATGTGACCCTGGACCGCCCTAATACATCAGAGTCTGAATCTTCATCTGGCATCTCTTGTGGCCCCAGCTCCGCCTGAATGTCGATTACCGCCTGAAAGGGGCCCCATAGGGCCCATGGGGGGGGGAGATCGGGAATACTTGGAGATAGGACCCAGGGCCACCACCATGGGCAACCGGGCTTGCAATTGAGGGGGGGGGGGAGGTCGATATAGCCCCCTGGCTAGACCCCCCCCCCCCTCCCCCAAAAAGGGCTCAATTGACGCGACCCCCGAAATCCTACCGAGACTGACCCCTGGGCCTCGGAGGTGACCCAGATCCAAAAATCGGCAAAAAATGAAACTGGGATTTTTGGAATCAGTGCGTCGAGGGGGTTCAGAAAAGTCATCATTTGCCATATATTTGGCGGAAAAAATTGACCATTTTAATGCTCAAAAAGATTTTCGGCACCTTCGGCCCCAGAGTTCATAATAACTGATTAATGGTGCCTGTCAATTCAGCCCTTTTCCCAACCCCCCCCCCAGATTTTGGGGGCTCTACTGACCCCCCCCCCCTCCCTCACTTGCAAGCCTCACATGCCATTGGTGAGGGTGTTCGGGTATACTTTTACAACATCCCCACTTCCACCCCTCACCCATGGGGAATCACAGGGTCCATAACGCCACCAAAAATATTGTTGCAACAAAAATGGCTGAAAATGGCATAGGCTGCACAAGCGCTCATCCCACTTTGCCCCACCAAAGCCCATGGAGCTAGCGCCCAAAAACACTTTTTTCAGCTCAAAAAAAAAAACCCCAAAAGGTTCATTCTTGTTGACCCCCAAAAGGGTTTTATTTTTACTAGGGACCCTTGGGCCAACTGTGGGTGATCATTTTTTTCCATGCAAGCGGCACAGGCAAAACTCAATGCCGGCAAGTCCCCCAAGCCATTCTGTACTCCTCGGCCCACCACTTCCTAGCATCCCCTGCCCCGTATGCGGGCTGCCCACCCTCCTCCACTTTGTCTTGGGAGTCAAGCAGACCAAAACAGGCAGGATAGATGGTAGTGTCTAGCCACGTCCCCCAATATCCCTTTTTGCGAGCATCGCCGACAGGGCTGGGAGGGGGTATGAGAGAGGGGGACCCATTTCCCTCCCGTCGTCTTAAAGCATGATTCCCCATTGTGCTCGGCCGCTTCAACACCCCAATAAAAACCGGGGCTCATAATCTTATCTGGCGCCCCCCAGCCTGAGCCCCCCCCCCCCCCACGTTGCTCCACCCTCTCCACCCTTTCGCCCCCGCCCCCCCATTTCTGCCCGCATTCCCTCTGGTTTCTACCATGGAAGACCGGGTTCCCCAAATAAACCTATCGGAACAGCCCCCCTATGGATCCTGAAATGGCACACTTGAGACCCCCCCCTTCCCCCACCATCTCCAAATGGCCCCCCTCTTCCGTCTCCATGGACCCCATGAGCTCTAATTGGAGCTCGGATTGGCCCGCCATCCACTTTGGGATGTGCGGTGCCTTGGCAAGCCGCTCCACCCTCTCCTTCATGAGAATGAAGATGGTTGCCTCAAGCACCTTCTCGTCCTCTGTCTCCTTCGTGGCCTGGTGCCCTCCACCTCCGTCCTCAAGTGGGCCGCCTCCTCAGCTAGCAGCTTCATCTGCTCCCCTTGCAGCTGCATCATGGTCATGAGCTTCGCAAGTTGCTCCTCGACGGGACCGCACCTGCCACCCCCTCCAACGCCTTCCGAGCATCCCCTAGGGCACCGACGAGCCCCCTGAATCTAGTTGACACATTAGCCCGGCTATGCGGGGCCTCGTCCCAATCCCTCAATACCCTTCCTCCCGCCTCCGACCAAAATAAATACGACCCACAGCCCCAGCTAAGCCCCACCACCTCTGAGGTGAATCCCTTAGCGCCCCCACGATAGCCGGCCTCCGCTGCACCCACCCTGCAAGTCCCCCAATCCAACAACCACCCATCCCTTCCCAACGGACCTCATGCCTATTCTCCCCCTCTTGCCCGGAGCCAGCCCGGACCCTCTCCTCCTCCTTGCCACCGCCCGCCCCTCGCCCATCACCGTTGGACTCCGGGGAGCCAGTCCCGCCGCCTAGCCCCCACGCACCCCCATCGCCACCCTGTATGACATGATGCTTCGGCCTTCGCTTCCATGCCCCTCCAGATCCCACCGGCAGCTTTGCCCACGGTCGACCCCCGCGGGCCCATGTACATGCCGGTATCCATCTCCACCACGCACCAAACGGCAAGTGCCTCTGAGGTATCCACCACTGCAATGTTGGGTCCAATTGACCCCTCCGGCCACATCCGCCGCCCCAACGTATTCTTGGCCGACTCCATCCGCGCATACCTCCAGCTGCAGGGGCACTGGAGCCTCTGATAATCCTTGCACAGGGCCGCACAAACCCTGCTCCTCCTCCATGACCTTCTCTGTTGCCCACTCCTCAGTGATCCTCCAAAACTGTGGCCCTCGATGACACAAAGCCTTGCGATCACAGCCGCAGCCACCGGCCTGTTGCGAGGGCACTAGCGCCCCGGAGCCAATATGTGCAGGGCTCCGCCCGTTCCATGGCCATGGACGCCTTGTCCTCCTTCGGCTGCTCACCGGATCCCGGTACTCCGGCAGCCGAGGATCCACCACCCAATGATGCCCTTGGTACGTATTTGAACGCAAAGGTTGTTCCGGCCAAATGATAGTGCTCAAACAAAAATGGCCGGAACAAAAAACATTCGAAGTTCCTTTCAGATTTGTCGTTTGCCGCGTTGGCGTCTGAAACAAGTTGTTTTCAAAAACAGCTTTTGCCGCAACACCACCGGAACACCGCCGGAACAAGTTACCGGACCACTACCGGAACAAGCATTTCGCAAAAAACCGAAGCATATATGGGTGCCCCATAGTACAAACTGTGTGGCTCAGACGTCCTTGGTAGTTGGGGGCCTAAGCAGCACCTGTGAACTTTTCTCGATGCACCCATTGCCAGTTTGTTGTTCCTAGTTCACAACAACGTTTCCATGACTTTTCCAAGGTTGGGGCACATGCTTTCCCCCATGTTTGTGCCGTGTGTGGTGCTTGTTTTCTCCAATGGGTGCCCGTACACATATTGCTTGGGACAAGGGGTAACCACTACTAGCTATTTGCATTTCAAACTTTGGTCACCCTGATAAAGTGTGTTTGTTTTTCCTAGTTCAGATGAACGTTTCCCGAACTTTTCGAAAGTTTTGCTTTCGTCCATGTTTGTGCCTTGTTGTTGTGCATCGTGATAGGAAGGGCTACGTTATGAGTAATACGAAGTATATGAGTGGGGGGGAGGCTTGGGGTGTGAAACAAGGAACACAAACAAGCAACCAGGGGGGGGGGGAGGCTTTGCACCTCTCATCGCACAGCCTCGCCGGAGGTGAGGCAATTTGTCGGTCTTCCGCTGGGAGCGGGGGGGGGGGGGGGTGACGGTACGTCGGCTTATTTGGGGTTGCGGTGAAGGCTAGGGAAGGTATGCCTTTTTTCTTTTTTCAGGTTGTTGTTGCTAGAATTTTGGCAAGAGCACTCCAAGTTTGCAGGTGTGTTACTCCTTCCCTTAGGTGGGTAGAACCACCGGTGTGTTGTACCGGCCACAAGCCAAGTTGGGGACCAAAGACAAGGTGGTGCACCCCCTAAGCATTGTGGCCCCCTAACCTCAGCACCCGCGAGTAAGGTGGTTATGCAACATTGCGCCGTTTGGTTCTATGGAACTGTTTGTATTGGTTTGATGAAAAAATTGTGATCTTCATCAACTTGCAAGCTGTGGACAGGGTGTACGATATGTGTGTGTGTGGGGGGGGGGGGGGGGGACAATATTAAAAAGGGAGACCCGCATGATTCCATGGCCCCCATGGTTGCCTAGGGCGGCACCAACATCAGTCCAGCGTACTGTACGTGCGCCACCCTGTCAAGCGCCCGTCGGGGTGGCAGCTAGGGGCCTCGTCAGGGTCAGAACCTCTGATGGGGTGCGGTTATGTGACCTCCGTCCCGGCGCGCCCATGCTTGGCCGCATCATGCTGCGCCACTCGCGCCCGCTTCGCCCGGGGGGGCGGGGTCGGGGTGCCCCCGTCGTCTCTTGAAGGCCTAGCCTCCTCTCGACGACGCCTGCGGCAAAGTAGGGGCAAAGAAAGCAGCCAGGGCGTATACCAGCCACTTCTACGCAGGTCGAGCTCTACCGGAAGGGGCACCCAGAGGGGTACAGTACAGAGTGCAAAAGCCCATCGGAGAAGCGGCTACGCCAGCGCCACGGGGAGCGGCCCTGCTTTTCACACCACCACAGCGGTGCGCCGTGGCTAGGCGCCCGGAAACTCGACCTCGCCTCCCGCATCCGTGGCTGTGCGCTGCACACAATCACAGACATTGCGCAGCGTGCGCGGCCGTGGGCAGGGGGGTGCGGCACTGCTGCGCCACACGACATACGGGGCACCGCCCCCCTACCGATACCGCATGGGGCGCCGGGCAAAGCGAGGGCGGCGCGGTTGCGCACCCCAAGGGGGGGGGGGGGGGCAGCTAAGCAGCCCAACCGGCGCCGGGGCATCATTCCCGCGGCCGCGTGTTGTCGTTTTGCACGTTGGCCGAATGTCCCTGGGCACGTCTCTGTTGTTGCCGCTGCTTTGCCACTTGTGATTGTTGCTGCTGCACCCACCTCTCGGCATTGCATTTCTGCAGGCGTTTCAGATGATGCCATACCGATAGGCCTCGTGAAAAGGGTACGTGCCTTCACTGCTACCCTTGTGCCTGCCCCCAGCGGCACCAAAGAGCGGCACTAGTTGGTGTTCCGGGCTGGCAGGATGGACTCCTTCCCTGCCGCCTTACCCATTAGGGTTACCGCCAGGCGCATCACTCTGCCCTTTTCCTGCAGTGACAGCTCCGTGCCCGTAAATTTGGACTACGGGGCGGCAGGGGCCTGCCCACTTGCGATTCGAAATCCAGGGCCAGTTCCATAAATCAGACATGCTCGTGTCCCTGCGGCAGGGTGTCATCCGCGGAGAGCCATTCTAGTTCTTGCAGCCACACGACCATAACCGGTAGAAAATTGGTACCCCACTTGCAGCCTCTGGACAACGCCCCCATGGCCGGGAGGGAGGTTCTCTGAGCCCTGGGTCTTGGGAACTGAAGCTGGTACCAGGGATACTCCTCCCGCGGCACCTCGCGCGTCTGAATCGGAAAGAGGAGGTTCTGTTCTTCCTCCTGCTACGTTCGGGCCCGCAGCACCATTCCGAACATGCCGTGGAGCTTGTGGACAAGCTGGTCCGGCGGGTTGTTGCCTTACTCCACCTACTGCTGTCCCGCCAGGGCAAGCTCATACCTCTGTCGCCCCGACTCCAAGTCCTTGTCCTCGGAGTCCGGTATCTGGTGCCGTGATATTCTCTGCAGCTCCCTGCACCTCTTCTTCCACCCTGGGCCTTGCGCCAGTCCACTGCGGGCGACCACGGACTCCGGCAACAACCCAAACAGTCGCAAACACGGCCGCCATTCCGATAGCGGCCCCAGCTTGAGGGCCCGTGCCAAAATCATGATTTCTAGCAGGGCGGGGTCCCACACTTTTTTCCACGCGGTGCACCTCCACGGCAGGTGATCCTCATCTTCCCTCACTTCTCGGGGGCAGTACGGGCAGTCGCCGTCTGGGCGCAGCCCTCGTCGATGAGCTCTATCGGCTGTCCAGCTACTCCAGACCATCACTCTTTGAGCAGGGACTTGTCCAACTCTGTGTCGCAGGCGGCAATGTCGCTCTGTGCTAGCGTTCGATGCAGTCGGGCCCCCATGCTCCCAAAGGTGCGTGCCCTCCGTTTCGCAAACACCGTTAGCTCGTTCTCTCGTAGGCCTCGCGAAAGAGGTGCTTCACATATTCTCTTGGCACGTGCAACATGTCCTCCACCGTTGCGCTGTGTGGTAGCGACCACTGCCACCACCCCCGCATGCTGCGCGATCCCGGCCGTCTGAACTCCTGCAGTGCTCGACCGAGTGGGCCTGTGGTCTTCGGGGACTGTGTGCCCTCCCATATGGCCTGGGCCACCGTCTCTGCCGTTCCCGGATTGCGTGCCAGATGGGTCAGCCAGCACATCCTCCTGTAGGGTATCAGCATCGACGGTGCCCTAGGTACCTATATGAAAAGTAGGATTGTTCATAATTCATTTTTCATACATGAACCATTCATATATGAACCATGAATTATGACCAGCTTTTATGAACGCTTCTTTGTCCACAAATTTTGTTATGTCTTACCCTTACTCCGTCTTCATAGAGCTGAACATGATGGTTGTTCGGCTCAGTGGTGCCACCAGTCTTCGGGACAGCAAGTGTTCTGACCTGTTGGCCCAATGGATGTCATAGTCCCCCCTCATCCGGGCCCATTTCAAGGAGGCAATGGACCACGCTCCCCTCCCGGCGGTCCACAAAACCAAGTTGCAGGCCATCCGTACGTATGCGGAGGCCCTCTTTCCCGCACCCTATGTGATAGGGCTCTTTTTGGAGTTGGGTGCACCCCGGTCCGGCTTCCGCGTGTTGTCTGAGTACATCACCCGCCGGGGCGATGCCTACACCGCCCGCACCGGGCTGCCCTTCGGATGGCCCACCCCCACACGAGACCAATTTGACGCGACATGAAAGTCATTGACAGCTCCGCTTGCGTTGTCCCCCCCGGTGGAATGTGCCGACCCCCCGTCGTCGGGTCACTGCTGGCCCCTTCGGTCGTGGACACAATACGTGCAATGCCGGCCAGCCCTGTGTCAGTCTATTGACTGGAACCACCCCCTCACCTTTGTGGTGCGGGGCGACGGGTATCCCTACGCCGGTGGCAGTTGGTCGCTGCTATCGCTGGGACTATTAACCATGGGGTAAAGGCGCGAACACTGCCTTCCTATGGGTCATCGCCATGGCCGTCACGGGGGACAAGGATATGGTTGCCCTGGGCCAAATTTGGGCTCAGGTGCTGTAGGCGTGTAGCCTGCATTTTCATGTTAATATGTTGTTCATAATTCGTGCGTTCATAATTCGAAAACTGCCGTCATAAGACGGCGTGCTGCCGATTTATGAATTATGAATGCGTTCGAGGAACACGACTCATGAACACCTTTTATGAACATAGGTCCTGCAGTCCATTATTGACTGCAAAAAATTTTACTGGTGCGACAGCTCGGTGGCGGTAGCGGTTCTCCTTGGTGGGGACCAGCCATGGCTCCAGCGGCTGCCATCCGGCGGCCATCAGCGTGGCTCCCCAGGCGGGGAGCATTTTCAATGGGGCCGTGCGGGACAACACGGCCAAGCGGTGGAATGGCGTCGCTGCTCGGAGGACAACGCAGTCGGATGCCACCCATTATCGTCGGTATCAAGTGGCCCGCAAAAGTTTGGATGCGGCAGGATGCACCGGCGAGCCGCTAATGGTCATAGCCAGAAACCGGGTATTTTTGTGCATTTTGCACTGATGCAGGGCCTACGGGAAGCTTTTCGTGGCCTTCCCGAAGGCCCAGGTGGGAATTCACCCCCCTAAGGTTGCAGGGGAGGTACAGAAAATTCTGTACCGCGACCGGTGTAGCGTGCGGTTGGGGGCGCACAACGCACCGAAAGGGGAGGAGGCCCACAATCTGTTCTGGGCCTGGGAGCATATTGCGCCCCTGCTTCGATACGTCGAGCAGGCGCCCACGTGGCAAGCGATTGTGGGGATGCGAACATTGCTACGCACTTTGTACTCGCCTATTCCGGTTGTGCCATGCCCTTCGTGCCAACGTGTTGCTGCTGCGTTTCGGGAACACGGCTGCGTGGAGTTGGGGTCGCACTATTTGTGGTTCCTCGAAGAGGATTGTGACACAATGCTAGGGAGTGCGGATGCATGTGGGGGGGGGGGGGGATTGGCTGCCGTGTCCGGGGAGGTTGTGGAGAGCACCAATTACATTTTGAAGAAGGGGTACAATGGGCATAGTTCCAGGGGTGGGGGTGCGGGTAAGAGTGCAGTGGCACGGGAAGCAATGGTCGTCCAATAGGTTGGGAATGGTGGTTTCTAACCTTTGACCTACTGTTGTTGCACTATAACACTCCACACACCGCGGCGTTACAGTGCACCGCCGCTTCACTTCTAAGCACCACCCCCCAAGCACCCTCCACCCGAGCGCCCTCTGCGACGCAGCTTCATTTCTCTACGCTCGTCCATGGACGCCGCCGAGTTGAGGAAGCTGCTGTAGGAGACTGATAAGGCGACCCTCGCCCTCGTGGTATGTTGTCTGTCTGCTGTTGTTCGCGTTCATAATGCGTTCATAATTCGGCGTTCATAAAACCAAAACTGCCGTCATTAATGAATTATGAACCGATTTATGAACTTATGCATCATGAACCGGTTTTATGAACGATTTATGAACAACTTCCCCCATGTCCACAGGAGCAGCGGCCGGCAGCCCAAGCTCCAGCTCCAGCTCAAGCTCAAGCTCAAGCTCCAGGCCCAACCTCCACCTCAAGCTCCTCCGCCCCCTCAAGCCCAGTCCTCCGGGGGACCCCCCTGCCGCTCATGCCGCCTCCCCACCCGCCGGCGACTCCTCCTGTGAGGAGTCGTCCGACTCGTCGGAGCATGAGGGGAAGAGGAGGAAGAAAGAGAAGAAGAAGGAGGAGAAGAGGAGGAAGAAGGAGAAGAAGAAGGAGGAAAAGAGGAAGAAGAAGGAGGCAGCGAGCGGGGGAAGGGCGGTGAAGGGGGAGGCTGTGACCCCGTGGTTGAGGGGGGAGGCAGGCCATGCATGCAGTCTGAACCACGCCAACTAGCGCAATGTGCTGACCCTCCCCTAGGTGTAGGGAGCGCTGGAACGTCCGTACTCCCCCAATGCCCCCCTTTTTTCAAGCGCCGAGGTGACATACACCACTCTGCACTCGGCATTTCGCCGCCTTTTGCGGCACCGCACCCACAAGAAGGGTGCGGGCGGGGCCTTGCGGCACACAGGGGGCATGGGCATGGAAACCCCTGCCGGGAAAGCCCCTGTCCCGCATCCCCGAACCAATTTGTGCCGGGGATTTGACACAGGCCAAACTTTTACGGGCTTGCGGGGGGCCTTGATGCGGCAGTCCCATTGGGAACTGTGCTTCCTCCATTGGAAGGAAAAGCGGTGGGTGAAGCTGCAGCGCTCCGGGCGCAAGTTGGAGTGCATCCCCCAGTGGGAATCCATTTTGGGGGGGGTGTATGATCCGGGGCAGGAGGCCTCGTACGAAGGGCAGCCCCGGCCACCAGCAGCACCACGGCCCCTACAAGCGTCCCCCAAGGCACCCCTCCCGGCGCAACGGCGCATTTCCGGACCGCCCTTGGAGCCAGGGGCACCGTCGGACCACAGGCGCTATTTCGAGTTATCTGCGTTCATAATTCGTTCATAATTCCTTCATGATTCGGCGTTCATAATTCAGCGACCCTGCACTGCCCGTTTATGAACCATGAACGTGTTTTATGAACGCGTTTTATGAACGCATTTTATAAACCCACCCCCGTTGCGGGTTGAGTAGCAGCTAGTACAGGTCTAACAGAACGATGCTGAACTTCGCGGTGCCCAACCGCTAGCGGATGCGAACCTTCGCGACGTCCGCCGGGTTCACTTCCACGTCCATGACCTATGACAGTGCTCTATCCTGTCCGGGTTGCGGGAGTGGGAACGGTCACGCCGCCTAACGGGAAATGACACCCAAGCCCATAAGGCAACCCATGGGGGTCATAATTTTCACGGCAATCCCCCTAACCCCCCAAAAAAAAGTGAAACTTGAGATTAGAGTGTTAATTTTTGGCCAGATATTAAATATATTGACTTTAATTTGGGCCACTAGGGGACTACTTGCTACACTGTGTGACGGGTGCCTGATGCACAACATGACAGACCGCCTGCTGCACAGCATCACGCGTGATAGAGAGTGTGCCACACACCGTGACAGAGTGCTTGCAGCGCAGTATGACAGTAAGCCTGTTGCACAGCGTCACACACTGCCTGCCTCACTCCATGAAGGAGTGTCTGCTGCACAGCGTGACAGTGTGCCTACTGCACAACGTGACGGTGAGCTTGGTGCACATCCTGGGAATGAGTGTGCTGCATAGCGCCACAAGAGTGCCTGCTACAAAGCGTGACAAAGTGGCCGGGGCACTGCGTCATAGAATGCCTACTGCATTGCGTGACACAGTCCTTTAGCACAGTGTCACAGAGTGCCTGATGCCCAGTGTGACAGTCTGCCAACGGCACAGCGTGGTAGTGTGCTTGCCGCGTAGCGTCACAAGGTGCCAAGTGCACAACATTACGGTGAGTTTGTTGCAGAGTATCACGGTGTGCTAGCTGCACAGCTTCACATCGTGCCTGCTGCACTGCATGATGGAGTGCATGCTGCACAACGTGACAGTGTGCGTGCTACACAGCATCATGAAGTACGAGCTGTACTGTGTGACAGTGAACGTGCTCCATAGCGCGATGTAGCGTGCATGTTACACAGTGTCAAAGAGCGCCACCTTCACAGTGTGATAGGCAGCTTGCTCCAAAGCCTCACAATATGCATGATGCACTGTGTGACAGAGTGCAACTGACAGAGTCCGTGCCGCACAGTGCAACAGAGTGCCTGTTGCAGAGTGTGATAGAGTGATGCTGCACAGCGTCACAGCGTGGCTGCCGCCCTGCGTGACAGACTGCCTGCTGCACAGAGGGAGCATCCGGGGGGTGTAGGATCGGCGTAGGGGGGGGCATAGAGGGCACATGGAGGGGGCACAAAGGGGGCCTACAGGGCAGAGAGGGGGCATAGAGGGGGCATAGAGGGGGCATAGTAGGGGCGGACAGCGGGGGGTGAAAGGGTAGAAGGACGGGCAAGACGGGAAGATGTCCCGTAATTTTTTTTTGGGGGGGGGTTGCAGCTTTGGTCCAGTGTCCTTTGGTATTGACTGGCCCAAAAAATCCATCGCATGGGGTCAACAAATCGGGGGAATAATGCCCTATGGTGGTCGGGGGTATGCTATTCGGACACTTGGGCGGCGAATACGCCGTGCTGAGCTAGCCTACGTGAGTTGGGGTGGGAGGGCTGTGCTGACGAGGAGATCGTGTTGTCCATCTGTGGGTTACACCCCCCTCCCCGCCCCCGCAGCGCCTCCCAAGCAGAGCCCCCCCCGCCGAGAAACCCGAACCCCCCGCCCTGCCCCCCCCCCCCCCCCGAACCCACCAAACCGAAAAAGCCCCCAACGCACAAGGGCAAGTCCTTCGCATCGAGTAGCAACTCATCGTCGGACCACGCACTCCCCCGGGGACATGGGAAGGAGGTGAAGGGGAAGCAGCCGCACCAGCAAAAGCGGCGCGAGGAACCCCCCTCTTTGGAGGGGGATGAGTCACCTCACCCCCTGCTTGGTGAACATGTTTTTGTGCCCTACACCGCTGGTGTCTACCCGGGGGTTGTAACCTCGGTTGTGGAGGGGGGCAGACGGGAGAGTGTGGGTGGAACACCCAGGGGAAAAAGAGATGTTTCGGGTTGAGAGACATCTGCCGTATGCCTCTCATGCTGCAGCAGTGACCCATTGGGAGCAGCAGAAGGTTGCAACTGCATGTAAGAACGCCGCCAAGGCCGAAAAGAAACCTGACACCAAACCGGACGCTGCCCCGCCGGCTGAGCCGGCCCCCAAGCCAACTACAGGGGGGTCCAGACTTGGTGACGTTTTGCCCAAAAATATTTATTTCCAGCTCCTGGTCAGGGGACGCTGGTGGGCTCTCACTCTCTCCCTGTGCAGGGGGGGGGGTACTGAGAATCCTGCAGCACGTTGTGGACCCTGGCAGGCAATATGGAATACCCGTCGTCGCGGGGGCCTTCCTGCAGCTGGTGCACCTTGAAGCCCTGGTGCCGCCTCCGCAAATGAGCCAGGTGCTCATCTGCTTTTTCCTGCTGCAGGAAGTAGACCCGCACAAACAGGTACAGCCGGACATAGTCGAATGACTGGCCGCACTTAGTTTGCTCTGCAATGATCTCTTGGGTCACGCCAGACTGCAGGCTGAGGGCGTCCAACCTGTCCTTGCTGGCGTCCCTCTTGCCCCAATAGCAGAAATCGTCAAAGATCCCACTGAGTTGTGATGCCGTGCATTCAGCAAGCACCACATTAATCTTGTAGGTATCCCTGAAGAGATCTACATTGGTCTTATTCCACGCCTCCCATTACAACTCCTCCTTTACCTCCTTGTAGGAGAGGCATCGGCGGAGATGGCGGTCCTCAATGGGGCCGGCGATCTTCGGGGGTATGGAGGCCAGGATTACCACGATCCGGGCCTCCTCACCCAGGGCACGCCCCACTGACCGTTCCCACCTCCTCCATTTCAAGAGGTAGTGGGTGCACGTTTCACTCCTTCCATCCCACTTGGGACGGAGGTTGGCCCGCTGCAAGTCCCCAAGGGATGTGGGGTCCAGGTGGGGGGTGGCCTGATGACCATAGGCCCCTGGCCCCGTGGTCGCCCAGTATTGGTTGAAGGTAGTGGGGCTATCCAGGGGGCTCGGGGCCGGGTCGTCAGGGGCTTCAGCAAATGCCATACTCCAAGCAGGAATCCCTACTGGTCTAACCTTCGGAAGTTGCTTATCCTCCGGCCATCTCAGGATTACCTTGGGGTCAAAATTTCCCCGACCATCAAAGTGCCGAGGGTGGAGTCCCTGAAGGTGACGCCTCTCGGCACAATAATGGTGTGCTTGGAGCCTGAACCCAAGCCTCAGGCTAAGCAGGCCCCTCAGCTCCAGCCCAAAGCTGCCCCTGAGGCTGCCCCCATGGACGTGGATGCCCCGGCGCAACCCGCGGCCAAACCCAGCCCTACCCCCTGCCCAAACCCATGCCAAGGCCCCGGATGGGGGCGCAACCCAGTCCACAGCCCCCCTTTGGGAGGAACCGACGGGCCCCAGCCCTGAGGTTTAGGGCGGCAAGCACAAGCCACGACAAGGGAAAAAGAAAAGCAGTGAAGTGGACAGGACATATTCAAAATTGAGCAAGCTTTGCGTGGGTGTGCATCTGTTCATAAAATGCGTTCATAGAACGCGTTCATAAACCGATCGGCGCGTTCATAAAACGAGTTCTGAATTATGAATGGAATTATGAATGGAATTTTGAACAGGGGAGGATGTTTTCATAACTTGCATAAACTGACAAAAATGGCAATTTTGTAGAATAAACCCCCGGTCCGTAAACAAAAACTCACCTTGAGGGTGTTGACCCAGCCCCCCAAGTTTTGAACAAAAATGGCCCATGGTTACCCTAGCAAGACCAAAATGCGTTCATATTTCATAAAACGATTTATGATGAACAAAACTACCTTTCATACAGGTACCAAGGGTGCGACTCTGTGCCCCGGCAATAGTAGTGCGATTACAATTTCTTTCGCCCTGCGGGGCCTGCTCGGTCCCCAAACGGCTGCCATGATGGCAGACTCCAAGCTGCTCGCATTTCATCTGGTATATGTCCGCTAGCTCCGCCCAAAACACCGCCGCCGCCACTTTCATGACTGCTGGCACCGTGGCTTTGCGATCAAAGCCACCTGGGATGGTTCGGGTGTTCTTCAACGCCTTTTTGGCTTTCCCGCTGCGGCGTTGGAGCTCTCGGCTGGTGCCCCATCGCGGCATTGTGCGAACTGCGACTCTCGGCTGCCGAAATTCGTGTTGTACTTGCATGTGCACTCCGTCCAAGGTAGCCTCCAGGGGTTCCGGTTTTCTTCGCACCATGTTTGTCGCCGAAAAGGCCACCGACTTCTTCATGTTGACCTGTTGTCCCGTGAGCTTCAGCCACTTGCTGGTCGCCACCAGCATGGTGAGGAGCGAGAGGAGATGGATGGCTAGCATGTATGTGTCGTTTGCATAGCCTTCGGCTAAAATTTCGACTTCTACGCCCGGGGTGGCATCGTTGCTGTTTTGCCCACTGTCCGTGGAGCCAGTGTCGACACTGGGGGCATCCTCGTCATCCGCTCAAGATAGGTTCCGCGGTTGTACCGGCGAGTGCGGCTCATCCTCGTCCAACTCTGAACCCCCGCCCCCCAGGGGAGGGGGCCTCCTGCAGCGACATCCTGGAATGTTCGGTACTGGCTGGGGTGAGCATTTCTTGCAGCCCGAGTCGTCCCCAAACCATTTTTGCCGGCGCCGGACCCTCTGCGTGGCAGCCTGTGCACAAGGGGTGCAGTGCCCCCCCTGTGATCCGCGTCTGGCGGGGATTGGCTTTCCCCGTCCACGATCCACCCCTGCTCCTAGCAGGGGCAGGTTTGCACGTATCTCCAAATCCAGATTTTTGGTCCAGGCTGTCTCCATGGCTCACCCAGTAGCAAGAGGGGAGCTCCTCCACTTGTGGGGCTGGCTGCGGCTCCCTTGTGTTGACGGTCATAGGCTGCTTCACATTGTCAATTATACGTTTCCAAGTCGTCGTTAGGGCATTGATGACGATCATGCTCAGTGGGCAACCTTGCAGCACACCATTGGTGGCTGCCCACCAGGCGCCCTAACATCGTTTAATTTTGAACATACGTTTGGGTTGGTCGTACATACCGCGGAAGGCACTCGGCACTCCCTCATCCATTCCCTGAATTTCCAGCAGACCCATTGATATGGCCTGTGGTATTAAGTCGAAACATTTTGTATAATTTGTTCCCGCCCCCACCAGCGGGGTGTCCAGCACCTGCGCCAGCTCCACCAGCAGCGTCAGCACCATGGCCGTATCTATGGCTCCTTTGTGTGGCCTGACACCGTATGAATCCCGGTGCATCAAGTGCTCTTACCATTTCATGGCATCCTCCATCCGCAGCCCTGCCCAGATGCTGTATATCTGCGACAACACTGTTAGCGGCCTGAGCTTCATGGGGTCACCTTCTCCTTCCCCTTTGGGCACCAGTGACGTGAAGCTCTTCGCCACTCGTTCGGGGTGTGTGTGTGTGTTTGTGCTCGGCCCATTGCCCCCCCCCCCCCGCTGTGGCAAGGGCCTGCCCAGCACCCCCGCCCCCCGCCCTCCCTCTAAAGTTGCAAAGGAGGAGGCCAAATAAACTGTTCCGGCGACGTTCCGTTGAGTTGTTCCGGCGACGTTTGGGCGGTGTGCATGTGTTTTTAGGTGATCAAGATTGGAACACCGCAAAAAAAATTTCTTGAGGACGACGCCAAACAGTTGTTTTGGCTGGAGTGGCCCGCATGACAAGCGAAAAAGTAGTATGTGGTTGCTGGTCTGTGTCCTTTGGATGGCGGTCTGTGGTCCGTGGTGTGAGTTCTGTGGTCTTTGGTTTGTGGTCAGTGGTTGGTGGTGTGTGGTGGGTGGTCCGTGGTCCGCAGCTGGTGGTCTCTAGTTGGTGGTCTGTGGTTGGTGGTTTGCGATTCGTGGTTTGTGGTTGGTGGTTTGCGGTCTTTGGTGGGTGGTCTGTGGTGGGTGGTTCGTGGTCTGCGGCTGGTGGTCTATAGTTGGTGGTCTGTGGTTGGTGGTCTGTGGGTCGTGGTTTCTGATTGGTAGTAAGTAGTGGATGGTGGTTGGTTTGTGGTGGGTGGTCTGTGGTCAGTGGTCTGTGGTCGCGGCCATGCAAATGAGACTTGTACCGGCAACGTTCTAGCGGCCGCTGGAACGGCACCGGAACGTCGCCGGAACATCGCCGGAACACGACAGCAGAATGGCACTTTGGTGTGCACGTAGTGCAAGGTGCGCACCATGGCCTTGGGGGGAGGCGGGGTACAAACCACTTGCAGGCGCGTACCAAAACCCTGAGGGGTTGGTTGTCCCTTCAGGGTAGAAGAAAACCCATACCACGTGCCCATGCCTAGGCCCTTTATGGGTGTAGCGCAAGGGCACTCACGTCCACGCCATATGTTAAAAGTTGCGAGGGGGGTTCCCGAGGGTGGTGGGCAGCCCCTTGGGGGGGGGGGTACAACTGGACGACCACACATGGACACACACACCCACACACATACACATACAACACACAAATTCTTTCTTGGAGTTGTTTCACAATTTTTTCATCTCAAAGCAATGCAAACAGCTCCATAGAACCAAACAAGAAGTGCAAAAGCACAAAGGCGGCATACTGCACCACCTTGTCTAAGGGTGGGCAGGGTACAGTGTGCCACCACAACTAAGATCTTGAACCGCAGCTTGGCTTGTGGCCGGTACAACACACCGGTGGCTAATCCCACCTAAGGGAAGGAGTAACGCACCTGCAAACTTGGAGTGCTCTTGCCAAAATTCTACCAACAATAACCTGAAAAAAGGGAAGAGGGATACCTTCCTTAGCCTTCACCGCAACCCCAAACAAGTCGACGGACCATTATCCCCTCAGCGCTATGGGATACAGATGCGTGTGCACGACCGGCACTGTTCAAAACAAAGCAGGAGTACAAAGCAAAAGCCGAAAAAGGAACCTCTTCACTGACATGTCATAGGCGCCTTTCGGTGCAGTAAAGATGACGGCGGCTGGAGTACAATCGCTTCTGCACCCAAAGTCCTACGTACTATCAATCTGGTGGACTATGGCGCCACATGGTGCCGCCAAAGTCGTGACATATATATATATATATATATATATACATATATATATATAGGGCACAGGAGGGAGCAGGCACGGGACACTGAGCACCATGCGGAGACGTGGCGACTACCGCCGAGGGGCAACAGCGGCTGGTGATCCCGGGGTGCGGAGCCTATACCATGGAGAAGGGCGGGAAGGCCCAAAGGGAAACCCCCCCCCCCCCCGCGGCAGCCAAGTGCCTCACCCCGTGATTGTGTCGTGCCTACGTCATGCCTGCGACGTGCATGCAAAGAAGGGGAGACGACAAGGGCGCCCCTACCCCCCCCCACCCAACCCCGCCCCCCAGAGGGCGGGGAATGCGGGTAGGGGGGGAGCGAAAAGCGACCCCCCCCCCGCGGGCAACGCGGCAGGGTGGGGAGGCAGCGGTAGGAGGGTGCGGGACGAACCACACGACCGTGCCCGAGGAGGGCACGCGCCGTGCAAGCCCCGGCGGGGGGACCACCGGGGGTGCGAGCGTAGGGTAGAAAGGGCGACGACGGGAGCCGTGAGGCATGCCCCCACCCCCTGCAGAGGGACGGATGCCGCGCCTCGTGCCTGCGGCATGAGAGCAACGAAGGGAAAACGACAAGCCCCCCCCCCCCCCACACACCTCCCCCCCCCAAGGGTGGCAGATGCAGGAAGGGAGGGGCGGACAGCGGCCTCCCCTCCCGAGGACAAAGCGGCAAGATGGGGGGGCAGCGGGGAGAGGGTGCGAGACGGACTACACGACCGTGCCCAAGGGAAGCAAGCGCCGTGCAGGCCCCAGCGGGGGGGGCACCGGGGGAGCGGACGCAGAGTGGGAGGGGGGATGACGGGGGCCACGAGGCGTGCCCCACTCCCCAGCAGAAGGACAAGTGCCGCGCCATGTGCCAGCGCCGTGCCTGCGACGTGCTTACGCCGGAGGAAGGGCAACGAGGGCGCCCCCCCCCTCCCCACCCCCAAATCCCACACCCGCCAAGGAAAGGGGCGAGGGCAGCGAGGGGATGGCGAGGGGACAAGGGGGGTGACGGTAGCGGGAAGCGGACCCTCCCCCGAGGACGCCGCGGCAGAGTGGGGAGGCCGTGGAACGAGAGTGCGGGACGAACCACATGACCGTGCCCAAAGGGAGCCCAAAGGGAACGGGGGGACCGCCGGGGGTGCAACCGCAGGAAGGGTAGGGTGACGACGGGAGCCACACGGCAAGCCCCCCCCCCCCAGCGGAGGGACAAGTGCCGCGCCTCGTGCCTGCGCCGTGCTTACGACGTGCTTGCGCAGTAGGGCGGACAGCGACGACGCCCCCCCCCCCCGCCCCCTTCTCCTCCACCCACCCACAAAAAGGGCGAGGACAGCGAGGAGACAGCGAGGGGACATGGGGGGGGGGCAGACGAAAAAAAAAAAACAAACAACAAAGGACACCAACACGCCAGAGCAGGGGCAAACAGCAGGGGCAGACGAAACATGGCGGGAGCCAGGGAGCACGGCAAGGGGCGCAGGACAGGGGGACGCCCCTGGGAACGAAAGCAAGGAGGCAGGGACCAACACCACAACGTACGGGGGGGAGCCGGGGTGACAAAAGCCCGCGAAAGACGCTGGTGAGGTACCCGACCTCTGGGGTTTGGGGGCCCCCCCGGTGTCCGTATCGGCCCCATCTGAGCGCAAGCAATAAGGTGGGTTACGCCCGGGACCGTTGGCCAGCGGCCGGAGGTGGCACCGGCTTGGGGGGGTGGCCAATGGGCCTGACCACGAGCACTCCCCACGGCACGTACTGCGGTTCGTGTCCTGTGAGGGGCTGCGGGTAGGGCACACCGTCCATCGGGGTAGGCAAGAGACGCGCCTATCCCGCAAGGACTCCCCAGAGACCCACAGTGTACCCGACCCCGGTGTGGGGAAGGGCCGACGTACCTGGATACGACGCAGGTCCATTTGTACGGAGCGGGTACAAATGGACGGCCCGTACAACAGAGTTACACCCTGACGGGGAGTGCATGCATCGGCCCCCCCGTGGGGAAACTCCCGGAGAGAGGGACCGGAGCCAGCGTCGGGCGCCCCCCCCCCCCCAACCCTGCCTGGCAACAAGCCCGCCAACAACCGGGCTGGGCCAAGGGGCACACCTAACGGGCACAACCGGGGGCAAAGGAACACGGAAGGGAAGAGGGGCGCGCAAGAGGGGTGCGCAACTGTGTCGTGCGAAGTGTCGTGCAACAATAAGCCAGCAGCAGGCGGGACGGGCCACAGAGTCCACCCGTTCTCCCGTGTCCTTAGCTCACACAGCCTTCGTTAGCTAAATGTCGCTATCTGTCCCCGCCAATCCCGCGGAGTTGCCAGCCTTCCGGCGACGTGCCCGGCGCCTGGTAGACACAGTGTCTGATCTCGTCGGACACGGGCCGCACACGTATGCGGCGTTCCAGGCGCGCGTGGACGCGGACCGTCCGGCCAGGGACAACGGATGGGACCACTTCGTCGACGTCTGCTTGCGGCAGATGTTGGCCCGCGATCCCCACCCGTACAACGCGCCCGACGTTCAGGCGCGGTTAGCAGCGGGCACGGTGCCGTTCGGGGTGCACCTGCTCAACCGATTACTCCGATGTCTACAAGATCTCGGGCAGCTCGAGGACGCGCAGCGCGGGCGGCCCCCAGTGGGGTCGGCGGGGCAGCCGGGGTATGCGGCGCCGGGTGCGTTTCCGATGCCGCCGCCCCCAGGCCTCGGGCCCATGCCCATCCCGCCCTTTGGGGCTCACCACCACCACCAACTCCATCTCCATCACCTACTTCATCACCCCGTCGGGTTCCCCATGATGCAGCATCACTTCCCACACCAACACGTACACCCGACACCTGTGCCACAGCCCACCGTCCATCTTCACCATCACCACCAACTGGCGGCTGTGCCACAGCACCCCGTCCACCTACACCATCACCATCACCATCACCGTCCGCACCAGCATGTGGAGTACCCGCATCCCCTGCCCCAGCAGCACCCACGACCGCCTCAGCACACAGTGCCGGTGCCGGAACCGGTACCGGTGCCTGAGCCGGGGCGGAGCGCCCAGCAGCAGGGGGTGTCGCAAGGGGCTGTGCCACAGCACCCCGTCCACTTTCACCATCACCGTCACCATCACCTTCCGCACCAGCAAGTGGATTACCCGCATCCCCTGCCCCAGCAGCACTCACGGCCGCCTCAGCACACAATGCCGGTGCCGGAACCGGTACCGGTGCCTGAGCCAGGGCGGAGCGCCCAGCAGCAGGGGGTGTCGCAAGGGGCTGTGCCACAGCACCCAGTCCACCTTCACCATCACCGTCACCATCATCGTCCGCACCAGCATGTGGAGTACCCACATCCCCTGCCCCAGCAGCACCCACGACCGCCTCAGCACACAATGCCGGTGCCGGAACCGGTACCGGTGCCTGGGCCGGGGCGGAGCGCCCAACAGCAGGGGGTGTCGCAAGGGGCTGTGCCACAGCACCCCGTCCACCCTCACCATCACCATCACCATCACCGTCCGCACCTGCATGTGGAGTACCCTCACCCCCTGCCCCAGCAGCACTCACGGCCGGTGCCTCAGCACACAATGCCGGTGCCGGTACCGGTACCGGCACCTGGGCCGGGGCGGGGCGCCCAGCAGCAGGGGGTGTCGCCAGGGGAGGCACGTGGCGTGCCCCCGGGCGGGGCGAGGAGAATGGGGGCACCTGCGGCTGCGCCACCCCTGGCGGTGCCCCAGCCGGAGTTTCCCGCGGCGGGGTCACCACCGCGGACGGTCCAGATGCCGGACCCTGCCGTGCCGCGCGAAGCCCCGCCCGTGGTGCCGACGGACCCTGAGCCAGTGGTGCCGGGTGGGGGTCTGCCCCCGACGCGTGGGATGCAGGGCGCGGCCCCCATGGGGAGGACTACGGCGGGGGAACGAGCGGGGGATGCAGCGCAGGAGGCGGCAATGGCTGGCCCGCGAGACATCAGCGAGCTGCTCGCGCAGGCCCTGGAGGAGTACCGGCGGACAGCCGTGGGGAGTGGGGGAGCCGCGCCGGAAGGGGCTGACGCCGGCGAGCTGATAGCGCAGGCGCTCGCGGCTGTCGCCCCGAGGACGGAAGGGGCCAAGGAGACGCCGACGGAGGCGGTTTCTTCGGGGGGACAGGACGCGGGGCGGGGTGTGCCGAAGGCGCAAACGCCGGCGGAGGGCGGCGGGGTTGTGGAGCCTAGTGGGGGACGTGCCAAGGGGGAAGGAGTGGAGGACTGGATGTGGGAGTGGCGGGAGTGGCGCCAGGTGGCACCCGGTGAGCCGTGTCCGGCGGGGCTGGCGTACCGCATGGATCTGCATGCGGGCACCAGCTGGGCCCGGCTGCCCGCCAACCTGCGGGCACGGCTGGACGCGGCGGAGGCGGCAAGGGGCGGAGGCGCTGACGAGCGGCCTCTGGCGCCCTTCCCGCCGCGGCCGGACACGCCGCCGGCGGTGGTCGCGGCTGGAGAAGGGGCGGAGGGGGAGCACGAGGAGGAGTGCGAGGGGGACGAGGAGGCATACGGGCCCGGCGAGTCGGCGATGGCCCTCATGTTTGAGGACGACGCGGGGCCCGACGTCTACGCCGGCATGGACGAGGACCCGGCCAACGAGCCGCTGCGGCCCATGCCCACTGCGGTGCCGCCCCCTCCCCTGGGGAGCTGTGAGCGGCGGCACTGCAGGTACCATGCGGCCGAGGGCGCCCACAGGCACCGCCTGACGGGCACGGGGCAGCGGGAGGCGGGGATGCTGGCGAGCGCCCTGGAGCGCTATGAGCTCCAGCGCCCAGGGCAGGTCGCCCGGGAGATGGCCCTGGCGGCAGCGTCCCCGGACAACGGCCAGGTCCGCTGTGTCCAACTGGGGGATGCGGCGGTCCTGGGTCACCACCCCGGTGATGTCCGGGCGGCCGAGCCCCAGGAAGGCCTCCCCCTGTCGGTGCGCCTGTCCGTCGGGCGCCTGCTGGGCGAGGCAGGGCTGGAGGACGTGCGGCGGGACGAAGGCCTGTACGTGGCCTTGTGGCGAGGTGGGGCTTACGCTTGGCGTCGCGAGCAGGCCGTGCGGCCCCTCACACCCCAGGCGCTGGGGTCCCATGCGCTCCTCGTGGCGTTGCACCGTGAGGGTGCAGAGGTCGTGTTCGACGCGGACCGCCTGCTGCTGACCGGGGATGGGGCGGTCCTCGTCCCCACCACCAACACCTACCGCCTTGAGAGCCGCGGCGGTGACCTCAAGCTGCTGGTGGTGGTGGGCACGCGCCTCGACGGGAGTGCCGCCCCCTAGGGGTCCGAACACGCGATCCCGGTGGGGGGTGACGAGGAAGCAGGCCGTGGCGGTGACGGAGTGGGGCAAGAGCAACCCACGGGGGAGGAGCAGCAGCAGGATCAGCCGGAGGTGGCCGGGGAGGAGGTGGACGTGCAGGCCATTGTGGCGGCGGCCCTGGCGAAGTTCACGGATGCTGCGGGCCCGCCGCCGACGACGGAGGCACTGGAGGAGGAGGACCAACGCAGGAGGGGTGAGGAGGCACAAGTCGCCATGGAGCAGGACGAGGAGCCGGAGTTCAAGGGTGAAGAGGCACAGGGCGCCGGGGAGCAGGACGAGGAGCTGGTGATCGTGGGGGCAAAGGAGGCGCGTGAGGTGGGTCCACGGGGGCTGGGGGTAGCGGATAAGGCTGGGCCGAAGACGGGGGAGGTGGAAACCTGCAGGCACTGGGCCAAGGGGTGGTGCATGCGGGCAGATGCCTGCCGGTTCGCCCACCCCCAGCCGCCGGTGCCGCGGGGAGTACCCCAGGAATTACTCCTGATCCTCCAGACCATGGCCCGTGTGGGGGCCCTCAGCCTGGACCGCAGCCAGGACCACGGCCGGGGCCACGGAACGTTGCTGCAGGAAGCGGTGGTAAAGGCGCAAGGGGGAGGGCTCCCGGCGGTGGGGTATGCGGTGGAGAGTGGGGGCCTGACCGAGTGGGCGGTGGCGTTGCCATGTGGCATGGCGGCCCTGCTCACTCCGTTCCCGGTGGTCCCGTGGAGGGACGTGGTCGCCGTCCGGGAAGCCAATCTGGGATGGGTGTGCACGTGGCACACACACCCCGCCAGCATGGACCCTCGCGAGTGGCAGGCTAAGGCGGTCGTGACGTACCTGTCCTGGTCGTTGCCGGGAGCGCCGGGTGCGTGGGCGCAGTGGTGGGACAGGGCGCTCAGCTGGGCGAGGGATGGCAGTGCTGTGGCGGCCTGCCCTGACCTCCCGCGCGAGCCCGTCTCAGTCCAGCCGTGGACTGTCTCCCTGCATCTCCCCACGGTGGCGGCTCGTCTTGCGGCCACAGACCCGGAGGTCTCGCTGCTGGGAGACCGAGAGGGGCCAGGGCTTCGCCTGGGTCAGGGGCTGGAAGTTCGCACCGCCCGCCTCCCCAGCCCTCTGGACGGGGACATCCTGGGGGGACTCCAGTTCACGCGGGCTGGCGGGGCTGATGTGTGGACCGCTGTCCATCGCCAGCTCCCAGACGCGTGGCCCCAGGTGTACCGGCCCCCTGGTCACGAGCGTCTGGTGGGAGTGGAATGGCGCGTGTGGGCCGCCAACGGCCCGTGCCCACCGGTGGTGGTCCTGCCCAGGAGAACCAACCACCCCAGCTGGGAGACCGTGGCGGTCTTGTGGGGATGGGTGGCGGTCCGTGGGGCCGATGGCCACGTCTTCACTGCCCCAAGGGGCACGGTGATCGAGACCGACGGGGGGACAGCGTTGCAGCTCACGGCAGAGCCCCTGACCACGCATGCTGTGGTGGCCGTCCTCCAGTGGGGTGCAAACAAGCCACAGCCCTGGCGCGATCAGGTCGCTAGGGCTGTGTGGCGGGACCTGCCGGTCCTTAAGGCCGCCGTCTGGTCAGGAGGAGCAGGGCGGCATCCCCCGGGCGCACTCCCATGGCTGCGGGGCTGCGGAGACGCCTCTCCCCCGCCAGCTGAGTTGCGGAGCCCAGGCACCACTTCCTGGTGGCCGCGGACCATGGGGTGGAGCTCAGCGACGACGTGGTCGCGCTGGCAGCCGACGTGGTGCAGTGCCTGGCCCCCCATGCCATGATGCTCCCGAGGGAGGGGTGGGAAGGCCAGCGGCACGACCAAACCCCGGCTGCCCTCCTCATTGCGAGGTACGTCGAGCTGGGGGGCTCAGAGGCGGTGTACCTCGACCGGTTGGGGACGCCGGGCATGCGGCACTGGACGGCCCACCACCTCGTGGCCCCTGACATGCGGTTGGCCGTGGACCCGCTGGGCCAGCCTGTGGTGTCGGGGGCCCCGCCCCAATGGCCGCACACGTGGGACATGGCGGTCCGGACGGTGCGCATGGCACCCAGGGGCCAGAGGGCGGGATGGCCGGGTGCAGAGCATCTGCTGGCGGAGGCCCGGGCGGCACAGGTGCAGCAGCCGGCTGGCAACACCAAGGACTGTGGCGTGTGCGCCCTCATGTCCGCCGTCGGTACCCTCCTCAGGGTGCCGAGGCCGGGCAACCTCCTGTCCGCGCTGGACAGGCGGTGGGTGGCGGCAGTGGTCCTCAACAGGGACATGGGGCCCATCGCGCGTCTGCCGTCCCTGGGGGAGCTGCCTGCAGCGGTGTTGGAAGCCCTGCCGGCGCCCCGCACGCCCTTGGACCTGGCGAACGTCCCGCACAACGTGGGGCTGCCCGGGGCGCGCATGCAACATGCCCTGCTGTGTATGGCGGCGGCGGCGGACGGGGGGATGTCCATGCTGGCGACGGTGTCCCTGCAGCACGTGCAGGACGCGATGCAGCAGCAGCGGATGCATGCCCCCCAGCCGTGGGAAGAAAGCGCCAAGCGGTGGCTGAGGGTGGAGAGCGTGCCTTCCACCCATGCGGTGGGCATGGCGGATATGGGGCGGCTGGTGGTGTTGGAAGGGGCGGAGTATTGGGCCTGTGTTCGGGTGGAAACAGGGGGACTGGAGTGGGTCGTAGTCACCGCGTGCCGGCTCAGGAGGCAGCAGTCCAGGGGCCCGGCCTGCTACCGGGTGTTCCGGGAGTGCCTCAGTGGGCTGGGGCCGGTGAGGCAGGGCACACAGGTGCACGGCCGAGGACATCCCGCCGGCGCCGGCGGTCTTCGTGGAGGTCACGCGGCCGCCGGTGATCCAGGGGCAGGACGTCTAGCCCGTAGCCCCGAGCAACATGTGGCAGGCTGAGCATGCAGCTGGCATGTGCAGGGCGCTGCAGGGTCACGCGGCGGCCCTCCCCAGGGCCCCGGCGGCGCAGTCCTCCAGCAACAGGCCGGCAGCCTCGCTGGCACTGCTGCATAGCGCGTCGCGGGCGTGGTACTGGGTTGTGGCGGCGTTGGAGCCCCACTCCTCGGCGCTGCGCCTGTACGATCGCGGAGAGGGCACGGTGCTCAGGGTCCGCCCCGCCGACCTGGAGGCCCTGCACCTTAGTGCACTGAGTGGCGACGGGGGCGACGCGCTGTACCTCCAAGGGACCGTGGCAGGCGCGGCCGCGACACGCTTCCGCCGGCAGAGCGGAGGAGATGCCCTCCGCCTGGTCATGGCGGAGAACATGGGGCCGTGGCTCCGGGCGTTCTCCACGTCCAGGTGGAAGGTCGAGGGCGACCGGGAGAAGTTCGCCGACGCGTGGCGCCGCTGGGTGGAGGAGCAGTTTCCCGTGGGGGGAATGCTACACCTGCCGCAACCACCAAGCGTGCCACCAGTACGGCCTGCGGCACCCCCGGCCGCGGCGGCGAGGCAGGCCCCGAAAGCGGCGCCCAAGCCGCCGCCGAAGAGGGGCCAGCCGCCTCAGTATGGCGGCTATGCCAACATTCGGTACGTGCTGCAGCACTTCGGTGGTGACTTGGCCACGGATCAGCGTGGGACAAAGACGATCAACGTCTGCCCCTGGTCTCGGCTGGATGGGGCTGGTCACTGCACTTGGAAAGCTGGCACGCACTGCCGGCCTACCCACCTCCACCCCAAGGACCTGCTGGACCACATCCAGCGGGACCATGCGACTGATCCGGCGCAACGGGACCAGGCACTGGCCATGCTGGCTGGCGTTATGCCGGGGGGCCAGGCGGGGCCTTTCGTTTCGGCCCAAGCGGGGTCCAGAGCGCTCACGCTGCCCACGGGTGCCCGCCCTGCGGCGGAGCGCGGGGCGTCGCCGTCGGAGGCACGATCTGGAGCGATTGGGTCTGCAGCACGGCGCGGGGCAGTGACTTCTACGGGGAGTACGGCGGCAAGTACATCCGGCGGACAGGCAGAGGGGGAGCCCGCCGCATCTGCCGGGTCTCAGCAGGCGACGACCGCCTCGGGCGGAGGCCCACGGGGTCAGGGGCCACCTCGCCGGCCGCCCGCGCCGGGTGCGGGTGGTCCCCCTGGACCTGCTGGTGGCCCCTCTCCGTCCAGTGATCCGGATCCGGCGGGGGGCCCCGATCCACACGTGCAGCCATGAAGGGGCCCAGCCTCCGACACCCGAGCGGCGGTGTCCTGGAACGTCCAGGGCTCGATGCGGGGGGACGGCGTACCAGTGGCCCCAGGTATGCTCGACGGTGAAGCGGTGGCGGCGGGCATCATGAAGGCCGAGGGTGCCATCCTGGGCCTATTCCAGGAGACCGGCCTGCAGGACCCACAAGGTGTGGTGCACTCCGAGAACCAGTGGCGTCACCACGGGTATCATGCGTACCCAGGGGTGGATGCCCAGGCGGCGTCGGTGGCGGCGGTGCGCGGCGGGCTCTTGATTGCCCTTCGGGCGGACGTGTTCGCCGCGGAGGAAGTTCGAGACATCGTGGACATCGTGCCGGGCAAGGCCATGGCCCTCGATGTGGTGACCGCAGGTGGCACCCTCACGGTCACCAACGTCCACGGCCCGGGTAGCGGCGGCGACTCCTGGGCGTCTAAGGCGTCCTTCTGGGCTGACGTGGCCATGTACGCGGCGGCCAAGAGCGCGGGTGGCACCAGGGCCGTGCTCCTCGGAGGGGACTTCAACGTGTGGGTGGAGTCCCCGTCGCACCCTACCACGAGGAGGTTCCAAGCCCTGTGGGAACAGTGTGGTTTCCACAGGGCAGGCCCGGAACGGGAGGAGGACAGGAGGCCCACGAGGGCAGGGCACCGACTGGACTCCTTCCTTCTAAACTCGCCTCTGGTCCCATGGGCGGCGCGTGAGCACCCTCACTTGGCGCCGGGGCGGTCTCCTGCGTCACTGGGGTCGGATCATGGCCCTGTGGTCCTGGACATCCCGCTAGCGGTGGCCGGCAAGGAGAGGGTCACCAGGATGGCCTACTCGCACGCCCAGGGCAGGCTGCATGCCATACGCCCGGACTCCCCGGGGGTTCGTGAGGCGGCAGCGGCAGTACTGCAGAAGGCCTGCGGGGATCGGCGGCTACAAGCGTGGCTCTCGTCGGACTAGTACACTGCCACCATGGGCACGTCGGAGGTGCAAGCGGTCTTTGACCTGCTCTACGCCTTCCGTGATGACGTGTCCAGGGTCACGGGAGTGCGCATGCCTTCAGGCGTGGACCCACAGTACCCGTACGGGTAGGCGGAAACGGAGGCGTCGCTGGACCAGGTCCTCTCGGATCAGCAGGCCCTGGCCTGGCGTGCCCATCAGCTGTGGCAACGGGACGCGGCGGCGGCCGGACTCCACTCCCAGGAAGCGACTGCCCTGCTACAGCACCTCCGGCGAGTGGACCCCGACCTGTCCCCCGCCTCGGTAGAGGACCTGCGTGCCGCATTGGACCAACAGCTCCACCAGCTGGAGACACGCGTGGAGGAGCTGCGGGATGTCCTCAGGAGCAACAGGCGCCGGTCCATCAAGGACTACTGGCGGGGCAGGGTACCGGATCTGCAGCTCCGACGGACGGCGATACGGGGGGCCATCAACGTGGTGAACTATGCCCCGTCAGGCCTATGGTCCGTACGCGTCCGCGAGTCGGAGAAGGTGCTCTTGGAGGCCTCGGACGTCATTGGCGAGGTCCAGAGGTATTGGGAGGCGCTGTACGCCAAGCGGCCAGTGAACCTGCCGGCCTTCGAGCGACTGGTCCGGGCCCACATTCCCAAAGGGGTGCCGGAGGAATGGAGGTCGGTACAGGACTACACCATGCAGGACCTTAAAGACGCCGTGAAGCAGGCCGTGGCGGACAACAAAGCTCCGGGGTCCAACCGGGTCACGGCTGCCCTCATAGCAGAGCTGCCTGAACCGGTGCAGGGGCTCCTGGTGCATGCGTACAGGGCAATCCTGCGGGGTGCGGACGTCCCGGAGTCCTGGCACGAGGCCATTATCTGGCTGATGCCCAAGGGCACAGCCACGGGCAACCTGGACGAGTACAGGCCGATAGCGCTGGGGCAGCAAGACATGCGAATGCTCATGACTCCCCTCATGCGGAGGTTCACAGCTGTTCTGGCACGCAAGGGACTGGCCGCGGACTGGCAGTTCGGAGCCATGCCGGGCTCCACGGCGGCTGCCCCGGTGTTCCTGGCCCAGCGCAGGCTGCAGCGTGGGCTGGAGGAAAACCACGTCCTGGCCTTCGATGTGTCAAAAGCTTTTGACACAGCGCCGCACGGAGCGCTGGCGCTCCTCCTGCGCCACATGGGTGTCCCGGAGGAGCTCATCAGGCTCTTCCACACCCTCAGCTGCGGCTCTCTGGTGCGCATCATCACCGCGCACGGCCCGACGCCAGGCATACGACTCCACAGGGGCCTGCGGCAGGGCAGTGCGGAGAGCGCTGTACTCTACCTCCTCCTTTTGGAGCCTCTCCTGCGGAGCCTCGCCTGCAAGGCGCGGGGAGATGCTCGCCATGCGGTGCCACCTCTGGTACAGGCGTACTGTGATGACCTCCTGTTGATAGCGCACTCCCTGCCGCAATTCCTGGAGTATGCGGCGGCGATAGCGCGGTATCTCACTGACATGGGCATGTCCCTCAACGTCGGCAAATGCGCCTATGCCAATACTGCTCGCATCCATTCGATTATGGTATACGTGAACCCAGGGAACACGGCGGCCCCGTGGGTATGCTTACATGCCAAGGGCACGGTACCATACTTGGGCCTGCGCCTCGATCCCAGGGGGATGGCGACCATGAAGGAGAAACATGTACTCCGGTGTGAAGCTCTGCTGGGCTGGTGCAAGAACACGTTGGGACCGGCGTCGGTGCCTCATGAGGTGATGGCGGCTGTGGTTGGAGGCATCGTGCGGTACGCGGCGCCCTACCTGTCCGACACGGCGGAGGCGGTGATCAAACTGAATACTGCCATCAAGGCTGCGGCCCTGCAATTCGAGAAGCTGCCCAAGGACCTGTCCAACGTGGCGGTGCGGTCGGGTCATGGGTTACGGTTGGCGGATGTCCAGGTTATATGCCGCGACTCCGTCGTGGCGACCATGGCTCAGCTCACCCACCACAGGTCGACGACAGTCCGGGATGAGCTGCGGGCCATGCTCTGAGACATGCACGTGCAGTACGGAGTGTGCGGGCAGTTCATGGTGCCCTCTGCGTCATTCGCCACACACGCTGGCAATACGTGGGTGGACAGGGTACTCCGGGCGATGGGGACGTTGCGCCCAGGACTTCTCATGCCATCGTCGGTGTCCTCGTGTGTACACGCCCATCTGCCGCAAGTGCAGTGGGCGGGGCGGAAGTGGGTGTCCCAATCCTATACCTTCAAGGGTAGGGACATCTGCGTTCTCTCGGGGCCCCGCACAGATGCGACAGTACAGTCCCTGACTGATCCCGCAAATGACCTCCTGCATGCGCGGCTCCCCTGCCCTGCGCCTGGGCACTGGGCTGTCCAGCTTCAGGAGTGCCATGAGGACCACCTGCACCTTCCGCACGCGGGAGTAGGGCCCCACCAGCTGGACCACGTGTGGCTCACGGGGCTCCGCGACGTCTTCCGGCCGCAGCTGCCTAGTCCGTTGACTCACCGGCTAATACACCCGGTGCGCCGAAAGAAGGCCAGCAAACGCAATAGACAGTCCGCTGCGGGGGACGTGTATGTGGTGGGCGGATACAGGGAGGAAGGATGGGACCCGGCCAACCCGGGGCTGTCCATGCCGTTCGTCCCGCTAGCTGCCCTCCTGTTTCTATTGGGGGACGTCTTTGAGGGCTACCAACAGCAAGACGATCCGGCGTCCGTTCCCCTGCTCACTCCTCACGCCGGGGGCGGCATAAGCCCGCCACCACTGTGGGTTGTGCACGGGCGGCCAGCGTTTTCCAGGGCGTGCGCGGCGGTGCACCAGTGCAGCGAGTGGGCAATTGTTCTTCTGCTGCCAGCAGGCCCAATCCCGGATCCGGATGAGTACTCGGTCCCGGAAGTGGTCCGGATGTCCAACGTGCCGCACGATCCGCACGTCGCCGTCACATCGTTGCGTGATGGCGGCGCAGTGCAGCAGGGGTCTGTGGTGGTATACCAGCCTTCCTGCTCCGCAACAGTTTGGGGAGCGGAGTATACCACAGCCCTGGACGCCATAAAGTCAGTCTGCGGATGTGACCTGGCCTGGAGACCACATGCGGTGTATCGACCGAGGGTGGTCCTGTCCCCGGAGCTCACGGCCTCCAGTGCGGCGTCCCTGGGAAAGGTGGTGCAGAGCCCCCACTCCGACGTGGCGTGGCTGGAGCCCCACCGGTACTGCTGGGTGCCGGTGGCGACTAAAGTCACATCGTCTGACGCGTCGCCCCAGGGAGACGACGCCACAAACGTGGCGGTGGCCAGCCACGGAATCCCCACGTGGACGGGTGCCATCTACGGCACGGTCCCGGAGGCAGAGATCATTGGCGCGGCGGCGTACTTGTTGCACACGCCCCCGTCGACATATACGGTACACGTGGTGGATGTGTCCGTCATAAGAGCGCATCTCCGCAGGGCGCAGGAGGCCCTGTACCGTGGCATCAAGGGGCCGACATCACATCTGGTCAATCAGCACGCACTGAGCTGGATAGTGGAGGGGCTGCGGCGGCTGCCGCGCCGAGTTGGGGGGCCGCACCACTGGGTGGTGAGGCAGAGCTCCCACTTGGCGGCGGTCCCGCCTGAGGCACCGGACTCTGCCGCGGCCCGTGCAATGGCCCCGCCTGTCGATCTTGTCCTGCCAAAGGAGCACGCCATCCTCTTGGTGCCGGGGGATAATGGTGAGCTCGAGCCGCGTGTGCCATCCATGCAAGCCCTTCAGCAAGTCCGGGAGATGGAGTGGCTTTCGCTAGCGGCTCGCACCAGGGCGCACACGCCACTGGCTGGCGCCTGCGAGGCGATGCCCCTGGGAGCTGTGCACCATGGCCCAACGCACAGGAATATGCTGCGGGCACGTGACGGTCGCTTGTCCACCATGCAGGTCATGCGACGGTGGAGACAAAAGCTCACGCGTATGGCAATACCAGCCCACCCCTGTATCTTCTGTGGGGGGCCGGAGGAGGACATTGGCCACATGCGCCTACTGTGTGCGCGGGACGAGGAGGTGGCTGGGCTCCTGTGCAGGCGTGTGGAGGAGTTCACGGCGGAGCTACTCGTGACAGACAGGGCGGTGGAGTTCGTGGCGTGGAGGGAGCACGGCTGCAGGTGGACTGAATCCCTGATGGCGGGTGTCGTCCCCGGGGACCTGAAGCGGCTGTTCGCTGCGGTGCGAGCGGCGTCGTCCCGGGCCCCTGCCAAGGCCAGGCTCTTTGTGGAGGACATGGTCCAGATTGGGGAAGATGTGTATGCCCGCAGGAACCATCGGCTCACCCAGATCATGCAGCTGCCGATGCAAGATCGAAGGAGAGCGGTATACGCGTTCCTGCGCGGTGACACACCCTTCTGCCCGCCGGCAGGGAAGATCCTGCAGCGTCCGCCGTGGAACCCGTTTGCCGGCCTCCCCGGCGACCTGCGGGCAACCTTTCAGAGGGCACCGTTGCACGCACTGCTGGTGTCGCGGTCGTGCATCGAGCATGAAGAGGCCCTGTCCTTGTTCCCTCACTGGATGGCGGCGGTGGCGCAGGCCTTCGACCTGTGGAACGGTTCCTGGGTGGCGCGGGACATCACGACATTCAGGGAGTGGTCCCGCGTGGTGTCGGCGCAGTCGTGGGCCCAGGTGCGTGGTACCATGGTGAGAAGCCCTGACGGCCAGAGTGGTCCCTGGCTTCAGGTGTACGCCAACCATCCAGCTGTGGGGAACGTCATGGGCTGGCCTCGCGAGGTGCTGCCGGTCCTTCAGCAACCTCTGTGCAGTCTCCCAATCCTGGCGGTGGCTGTCGTACTTGACGTGGGTACGTTGTGGCTGTATGACCGGCAGCTGCGACGAGTCGTACCGGCGGTCACGGAGCAGCGGTCCATGGCGGTGTTAATGGGCTTCAAGCAGCTGGCACGGGTACAGGGCAACGACGCGCAGGGCCACGTCACGGAGGCCATGTTCTCTCTGCCAGAGGAGGACGACCACGTGGCTGCCGATGCCCGTCACACCCTTGACACCCTGGGCCTCGAGGCGGTCATTGAGGCTCGGGCGGGAGGACAACGCTTGGTTCTGGCTTCCGCCAGGGGCCCGGAGCAGGACGGGGTTGATGTCATCGGGGAGGTCTTACGGGACTACGGTTGGGAGCTCCTGGCGCACGGCACACACAGTCCCAAGGTGGCGCGGTGGCCCCGGCTGCTTGAGAGCCTGCCGGTGATGCCCGACGGGCGACCGATACTCCGCCCGGTGTCCACGTGGGAGGAAGCGAGGCGCAGCCTCCTCAGTTGTGCCACAGCACGCACGCTGGCGGGTGCCTTGCTCGGACTCCAGGACGCGTGCTGCGATGTATGGCAGGACCTGTGGTCGCAGTGTTGTGATGGTAGCTGCGTTCCGTCGCGGTCTGTGCTCCCGCAGCGATGCCACGGGTGCGGGGAAACGGTGTCAGTTTGGGTTCATCAGTGTGCCTCCGCCCCGCTGTGCGGGACATGTAAGGAGCGTGCCGATAGGGGATGGCCTAAGGCGAGGTGGGCAATGCGGCACTCTGGACAGATGTCCTCTAGCGCCTGGAAGACTATCCAGGGTGGCCTGAAGAGCGTCCGAGTGGAAGGGGTACGGTGCCCTGGAGCACCGTCTGCGGCCTTGCCCCTGATGCTGTGGTGGGCGGCTCTGGAGGGCGACTCACGGATACTCTGGTTGTGGCATCGCGGAGGAAATGGTGACGGCGTGGTGGGGGCCGGGGGTGATGCAGATTGATGGGGTTAGGAATTGTGGGTGCACCAGCTACCGTCCCTACGCTGGACGCAGCGGAGGGGGTAGCGCCTGAGAGGCAGTGCCTTCACGGCCTGATTGTGCGGTACTCGCAGGCGGCATATAACGGCCAACGTGATGTGACAGGTCGTGCCGGCCTGATGGTGAGCCGTACTGCCCCCGTGCATGAGGGTCGGACAGGGATGCTTCACCCGCCTGCCCCGGGTCGCCGCATACAACAGTGAGGTGTCATGGGTCGTCCTGACCAGGGTAATAAGGCCCAAACCCCTGTAGGGTATTCCCATGGCACCGGGGTCTCTACTGGCGGCCCGGCTACGGCAGTATTGGGAGTGGTTGCTCGGGATACACCGGGGGTGCACGGAGTTGTCTGGGGGTTACGGCGTCGCGGCGCCCCCTGGGAGAGTTACACGGGGTTGCGGGGACAGCCTGCAGGCCCCGGGAGCGGCGACGAGGCGAAGATGTGTGCGTAGAGGGATATGACAGTGGGGTCGTCAGGGGGACAGTATGGCGGGCGTCGTGGAGACAGCGTGGCAGCCTGGGAGGAGCGCTCACGGGGGGCACGTGGAGTTCCAGGTGACGGAGTACTGGAGTCTTGGGGGTAAGCGCGGCGGTACTGGGGTCCGTACGGTGGGGGTACGCGGCGGTACCGGGGAACCGTACAGTGGGGGCGCAGCGGGGAAGTTCCAGATGAAGGTGTACTGGCATCGTGGGGGTATACGCGGCGGTACTGGGGACCGTATGGTGAGCGTACGCGGCGGTACTGGAGGGCCGTACAGTGGGGGCGCTACGGGGTTGCATGGCGGTACTGGGGTGTCCCCCTGACCCCTCTAACAACTCAGGGGGAGCGCGGGGGCATCCCCTGGCCCCGTTAACAAACTACAGGGACCATGCCTGCGGGCATGTACATAGTCTAACCTCTGACCATGGCCTTGTGGTTGCGGTGGTGCGTGTCGTGGCGGCTCGCAGGTGGCGTCGGCGTGGCAACGGCGGTACTGCGTGGCGTCGTAGCGAAGAGTATGCGGTGGCCTCACCACTGTAACGGCTTACCCCTAGGGGGCGCCAGTCCGGTCGGCTAGAGGCGAGGGGGGAAGAGGAGCGGCATGCTGAGTGGTCCGGGGGGTGACGCGCGGGCCAATGCTATAAGTAGGCTCGCCACGTCGTCGATGGGGGCTGAACCTGCGGCCTCGCCGCTGCTGTGGCGGAAGAGGCGCAACCACGGGAGCTGGCCAATCAGTGCAGGTAAGGGTCAAGGGTAGGCGCCAGGGCAATGTATGTGGGCCAGATGAGGTGCACCTGGTTACCACAGCCCGGAGCGAGCCTCTGGTGGGTACCCCTACAGGGGGTCGATAACCAAGCTACGGCACCCACCAGCCCGAATCCCAGCCGGCGATATTCACGGGTTGCGCCACTCCCGTCGCGTAGCGGCCGGCGTCCCCCCCTGTAGACCCTCAAGATATATTATACGTGGCAAGTGGATGCCTTGAAGCTGATTGGGTGCTGGCCCCTGACATGGAGTGCCGGCATGGTATATATCGGGGGTGTGGGAGCAGCTCAGGGCCACGGGGACGTGGAATTGGTACCGTGTTTCTGTACTATACTAGGGGGATGGTGCGGTGGGTCTGTGGCGTACATAGTGGAGACATGGGGGCGATGAAAGCTGAGGGCCAGGCTAGGCTGGAGCCTCCCAGAAATCCTGGCTATGCACATACGGGCTATTGCGTGCTGGCAGAGGGATACGTGGAGTCAGGGGTGGTGGGCAATTTCGAGAACGCAGCCAGAAAACAGCCATTTTTCGCCCAAAACAGCCCTAGTAAGGGTTCAAAGCAGCCAAACGAAGGCAAACGGCTACTACACTCACGTGCGGCTTGACTTTCTCGTGACCAAGGGACCTTTGGTGCCCTCTAACTCCACGATATGTCCGAGAAACGGCCGAAAAAGGCGCCAAAGAGCCCCAAAAGCTGCGCAATGTGCAGCAGCACCCCGAAACCAAGAACGGGCCGTATCTTGGGCTACGTGGCTCAAATCCGAATTCCGAGGGCACCTAGTCCACCCGCAACCCCCCGCTTTTTATGGTTTCCAAGCCTCAGAATGGCCCAACGAGACAAGTAGACCCCCGTACCAGTGGTCACTTGGTGCAGCCGGAGGGCCGGCTAGCCCATGCACAGTGGGGGCCAACGGTGGGTCCACCAGGGTCCCCGTGGCGAAAAAAATGATTTTTTCCAAACTTGTTCCTAGACCACTTGGGATGCTCAAACAAGTGTTTTTAGGCCGTTTTGAGCCCGTGGTGGCACGTTTTGGGCCATGGAAAATCCCAAAATGCCTTGAAAATGGGCCGTTTTGGGACCAACAATGGGTCAAAAATGGGTCAAATACGTGTTTTTACAAAAATGATCGTGGACCATTTGGGATGCTCAAACAAGTGTTTTTAGCCCGTTTTGAGCCCGTTTTGACCGAGTTTAGCCCCTTCCACCACATGTATGCACCACTTTGTGCCCTTCGCACGTACCTTAGAGCCGTGTGGTGGAGCCACCTAGAGTTGGGAGAGGGGTGTAGATTGGAGGATATATATATATATATATATATATAGTCATAGTCATAGTCATAACCACTTATCATGCCGTCTTCTGGTGTTACCGGGCATCTCGCGCCGACGGGTGGTTACTGCCTCGCTCGATCGAGTGGGTCCCAGGGCTGCCTGAGGTGGCCCACAGCATGACGGAGGACCCAGGGGGCCGGGGATACCGGCCGACCAGGCTTTGGGGGCAGTGGCATCTGCAAAGCGTTAGCATTAGCAACGGCGACGGGCGCTGGCCCGTTTGTTCGCCGGGGGTATGGGGGCAAGGCACAGCATCGCAGCAGCAACGCAACAAACTGAAAGCAAGGGCCTCTCCGTCCAGCGCAAAGCGGCAACAAAGGAACAAAGCAGCACGCATGCGGCGAAGCAAGAGCGGATTCTCCGTTGTTCGCGTACCCCCGCCACCGTGGTGACGTCCACCACCCGTGACCCCAAGTAATCCTTTGCCCGCAGCGTACTTGTAAATGCCCACCACCCCTGACTCCACGTACCCCACTGCCAGCACGCAATAACCCGTATATGCATAGCCAGGATTTCTGGGAGGCTCCAGCCTAGCCTGGCCCTCAGCTTTCATCGCCCCCATGTCCCCACAATGTACGCCGCCGACCCACCGCACCAGTCCCCTAGTATAGTACAGAAACACGGCATCAACTCCACGTCCCCGTGGCCCCGAACTGCACCCACACCCCAGATATATACCATGCCGGCACTCCACGACAGGGGCCAGTACCCAATCAGCTTCGAGGCATCCACTGGCCCATGTACAATATAACTTGAGGGTCTACAGGGGGGACGCCGGCCGCTACGCGACGGGAGTGGCGCAACCCATGAATATCGCTGGCCGGGACTCAGGCTGGTGGGTGCCGTAGCTTGGTTATCGACCCCCTGTAGGGGTACCCACCAGAGGCTCGCCCCGGGCTGTGGTAACCCGGTGCACCTCATCTGGCCCACATACATTGCCCTGGCGCCTACCCTTGACCCTTACCTGCACTGATTGGCCAGCTCCCGTGGTTGCGCCACTTCCGCCACAGCAGCGGCCAGGCCGCAGGTTCGGCCTCCACCGACGGCGTGGCAAGCCTACTTATAGCATTGGCCCGCGCGTCACCCCCCGGACCACTCAGCATGCCGCTCCTCCTCTCTCCTCGCCTCTAGCCGACCGGACTGGCGCCCCCCAGGAGTAAGTCGCTACAATGGTGAGGCGGCCGCATACTTATCGCTACGACGCCGCGCAGTACCGCTCTTGCCACGCCGTTGCCACCTGCGAGCCGCCACCACACGCACCACCGCAACCGCAAGGCCATGGTCAGAGATTAGACTATGTACATGCCCGCAGGCACGGTCCCTCTAGTTTGTTAACGGGGCCAGGGGATGCCCCCACGCGCCCCCTGAGTTGTTAGAGGGGTCAGGGGGATACCCCAGTACCGCCATGCAACCCCGTAGCGCCCCCATAGTACGGTTCTCCAGTACCGCCGCGTACTCCCACCATACGGTCCCCAGTACCGCCGCGTACTCCTACCATACGGTCCCCAGTACCGCCGCGTACTCCCACCATACGGTCCCCAGTACCGCCGCGCATACCCCCACGACGCCAGTACACCGCCATCTTGAACTCCGCGTACCCCTCGTGAGTGCTCCTCCCAGACCGCCATGCCGTCTTAAGTACGCCCGCCATACGACCCACCTAACGACCACGCCGTCACATTCCTCTACGCACACATCATCGCTTCGTCGCCGCTCCCGGGGTCTGCTGGCTGTCCCCGCAACCCCGTGTAACACTCCCTGGGGGCGCCGCAACGCATGCACCGTAGCGCCGGCAACAACGTCGCCCGCCCCCAGACATATCCGTGCACCCTCGGTGTATCCCGAGCATCCATCCCCAGCACTGCCGTAGCCAGGCCGCCAGTAGAGACCCCGGTGCCATGGAAATACCCTACAGGGGTTTGGGCCTTATTACCCTGGTCAGGACGGCCCATGACACCTCACTGTTGTATGCAGCGACCCGGGGCAGGCGGGTGAAGCATCCCTGTCCGACCCTCATGCACGGGGGCAGAACGGCGCACCATCAGGCCGGCACGACCTGTCACATCGCGTTGGCCGTCATACTCCGCGTGCCAGAACCGCACAATCAGGCCACGAGGGCACTGCTTCTCAGGCGCCACCCCCTCCGCTGCGTCCAGCGTGGGGACGGTGGCACGTGCACCCACATTTCCCATACCCTGTCAATCTGCGTTACCCCCGGCCCCCACCGCGCTATCACCATTTCCTCCGTGATGCCGCAACCAGAGTACCCGCGAGTCGCCCTCCAGAGCCGCCCACCATAGCAGTAGGGGCAGGGCTGCCGACGGCGTATCGCGGCACCGTACCCCCTCCACTCGGACGCTCTTCAGGTCACTCTGGATTGTCCTCCAGGCACTCGAGGACATCTGCCCTGAGTGCCGCAGTGCCCACCTCGCCTTAAGCCACCCCCTATCGGCACGCTCTCCACATGTCCCGCACAGAGGGGCGGAGGCAGACTGATGAACCCAAACCGACGTTGTCTCCCCGCACCCGTGGCATCGATGCGGAAGCACGGATCGTGCCGGAACGCAGCTACCATCACAACACTGCGACCACAGGTCCTGCCATGCATCGTAGCACGCTTCCTGGAGACCGAGCAAAGCACCTGCCAGCGCGCGTGCTGTGGCACAACTGAGCAGGCTGCGCCTCGCATCCTCCCACGTAGACACCGGGCGGAGTATCGGTCGCCCGTCGGGCATCATCGGCAGCTCCTCAAGCAGCCGGGGCCACCGCGCAACTTTGGGGCTGCGTGTGCCATGCGCCAGGAGCTCCCAACCATAGTCCCGCAAGACCTCCCCGATGACATCAACCCCGTCTCGCCCCGGGCCCCCGGCGGACGCGGGAACTAAGCGTTGTACTCCCGCCCGTGCCTCAATGACCGCCTCGAGGCCTAGGGTATCAAGGGTGTGTCGGGCATCGGCAGCCACGTGTTCGTCCCCTTCAGGCAGAGAGAACATGGCTTCCGTGACGTGGCCCTGCGCGTCGTCGCCCTGTACCCGTGCCAGCTGCTTGGAGCCCACCAACACTGCCATGGACCGCCGCCCCGTGACCGCCGGTATGGTTCGCCGCAGCTGCCGGTCATATAGCCACAACGTCCCCACGTCAAGCACGACTGCTACCGCCAGGATTGGGAGACCGCACAGAGGTTGCTGAAAGACCGGCGGCACCTCGCGAGGCCATCCCATGACGTTCCCTACAGCCGGATGGTTGGAGTACACCTGGAGCCAGGGATCATTCTGGCCGTCGGGGTCTCTCACCATGGTACCACGCACTGTGGCCCACGATTGCGCGGACACCACGCGGGACCACTCCCTAAATGCCGGGACGTCCCGAGCTACCCAGGAACCGATCCACTAGCTAAAGGCCTGCGCCACCGCCGCCATCTAGTGAGGGAACAAGGACATGGCTTCCTCGTGCGCGATGTACGACCGTGGCACCAGCAGCGCGTGTAGCGGTGCCCTCTCAAAGGTCGCCTGCAGGTCGCCGGGGAGGCCGGCAAACGGGTTCCACGGCGGTCGCCGTTGGATTCTCCCTGCCGGCGGGCAGAAGGGCGTGTCACCTCGCAGGAACGCGTATACCGCCCTCCTCCGATCTTGCATCGGCAGCTGCATGATCTGGGCGAGCCGATGGTTCCTGCAGGCATACACATCCTCCCCAACCTGTACCATGTCCTCCATAAAGAGCTTGGCCTTCGCCGGGCGCCGGGACGACGCCACCCGCACCGCAGCGAACTGCCGCTTCACGTCCCCGGGGACGACACCCGCCATCAGGGATTCCGTCCACCTGCAGCCGTGCTCCCTCCACGCCACGAACTCCACCGCCCTGTCCGTCAGGGGTAGCTCCGCTATGAACTCCTCCACACGCCTGCACAGGAGCCCTGCCACCTCCTCGTCCCGCGCACACAGCAAGCGCATGTGGCCAATGTTCTCTTCCGGTCCCCCACAGAAGATACAGGGGTGGGCCGGTATTGCCACACGCGTGAGCTTCTGCCTCCATCGCCTCATGACCTGCATGGTGGACAAGCGACCGTCACGTGCCCGCGGCATATTCCTGTGCGTGGGGCCGCCGTGGACAGCTCCCAGGGGTACCGCCCCACAGGCGCCAGCCAGTGGCGTGTGGGCCCTGGTGCGCGCCGCAAGCGAGCGCCACTCCATCTCCCGGACGTGCTGAAGGGCTTGCATGGACGGCACACGCGGCTCGAGCTCTCCATCATCCCCCGGCACCAACAGGATGGCGTGCTCCTTCGGCAGAACGAGATGAACAGGCGGGGCCATTGCACGGGCTGCGGCAGAGTCAGGCGCTTCAAGCGGGACTGCCGCCAAGTGCGAGCTCTGCCTCACCACCCCTTGGTGTGGCCCCCCAACTCGGCGTGGCAGTCGCCGCAGCCCCTCCACTATCCAGTTCAGCGCGTGCTGGTTGACCAGATGTGATGTTGGCCCCTTGATGCCACGGTACAGGGCCTCCTGTGCCCTGCGGAGATGCGCTCCTATGATGGACGCGTCCACCACGTGTACCGTGCACGCTGACGGGGGCGTGTGCAACAGGTACGCCACCGCGCCGATGATCTCCGCCTCCGGGACCGTGCCGTAGATGGCACCCGACCACGTGGGGCTCCCATGGCTGGCCACTGCCACGTTGGTGGCGTTGTCTCCCCGGGGCGACGCGTCACACGACGTGACTGTAGTCGCCACCGGCACCCAGCAGTACCGGTGGGGTTCCAGCCATGCCACGTCGGAGTGGGGGCTCTGCACGACTCTTCCAAGGGACGCCGCGCTGGAGGCTGTGAGCTCCGGGGACAGGACTACCTTCGGCCGATATACCGCATGTGGTCTCCAGGCCAGGTCACATCCGCAGACTGACTTGATGGCGTCAAGGGCCGTGGTATACTCCGCCCCCCAAACCGTTGCGGAGCAGGAGGGCTGGTACACCACCAAAGATCCCTGTTCCACCGCGCCGCCATCACGCAACGACGTGACGGCGACGTGCGGGTCGTGCGGCACGTTGGACATCCGAACCACTTCCGTGACCGAGCACTCATCAGGATCCGGGACAGGGCCAGCTGGCAGCAGGAGGACAATTGCCCACTCGTTGCACCCGTGCACCGCCGCGCATGCCCTGGAAAACGCTCGTCGCCCGTGGACAACCCACGGTGGTGACGGGTTTATGCCGCCCCCGGCGTGTGGAGTGAGTAGGGGGACGGACGCCGGATCGTTTTGCTGGTTGGTAACCCTCAAAGACGTCCCCCAGCAGAAACAGGAGGGCGGCTAGCGGGACGAACGGCATGGACAGCCCCGGGTTCGCCGGGTCCCATCCTTCCTCCCTGTATCCGCCCACCACATACACGTCCCCCGCAGTGGACTGTCTATTGCGTTTGCTGGCCTTCTTGCGGCGCACCGGGTGATTTAGACGGTGAGTCAATGGACTAGGCAGCTGCAGCCGGAAGACGTCGCGGAGCCCCGTGAACCACACGTGGTCCAGCTGATTGGGCCCTACTCCTGCGTGTGGAAGGTGCAGGTGGTCCTCATGACACTCCTGGAGCTGGACAGCCCAGTGCCTAGGCACAGGACAGGGGAGCCGCGCATGCAGGAGGTCATTTGCGGGATTAGTCAGGGACTGTACCGCCGCACCTGTGCGGGGCCCCGAGAGAACGCAGATGTCCCTACCCTTGAAGGTGTAGGATTGGGACACCCACTTCCGCCCTGCCCACTGCACCTGCGGCAGATGGGCGTGTACACTTGAGTACACTGACGATGGCATGAGAAGTCCTACGCGCAACGTCCCCATCGCCCGGAGAACCCTGTCCACCCACGTATTGCCAGTGTGCGTGGCGAATGATGCAGAGGGCACCATGAACTGCCCGCACACCCCGTATTGCATGTGTACGTCCCGGAGCATGGCCCGCAGCTCATCCCGGACTGTCATCGACCTGTGGTGTGTGAGTTGAGCCATGGTCGCTATGACGGAGTCGCGGCAGATAACCTGGACATCCGCCAATCGTAACCCAAGACCCGACCGCACCGCTACGTTGGACAGGTCCTTGGGCAGCTTCTCGAATTGCAGGGCCGCAACCTTGATGGCAGTATTCAGTTTGATCACCGCCTCCGCCGTGTCGGACAGGTAGGGCGCCACGTACCGCACAATGCCTCCAACCACAGCCGTCATCACCTCATGAGGCACCGACGCCGGCCCCAAAGTGTTCTTGCACCAGCCCAGCAGAGCTTCACACCGTAGTACATGTTTCTCCTTCATGGTTGCCACCCCCCTGGGATCGAGGCGCAGTCCCAAGTATGGCACCGTGCCCTTGGCGCGTAAGCATACCCATGGGGCCGCCGTGTTCCCTGGGCTGAGGCACACCGTGATCGAATGGATGCCGACGGCGTATCGCGGCACCGTACCCCCTCCACTCGGACGCTCTTCAGGTCACTCTGGATTGTCCTCCAGGCACTCGAGGACATCTGCCCTGAGTGCCGCAGTGCCCACCTCGCCTTAAGCCACCCCCTATCGGCACGCTCTCCACATGTCCCGCACAGAGGGGCGGAGGCAGACTGATGAACCCAAACCGACGCTGTCTCCCCGCACCCGTGGCATCGATGCGGAAGCACGGATCGTGCCGGAACGCAGCTACCATCACAACACTGCGACCATGGGTCCTGCCATACATCGTAGCACGCTTCCTGGAGACCGAGCAAAGCACCTGCCAGCGCGCGTGCTGTGGCACAACTGAGCAGGCTGCGCCTCGCATCCTCCCACGTAGACACCGGGCGGAGTATCGGTCGCCCGTCGGGCATCATCGGCAGCTCCTCAAGCAGCCGGGGCCACCGCGCAACTTTGGGGCTGCGTGTGCCATGCGCCAGGAGCTCCCAACCATAGTCCCGCAAGACCTCCCCGATGACAGCAACCCCGTCTCGCCCCGGGCCCCCGGCGGACGCGAGAACTAAGCGTTGTACTCCCGCCCGTGCCTCAATGACCGCCTCGAGGCCTAGGGTGTCAAGGGTGTGTCGGGCATCGGCAGCCACGTGTTCGTCCCCTTCAGGCAGAGAGAACATGGCTTCCGTGACGTCGCCCTGCGCGTCGTCGCCCTGTACCCGTGCCAGCTGCTTGGAGCCCACCAACACTGCCATGGACCGCCGCCCCGTGACCGCCGGTATGGTTCGCCGCAGCTGCCGGTCATATAGCCACAACGTCCCCACGTCAAGCACGACTGCTACCGCCAGGATTGGGAGACCGCACAGAGGTTGCTGAAAGACCGGCGGCACCTCGCGAGGCCATCCCATGACGTTCCCTACAGCCGGATGGTTGGAGTACACCTGGAGCCAGGGATCATTCTGGCCGTCGGGGTCTCTCACCATGGTACCACGCACTGTGGCCCACGATTGCGCGGACACCACGCGGGACCACTCCCTAAATGCCGGGACGTCCCGAGCTACCCAGGAACCGATCCACTAGCTGAAGGCCTGGGCCACCGCCGCCATCTAGTGAGGGAACAAGGACATGGCTTCCTCGTGCGCGATGTACGACCGTGGCACCAGCAGCGCGTGTAGCGGTGCCCTCTCAAAGGTCGCCTGCAGGTCGCCGGGGAGGCCGGCAAACGGGTTCCACGGCGGTCGCCGTTGGATTCTCCCTGCCGGCGGGCAGAAGGGCGTGTCACCGTATACCGCCCTCCTCCAATCTTGCATCGGCAGCTGCATGATCTGGGCGAGCCGATGGTTCCTGCGGGCATACACATCCTCCCCAACCTGTACCATGTCCTCCATAAAGAGCTTGGCCTTCGCCGGGCGCCGGGACGACGCCACCCGCACCGCAGCGAACTGCCGCTTCACGTCCCCGGGGACGACACCCGCCATCAGGGATTCCGTCCACCTGCAGCCGTGCTCCCTCCACGCCACGAACTCCACCGCCCTGTCTGTCAGGGGTAGCTCCGCTATGAACTCCTCCACACGCCTGCACAGGAGCCCTGCCACCTCCTCGTCCCGCGCACACAGCAAGCGCATGTGGCCAATGTTCTCTTCCGGTCCCCCACAGAAGATACAGGGGTGGGCCGGTATTGCCACACGCGTGAGCTTCTGCCTCCATCGCCTCATGACCTGCATGGTGGACAAGCGACCGTCACGTGCCCGCAGCATATTCCTGTGCGTGGGGCCGCCGTGGACAGCTCCCAGGGGTACCGCCCCACAGGCGCCAGCCAGTGGCGTGTGGGCCATGGTGCGCGCCGCAAGCGAGCGCCACTCCATCTCCCGGACATGCTGAAGGGCTTGCATGGACGGCACACGCGGCTCGAGCTCTCCATCATCCCCCGGCACCAACAGGATGGCGTGCTCCTTCGGCAGAACGAGATGAACAGGCGGGGCCATTGCACGGGCTGCGGCAGAGTCCGGCGCTTCAAGCGGGACTGCCGCCAAGTGCGAGCTCTGCCTCACCACCCATTGGTGTGGCCCCCCAACTCGGCGTGGCAGTCGCCGCAGCCCCTCCACTATCCAGTTCAGCGCGTGCTGGTTGACCAGATGTGATGTTGGCCCCTTGATGCCACGGTACAGGGCCTCCTGTGCCCTGCGGAGATGCGCTCCTATGATGGACGCGTCCACCACGTGTACCGTGCACGCTGACGGGGGCGTGTGCAACAGGTACGCCGCCGCGCCGATGATCTCCGCCTCCGGGACCGTGCCGTAGATGGCACCCGACCACGTGGGGCTCCCATGGCTGGCCACCGCCACGTTGGTGGCGTTGTCTCCCTGGGGCGACGCGTCAGACGACGTGACTTTAGTCGCCACCGGCACCCAGCAGTACCGGTGGGGTTCCAGCCAAGCCATGTCGGAGTGGGGGCTCTGCACGACTCTTCCAAGGGACGCCGCGCTGGAGGCTGTGAGCTCCGGGGACAGGACTACCTTCGGCCGATATACCGCATGTGGTCTCCAGGCCAGGTCACATCCGCAGACTGACTTGATGGCGTCAAAGGCCGTGGTATACTCCGCCCCCCAAACCGTTGCGGAGCAGGAGGGCTGGTACACCACCAAAGATCCCTGTTCCACCGCGCCGCCATCACGCAACGACGTGACGGCGACGTGCGGGTCGTGCGGCCCGTTGGACATCCGAACCACTTCCGTGACCGAGCACTCATCAGGATCCGGGACAGGGCCAGCTGGCAGCAGGAGGACAATTGCCCACTCGTTGCACCCGTGCACCGCCGCGCATGCCCTGAAAAACGCTCGTCGCCCGTGGACAACCCACGGTGGTGACGGGTTTATGCCGCCCCCGGCGTGTGGAGTGAGTAGGGGGACGGACGCCGGATCGTCTTGCTGGTTGGTAACCTTCAAAGACGTCCCCCAGCAGAAACAGGAGGGCGGCTAGCGGGACGAACGGCATGGACAGCCCCGGGTTCGCCGGGTCCCATCCTTCCTCCCTGTATCCGCCCACCACATACACGTCCTCCGCAGTGGACTGTCTATTGCGTTTGCTGGCCTTCTTGCGGCGCACCGGGTGATTTAGACGGTGAGTCAATGGACTAGGCAGCTGCAGCCGGAAGACGTCGCGGAGCCCCGTGAACCACACGTGGTCCAGCTGATTGGGCCCTACTCCTGCGTGTGGAAGGTGCAGGTGGTCCTCATGACACTCCTGGAGCTGGACAGCCCAGTGCCTAGGCACAGGACAGGGGAGCCGCGCATGCAGGAGGTCATTTGCGGGATTAGTCAGGGACTGTACCGCCGCACCTGTGCGGGGCCCCGAGAGAACGCAGATGTCCCTACCCTTGAAGGTGTAGGATTGGGACACCCACTTCCGCCCTGCCCACTGCACCTGCGGCAGATGGGCGTGTACACTTGAGTACACTGACGATGGCATGAGAAGTCCTACGCGCAACGTCCCCATCGCCCGGAGAACCCTGTCCACCCGAGTATTGCCAGTGTGCGTGGCGAATGATGCAGAGGGCACCATGAACTGCCCGCACACCCCGTATTGCATGTGTACGTCCCGGAGCATGGCCCGCAGCTCATCCCGGACTGTCATCGACCTGTGGTGTGTGAGTTGAGCCATGGTCGCTATGACGGAGTCGCGGCAGATAACCTGGACATCCGCCAATCGTAACCCAAGATCCGACCGCACCGCTACGTTGGACAGGTCCTTGGGCAGCTTCTCGAATTGCAGGGCCGCAACCTTGATGGCAGTATTCAGTTTGATCACCGCCTCCGCCGTGTCGGACAGGTAGGGCGCCGCGTACCGCACAATGCCTCCAACCACAGCCGTCATCACCTCATGAGGCACCGACGCCGGCCCCAAAGTGTTCTTGCACCAGCCCAGCAGAGTTTCACACCGGAGTACATGTTTCTCCTTCATGGTTGCCACCCCCCTGGGATCGAGGCGCAGTCCCAAGTATGGCACTGTGCCCTTGGCGCGTAAGCATACCCATGGGGCCGCCGTGTTCCCTGGGCTCAGGCACACCGTGATCGAATGGATGCGAGCAGTACTGGCATAGGCGCACTTGCCCACGTTGAGGGACATGCCCATGTCCGTGAGATATCGCGCTATCGCCGCTGCATACTCCAGGAACTGCGGCAGGGAGTGCGCTATCAACAGGAGGTCATCACAGTACGCCTGCACCAGGGGCGGAACCACGTGGCGAGTATCTCCCCGTGCCTTGCAGGCAAGGCTCCGCAGGAGAGGTTCTAAGAGTAGGAGGTAGAGCACAGCGCTCTCCGCACTGCCCTGCCGCAGGCCCCCGTGGAGTCGAATGCTCGGCGTTGGGCCGTGCGCTGTGACGATGCGCACCAGAGACCCGCAGCTGAGGGTGTGGAAGAGCCTGATGAGCTCTTCCGGGACCCCCATGTGGCGCAGGAGGAGCGCCAGCGCCCCATGCGGCGCTGTGTCAAAAGCCTTTGATACATCGAAGGCCAGGACGTGGTTTTCCTCCTGCCCACGCTGCAGCCTGCGCTGGGCCAGGAACCCCGGGCAGCTGCCGTGGGGCCCGGCATGGCTCCGAACTGCCAGTCCGCAGCCAGTCCCTTGCGTGCCAGGACAGCCGTGAACCTCCGCATGAGGGGAGTCATGAGCATTCGCATGTCTTGCTGCCCCAGCGCTATCGCCCTGTACTCGTCCAGGTTGCCCGTGGCTGTGCCCTTGGGCATCAGCCAGATAATGGCCTCGTGCCAGGACTCCGGGACGTCCGCACCCCGTAGGATAGCCCTGTACGCGTGCACCAGGAGCCCCTGCACCGGTTCAGGCAGCTCTGCTATGAGGGCAGCCGTGACCCGGTTGGACCCCGGAGCTTTATCGTCCGCCATGGCCCCCCTCACGGCGTCTTTAAGGTCCTGCAGGGTGTAGTCCTGTACCGACCTCCATTCCTCCGGCACCCCTTTGGGAATGTGGGCCCGGATCAGCCGCTCGAAGGCCGGCAGGTTCACTGGCCGCTTGGCGTACAGCGCCTCCCAATACCTCTGGACCTCGCCAATGACGTCCGAGGCCTCCAAGAGCACCTTCTCCGACTCGCGGACGCGTACGGACCATAGGCCCGACGGGGCATAGTTCACCACGTTGATGGCCCCCCGTATCGCCGTCCATCGGAGCTGCAGATCCGGTACTCTGCCCCGCCAATAGTCCTTGATGGACCGGCGCCTGTTGCTCCTGAGGACACCCCGCAGCTCCTCCACGCGTGTCTCTAGCTGGTGGAGCTGTTGGTCCAACGCGGCACGTAGGTCCTCCACCGAGGCGGGGGATAGGTCGGGGTCCACCCGCCGGAGGTGCTGTAGCAGGGCAGTCGCTTCCTGGGAGTGGAGTCCGGCCGCCGCCGCGTCCCGTTGCCACAGCTGATGGGCGCGCCAGGCCAGAGCTTGCTGATCCGAGAGGAACTGGGACAGAGACGCCTCCGTCTCCGCCTGCCCGTACGGGTACTGCTGGTCCATGCCCGACGGCATGCGCACTCCCGTGACCCTGGACACGTCATCCCGGAAAGCGTAGAGCAGGTCAAAGACCGCCTGCACCTCCGACGTGCCCATGGTGGCAGTGTCCTGGTCCGACGATAGCCACGCCTGCAGCCGCCGATCCCCGCAGGCCTTCTGCAGTACTGCCGCCGCCGTCTCACGAACCCCCGGGGAGTCCGGGCGTATGGCATGCAGCCTGCCTTGGGCGTGCGAGTAGGCCATCCTGGTGACCCTTTCTTTGCCGGCCACCGCCAGCGGGATGTCCAGGACCACAGGGCCATGATCCGACCCCAGCGACGCTGGAGACCGCCCCGGCGCCAAGTGTGGGCGCTCACGCGCCGCCCAAGGGACCAGAGGCGAGTTCAGCAGGAAGGAGTCCAGTCGGTGCCTGCCCTCGTGGGCCTCCTGTCCTCCTCCCGTTCTGGGCCTGCCCTGCGGAAACCACACTGTTCCCACAGGGCTCGGAACCTCCTCGTGGTGGGGTGCCACGGGGACTCCAGCCACACGTTGAAGTCCCCCCCGAGGAGCACGGCCCTGGTATCTCCCGCGCATTTGGCCGCCGCGTACATGGCCAGGTCAGCCCAGAAGGACGCCTTAGACGCCCAGGAGTCGCCGCCGCTGCCCGGGCCGTGGACGTTGATGACCGTGAGGGGGCCACCTGCGGTCACCACATCGAGGGCCATGGCCTTGCCCGGCACGATGTCCACGACGTCTCGAACTTCCTCCGCGGCGAATATGTCCGCCCGAAGGGCAATCAAGAGCCCGCCGCGCACCGCCGCCGCCGACGCCGCCTGGGTATCCACCCCCGGGTACGCATGATACCCGTGGTGACGCCACTGATTCTCCGAGTGTAGCACACCTTGAGGGTCCTGCAGGCCGGTCTCTTGGAAGAGGCCCAGGGTGGCACCCTCGGCCTTCATGATGGCCGCCGCCACCGCCTCACCGTCGAGCATACCCGGGGCCACTGGTACGCCGTCCCCCCGCATCGAGCCCTGGACGTTCCAGGACACCGCCGCTCGGGTGTCGGAGGCGGGGCCCCTTCACGGCTGCACGTGCGGACCAGGGCCCCCCGCCGGATCTGGATCACTGGACGAAGGGGGGCCACCAGCAGGTCCAGGTGGACCACCCGCGCCTGGTGCTGGTGGCTGGCGAGGTGGTCCCTGTCCCCGTGGGCCGCCGCCCGAGGCGGCCGTTGCCGGTTGGGACCCGGCAGGTGCGCCGGGCACCCCCTCTGCCTGTCCGCCGGATGTACTTGCCGCTGTTCCCCCGGCAAAAGTCACCGCCCCGCGCCGTGCTGCAGGCCCAATTGCTCCGGGTTGCGCCGCCGACTGGGACGCTGCTCGCTCCTCCGCAGGGCGGGCACCCGTGGGCAGCATGAGCGCTCTGGACCTCGCCTGGGCCGACGCGAACGGCCCCGCCTGGCCCCCCGGCATAACGCCAGCCAGCATGGCCAGCGCCTGGTCCCGTTGCGCCGGATCAGCCGCATGGTCCCGCTGGAGGTGGTCCAGCAGGTCCCTGGGGTGGAGGTGGGTGGGCCGGCAGTGCTTGCCGGCTCTCCACGTGCAGTGACCAGCCCCATCCAGCCGAGTCCAGGGGCAGACGTTGATCGCCTTCGACCCACGCTGCTCCGTGGCCAAGTCGCCGCCGAAGTGCTGCAGCACGTACCGAATGTTGGCATAGGCGCCATACTGAGGTGGGGGGCTCCTCTTGGGTGGCGGCTTGGGCGCTGCCTGTGGGGCCGGCTTCGCCGCCGCGGCCGGGGATGCCGTAGGTCGAACCGGCGGCACGTTTGGCGGCTGCGGCAGGTGCAGCATCCCCCCCACGGGAAACTGCTCCTCCACCCAGCGGCGCCAAGCGTCGGCGAACTTCTCCCGGTCGCCCTCGATCTTCCACCTGGACGTGGAGAACGCCCGGAGCCACGTCCCCCGTTTTCCGCCATGACCAAGCGGAGGGCATCCCCTCCGCTCTGCCGGCGGAAGCGCGTCGCGGCCGCACCCGTCATGGTCCCTTGGAGGTACAGCGCCGCGCCCCCGTCCCCACTCAGAGCACTAAGGTGCAGGGCCTCCAGGTCGGCGGGGCGGACCATGAGCACTGTGCCCTCTCCGCGATCGTACAGGCGCAGCGCCGAGGAGTGGGGCTCCAATGCCGCCACGACCAAGTACCACGCCCGCGACACACTATGCAGCAGCGCCAGCGAGGCCGCCGGCCTGTTGCTGGAGGACTGCGTTGCCGGTGCCCTGGGGAGGGCCGCCACGTGACCCTGCAGCGCCCTGCACATGGCAGCTGCATGCTCAGCCTGCCACATGTTGCTCGGGGCTATGGGCCAGACGTCCTGCCCCTGGACCGCCGGCGGTCGCGTGACCTCCACGAAGACCGCCGGCGCCGGCGGGATGTCCTTGGCCGTGCCTCTGTGTGCCCTGCGTACCGGCCCCAGCTCCCTGAGACACTCCCGGAACACCCTGTAGCAGGCCGGGCCCCTGGACTGCTGCCTCTTGAGCAGGCACGCGGTGACGACGACCCACTCCAGTCACCCTGTCTCCACCCGAACACATGCCCAATACTCCTCCCCTTCCAACACCACCAGCCGCCCCATATCCGCCACGCCCACCGTATGGGTGGGAGGCACGCTCTCCACCCGCAGCCATCGCTTGGCGCTCTCTTCCCACGGCTGGGGGGCATGCATCCGCTGCTGCTGCATCGCGTCCTGCACGTGCTGCAGGGACACCGTCATCAGCATGGACATCCCCCCGTCCGCTGCCGCCGCCATACACAGCAGGGCATGTTGCATGCGCGCCCCGGGCAACCCCACGCTGTGCGGGACGTCCGCCACGTCCAAGGGTGTGCGGGGCGCCGGCAGGGCATCCAGCACCGCTGCGGGCAGCTCCCCCAGGGATGGCAGACGCGCGATGGGCCCCATGTCCCTGTTGAGGACCACCGCCGCCACCCACCGCCTGTCCCGCGCGGACAGGACGTTGCCCGGTCTCGGCACCCGGAGAAGGGTACCGACAGTGGACATGAGGGCGCACACGCCGCAGTCCTTGTTGTTGCCGGCAGGCTGCTGCACCTGTGCCGCCCGTGCCGTCGCCAGCAGATGCTCCGCACCCGGCCACCCCTCCCTCTGGCCCCTGGGTGCCATGCGCATCGTCCGGACCGCCATTTCCCAAGTGTGTGGCCACTGGGGCGGGGCCCCTGACACCGCAGGCTGGCCTAGCGGGTCCACTGTCAACTGCGTGGCAGGGGCCAGGAGGTGGTGAGCCGTCCAGTGCCGCATGCTCGGCGTCTCCGACCTGTCGAGGTACACCGCCTCTGAGCCGCCCAGCTCGACGTACCTCGCGATGAGGAGGGCAGCCGGGGTTTGGTCGTGCCGCTGGCCCTCCCACCCCTCCCTCGGGGGCAACATGGCGTGGGGGGCCAAGCACTGCACCACGTCGGCTGCCAGTGCGACCACATCGTCGCTGAGCTCCACCCCATGGTCCGCGGCCACCAGGAAGTGGTGCCTGGGCCTGGAGTACAGGTGCTCCAGGGCGCCCCGCAACTCAGCCGGTGGGGGAGAGGCATCTCCGCAGTCCCGCAGCCAGGGGAGTGCGCCCGGGAGATGCCGCCCTGCTCCTCCTGGCCAGACGGCCGCCGTAAGGACCGGCAGGTCGCGCGAGACAGCCCTAGCGACCGGATCGCGCCAGGGCTGTGGCTTGCTTTATATATATATATATATATATATATATATATATGTGTGTGTGTGTGTGTGTGTGTGTATATATATATATATATATATATACATATGTGTGTGGCTTATATATATATATATATATATATATATATATATATATATATATATATATATATACATATGTGTGTGGCTTATATATATATATATATATATATATACACACACACACACACACACACACACATATATATATATATATATATATATATGTGTGTGTGTGTGTGTGTATATATATATATATATATATATATATATATATCCTCCAATCTACACCCCTCTCCCCAACTCTATTTTTTTCGATTCTTGCAGATTTATGTGATGGATCCCCCCCGGCGACCAGGCGCCGCGGGGGGTACAGTGAAACCCTGGCCGGGGGGGGCCGGGGCCTACCAGGGCCGCGCCCCCCGCGGCATTTGGAGTGGTTGCCCCCGGCGGCGGCTCCTGCGGGGGCTGTGGCAGCGGCGGGCGGCCACAGCGTGGTGCCAACCAGCCCGACGACGCCGCCGATGGGGGCCAGGTGCGTGCCTGCGACATGCGTGCGACTTGCCTACACAGTGTCCTGAGTAGTGCCTTGTGTCGAGAGGGGAAAGGGCAGGGGAGGGAGGGGGAGGCAGGGCGGGGGTGGAGGGACAAAGGCCGCAGGCGGGTGCAGTGCGACGTGCGTGCCACGAGCCCAGGGACCGGGGCACCAGAGGGCGGCAAGGTGAAGAAGGAGTGGGAGGGGTGCCTCGCGTATTGCTCGCGAAGTGTATGCCGGGGGGGTAAAGGGAGGACGGGGACGGAGAGACAGAGGGCTAGGGACCCAGGGGCCTGGGAAGGGGAGCAAGGGAGGACGAGGGAGGGCGAGCAGACAGGGGGCAGGACAGGGCCACAGGGCCGGGGCAGAGAGAGGGAGCAAAGAGGGAGCGCTGCCTCGCGAATTGCTCCGCATCGTGCTCGCGCTGGCCGGAGGGCAGAGGAACAGAGATGGCAGGGCAGGGAAGAGGGCGTGCCACGGCGGCATGAAAGAGCGAACGTGGGGCAGAAGCAAAAAGGTGCCCCACAACCGAGCGAGCCGCCCGCAGTGCGCGGGGGCACAAGACGAGGCGGGGCGCCGCGGCGCGCTGCCACAAGGCAGTCCACCCCCACAGGTGCGGTGCCCTGCGTAGCGACATGCAACGAGGGCAAGGTGCGTGCCTGCGACATGCGTGCGACTTGCCTACACAGTGTCTCGCGTAGTGTCCTGCGTGGGGTGGAGAGGGAAAAGGGCAGGGGAGGGAGGGGGAGGCAGTGCGGGCGTAGAGGGACAAAGGCCGCAGGCGGGTGCAGTGCGACGTGCGTGCCACAAGCCCAGGGACCAGGGCGCCAGGGGGCGGCAAGGTGAAGAGGGAGTGGGAGGGATGCCTCGCGTATTGCTTCGCGTTGTGCATGCCGGGGGGGTAAAGAGAGGACGGGGACAAGGAGACACAGGGGCAGGGACCCAGGGGCCTGGGAAGGGGAGCAAGGGAGGACGAAGGAGAACGAACACACAAGAGGCGGGGCTGGGCCAGGGAGCGGGAGCAGAGGGGGGGAGCAGGGAGGGAGGGTTGCCTCGCGAATTGCTCCGCACCGTGCTCGCGCTGGCCGGGGGGCGGAGGTAAGGAAGAGGAGGCGAGAGAACAGAGGGAGAGGGACAGAGAGAAAGGAGGCCGGAGACCCTGCAACCAGGGACGAGGGGCAGGGCAAGGCGAGAGAGGGCGAGCAAACAGGGGGCAGAACAGGGCCAGGGGGCCGGGGCAGAGAGGGGGGCGGAGAGGGAGCGCTGCCTCGCGAATTGCTCCGCACTGTGCACACGCTGGCCGGAGGGCAGAGGGTCCGAGATGGCGGGGCAGAGAAGGGGGTAACCTGGTGCCCCACAACCGAGCGAGCCGCCCGCAGCGTGCGGGGGCACTGGGCAAGGCGGGGTGCCGCGGCGTGCTGCCACAAGGCAGCCCGCCCCCAAAGGTGCAGTGTGCTGTGTGCCTGCGTAGTGTCATGCATCGAGGGCCGGGAGGGACGAGGGAAGAGGGCACGGGCAAGGCGAAAGAGGTAGGACACTTAGGAGGTGAGCGGAGGCAGGACAGCCGGAGCAGAGAGAGGGAGCGACGAGGGAGACAGGGGCATGCTCAGCACCAGGCGAGCACAGAGGGCGAGGGAGGGAGCAGAGGGGGCAGAGTAGGGGATAGTTGCCATGCGTCGTGCCGTGCGCCGTGCGCGTCCTGAAACCGACTCTGACCTCATTCATGCATGTGTCATGTCATGTCACGACAACCAAGCCTGGCGCCGGAGGCAGGAAGTGGCACGGGGGGACGGGCACCTGCGGCGCCATCCGTAGGGCCTCCCGTGCGGTGACCCAACGTGTGGCGCAGAGGGGACACGCGCCAGTGGCGCCATCCAATGGACCCCCTGGCCTGTTGCAGTTATGGGGACGCAGAGGGGACGGGCACCAGCGGCGCCATCCGGTGGGCCCCCTGCGGCAGCGATTGTGCTGAATTGGTTAACTAGGTGGCCAGGGGATGCCACAAATGAATCCCCCGCCCGTCTCCCCGCGTCTCTGCCATAGGACCTCGGGGGCCACCATCGCGCTCGGGGGTGGCAGAGGCCCGGGGGACGAGAGCGCCCGGCCGCTTTGTAGCCGCCACTTCCAGCGGACTGATACCACGGCACCGGTATCAGGCCGCTCGGAAGTGGATACACAGGCACCAGGGAGAGGATGGGCAGTCGCCCCCCCCCGGGCTGTTGGGTGCCGAAACAGGGGCCCTCCCCTCGACCAGGGCGGCGGATGGCGCAAGAAGCCTTCGAGGCGTACGGTAAGTCCTCTCGGCTGCCCACACTTCCTCATCATCCGTTTCCACCCGGGTAAGTACCTCCTCCAGTAAGTATGGGCACAGGAGGGAGCAGGCACGGGACACTGAGCACCATGCGGAGACGTGGCGACTACCGCCAAGGGGCAACAGCGGCTGGAGATCCTGGGGTGCGGAGCCTATACCATGGAGAAGGGGGGGAAGGCCAAAAGGAGAAAACCCCCCCCTCCCCCGCAGCAGCCAAGTGCCTCGCCCCGTGCTTGCATCGTGCTTGCGTCGTGCCTGCGACATGCGTGCAACAAAGGGAAGACGACATGGGCGCCCCTCCCCCCCCCACACACCCCCGCCCCCCCAAGGGTGGGGGATGCAAGTAGGGGGGGGGCGAAATGCGCCCCCCCCCCCCCGAGGACAAAGCGGCAGGGTGGGGAGGCAGCGGTGAGAGGGTGCGGGACGGACCACACGGCCGTGCCCGTAGAGGGCACGCGCCGTACAAGCCCCAGCGGGGGGACCACCGGGGGTGCGAACGCAGGGTAGAAAGGGCGACGACGGGAGCCACCAGGCATCCACCCCCCCCCCTGCATAGGGACAGGTGCCGCGCCTCGTGCCTGCGCCGTGCTTGCGTCGTGCTTGCGACATGCGTGCAACGAAGGGAAGACGACAATGCCTCCCCCCCCACACACACACCTCCGCCCCCCCAAGGGTGGAGGATGAGGGAACGGAGGGGCGGACAGCGCCCCCCCCCCCCCCCGAGGACAAAGCGGCAAGGTGGGGAGGCAGCGGAGAGAGGGTGCGGGACGGACCACACGACCGTGCCCGAAGGAAGCACACGCCGTGCAAGCCCCAGCGGGGGGGGCACCGGGGGTGCGAACGCAGGGTAGGAAGGGCGACGACGGGAGCCACACGGCAAGCCCCCCCCCCCTGCAGAGAGACAAGTGCCGCACCTTGTGCCTGCGCCGTGCTTGCGACGTGCTTACGCCAGAGGACGGACAGCGAGGGCGCCCCCCCCCCCCCCCCACCCCCTTCACCCCCACCCACCCAGGAAAGGGGCGAGGACAGCGAGGAGGAGGCGAGGGGACATGGGGGGGGGACAGAGGACAGACCGACGTGCCAAGGGGAGGAGTGGGCGGCGAGCGGTAGAGACGCAAAAAAAAAAAACAACGAACAACGCAAACCAACGCGCCAGGGGAAGAAAGCGAGAAGACAGGGACCAAGACCGCGGCGAACAGGGGGAAGCCGGGGCGACATGGGCCCGCAAGGGACGCTGGCGAAGAACCCGACCACGGGGGTATGGGGGCCCCAAAGGGGAAAACCCCCCCCCACTGCAGCCTCGCCCTGTGCTTGCGTCGTGCTTGCGTCATGCCTGCGACATGCGTGCTACAAAGGGAAGACGACAAGGGCGACAAGGGGGAGGTCGGTAGCGGAACGCGGACCCACCCCCCGAGGACAACGCGGCAGGGTGGGGAGGCGGCGGAGAGAGGGTGCGGGACAGACCACACGACCGTGCCCAAAGGGAGCACGCGCCGTGCAAGTCCCAACGGGGGGACCACCGGGGGTGCGACCGCAAGAAAGGTAGGGCGACGATGGGAGCCACACGGCTAGCCCCCCCCCCACCTGCAGAGGGACCAGTGCCGCGCCTCGTGCCGGCACCGTGCTCGCGACGTGCTTACGCCAAGGGACAGGCAGCGAGGAAGCCCCCCCCCCCCCACCCCCTACTCCTCCACCCACCCACGAAAGAGGCGAGGACAGCGAGAAGACAGCGAGGGGACGTGGGGGGGAGGGCAGAGTACAGACCGAAACGCCGGGGGGGGAGACGAGTGACGAGCGGTAAAAAAAAAAAACAAAAAACAAAAGACACCAATGCGCCAGAGGAGGGGCAGACAGCAGGGGCAGACGGGACACGGCAGGAACCAGAAAGCACGGCAAGGAGCGCGGGAAAGGGGGACGCCCCTGGGGAAGGAAGCAGGGAGGCAGGGACCAACACCGCAGCGAACGGGGGGGCCTGGGGAGGCAAGAGCCCGCAAAAGACGCTGGTGGGGTACCCGACCTCAGGGGTTTGGGGCCCCCCCCGGTGTCCGTATCGGCCCCACCTGAGCGCAGGCAATAAGGTGGGTTACGCCCGGGACCGTTGGCCACCGGCCCGAGGTGGCACCGGCCTGGGGGGGTGGCCAATGGGCCTGACCAAGAGCACTCCCCACGGCACGTACTGCGGTTCGTGTCCTGTGAGGGGCTGCGGGTAGGGCACACCGTCCATCGGGGTAGGCAATAGACGCGCCTATCCCGCAAGGACTCCCCAGAGACCCACAGTGTACCCGACCCCGGTGTGGGGAAGGGCCGACGTACCTGGTTACGGCGCAGGTCCATTTGTACGGAGCGGGTACAAATGGACGGCCCGTACAACAGAGTTACACTCTGACGGGGAGTGCATGCATCGGCCCCCCCGTGGAGAAACTCCCGGAGGGAGGGACTGGAGCCAGCGTCGGGCACCCCCCCCCCCCAACCATGCCTGGCAACAAATCCACCAACAACCGGGTTGCACCAAGGAGCACAGCTAGGGGGCAAAACCGGGGGCAAAGGAACACGGAAGGGAAAGGGGGGGGGGCGCGCAAGAGGGGTGGGCAACTGTGTCGTGCGAAGTGTCGCGCATCGTTAGGCCAGCAGCGGGCGGGACGGGCCATAGAGTCCACCCGTTCTCCCATGTCCATAGCTCACACAGCCTTCGTTAGCTAAATGTCGCTATCTGTCCCCACCAATCCCGCGGAGTTGCCAGCCTTCCGGCGACGTGCCCGGCGCCTGGTAGACACGGTGTCTGATCTCGTCAGATACGGGCCGCACACGTATGCGGCGTTCCAGGCGCGCGTGGACGCGGACCGTCCGGCCAGGGACAACGGATGGGACCACTTCGTCGACGTCTGCTTGCGGCAGATGTTGGCCCGCGATCCCCACCCGTACAACGCGCCTGACGTTCAGGCGCGGTTCGCAGCGTGCACGGTGCCGTTCGGGGTGCACCTGCTCAACCGACTACTCCGATGTCTACAAGATCTCGGGCAGCTCGAGGACGCGCAGCGCGGGGGGCCCCCAGTGGGACCGGCGGGGCGGCCGGGGTATGCGGCGCCGGGTGCGTTTCCGATGCCGCCGCCCCCGGGCCTCGGGCCCATGCCCTTCCCGCCTTTTGGGGCTCACCACCACCACCAACTCCATCTCCATCACCTACTTCATCACCCCGTCGGGTTCCCCATGATGCAGCATCACTTCCCACACCAACACGTACACCCGGCGGCTGTGCCACAGCTCCCCGTCCACCTTCACCATCACCATCACCCGGCGGCTGTGCCACAGCACCCCGTCCACCTTCACCATCACCATCACCATCACCGTCCGCACCAGCATGTGGAGTACCCGCATCCCCTGCCCCAGCAGCACCCACGGCCGCCTCAGCACACAGTGCCGGTGCCGGTACCGGTACCGGTGCCTGCGCCGGGGCGGGGCGCCCAGCAGCAGGGGGTGTCGCAAGGGGAGGCACGTGGTGTGCCCCCGGGCGAGGCGAGGAGAATGGGGGCGCCTGCGGCTGCGCCACCCCTGGCGGTGCCCCAGCCGGAGCATACCGCGGCGGGGTCACCACCACGGACGGTCCAGGTGCCGGACCTAGCCGTGCCGCGCGGGGCCCCGCCCGTGGTGCCGACGGAGGCTGAGCCGGTGGTGCCGGGTGGTGGTCCACCCCCGACGCGTGGGATGCAGGGCGCCGCCCCCATGGGGAGGCCTACGGCGGGGGAAAAGGCGGGGGATGCGGCGCAGGAGGAGGCAATGGCCGGCCCGCGAGACACAAGCGAGCTGCTCGCGCAGGCCCTGGAGGCGCACCGGCGGACAGCCGCGGGGAGCGATGGAGCCGCGCCGGAAGGGGCTGACGCCGGCGAGCTGATCGCGCAGGCGCTCGCGGCTGTCGCCCCGAGGGCGGAAGGGGCCACGGAGAAGCCATCGGAGGCGGTTGCTTCGGGGGGACAGGACGCGGGGCGGGGTGTGCCGGAGGCGCGGACACCGGCGGAGGGCGGCGGGGTTGTGGAGCCCAGTGGGAGGCGTGCCAAGGAGGAAGGAGTGGAGGACTGGATGTGGGAGTGGCGGGAGTGGGGCCAGGTGGCACCCGGTGAGCCGTGTCCGGCGGGGCTGGCGTACAGCATGGACCTCCATGCGGGCACCAGCTGGGCCCGGCTGCCCGACAACCTGCGGGCACGGCTGGACGCGGCGGAGGCGGCAAGGGGCGGAGGCGCTGACGAGCGGCCTGTGGCGCCCTTCCCGCCGCGGTCGGACACGCCGCCGGCGATGGTTGCGGCTGGAGAAGGGGCGGAGGAAGAGCAGGAGGCGGAAGGCGAGGGGGACGAGGAGGCGTACGGGCCCGGCGAGTCGGCGCTGGCCCTCATGTATGAGGACGACGCCGGGCCCGACGTCTACGCCGGCATGGACGTGGACCCGGCCAACGCGCCGCTGCGGCACATGCCCACTGCGGTGCCGCCCCCTCCCCTGGGGAGCTGTGAGCGGCGGCACTGCAGGTACCATGCGGCCGAGGGTGCCCACAGGCACCGCCTCATGTGCACGGGGCAGCGGGAGGCAGGGATGCTGGCGAGCGCCCTATAGCGCTACGAGCTCCAGCGCCCAGGGCAGGTCGCCCGGGAGGTGGCCCTGGTGGCCACGTCCCCGGACGACGGCCAGGTCCGCTGTGTCCAGCTGGGGGACGCGGCGGTCCTGGGTCACCACCCCGGTGATGTCCGGGCGGCCAAGCCCCAGGAAGGCCTCCCCCTGTCAGTGCGCCTGTCCGTGGGGCGCCTGCTGGACGAGGCAGGGCTGGAGGACGTGCGGCGGGACGAAGGCCTTTACGTGGCCTTGTGGCGAGGTGGGGCTGACGCTTGGCGTCGCGTGCAGGCCGTCCGGCCCCTCACGCCCCAGGCGCTGGGATCCCATGCGCTCCTGGTGGCGGTGCACCCCGAGGGTGCAGAGGTCGTGTTCGGCGCGGACCGCCCGCTGCTGACCGGGGATGGAGCGGTCCTCGTCCCCACCTCCAGCAGCTACCGCCTTGAGAGCCGCGGCGGTGGCCTCAAGCTGCTGGTGGTGGTGGGCACGCGCCTCGGCGAGAGCGCCGCCCCCCGGGGGTCCGAACACGCGGTCCCGGTGGGGAGTGATGAGGAGGCAGGCCGTGACGGTGACGAGGTGGGGCAGGAGCAACCCACGGGGGAGGAGCAGCAGCAGGATCAGCCGGAGGTGGCCGGGGAGGAGGTGGACGTGCAGGCCATTGTGGCGGCGGCCCTGGCGAAGTTCACGGATGCCGCGAGCCCACCGCCGACGACGGAGGCACTGGAGGAGGAGGACCAACGCAGGAGGGGTGAAGAGGCACAGAGCGCCGTGGAGCAGGACGAGGAGCTGGAGATCGTGGGGGCGAAGGAGGCGCGTGAGGTGGGTCCACGGGAGCTGGGAGTGGCGGACAAGGCTGGGCCGAAGACGGGGGAGGTGGCAACCTGCAGGCACTGGGCCAAGGGGTGGTGCATGCGGGCAGATGCCTGCCGGTTCGCCCACCCCCAGCCGCTGGTGCCGCGGGGAGTACCCCAGTAATTACTCCTGATCCTCCAGGCCATGGCCCGTGTGGGGGCCCTCAGCCTGGACCGCAGCCAGGGCCACGGCCGGGGCCACGGAACGTTGCTGCAGGAAGTGGTGGTAAAGGCGCAAGGAGGAGGGCTTCCAGCGGTGGGGTATGCGGTGGAGAGTGGGGGCCTGACCGAGTGGGCAGTGGCGTTGCCATGTGGCATGGCGGCCCTGCTCACTCCGTTCCCGGTGGTCCCGTGGAGGGACATGGTCACCGTCCAGGAGGCCAACCTGGGGTGGGTGTGCACGTGGCACACGCATCCTGCCGGCATGGACCCTCGCGAGTGGCAGGCTAAGGCGGTCGTGACGTACCTGTCCTTGTCGTTGCCGGCAGCGCCGGGTGCGTGGGCGCAGTGGTGGGACAGGGCGCTCAGCTGGGCGAGGGATGGCAGTGCTGTGGCGGCTTGCCCTAACCTCCCGCGCGAGCCCGTCTCAGTCCAGCCGTGTAGTGTCTCCCTGCATCTCCCCACGGTGGCGGCTCGTCTTGCGGCCACAGACCCGGAGGTCTTGCTGCTGGGAGACCGAGAGGGGCCAGGGCTTCGCCTGGGCCAGGGGCTGGAGGTTCGCACTGCCCGCCTCCCCAGCCCTGTGGACGGGGACATCCTGGAGGGACTCCAGTTCACGCGGGCTGGCGGGGCTGATGTGTGGACCGCCGTCCATCGCCAGCTCCCAGACGCGTGGCCCCAAGTGTTCCGGCCCCCTGGTCACGAGCGTCTGGTGGGAGTGGAATGGCGCGTGTGGGCCGCAAACAGCCCATGCCCGCCGGTGGTGGTCCTGCCCAGGAGAACCAGCCACCCCAGCTGGGAGACCGTGGCGGTCTTGTGGGGATGGGTGGCGGTCCGTGGGACCGATGGCCACGTCTTCACTGCCCCACGGGGCAGGCTGATCGAGACCGACGGGGGGACGGCGTTGCAGCTCACGGCAGAGCCCCTGACCACGCATGTTGTGGTGGCCGTCCTCCATTGGGGAGCAGGCAAGCCACAGCCCTGGCGCGATCCGGTCGCTAGGGCCGTCTGGCGAGATCTGCCGGCCCTTACAGGGGGGGGGGGAAAATGCGGTCGCCGGGATTGGAAAAAAATGCGGAAAAATGCGGAAAAAATGCGGAAAATGCGAGAAAAAATGCGGCATAAAATGCGGTTTTGCTAAAATGCTATAGGACTCCCAAAACCCCTATGTTTATCAAGACGCATGTTGATCTGTTGACACCATCGCTCCATCAATGTGAAGACTACGGCCCCGGCTCAACATGCAAAGCGTGGTAGGGAAGTCTCACCCTTCTACTGTGGTTTAGGAGGAGGGGCGTTACACCCTCGGCAAGAAGCAGCAGAGCCCCAATACTGCCTCCACCCCATACCCCATTGAAGCAACCGGCTATTCGCCCCTCAATGGATAGCTTAACCGCCTGTAAGAATACAATGGCGGCTGCCGGAAGCCTTCCCAAGCCCACAGGGTGCCCAGTCCAGTGAGCTTGGCGTATCGATGCGTTTCGCGGTTCGTTGCCCCCGACTATTCGCCCCTAGTTGGATAGCTTAACCGCCCGTACAAATACGTTGGCGGCTGTCGGAAGCCTTCCCAAGCCCACAGGGTGCCCAGTCCAGTGAGCTTGGCGTATCGATGCGTTTCGCGGTTCGTTGCCCCCGACTATTCGCCCCTAGTTGGATAGCTTAACCGCCCGTAGGTATACGTTGGCGGCTGTCGGAAGCTACACTATACAAGGCGCCCTTCGACATCCAAGTTGAAGCGCGCCATAAAAGCCAATCGCCTCATCTGATTCAACAACTTGTTTTGCTTCTTGGAGACGTTGCCAGCTTGCGAGAAGAACCTCTCCACTGCCCCACTGCTGGTAGGGATGGTGATCAAGAACAACACCGCCTCCTTGAAAAGGGAGTCTGGCCGACTCTCCCACCATCACACCAAACAATTTCCGGCGGATACTATCTGCGGACCTGGGCAACTTCTTCAACGCCTCCTCAATCCGCGGATGCAATATCTTCCGCTGCAGAGTATCCTCCCAATGGAACTGGACGTCCTTCATCTTGTCGTACACGAAGCAGGCCACTGGTCCATCGGATTGCGCCAAGTTGATGGCAGCCATGAGCACGGAAGTGTGATCCGTGATGAAAGCCAACCGCACGACACAATTCACTCCTTGCTTCGTGATGCAATCGTGAATCTCATGCATAAGGGACAAATTCTCCTCGTTGCGCTTCGTCTTTCCAGCATCCAGAACCACAAAGTCCTTCCACGCCTCCCAATTTTCACAATACCAATCAGCACCATCTCGCCACGATGTCCATCTCGTATCTCCAATATTGGGAGGGACCGTCTCCAAGCCAGAGCGCTCTCGCCAGCGGCGTCGGCGGGCAGAATGCATTGGTACTTTAACCAGAGAAGATGAGCGATAAAGAAGATTGATCATGGAGAACACGTCGTGCTTCCGGAGGATGTCACCAATGCCAGCTAGCTTGTGACTCCAACACAAAAACCACCGGGCGTTCCTCCAAACATGCTGCAACACGTGCTTTGCAGCGGCGACCACGGTGCTTCCCTCGTCGGAAATGACAAAGTTGATGCGGTCTGGATGAATCTGCGCAGTGGCTAAGGAGCTCAGAAGGGCACCCGCGATCTCTTTGTGCTCCACACCCCGCTGCGGACCCTTGCCCTCGAGGAAAGCAACGTCGATGCAGAACTTCAACCGGCCTCCAACATGGGCAATAATTGCAAGAACGGGCACCCCGCGTTCATCTGTCCACTCATCAAAAAGTAGTGTGGTGTTGCGGTCGGCAGTCTTCTTGTGAATTGCTCCTCGGTGCCCGTCAAGCACACGCTGGCCGTTGACTTTGGGGAAGTCAGAGCTGCCTTGCGGCAAGCAACCGGCAATGGTGGTGTACTTCTGCAACCAAGCACGCACAAGGGGGTGATCCAGCTTGTCCAACGGGATGCCGGCACCGGCGAAGGCAAAGACCGTATCATCAGCGGCCTTGTTCTTGTCGTTCCATGACGCCACAACGGATTGTAGGCTGGGCTGCCTCATTGCGGCTTTATGAGGTAGAGCATCTGCCTCTGCCTCTAGGCGGCGCTCGACCCGTGCCTTCTCCCTCTTCTGCATAGTCTCAACGGCCACCTGGTGCTTTTTGGAGTCCAAATGACATTGGACTGTGCTCTTCGTTGTGTGGCTCACGGGGCATCCACACGCATCGCACCATAGTACTTCAATACCAAGATCATTGGTGCGGAGACTCAGGGGATGGCCAGGGAATTGTTCCTTCCGCTTCCCAGGGCCCATGGTGCAATACTTTGCGCCGGCACCACCTCTCCCCTTACCACGTACTTTGCGGCGGGGTGGGCTATTTCCATCATCAGATGTGGGCTCAGAAGGAGGGCAATGGGAGGGCATAGCATGTGACATGTCTAAGGGAAAAGGAGCCATGTAACAAACAAAAGTGGCGGTGTTGGGAAGGTATGCAAACACTGACTTGACTACAAAACTACCCTTTAGTTGAACTACACAATGCCACTTGAATGTATCCTCTTGAACATTACACTAAGGGACCTGCCCAGAAAATGCGAAAAAAAATGCGGAAAATGCGAAAAAATGCGAATCGCATTTCCCCCCCCCCCCTGCCCTTAGGGCCGCCGTCAGGTCAGGAGGAGCAGGGCGGCATCTCCCGGGCGCACTCCCCTGACTGCGGGACTGCGGAGACGCCTCTCCCCCAGCAGCTGAGATGCGGGGCGCCCTGGAGCACCTGTACTCCAACCCCAGGCACCAATTCCTGGTGGCCGCAGACCATGGGGTGGAGCTCAGCGACGACGTGGTCGCGCTGGCAGCCGACGTGGTGCAGTACCTGGCCCCCCACGCCATGATGCTCCCGAGGGAGGGGTGGGAAGGCCAGCGGCACGACCAAACCCCGGCTGCCCTCCTCATTGCGAGGTACGTCGAGCTGGGGGGCTCGGAGGCGGTGTACCTCGACCGGTCGGAGACGCCGAACATGCGGCACTGGACGGCCCACCACCTTGTGGCCCCTGACATGCGGTTGACCGTGGACCCGCTGGACCGGCCTGTGGTGTCGGGGGCCCCGCCCCAGTGGCCGCACACATGGGACATGGCGGGCCGGACGATGCGCATGGCACCCAAGGGCCAGAGGGCGGGATGGCCGGGTGCAGAGCATCTGCTGGCGGAGGCCCGGGCGGCACAGGTGCAGCAGCCAGCCGGCAACACCAAGGACCGTGGCGTGTGCGCCCTCATGTCCGCCGTCGGTACCCTCCTCCGGGTGCCGAGGCCAAGCAACCTCCTGTCCGCGCTGGACATGCGGTGGGTGGCGGCGGTGGTCCTCAACGGGGACATGGGGCCCGTCGCGCGTCTGCCGTCCCTGGGGGAGCTGCCTGCAGCGGTGTTGGATGCCCTGCCGGCGCCCGCACACCCTTGGACATGGCGGACGTCCAGCACAGCGTGGGGCTGCCCGGGGCGCGCATGCAACATGCCCTGCTGTGTATGGCGGCGGCAGCGGACGGGGGGGTGTCCATGCTGATGACGGTGTCCCTGCAGCACGTGCAAGACGCGATGCAGCAGCAGCGGATGCATGCCCCCCAGCCGTGGGAAGAAAGCGCCAAGCGGTGGCTGAGGGTGGAGAGCGTGCCTTCCACCCATACGGTGGGCGTGGCGGATATGGGGCGGCTGGTGGTGTTGGAGGGGGCGGAGTATTGGGCCTCTGTTCGGGTGGAAACAGGGGGACTGGAGTGGGTCGTAGTCACCGCGTGCGGGCTCAGGAGGCAGTAGTCCAGGGGCCCGGCCTGCTACCGGGTATTCCGGGGGTGCCTCAGGGAGCTGGGGCCGGTGCGCAGGGCACACAGGTGCACGGCCGAGGACATCCCGCCGGCGCCGGCGGTCTTCGTGGAGGTCACACGACCGCCGGCGATCCAGGGGCAGGACGTCTGGCCCATAGCCCCGAGCAACATGTGGTAGGCTGAGCATGCAGCTGTCATGTGCAGGGCGCTGCAGGGTCACGCAGCGGCCCTCCCCAGGGCCCCGGCAGCGCGGTCCTCCAGCAACAGGCCGGCGGCCTCGCTGGCACTGCTGCATAGCGTGTCGCGGGCGTGGTGCTGGATTGTGGCGGCATTGGAGCCCCACTCCTAGGCACTGCGCCTGTACGATCGCGGAGAGGGCACGGTGCTCACGGTCCGCCCCGCCGACCTGGAGGCCCTGCACCTTAGTGCACTCAGTGGGGACGGGGGCGAAGCGCTGTACCTCCAAGGGACCGTGGCAGGCGCGGCCGCGACACGCTTCCGCCGGCAGAGCGGAGGAGATGCCCTCCGCCTGGTCATGGCGGAGAACATGGGGCCGTGGCTACGGGCGTTCTCCACGTCTAGGTGGAAGGTCGAGGGCGACCGGGAGAAGTTCGCCGACGCGTGGCGCCGCTGGGTGGAGGAGCAGTTTCCCGTGGGGGGAATGCTGCACCTGCCGCAGCCACCAAGCGTGCCACCGGTACGGCCTGCGGCATCCCCGGCCGCGGCGGCGAGGCAGGCCCCGAAGGCGGCGCCCAAGCCGCCGCCCAAGAGGTGCCCCCCACCTCAGTATGGCGCCTATGCCAACATTCGGTACGTGCTGCAGCACTTCGGCGGTGACTTGGCCACGGAGCAGCGTGGGACAAAGACGATCAACGTCTGCCCCTGGTCTCGGCTGGATGGGGCTGGTCACTGCACATGGAGAGCTGGCACGCATTGCCGGCCCACCCACCTCCACCCCAAGGACCTGCTGGACCACATCCAGCGGGACCATGCGACTGATCCGGCGCAACGGGACCAGGCGCTGGCCATGCTGGCTGGCGTTATGCCGGGGGGCCAGGCGGGGCCTTTCGCGTCGGCCCAGGCGAGGTCCAGAGCGCTCATGCTGCCCACGGGTGCCCGCCCTGCGGCGGAGCGCGGGGCGTCGCCGTCGGCGGCGCGATCTGGAGCGATTGGGTCTGCAGCACGGCGTGGGGCAGTGACTTCCACGGGGAGTACGGCGGCAAGTACATCCGGCGGACAGGCAGAGGGGGGGCCCGCCGCATCTGCGGGGTCTCAGCAGACAACGGCCGCCTCGGGCGGAGGCCCACGGGGACAGGGGCCACCTCGCCCGCCGCCCGCGCCGGGTGCGGGTGGTCCCCCTGAATTTGCTGGTGGCCCCCCTCCGTCCGGTGATCCGGATCGGGCGGGGGGCCCCGGCCCACACGTGCAGCCATGAAGGTGCCCCGCCTCCGACACCCGAGCGGCGGTGTCCTGGAACGTCCAGGGCTCGATGCGGGGGGACGGCGTACCAGTGGCCCCAGGTATGCTTGACGGCGAGGCGGTGGCGGCGGGCATCATGAAGGCCGAGGGTGCCATCCTGCGCCGCTTCCAGGAGACCGCCCTGCAGGACCCTCAGGGTGTGGTGCACTCGGAGAATCAGTGGCGTCACCACGGGTATCATGCGTACCCAGGGGTGGATGCCCAGGCGGCGTCGGCGGCAGCGGTGCGCGGCAGGCTCTTGATTGCCCTTCGGGCGGACGTGTTTGCCGCGGAGGAAGTTCGAGACATCGTGGACATCGTGCCGGGCAAGGCCATGGCCCTCGACGTGGTGACCGCAGGTGGCACCCTCACGGTCATCAACGTCCACGGCCCGGGCAGCGGCGGCGACTCCTGGGCGTCTAAGGCGTCCTTCTGGGCTGACCTGGCCATGTACGCGGCGGCCAAGAGCGCGGGTGGCACCAGGGCCGTGCTCCTCGGAGGGGACTTCAACGTGTGGCTGGAGTCCCCGTGGCACCCCACCACGAGGAGGTTCCACGCCCTGTGGGAACAGTGTGGTTTCCACAGGGCAGGCCCGGAACGGGAGGAGGATAGGAGGCCCACGAGGGCGGGGCACCGACTGGACTCCTTCGTTCTGAACTCGCCTCTGGTCCCATGGGCGGCGCGTGAGCGCCCTCACTTGGCGCCGGGGCGGTCTCCAGCGTCGCTGGGGTCGGATCATGGCCCTGTGGTCCTGGACCTCCCGCTGGCGGTGGCCGGAAAAGAGAGGGTCACCAGGATGGCCTACTCGCACGCCCAAGGCAGGCTGCATGCCATACGCCCGGACTCCCCGGGGGTTCGTGAGGCGGCAGCGGCAGTACTGCAGAAGGCCTGCGGGGATCGGCGGCTGCAGGCGTGGCTTTCGTCGGACCAGGACACTGCCACCATGGGCACGTCGGAGGTGCAAGCGGTCTTTGACCTGCTCTACGCCTTCCGTGATGACGTGTTCAGGGTCACGGGAGTGCGCATGCCATCGGGCGTGGACCCGAAGTACCCGTACTTCCAGGCGGAGACGGAGGAGTCTCTGTCCCGGGTCCTCTCGGATCAGCAGGCCCTGGCCTGGCGCGCCCATCAGCTGTGGCAACGGGACGCGGTGGCGGCCGGACTCCACTCCCAAGAAGCGACTGCCCTGCTACAACACCTCCGGCGGGTGGACCCCGACCTATCCCCCGCCTCGGTGGAGGACCTACGTGCCGCGTTGGACCAACAGCTCCACCAGCTAGAGACACGCGTGGAGGAGCTGCGGGGTGTCCTCAGGAGCAACAGGCGCCGGTCCATCAAGGACTATTGGCGGGGCAGAGTACCGGATCTGCAGCTCCGATGGACGGCGATACGGGGGGCCATCAACGTGGTGAACTATGCCCCGTCGGGCCTATGGTCCGTACGCGTCCGCGAGTCGGAGAAGGTGCTCTTGGAGGCCTCGGACGTCATTGGCGAGGTCCAGAGGTATTGGGAGGCGCTGTACGCCAAGCGGCCAGTGAACCTGCCGGCCTTCGAGCGGCTGGTCCGGGCCCACATTCCCAAAGGGGTGCCGGAGGAATGGAGGTCGGTACAGGACTACACCCTGCAGGACCTTAAAGACGCCGTGAGGCAGGCCGTGGCGGACGACAAAGCTCCGGGGTCCAACCGGGTCACGGCTGCCCTCATAGCAGAGCTGCCTGAACCGGTGCAGGAGCTCCTGGTGCACGCGTACAGGGCTATCCTACGGGGTGCGAACGTCCCGGAGTCCTGGCACGAGGCCATTATCTGGCTGATGCCCAAGGGCACAGCCACGGGCAACCTGGACGAGTACAGGCCGATAGCGCTAGGGAAGCAAGACATGCGAATGCTCATGACTCCCCTCATGCGGAGGTTCACAGCTGTCCTGGCACGCAAGGGACTGGCTGCAAACTTGCAGTTCGGAGCCATGCCGGGCTCCACGGCGGCTGCCCCGGGGTTCCTGGCCCAGCGCAGGCTGCAGCGTGGGCTGGAGGAAAACCACGTCCTAGCCTTCGATGTGTCAAAAGCTTTTGACACAGCGCCGCACGGGGCGCTGGCGCTCCTCCTGCGCCACATGGGAGTCCCGGAGGAGCTCATCAGGCTCTTCCACACCCTCAGCTGCGGGTCTCTGGTGCGCATTGTCACCGCGCACAGCCAGACGCCGAGCATTCGACTCCACAGGGGCCTGCGGCAGGGCAGTGCGGAGAGCGCTGTGCTCTACCTCCTCCTCTTAGAACCTCTCCTGCGGAGCCTTGCCTGCAAGGCGCGGGGAGATGCTCGCCATGCGGTGCCACCCCTGGTGCAGGCGTAATGTGATGACCTCCTGTTGATAGTGCACTCCCTGCCGCAATTCCTGGAGTATGCGGCGGCGATAGCGCGATATCTCACGGACATGGGCATGTCCCTCAACGTCGGCAAATGCGCCTATGCCAATACTGCTCGCATCCATTCGATCATGGTGTGCCTGAGCCCAGGGAACACGGCGGCCCCATGGGTATGCTTACGTGCCAAGGGCACGGTACCATACTTGGGCTTGCGCCTCGATCCCAGGGGGGTGGCGACCATGAAGGACAAACATGTACTCCGGTGTGAAACTCTACTGGGCTGGTGCAAGAACACGTTGGGGCCGGCGTCGGTGCCTCATGAGGTGATGGCGGCTGTGGTTGGAGGCATCGTGCGGTACGCGGCGCCCTACCTGTCCGACACGGCGGAGGCGGTGATCAAGCTGAATACTGCCATCAAGGCTGCAGCCCTGCAACTCGAGAAGCTGCCCAAGGACCTGTCCAACGTAGCGGTGCGGTCGGGTCATGGGTTACGGTTGGCGGATGTCCAGGTTATATGCCGCGACTCCGTCGTGGCGACCATGGCTCAACTCACCCACCACAGGTCGAAGACAGTCTGGGATGAGCTGCGGGCCATGCTCCGGGACATGCACGTGCAGTACGGAGTGTGCGGGCAGTTCATGGTGCCCTCCGCGTCATTCGCCACGCACGCTGGCAATACGTGGGTGGACAGGGTACTCCGGGCGATGGGGACGTTGCGCGTAGGACTTCTCATGCCATCGTCAGTGTACTCGTGTGTACACGCCCATCTGCCGCAAGTGCAGTGGGCGGGGCGGAAGTGGGTGTCCCAATCCTATTCCTTCAAGGGTAGAGACATATGCGTTCTCTCGGGGCCCCGCACAGATGCGACGGTACAATCCCTGACTGATCCCGCAAATGACCTCCTGCATGCGCGGCTCCCCTGTCCTGCGCCTGGGCACTGGGCTGTCCAGCTCCAGGAGTGTCATGAGGACCACCTGCACCTTCCGCACGCAGGAGTAGGGCCCCATCAGCTGGACCACGTGTGGTTCACGGGGCTCCGCGACGTCTTCTGGCCGCAGCTGCCTAGCCCGTTGACTCACCGACTAATACATCCGGTGCGCCGAAAGAAGGCCAGCAAACGCAATAGACAGTCCACTGCGGGAGACGTGTATGTGGTGGGCGGGTACAGGGAGGAAGGATGGGACCCGGCCAACCCGGGGCTATCCATGCCGTTCGTCCTGCTAGCCGCTCTCCTGTTTCTGTTGGGGGACGTCTTTGAGGGTTACCGGCAGCAAGACGATCCGGCGTCCGTCCCCCTACTCACTCCACACGCCGGGGGCGGCATAAACTTGTCACCACTGTGGGTTGTGCACGGGCGGCCAGCGTTTTCCAGGGCATGCGCGGCGGTGCACGGATGCAGCGAGTGGGCAATTGTCCTTCTGCTACCAGCAAGCCCTGTCCCGGATCCGGATGAGTACTCGGTCCCGGAAGTGGTTCGGATGTCCAACGTGCCACACGATCCGCACGTCGCCGTCACGTCCTTGCGTGATGGCGGCGCGGTGGAGCAGGGATCTGTGGTGGTGTACCAGCCCTCCTGCTCCGCAACGGTTTGGGGGGCGGAGTATACCACCGCCCTGGACGCCATCAAGTCAGTCTGTGGATGTGACCTGGCCTGGAGACCACATGCGGTGTATCGGCCGAAGGTAGTCCTGTCCCCGGAGCTCACAGCCTCCAGTGCGGCGTCCCTTGGAAGGGTGGTGCAGAGCCCCAACTCCGACGTGGCGTGGCTGGAACCCCACCGGTACTGCTGGGTGCCGGTGGCGACTAAAGTCACATCGTCTGACGCGTCGCCCCAGGGAGACGACGCCACAAACGTGGCGGTGGCCAGCCACGGAATCCCCACGTGGACGGGTGCCATCTACGGCACGGTCCCGGAGGCAGAGATCATCGGCGCGGCGGCATACCTGTTGCACACGCCCCCGTCAGCGTGCACGGTGCACGTGGTGGATGTGTCCATCATAGGAGCGCATCTCCGCATGGCGCAGGAGGCCCTGTACCGTGGCATCAAGGGGCCGACATCACATCTGGTCAACCAGCACGCACTGAGCTGGATAGTGGAGGGGCTGCGGCGGCTGCCACGCCGAGTTGGGGGGCCGCACCACTGGGTGGTGAGGCAGAGCTCGCACTTGGCGGCGCTCCCGCTCGAGGCGCCGGACTCTGCCGCGGCCCGTGCAATGGCCCCGCCTGTCCATCTCGCCCTGCCAAAGGAGCACGCCATCCTCTTGGTGCCGGGGGATAATGGAGAGCTCGAGCCGCGTGTGCCATCCATGCAAGCCCTTCAGCAAGTCCGGGAGATGGAGTGGCGTTCGCTAGCGGCACTCACCAGGGCGCACACGCCAGTTGATGGCGCCTGCGAGGCGGTGCCCCTGGGAGCTGTACCCCACGGCCCAACGCACAGAAATATGCTGCGGGCACGTGACGGTCGCTTGTCCACAATGCAGGTCATGCGACGGTGGAGACAGAAGCTCACGCGTATGGCAATACCGGCCCACCCCTGTATCTTCTGTGGGGGGCCGGAGGAGGACATTGGCCACATGCGCCTACTGTGTGCGCGGGACGAGGAGGTGGCTGGGCTCCTGTGCAGGCGTGTGGAGGAGTTCACGGCGGAGCTACCCTTGACAGACAGGGTGGTGGAGTTCGTGGCATGGAGGGAGCACGGCTGCAGGTGGACTGAATCCCTGATGGCGGGTGTCGTCCCCGGAGACCTGAAGCGGCTGTTCGCTGCGGTGCGAGCGGCGTCGTCCCGGGGCCCTGCCAAGGCCAGGCTCTTTGTGGAGGACATGGTCTAGATTGGGGAAGATGTGTATGCCCGCAGGAACCATCGGCTCACCCAGATCATGCAGCTGCCGATGCAAGATCGAAGGAGGGCGGTATGCGCGTTCCTGCGAGGTGACACACCCTTCTGCCCGCCGGCAGGGAGGATCCAACAGCGTCCGCCGTGGAACCCGTTTGCCGGCCTCCCCGGCGACCTGCGGGTAACCTTTCAGAGGGCACCGCTGCACGCACTGCTGGTGCCACGGTCGTGCATCGCGCACGAAGAGGCCATGTCCTTGTTCCCTCACTGGATGGCGGCGGTGGCGTAGGCCTTCAACCTGTGGATCGGTTCCTGGGTGGCGCGGGACATCACGAAATTCAGGAAGTGGTCCCGCGTGGTGTCGGCGCAATCGTGGGCCCTGGTGCGTGGTACCAAGGTGAGAAGCCCTGACGGCCAGAGTGATCCCTGGCTCCAGGTGTACGCCAACCATCCAGCTGTGGGGAACGTCATGGGCTGGCCTCGCGAGGTGCTGCCGGTCCTTCAGCAACCTCTGTGCAGTCTCCCAATCCTGGCGGTGGCTGTCGTACTTGACGTGGGTACGTTGTGGCTGTATGACCGGCAGCTGCGACGAGCCAGACCAGCGGTCACGGAGCAGCGGTCCATGGCAGTGTTAGTGGGCTCCAAGCAGCTGGCACGGGTACAGGGCGACGACGCGCAAGGCCACGTCACGGAGGCCATGTTCTCTCTGCCATAGGGGGACGACCACGTGGCTGCCGATGCCCGTCACACCCTTGACACCCTGGGCCTCGCGGCGGTCATTGAGGGTCGGGCGGGAGGACAACGCTTGGTTCTAGCATCCGCCAGGGGCCCGGGGCAGGACGGGGTTGATGTCATCGGGGAGGTCTTACGGGACTACGGTTGGGAGCTCGTGGCGCATGGCACACACCGCCCCAAAGTTGCGCGGTGGCCCCGGCTGCTTGAGAGCCTGCCGGTGATGCCTGACGGGCGACCGATACTCCGCCCAGTGTCCACGTGGGAGGAAGCGAGGCGCAGCCTCCTCAGTTGTACCACGGCACGCACGCTGGCGGGTGCTTTGCTCGGACTCTAGTACGCGTGCTGCGATGTATGGCAGGACCTGTGGTCGCAGTGTTGTGATGGTAGATGCGTTCCGTCGCGGTCTGTGCTTCCGCAGCGATGCCACGGGTGCGGGGAAACGGCGTCAGTTTGGGTTCATCAATGTGCCTCCGTCCCACTATGCGGGACATGTAAGGAGCGTGCCGATAGGGGGTGGCCTAAGGCGAGGTGGGCACTGCGGCACTCTGGACAGATGTCCTCAAGTGCGTGGAAGACAATCCAGGGTGGCCTGAAGAGCGTCCGAGTGGAAGGAGTACGGTGCCCTGGAGCGCCGTCGGTAGCCCTGCCCCTGCTGCTGTGGTGGGCGGCTCTGGAGGGCGACTCGCGGCTACTCTGGTTGTGGCATCACGGAGGAAATGGTGACGGCGTGGTGGGGGCCGGGGGTGATGCAGATTGATGGGGTTAGGAAATGTGGGTGCACCTGCTACCGTCCCTACGCTGGACGCAGCGGAGGGGGTGGCGCCTGGGAAGCAGTGCCCTCATGGCCTGATTGTGCGGTACTGGCAGGCGGCGTATGACGGCCAACGCGATGTGACAGGTCGTGCCGGCCTGATGGTGAGCCGTACTGCCCCCGTGCATGAACGTGAGACAGGGATGCTTCACCCGCCTGCCCCGGGTCGCCGCATACAACAGTGAGGTGTCATGGGTCGTCCCGACCAGGGTAATAAGGCCCAAACCCCTGTAGGGTATTCCCATGGCACCGGGGTCTCTACTGGCGGCTGGGCTACGGCAGTATTGGAAGTGGTTGCTCGGGATACACCGGGGGTGCACGGAGTTGTCTGGGGGTTACGGCGTTACGGCGCCCCCTGGGAGTGTTACACGGGGTTGCGGGGACGGCCTGCAGGCCCCGGGGGCGGCGACGAAGCAAAGATGTGTGCGTAGAGGGACATGACGGCGAGGTCGTCAGGTGGACAGTATGGCGAGCGTCCTGGAGAAGGCGTGGCAGCCTGGGAGGAGCACTCACGGGGGGCACGCGGAGTTCAAGGTGACGGTGTACTGGCGTCTTGGGGGTATACGCGGCGGTACTGGGGTCCGTACGGTGGGGGTACGCGGCGGTACTGGGGAACCATACAGTGGGGGAGCAGCGGGGATGCATGGCGGTACTGGGGTGTCCCCCTGACCCCTCTAACAACTCAGGGGGCGCGTGGGGGCATCCCCTGGCCCCGTTAACAAACTAGAGGGACCGTGCTTGCGGGCATGTACATAGTCTAACCTCTGACCATGGCCCTGCGGTTGCCGTGGTGCGTATGGTGGCGGCTCGCAGGTGGCATCGGCGTGGCAACGGCGGTACTACGCGGCGTTGTAGGGAAGAGTATGCGGTCGCCTCACCATTGTAACGACTTACCCCTAGGGGGCGCCAGTCCGGTCGGCTAGAGGCGAGGAGAGAGGAGGAGCGGCATGCTGAGTGGTCCGGGGGGTGACGCGCGGGCCAATGCTATAAGTAGGCTCGCCACGTCGTTGGTGGGGGCCGAACCTGCGGCCTAGCCGCTGCTGTGGCGGAAGAGGTGCAACCACGGGAGCTGGCCAATCAGTGCAGGTAAGGGTCAAGGGTAGGCGCCAGGGCAATGTATGTGGGCCAGATGAGGTGCACCTGGTTACCACAGCCCGGGGCGAGCCTCTGGTGGGTACCCCTACAGGGGGTCGATAACCAAGCTACGGCACCCACCAGCCCGAATCCCAGCCAGCGATATTCACGGGTTGCGCCACTCCCGTCGCACAGCGGCCGGCGTCCCCCCTGTAGACCCTCAAGTTATATTATACGTGGGAAAGAGGATACCTCGAAGCTGATTGGGTACTGGCCCCTGACATGGAGTGCCGGCATGGTATATATCTGGGGTGTGGGTGCAGCTCAGGGCCACGGAGACGTGGAGTTGATGCCGTGTTTTTGTACTATACTAGGGGACTGGTGCGGTGGGTCGGCGGCGTACATTGTGGGGACATGGGGGCGATGAAAGCTGAGGGCCAGGCTAGGCTGGAGCCTCCCAGAAATCCTGGCTATGCATATACGGATTATTGCGTGCTGGCAGTGGGGTACGTGGAGTCAGGGGTGGTGGGCAATTACGAGTACGCAGCTGGCAATGGATTACGTGGGGTCACGGGTGGTGGACGTCTCCACGGTGGCGGGGGTACGCGAACGACGGAGGGTCCGCTCTTACTTCGCCGCATGCGTGCTGCTTTGTTCCTTGGTTGCCGCTTTGCGACGGACAGAGAAGCCCTTGCTTTCTGCTTGTTGCGATGCTGCTGCGTTGCTGTGCCTTGCCCCCTTACCCCCGGCGAACAAACGGGCCAGCGCCCATCGCCGTTGCTAATGCTAACGCTATGCAGTTGCCACTGCCCCCAAAGCCTGGTTGGCCGGTATCCCCGGTCCTCTGGGTCCTCCGTCATGCTGTGGGCCACCTCAGGCAGCCCTGGGACCCACGGGATCGAGCGAGGCAGGAACCACCTGTCGGCGCGAGATGCCCGGTAACTCCAGTAGACGGCATGATAAGTGGTTATGACTATGACTATGACTATATATATATATATATATATATTACTACACCCCTCTCCCCTTAAATCTAGCAAACAAGCAAGCAAGCAACAACAAGCAACAACAAGCAACAACAAGCACTTCTCCTTTCCGTTTTGGCCATTGCTCCGCCTCATCGCTCCGGGCTCTACTCTACTCTAGCCATCCTAGAGCCTAGGTGGTGGCCTTGCCAAATCCAAGTTTATAGCCAAAAACTCAGCGGTGGCGCCACGGGGCGGGGGCGCCAAGTTGGGAGGTGCCCTCCCAAAACTGCGCATTTTGTGCCCCGAAACAGCCTTTTTTGGCCCGAAACGGCCCCCAAACCCAGTCAAAACGGCCAAATGAAGCGAAACGGTGGCTACACTCCACGTGCGGCTTGACTTCATCGTGTCAAAGAGCCCTCTAGTGCCCTTCACCTCCACAATATGTCCGAGAAACGGCCCAAGAAGGCGCCAAAAAGCCAAAAAAACTGCGCAATGTGCACCAACACCCCGAAACCAAGCACGGGCCGTATCTTGGGCTACGTGGCTCGAAATCCGATTCCGAGGGCACCTAGTCCACCCGCAACCCCCCACTCTTTGTGGTTTCCACCGCTCGGAATCGCCCAAACGGACGCCTAGACCCCCGTACCAGTGGTCACTTCGTGCAGCCGGAGGGCAGCACGGCCCGCGCACGGTTGGGGGCCCACGGTGGGTCCACCAGGGTCCCCGGGGCGAAAAATATCATTTTTTCCAAAGTTGTTCCCAGACCACTTGGGATGCTCAAACAAGTGTTTTTTGGCCGTTTTGAGCCTGTGAGGCCGCGTTTTGGGCCATGGAAAGTCCCAAAATGCCTTGAAAATGGGCCGTTTCAAGACCAAAAATGGGTCGAAAATAGGTCAAAAATGTGTTTTTCCAAAAGTGATCCTGGACCATTTGGGATGATCAAACAAGTGTTTTTAGCCCATTTTGAGCCCGTGGTGACGCGTTTTGCCCCTTGGAAAACCCCAAAATGCCTTGAAAATGGGCCATTTTGGGACCAAAAATGGGTCCAAAATGGGTCAAAAAGGCGTTTTCCCAAAAGTGATCCCGGACCATTTGGGATGCTCAAACAAGTGTTTTTAGCCTATTTTGAGCCCGTTTTGACTGAGTTTAGCCCCTTCCACCACATGTATGCACCAATTTGTGCCCTTCGCACGTACGTTAGAGCTGTATGGTGGAGCCACCTAGAGTTGGGGAGAGGGGTGTAGATTGGAGGATATATATATATATTACTACACCCCTCTCCCCTTAAATCTAGCTAACAAGCAAGCAAGCAACAACAAGCAACAACAAGCAACAAGCACTTCTCCTTTCCGTTTTGGCCATTGCTCGGCCTCATCGCTCCGGGCTCTACTCTACTCTAGCCATCCTAGAGCCTAGGTGGTGCCCTTGCCAAATCCAAGTTTTGAGCCAAAAACTCACCGGTGGCGCCCCGGGGCGGGGGCGCCAAGTCGGGAGGTGCCCTCCCAAATCTATATATATATATATATATATATATATATATATATATATATATATATATATATATACGTGGCTACACTCTAAGGTACTTGCGAAGGGTACAACTTGGTGCATACACGTAGCGGAGGGGACTAAACTCGATCAAAACGTGCTCAAAATGGGCTCAAAACACTTGTTTGTGCACCCCCAATGGTCCAAGATCACTTTTGGAAAAATGTGTTTTTGACCAATTTTTCACCCATTTTTGCTCCCAAAACGGCCCCTTTTCAAGGAATATTGGGATTACCATGGGCCAAAACCCGTCCAAATGGGCTCAAAACACTTGTTTGAGCATCCAAAATGGTCCAGGATCACTTTTGGAAAAATGCGGTTTTGACCCATTTTTGACCCAGTTTTGGTGCCAAAACGGTCCATTTTCAAGGCATTTTGGGATTTTCCATGGGCCAAAACACATCACCACGGGCTCAAACTGGGCTAAAAACACTTGTTTGGGCATCCCAAATGGTCTAGGATAACTTTTGGAAAATTGCGTTTTTGACCCATTTTTGACCCATTTTTGGTCCCAAAACGGCCCATTTTTGAGGCATTTTGGGATTTTCCATGGCCCAAAACGCGCCACCACGGGCTCAAAACGGGCTAAAAACACCTGTTTGAGCATCCCAAGTGGTCTGGGAACAACTTTGGAAAAAATGATTTTTTTTCGCCCCGGGGACCCTGGTGGACCCACCGTTGGCCCCCACCGTGCGCGGGCCGGGCTGCCCTCCGGCTCCACCAAGTGACCACTGGTACGGGGGTCTGAGTGGCTCGTTGGGCGATTCTGAGGCTTGGAAGTCACAAAAAGTGGGGGCTTGCGGGTGGACTAGGCGCCCTCGGAATTCGGATTTGAGCCACGTAGCACAAGATACGGCGCGTGCTTGGTTTCGGGGTGTTGGTGCACATTGCGCAGTTTTTGGGGCTTTTTGGCGCCTTTTTGGGCTGTTTCTCGGACATATCGTGGAATTGAAGGGCACTAGAGAGCTCTCTGACACGGTGAAGTGAAGCCGCACGTGGAGTGTAGTCACCGTATCCCTTCGTTTGGGCGTTTCGCCCGGGTTTTGGGGCTGTTTTGGGCGAAAAATGGCTGTTTTTGGCCCAAAACTGCGCATATTTGGTAGGGCACCTCCCCATTTGGCGCCCCCGCCCCGGGCCGCCACCGGTGAGTTTTTGGCTCAAAACTTGGATTTGTCAAAGCCACCACCTGGGCTCTAAGATGGCTAGAGTAGAGTAGAGCCCGGAGCGATGAGGCGGAGCAATGGCCAAAACAGTGAGGAGAAGTGCTTGTGGTTGCTTGCTTGTTGCTTGCTTGTTGTTGCTTGTTAGCTAGATTTAAGGGGAGAGGGGTGTAGTAATATATATATATACATACACATATATATATATATATATATATATATATATATATATATATATATATATATATATATATATATATATATATATATATATATATATATATATATATATATATATATATATATATATATATATATATATATATATATATATATATTATATATATATATATATATATATATATATATATATATATGTGTGTGTGTGTGTGTGTTAGCTAAATTTAAGGGGAGAGGGGTGTAGTAATATATATATATATATATATATATATATATATATATATATACATATATATATATATATATATATATGTATGTATATATATATATATATGTATATATATATATATATATATATATGGCCAATACGCGCATTTCCCCCCCCCCCAACCCTGGACCCTAGTGTGCGACTTGGGGCAGGACTAGGGACCCCCCCCCCCTATTTTGAGGTCGGGAAACACAAAAAAATAGGTTTCGGGCTGGGTTGGGACAGTGGGAGGGCTGCAGAAGGGTTTTTTTGGCCAAAATTTGCGTTTTGCGTTCTCATTGGTGTGCAGTGTGTCTTCCCAAGTGGTCTGGGAACAACTTTGGAAAAAATGATTTTTTTCGCCCCGGGGACCCTGGTGGACCCACCGTTGGCCCCCACCGTGCGCGGGCCGGGCTGCCCTCCGGCTCCACCAAGTGACCACTGGTACGGGGGTCTGAGTGGCTCGTTGGGCGATTCTGAGGCTTGGAAGTCACAAAAAGTGGGGGCTTGCGGGTGGACTAGGCGCCCTCGGAATTCGGATTTGAGCCACGTAGCACAAGATACGGCCCGTGCTTGGTTTCGGGGTGTTGGTGCACATTGCGCAGTTTTTGGGGCTTTTTGGCGCCTTTTTGGGCTGTTTCTCGGACATATCGTGGAATTGAAGGGCACTAGAGAGCTCTCTGACACGGTGAAGTGAAGCCGCACGTGGAGTGTAGTCACCGTATCCCTTCGTTTGGGCGTTTCGCCCGGGTTTTGGGGCTGTTTTGGGCGAAAAATGGCTGTTTTTGGCCCAAAACTGCGCATATTTGGGAGGGCACCTCCCCATTTGGCGCCCCCGCCCCGGGCCGCCACCGGTGAGTTTTTGGCTCAAAACTTGGATTTGTCAAAGCCACCACCTGGGCTCCAAGATGGCTAGAGTAGAGTAGAGCCCGGAGCGATGAGGCGGAGCAATGGCCAAAACAGTGAGGAGAAGTGCTTGTGGTTGCTTGCTTGTTGCTTGCTTGTTGTTGCTTGTTAGCTAAATTTAAGGGGAGAGGGGTGTAGTAATGTATATATATATATATATATATATATATATATATACATATATATATATATATATATATGTATGTATATATATATATATATATGTATATATATATATATATATATGGCCAATACGCGCATTTCCCCCCCCCCCAACCCTGGACCCTAGTGTGCGACTTGGGGCAGGACTAGGGACCCCCCCCCTATTTTGAGGTCGGGAAACACAAAAAAATAGGTTTCGGGCTGGGTTGGGACAGTGGGAGGGCTGCAGAAGGGTTTTTTTGGCCAAAATTTGCGTTTTGCGTTCTCATTGGTGTGCAGTGTGTCTTCGTGTTTGCTTTTGATGTTGTTTGCATGGTGCTGGCATTTGTTGATGCTGGTTTGTTGGTGTTGTGTGTTGTTTGATCTTGGTGACGATGCTTGCTGTGGCTCTGCTTGCTTGTGTTTGTGTGCGTTGTATGTGTGGTTTGCGGTCTGTGTTATTGCTTTGCTGTCTGTTTGATGGTTGTTTTGTGTTTGTTGTGTTTGTGTCGCCATTTCTCTTGCTGTTGGTTAGTTTGTGCTGTAAGTTTGTGTTTTATTGCTCTGCTGTGTGTGTGTGATCCCTGTTATTGCTGAGTCATTTTGGTTTTGCTGTGTGTGTATGTGTCTATTGTTTTGCTGTTGCATGGTGTGATGCGCTGTGTGCTTGCTTTGTGTAGTTGTTTGTGGCGGCACAATGCGCAGGGTTCAGACCTGTTCCTGGACCTGATTCGCATCTTCAAAATCGTATATTGATTCGCCGCCACAGGTCCCTCACTGTCCCAACCGAGCCCGAAACCTATTTTTTTGTGTTTCCTGACCTCAAAAAAGGGGGGGGGGTCCGTAGTCCTGCCCCAAGTCGCACACTAGGGTCCAGGGGGGGGGGGATGCGCGTATTGGCCATATTATCTATCCAATGTACACCCCTCTCCCAACTCTAGGTGGCTCCACCACACGGCTCTAAGGTACGTTCGAAGGGCACAAAGTGCTGCATACATGTGGTGGAAGGGGCTAAACTCGGTCAAAACGGGCTCAAAGAGGGCTCAAAACACTTATTTGAGCACCCCAAATGGTCCGCGATCACTTTTGGAAAAACGCGTTTTTGACCCATTTTTGACCCATTTTTGGTCCCAAAATGGCCCATTTTCAAGGCATTTTGGGATGTTCCATGGCCCAAAACGCGCCACCACGGGCTCAAAACGGCCTAAAAACACTTGTTTGAGCATCCCAAGTGGTCCGGGAACAACTTTGGAAAAAATGATTTTTTTCGCCCCTGGGACCCTGGTGGACCCACCGTTGGCCCCGGCCGTGCGCGGGCCGGGCTGCCCTCCGGCTCCACCAAGTGACCACTGGTACGGGGGTCTAGGTGGCTTGTTGGGTGATTCCGAGACTTGGAAACCACAAAAAGTGGGGGGTTGCGGGTGGACTAGGTGCCCTCGGAATTCGGATTTGAGCCACGTAGCCCAAGATACGGCCCGTTCTTGGTTTCGGGGTGTTGGTGCATATTGCGCAGATTTTGGGGCTTTTTGGCGCCTTTTTGGGCCGTTTCTCGGACATATTGTGGAGTTAGGGGGCAACAAAGAGCTCTTGCTCACGGTGAAGTCAAGCCGCACGTGGAGTGTAGAAAGTGTTTGCCTTCATTTGGCCGTTTTGACGGGGTTTCGGGGCGGTTTTGGGCCAAAAAAGGCTGTTTTGGGGCACAAAATGCGCAGATTTGGGAGGGCACCTCCCGACTTGGCGCCCCCGCCCCGGGGCGCCACCGGTGAGTTTTTGGCTCAAAACTTGGATTTGGCAAGGCCACCACCTAGGCTCTAGGATGGCTAGAGTAGAGTAGAGCCCGGAGCGATGAGGCCGAGCAATGGCCAAAACGGAAAGGAGAAGTGCTTGTTGCTTGTTGTTGCTTGTTGTTGCTTGCTTGCTTGTTAGCTAGATTTAAGGGGAGAGGGGTGTAGTAATATATATATATATACCTCCAATCTACACCCCTCTCCCAACTCTAGGTGGCTCCACCACACCGCTCTAAGGTACGTGCGAAGGGCACAAAGTGGTGCATACATGTGATGGAAGGGGCTAAACTCGGTCAAAACGGGCTCAAAGAGGGGTAAAAACACTTGTTTGAGCATCCCAAATGGTCCGGGATCACTTTTGGTAAAACGCGTTTTTGACCCATTTTTGACCCATTTTTGGTCCCAAAATGGCCCATGTTCAAATCATTTTGGGATTTTCCATGAGCTAAAACCCGTTGCCACGGGCTCAAAATGGGCTAAAACCACTTGTTTGAGCATCCCAAATGGTGCAGGATCATTTTTGGAAAAACACATTTTTCACCCATTTTTGACCCATTGTTGGTCCGAAAACGGCCCATTTTCAAGGCATTTCAGGATTTTCCATGGCCCAAAACGCGCCACCACGGGCTCAAAACGGCCTAAAAACACTTGTTTGAGCATCCCAAGTGGTCTAGGAACAACTTTGGAAAAAATCATTTTTTTCGCCCTGGGGACCTTGGTGGACCCACCGTTGGCCCCCACCGGGCGTGGGCTGGCCGGCCCTCCGGCTGCACCAAGTGACCACTGGTACGGGGGTCTACGAGTCTCGTTGGGCGATTCTGAGGCTTGTTAACCATAAAAAGTGGGGGGTTACGGGTGGACTAGGTGCCCTCTACATTCGTTTTTGAGCCACGTAGCCCAAGATACGGCCCGTTCTTGGTTTCGGGGTGCTAGTGCACATGGCGCAGTTTTTGGGGCTTTTTGGCGCCTTTTTGGGCCGTTTCTCGGACATATTGTGGAGTTAGAGGGCAACAAAGGTCCCTTGGGCAGAAAAAGGCAAGCCGCACGTGGATTGTAGCAGCCGTTTGCCTTCGTTTGGCTGTTTTGAACCCGTACTACGGCTGTTTTGGGCGAAAAATGGCTCTTTTTTTGGCCCAAAGCTGCGCAGATTTGGGAGGGCACCTCCCGACTTGGCGCCACCGCCCCGGGCCGCCACCCGTGAGTTTTTGGCTCAAAACTTGGATTTGGCAAGGCCACCACCTAGGCTCTAGGATGGCTAAAGTAGAGTCAGGCCCGAGGCGTTGGGAACGTGCAATGGCCAAAACGGCACGGAGACGTGCTTGTTGTTGCTTGTTGCTTGTTAGCTAAATTTAAGGGGAGAGGGGTGTAGTAATATATATATATATATATATATATATATATATATATATATATATATATATATATCCCTTAATGTACACCCCTCTCCCAATCCGCAAATGGCTATTGGTATGAGGTGCCTCATAAGAAACGCAGCTGTGTTGCTCACCATGTCCTGTTGTGTGTGGGATGTGGAAAAGCGGAGAGGTGTGCCGTGCCCCCGTCCTTGGTGGACCCAAATCCACCACCTTTGTCGGGCACCTCCGAACGGTTGGCTATGCGCCCCAGGTGTAATCCGACAGTTCGCACCGCCCCTCACCCCAATACGGGGGAGGGTAGCATCGGCTTGGGTATTCGCATCCGTACCGTGAACCTCAGGGGGGTGGGCTCTTGAGGCGGGCAAGGGGTTAGTGTTACAATAGACACACATATATAGGGGGGGGTTGGAAGGCAAGTGCGGACGTGGTGGTGCTAAACGCATGTAATCATTGGCAGTTTGTTGGCAAATATCCTTACACACAGCAACACCTTGCCACCCAGGAATTGGACTTGGAGAGGAAACAAAGGTAACTCGGTTAAGAGTACACCTGTTTTCCAAGTCCATTCGTGGAACGCCATGCGACGCATTAAATGTGGCAATCCGCTTAATGGGCTAGTCAAACAAATCTTTTGCCGCACCCAACACTTTGAATCTCTCCGTCGCCATTGGGTCGGTCCTGTTCTTGTCCGGATGAAGAAGTAGAGATAAAGAGCGGTATTGCCCCTTTACTGCGGTTGCATCTTGGGCACCTGCGGTTGCATCTTGGGCACCCAAGAAGTGCAAGGCATGTGCCTTTCGTCGTCGAAGACTCGTGTTCTCATCTGTGATCCGGGTAGACCACTCGGTGATTTCCCTCTTCGTTAAAGCCAAATGATCCAGCGGGGCGCGCTCCGCTCGAGGACGTGACCAGGGGGTTCGTTTGATGGTGCTGTTGGATCTTGGTCTGGTTGAGGGCGTTTGCGACTACCCCGTCGCTCGTTGCCCGTTGCACGTTGTCTCTTGGAATGTGGCCCGTTGCTTTGTTGGGATGTCCTTTTTCTTGATGAGTGGTTGTTCTCTGTTTTGGTTGATTTTCCGCGCCCACCTTGGGGTGGATGTGGTTGCGAACGATATGGTGCTTGGCTTGGGGGTTGATGTCGTGCTGGCATAGTAGTTCTTTTGGACTTAGGAACTCTTCTTGAAGGTTTTGCTGTTGGTGGGGTTGGGCTTGTAGGTTTTTGCGTTGTGTTAGGGATAGGCTTTCTGCTAGCACCTCCTTTTGACTTTGATTTTTTGGAGCGTTGGGCTTGATGTGTTTGTGATGGATTTGGATGAGCCTCGTTGTTTCCTACCGTTGGGTGTGATGGTCTACGGTTGGTGGCTTGTGGAGAGCAGGTCCAATGGTGTTCGCTTGTTGCGGCATCCAATTCGGCATCGGTGTTGTTGGGTAGGGCCCCACACTCCGTCATTGCCCAAATGATGGGTTCATCATACATGGTCAAAGCATCCTAGTATGTGGCGTCGTGGAAGGTATACACTGTGGATCGCAACGTCGTGGAATCCACTGCAAACATCTGAAGGATGCTTGCACAATATGCCAAGAACCATCGTGGGAGCTGTCCCGTCAACGTTTTGGCAGTGCACCATTGCATGGCGAGCATCACCACGCGGAAACCACATGTATCTGAATCAGGTTGGGTTCCGTAATGGTGCCACAGGAGAGACCAGCCAATTTTCTTCAACATGACTCGAAATAGTTCCCCACATTCCGACGTGGCGTCTTTGGAGTCGTGAATGACTAGGCTCTTGCAATCCACTTGGACATCTGTGACCAACACATAGTGGACCCCTATCGTGAAATATCAAATGTTAGCAATAACGGCAGCGCGCATTTTTGTGTACAAATGAGGCTTAGAGTAGGAAAATGACGCATGAGTTGGGCCAACTGCATGTCGATGATAACAGGTTTCACCGAGGTGGTACGTGGGGGCAAGAGAACCTCAAGGAGGCTTTGGACTGCCGAAGTGGACAACCACGCACATTCTGCAAGATGGACATTGTGCTCGATGGAATCATTCTTCTCATACGGCCAATATTCAAAGCTGAAGTGGCAATTACGTGCATCCAAATGGGGGTAGTCACCAATGGAGGACGGAGGCGGAGACACATGCGTCTTAGTCGGGTACTGTTTTGGTGGACCCTCAATGTGGTCTTGCTTTCGAAGAATGCGCTCCCGGAGACAGCCTTTGTACCACAAGTTGATAGTCCATGAGCCGCACACAAGGTGCGTAACTGAACGACAGACATTTGGCCCAAGACATCGGCACTAATTACATGTGGCTTGTTGTTGCCATCCAACAATTGCACCCAAACATGTGGTTGCTGAGCTGTGCCATGAGGCCGTCCGCGCGTACGTGGCTGCTGCATGCCGTCCTCATTGAGGTCATCAATGTCCAATGACAACTTGTCCCTTTGCAATTGTCTATGAATAAAAGACCACCATGGAAATGACACACCCTGCAAGATGAGCAACATGTTCACTTTTAAAATCCGGGCATCCAAATTTTGGGGGAAATGAGATTTGGTGTGCCATGAGCGGCATACACACATGATCCCGGCAATGAGAGTGGATGTAAAGGTTCTACGTGGGTAAGGAGGAATGTGCTGAACGGGCTTGGGTGCCAAAACATTTGTTGCCACAAACCAATTCCACAGCTGCACGTAGTAGGTGTCCACAAGGAATGCTTCACGACGATAGTTAAGGATATATAGACCTTGAAGGGAACGTGCCCGTGACAATGCAACATAGGCATGTGCGGCTGCAAAAAAGGTTGCCATATCAATCCACACAATCCAGTACGAGCAGCCTTGCGATCCGTGAACAGTACATGCATATCCTGCGAGCATCGGAAATTGTAGTATTTTGACTTGCACAGATGGCCCGGACACGGGGATTATTTGTTGGAACCGACAAATAGGGTACTCCCTAGTGCGACCAATGGGGCACACAACGATAACATCGTTGGACCATCGCTTGATAACAACCATTGTCGAGTTCACCAAACGCATCTGAATACTAACGTTGCGAATTAGGCGGGCTCGCATACCGGCGGCCACGAAAACCTGTTGTGGCAGCACGCGGCGATTGCGAGAATTGATGCAGTCGCAGATAGCTTGATTGGTGGGAGCACCACCCATGTCCACATAGGTGGCGTTGAAGGTCACAATATTAGATCCCAATTGTGCCATGAAGTGTTCATTCCACCGATGCATAGCATTCTTGCGTCCCACTAGCATGGGGGCATCTTCGAGGTCTTGAAGCGAAACATCATTGTTTGGAGCGATGCGTTGTTGTAGAGTGAGATGATCATCATCTGTTTCCTCCCCAATGCGCACACGATTGAGCAAGTCAGTGAATTGTCTATCGTCTTGGCGCATGACCTCCGTCAACACAAACGGCACAAAGAGGTTTCGGAAGAGGGCACTATCGAAGATGTCGAGATCAGCAGCGGAAAGCTGCAATGGGTCGCCAACCAGAAGCACTGTAATTCCTCCAAAAGGATTGCGCTTGTCCCGGCGCACCTTGTGAAGTATGTCATTCAACGTGTGGAGGAGCTTGTTCGACAAAAGTGAGAACTCATCCACAATAATCATGTTAGCATTACGAATCATCCACCAAAGTATTGTTCCCTCTTTGATTTGCTAATCAAGGTCCAAGGACAAAGAAAACAACCTGTGGATGGTTCGGCCACCAACGTTGAGAGCTGCCACGCCACTAGCACCACACACGAGAATTGAAAATCCACATGCGCGTAGCTTGGCAATCAATAAACGTACAACATGAGACTTCCCAGTTCCTACAACTCCTGTGAGAATGGCACATAGTTGAGGTCCTCTACCAGCAGTGGTAGCCCGACAATGCGTTGATATATCCGGGACATCCTTCGGTTGTTGTTGTGCCACAAAGATTTCAAAAACCATGCGTTGCCAATGATTCAAAGCATTGACCAAGGTTTGGGCAGCTCCGGGGTGATCGGCATTCATAAACGCCTTCAACTCCTCAGCCAGTTGGGGATCCATTTCCGCCTCATCAGCAACCGTTGGTTCATCTTCACCGGCCCGATGCTTGTCAAGCTCATCCAAATCGGACATATAATTGTTGAAGAAGGTTGCATCGATTATGTGCTCGGCCCAAAGGACTTCTGCAAGAAGACGCAACCGCTCAACTGAGTAACCTCGAGCCTGGGCGTTGTTCAGTGTTTCTCGTGCTTCTTCCTCATAGCCTTGGAATAGCCCACGAGGGAGACACTCCTCCATGTAGGTCTTCGACACATTGTCCTTCGAAAAGAATCGTTGTTCGTGGTCCTCCTTCGTGAATGGCTGGGAGAGGAGAATCTTTTGTAAGAAGTACTTTTCGGCGTCCTCACCATAGGGAAGGTAGAAATTCCAGCTTGGAATGGCGGTGCGCCGGCGCAATCTCCACTTATTGCCCACGTCGTCTCTAATTTCCCGCTCCATGCGCTCTGGAGGCGATGGCCACCAGTATGGGCGTTCCTTGCCATTTTCAGGGGGATCCGCTTTATACCGATTACCGTCTACCGCGTCGTCGGAATCACTAGACGGAGATTCATTGGCCATGTCCTCACCCGGATTGCTTGCCAAGGCACTGCCCTGCGAGGGATTACGTTGTGTACGACGGTAGTAACGGTAGAAGTCAGGGTACTTTAGTTGCAAACCGTCCGGAAGCTCCAAATAGAAATCGTACCTATCTAGGTACCAAACATCTGTAGACGTGTCATCCTCTGGTAGGTGTTTGCGGCGTTTCACGCGCCCCAACTTTGGCCATGGATCCGTTGGAATCCATACAACCTCTCTACTACCCCTACATTGATGAATGCCGAGCAACATCATTCCATTCTCCATGCGTCCCAAAGAACGTAACTTCAGCAAGCGCTCAACGTCAGTGGCATTTGGTGAAAGGGTCATTGGAACAGTCAATGATTTTGTGGCTTTGGTGAGATATTTCGGAAGGTACGACTCCCACCCCAAAGATGTGATCCGTTGCACATTGTTGTGGCATTGCAAACGTACTAGAAGACGGCGATTGTGAGGCACCACACAAGCATCTTCTTGTTCCTGTGGGCGATACAATAGGCGTACACCAGTACTGTCCAACTCCTCCTTATGTTGGGGAACCGTAAACGGATAGCCGGACTTGCACTCGGTACATACGCGCCCATGGCCAATGTTGAAACATTTGTCTGGGTAACATTGGTGCACCGTATTGCACTCCTGGTATATACTCCGTAGGTGTGAGGTGAATTCCGCATCATTGTAGCGCACATGACATCGTCCGGGATTGAATCGGGTTGGCACCAAACAACACCATGCAAGTGCACTCGGCCGCGCTCTGGGTATTCAAAGCAAAACCAATAATCGCGAACTGCTCCAAATGGACCTCTCTTGCCAATGGCCAAGAACTCACGCTTGAAGATCTCGACCCACTTGTGAAATGCAACACATGCCTCCATATCGTACCCGTCTTGAATTGGCTGGCTGGCCCTTGTGCCCTCGGGATATTGTCCAGGCCACACCGCACCTGCGCGACATCCCTTTTGCACCGCGTCTTGCAAATCAGCCCAATTGTCGTTCATTGTCTAAGTCTTGAATAGGTCTGCTTTTCCAAGCTCGCGGCTCATTGCAGTGAGGTCAAGATGCCGTGAGGCCCAATAGGATTGTGTCCCAACCAGCTTGGATGGGACATAGGTTCCATATCGATAGTATGGGTTGAGCTCCGCGGTACCTTGATCAATCCCTTCGCCATCCCAATTCCGATTCATGGATTCAACACCATCGTGGTACGAGGCACGGGCCTTCTTATGTTTGTGTGCGGGGCGTGCTGATGATGGGCTTGATTGGCTCGGGGACGTGGATGATTTGGCACCAGGACATGGAGTTGATTGGCTTGGCTGACTGGGGGATTGATTGGATTGCGAAGAAGCTTGTGCATGATGTGATGAGGGTCGCTTTGGAGGGGGCTTGGGTCCTGCAGAGCTTTTAGCGGCACGCAGATGTTCCGCAGTGATATCCTCTGCGCGATCACCACGTTGCGCTTTAAAATTTTGCTGGTTCCAAATAAGTTGATTCTTCATCTCTTTACTCACTTGGAAGAAGGACCACCACCGGTCACGGCGCCGGCGCTCATCAAATGCAAGATACCGGGTACGGTAATACGCCGCACATCCAACTCCACACGCAACCTTGTATCCACCAACTCCACCAGGATACAAATCCGGCCAAACGCACAATTCCAATTTCGGATCGTTGAAATGCAAATACGTGTCGTTCGCCAATGATTGTGTTGCAGCAGTGACGGTGGCCCCTGCACGTTGAAATGGTGTTCGATGCATGAATCCCACTTTGTCTCGGTGAGGGGCAAAGTCGGGAATGATGTTCCGCGGTGCATCACACTCCACTGCCCAAGCCACATACTTGTCTTGTAGATGGTACTCCAGTCGTTTCCCATACTTATCCTCAAAAAAACGTTGTGTCAACGTCCCCATTGTAGAAGCTGCATTCTGCAGGTAGCGGTACAATGTTTCATAATGTGCCAAAAACCGGGAATAAAAGGAGTGAATTTTCTTCAACAACAATAATGCTTGGTTAATTTGCCGCGTGTTTTAGGCACTATCCTTCGGCTTTTGATAATCGCGCAGCACATCTTCTTTCATGGTCATAAACCCATATAGTGCATTATAATGCTGCCTAGGCTTGCGGCCCACACCAACGGTCCCAATAGCATGGTGCCACTGTCGATGACGCAGATCCACGTGCTTAAGGGTATTTGAATATAAAGCACCCAACGCGATTTGCCGCTTTGGATATTCATTGAGATTCGCAAGTTTGGTGGGGACGTTGTAATGTGTCGTGCCATCTAATTCGTACCCATAGTTTATAGGATCGTACTTGGCACCATACTTGCTGCAAACGAGGCATGCATACATACGATGTGGCGAATGCCACACCGGCGTATCATACAGTTTGAAGGGCCCAATACTCGTGGGATGCAACCGAGGCGGAAATTGAAAAGGTGGTCGTTTGTATTGTACATAGTTGGCAAACAAGTCACTTATGAATTGGAATATCCCACTAGTAATCACATCCGTGGGTGGCACCCCAGAGAGGTTGGTGGTACGTACTGCACTATCATCCCGGGAAACAAGAAACTTGTGCGCACCAACCGGGCCCCAAAGCAATTGACCACATCGATAGCAAAAGGCATCGAACAGTGGCGAGTACAAAACATCCAAGGCATCAAGCCAATACTCTCGGACGGATTTCAAAGAAATGTGAGATGGCGGCTTGTGCTTTTGGCGGAAAAGCTCTTTCTTAGCGGCACCAACGACCCCCGGCAATCGAGGATGGGAAGCTTGGGCATGTTGCTTCTCCGGTGTATTGGCGTGTCCACCAACAATGCCCTTGTCGTGTTGCGACTCGGGCGTACTCCTTGTACCCTTGGCGGCTTGTGCTTGTGAGGTGTTCCTTGCACCCTTGGCAGCTTGTGCTTGTGAGGTGTTCCTTGCACCCTTGGCAGCTTGTGCTTGTGAGGTGTTCCTTGCACCCTTGGCAGCTTGTGCTTGTGAGGTGTTCCTTGCACACTTGGCAGCTTGTGCTTGTGAGGTGTTCCTTAAGCCCTTGGCAGCTTGCGCTTGCGGTGTGTTCCTTGTACCCCCAGTAGAACCCTTGGCGGCTTGTGCCGCAGAGGTGTTCGTTGCACCCTTGGCAGCTTGTGCTTGCGGCGTGTTCCTTGCACCCCCAGTAGAACTCTTGGCGGCTTGCGCTTGTGCCGTGTTATGACTTGCCATGGATGACGACTGCACTCCACGCTTCGCCCGCTTGTTCAACCGCTTCATCAGTGTCTGCCGCAGACTAGCATGGCGCCGACGAATGGTTCGTGGCGCAATTTGGGGGTGCGGCGCAATGAAGTCCCCAACATCCAAGTGTGCGTCGGTTTCCAAACATTGTTGTAACTCTTGTTCCCAGCGATTGGACATGGAGGGTATGAACGTAACTCGGTTAAGAGTACACGTATATTCCAAATCCAACCGCGAAGAATAGAGCACACAATGAAAGAAAAGGGTCGTGCAACAGAAGAAGTAGAGGGAAATGCAAATGTATTGGTACAATGCACGTCTCACAACGAAGCACCACACTATCCGTGTTCAATGTCCCATGTCCCATGATCCCAAGCCATGATGCCACAATCATTACCTACATGGTGCCACATTCATTACCTATTATTGTCGCCATGGTCCCATGTCCCTTGTCCCACAATCCCATGATCCACCAATCATTACCTCTATGATGCCACAATCAATACCTCTATTATGCCACAATCATTACCTACTATGGTCCCTTGTCCCGGCTTCCAAGCATTGTTGCAACTCTTGTTCCGAGCAATTGGACATGGAGGGTATGAACGTAACTCAATTAAGGGTACACGTATATTCCGAATCCAACCGCGAAGAACAGAGCACACAATAAAAGAAAAGGGTCCTGCAGAAGAAGTACACTAGGCCCTAGGAGAGCTACCATACAATACCGTCAGCACGCAACAAACGACTTTTGTATAGCGCCTCGTCTTGCGGAATCTGGCGCTCACAGCATGGACGGTTTGATGAAAGAACTTAGTGCCCAAGTTCAACACGCAACGAATGACTTTTGTATAGTGCCTCGTCTCGCGGAATCTGGCGCTCACAGCATGGACAGCTTGATTACCATGGACGGTGTGATGAAAGAACCTAGTGCACAAGTTCAGCACGCAACGAACGACTTTTGTATAGCGCCTCGTCTTGCGGAATCTGGCGCTCACAGCATGGACGGTTTGACCACCATGGACGGTGTGATGAAAGAACCTAGTGCACATGTTCAGCACGCAACAAACGACTTTTGTATAGCGCCTCGTCTTGCGGAATCTGGCGCTCACAGCATGGACGGTTTGATCACCATGGACGGTGTGAGGAAAGAACCTAGTGCACATGTCCAGCATGCAACAAACGACATTTGTATAGCGCCTCGTCTTGCGGAATCTGGCGCTCACAGCATGGACGATTTGATAAAAGGACCTAGTGCACAAGTGTGTGACTATTCAATGATGCGCCTGACATATGGGAACCCTTGCTATCTTACGTTTTGACTTTTGGAAAAACGCGTTTTTGAACCTTTTTTGACCCACTTTTGGGGTTTGAGTGGGCCAAAATGGCTCAAAACGGGCCCAAAATGACCTCATTTCACTTGTTTGAGTATCCCAAATGGTCCACGATCACTTTTGGAAAAACGCGTTTTTGACCCATTTTTGACCCACTTTTGGTCCCAAAACGGTGCATTTTCAAGGCATTTTGGTATTTTCCACGGCCCAAAATGTATCACCACGAGCTCAAAACGGGCTAAAAAGACTTGTTTGAGCATCCCATTCCACATCTGGATGTTTCTCTCTGCATCGGCACAGTACCCGCAGGTTCCAAATGGACTCCATACTCATGCAAACGACATACATTGCACTGTGGGGGGTAGGGTCTTTGGAGGCAACCATGAGGTTGTCCCTAAACTGGCGCAAGCCCACTACGTCATTACCGGGGAGGCGCCGCTGAAGGATACCATCATCGGTCACGGACATTTCTCCAAAATTACGCATCAATGAAACCATTTTCTTACACATCCAGACACAGTGGAGGTCCGCTGATTGTGCGTTGAATGATCCGCCCGTGGGGATAGCACCCGAGCGGCGCCATGGTTCTCCCGAGGCCAGTACCACGTTATCCCGTGTTAGTGAAATCTCCACAAGGGAGACCAATTCATCCATACGCATGAGCTGAAAAGCACCCTTCTTGGCAGATCCGGCCCAGTCTAATTGGCTATTTTCCTTGTAAATACTCCAGCTCAATGTGGAAGCCCGCTAGCGGCGGAGTGCTTTTAGCCAGGCAGTGGCATCTTTCATGTGCTGAATGACGAGGGAGGGGGGGATGTGGTTGAACTCGTCTTTGCAGTCAGCTTCATCTATGCAGCCGAGGGACCATGAGTTTAGCTGCTGCACCCAGGCAGCCTTGTTTGACAGGCTTAAGACCAGGACGGCTGCAGGGAGTTTAGCAACAAGGGTGCGGACGAAGCAGGTGTAGGCCCGAGGTGCGACTCTTAGGCGGGAACGGGCTATAGCAAGGGATGAGGCAGCAGCAATGGGACCACAAAAGTTCAATGTATATGCGGGATTTGGCCTTATGTATGAGGTAGAGTAGCGCCAGCCTTGCTTGGAGTTAACAGGCCAACCATTACCTTGTGCCTCGGACTGCAGGGAGTGCAGAATGGACTGGGCGGTTACCGTTTCTTTGCAATTCTCCTGACCCGCAAGAAACGTGTGCAAGGCACGCCATGCCCAAGCCCAGCAGAATCCCCAGAGTAGTGGTGGACCTTTTACGACTACTCTTATTATAGCGTGTTGCGAGATGGTTCGGGCTATATCTTGGATGCAACGACGAAGACAGCGATCGTCGGAGAACAACGAAGGTGGTAGGTGGGAGGCGAGGAAGTCATCAGGAAGGGGATGTACATGCGGGGCTTGTGCCACGTTTGTCAACCTCTTTAAGGTTGCGTGGCGGGACTTGTGCCCTCTGTGAGGGAGGGGGTCTATTTTGCGGAGGGCGGATCCCTTGTAGTCAACGGTAACTGGAAGTAGGCAAAAGTGGCCATCAGCAGTCTGTACAGGGCCCGCTTGCGCCAAGATCGGGTACGTAAGTTCATGGTAGGTGCATGTGGGGCGCCCTAGCAAACAAAATGATTTGTTCCTGTATATTTCGAAAGTGCGGCGTACATTTAACGGGACGGTGCGGAAAACAATCACCTGCGCTCGTACCTCTTGTCTCTGGGCCCTAGTGGAAGGCATGGACTGGACCAGTCTAGTTATAGCCCGGGTGATGGCGGGGGTTTGCATGCCAGTGCGGTACGGACCTCGTAACGCTGTTGTGCGTATGAGTGGTATCTGGAATTGCGCGGCTAGGGATTCTAACTCTTGTGAGATGGCTTATTAGCGAGCATATAGTCCCTATCATGTGTGGCAATTTGTAGTTGTCATGTGAAGGCATGTATTCTTTTGCTGTGTTGAGGTGGCGGTGTAGGGGAGGTATGCTCCGCAGGGATGGCAATGGCACAGTAATTGATGGCTTAGCGTATGAGCCCGTACCACCAGTCGGTCTCAAAGAAACATGCCAAATATTCATCTGTAGTGAATTACACGGGTACGGAGGTCCATTCAGAGCAGGTCATGGAAAGACGAGTCCTCGGTGCACGCCGTTGCTGTTGTGTGGTGTTTGCGGAGACGTTGAAGGAGGGGGAGGGTGGTCTTGCCGACATATATGCAGAGCATATATACGTGCACCATGGCAGCAATGAAGGTACCAGGTGGGGCTGTTGATAGCAACGATTCGTGTAAGTGTGAGGACCCTCGGAGAAGCTGTAAAATAGGGTAGGATGGGTATGGCAAGTAGGGAACACGAGCTTCAACCATTGTTGCCCATCCTGCCAGGTTGGCGGAGGCTAGTGCAGCACGGGCCCCTTGTGAGTACAATCGCAACAGCTGTTGACTTTGGTAGTTTGTGACCTAGATGGACGAAAAACGTGACCGATGTACGCGGAAAAAGCACAAGAGTTGCGTATTAGAGAGGGGAGTTGGGGTGCATTCTGTGCCATATAGACCCCAACGCGTCCCTTGAAAATCTGCTGCACAGTGCAGCATCATATTGCGTGGGGGGGGGGAGTATGAGACAGAGGATGCAAGAACCAGCTATGTAAGTTAGCCGGTGCGAAGTATGTTGGGTTGTCCGTAGACACTGCTAGGGAAGCCTCAAGGGGGACGTTACACATATCCTTCCGAATTGGCTGCAAGGGCTAGTGAAGGCTGCTGAATAGGGCAACAGTGTAATACTAGACGTTGGCAGCCCCAATTGCACAGTGAACAAACCGAGCCAAAAATGCAGGTGGAAAGGGGACAGGTGGTGGGTCGGGCTCCGAGCATGCTAGAATCCACAGCGGTGTTTGCCGTTGTTTTGCCTGCTCAGCGATTTGTGCCCTCTTCTGGGGGTTGTACAGTACTGACCCATCATTTATAGCAGAGGCAGACAGAAATAGGCGCAATTGGCTAGAAGAGAGACCAAAGGCAGCTTGCATCGCTTCGGGGGGTGGATGTGGTCAAACGCCCCCCCTTTCATTATCATGCGCGTGATAATATTTCAGTGCGTCATAATAGGGGGCGTGATATCATTTTGACCGCCGCTGTTTGTGCAGTCAATTGACTGTGCTTTGGCATCCTTGTATAGAACTGCCCATCACCGGTTGTATGTTGCCCACATGGAAGGCAACCCCAAAGTGACGCCTACTAAGGCACGCAAATTGTTTGTAGAATTTTGCAACACAAGCCACCAGAATGCTGTGAATCTCTTGGATGTACCAACACTATTTCAAGATTTAGGATAGATCGATCCAACAAAGCGAAAGTCGCGTGTACCATTCCAGTTCGTTGTTCCCCAGTGTGCCCATCTCCCAAGGGGAGATGCCTCTGCTCCTAAAACCAAGCCCAAGCCCAACCCTAAACCAGTTTCAAGGCAATTGTCAATGTCGCATTTCTCTCCCAATAACTGGACCAAGTAGGAATGGTGCTGCAACAAATCTTGGTTTCCGCTGTTTGTGTTGCTACCTCTAACGTCAATAATTGCATGCGTGATATTGTTTTGGAGGTGTAAAACATTATCATGCATGCTTAATACTATTTCGGTGCGTGATAATGATGTGGGGGTGGGTTAGAGGCACGGGGCGGTATGTGTGTTCACACAAGCGTGGAGCCTTGGAAGCAAATTCTAGAATGTAGGTGGCAAATGCCAGCTTCACTTTCAATATGGCCATGACTCTCCATGTAACAAGAATAGCATCATCAGTTGCATCACAGTCATCGGAAGGAGGCGTGCCGGACTTAGTGGAGGAAGACTCCATGACGCCCCCCCCCCCCCGTGGAAGACAGTCAAATTGCCTCACCTCCAAGGAGGCTGTGCGATGAGGGGGTGCAAAGCCCCCCCCCCCCCCGTGGTTGCCTGTTTGTGCCCCTTGTCTCACACCCGAAGCCTCCACCCGATTCATATACTTCGTATTACTCATGAATTAGCCCTTCCCAACATGACGCACCACAACAAAGCAGAAACATGGAAAAAAGCAAAGTAAAGGCACATCATTGGAAACAAATTTGTTGCAATAGGTGTTCAAAAGAACTGCCGGAATACACTAGAGGACCGCCGGAACAAGTTGATAGAACACAAAGAGAACAACGGTAATGATGGTCGGTGCACAACACGCACCTTGAGGTTGGCCCCCCAAAGGGTGGCCAAAGTGGCCATTTGCTTGTCCCGGCCAATGGCGAGCCCAATGACCTGCACAGATGCAGGGACAGAGGCCCATGTTGGCGATGGAGACGCTCAACAACAACAATCGGGCCACTCCCCACCAACACATGGACATCCCCCCTAACAATGAATGCCAAGGGAAATGGCAAATCAATCCTACGGCAGAGCGGGGGCTGACTCCCCATGTAGTGGAGCGACGAAGCCGACAACCACCTGAGGCCTGCAGCTTTGGGTCGGATGTGCTCACCCGGGGGGCAAGGTCTATTGGAGCAATAAGCTCTTGCTAGCGCCGCGGGAACGCCTTTGGAGAAATTCCGTGAGCACATGGCAACCGGGTAGCTGCCATGTACTTCAAGCCCCGGAGGGTGTACACCTCGGAGAGCGTACGCACGCCCATTTCGGCGCACGTAGCTGGAAGATAAGCTCACCATACTTGTCCAGGGGCAGGACCTTAGAGGCGTACTTGTTGTTTGCCACCTGATGTACCTGTTGAACACAGCTAGGTTGAGCCAAACGCATGGCCACAGCAAATTGGCGCCGAGCGTGTGGGGAGGAGATGGCCTATTCCACAAAAACCTCCCCAACGCAGAGACCGTCCTCAAGACTTACCACACCCTCCAAATGGACAGGGAGGGCGGTGACTTCCTTGACCCGGCTATTTTTTGAAGCCATGGTGTTCTTTGAAAAATGAACAAGGATGACCAAATTTCAAAATGCATAACCCTAGTGGAAGGTGTCTTTGGACCCTCGTAGCATTTGTACACATGAACAACACTAAAAAGAAGAACTAGACACGGCAACAAGGCAAAAGTGTAACGAAAAAGCTCCCGCCTCACACTTGGAAAGACATAAAATCATTGCGGTGACCAAGAAATAACACCACTGTTGATGATGGATGACCAAAATTCAAAATGTGTATGACTAGTGAAGAGTGGCCTCCATTGCCACACAACATGCGAGCAAGGCGCTAATGACAATTGTAGGCCCTAGACAAACCTAACGCGCGAAAAAAGAACCAAGACCGTCATTTGAAAACTTCGGAACTTGTGGCAACAAACCAAATTATCTAGTCCTAGCAACTTGTTGCGGTGGTGTTCCCATCGGAAACATTCCGAACCGGAACAATTCCCATTCGGAATAATCTCACAGGAGCAACCTTTATGTTCAAACTCGTACCAAGGCTGAGGGCTGAGGGCCCTAGCTTCCTTCTCGAAGACACTCCAAGCTACCGAGGGCGCCTCCCAGAGTCCCACCGCTGCGATGTTAGCGCCCATGGGCCACTCCGGCTGCTAGTCCGTACCGCCGACATGCTAGCGATCGGGCCCATACCGTAGCGGATCCCCCAACTCGTCTCTCACGGGGCCACGCAAGCCCTGCCCCTTTTCCATGGTCTGCTCGGCCACCTGCTCCGCGGGAATCCCCAAATCGACAACAGGTAGTTTGCTGGGGGGAGGGGAGGGGGGATAGGGACCAGCATAGGTCTGTTGGTATGGCATCGCATGCCCACACGTGTCGTGCAAAAGTTGGACATTTGCCACGGTGTGATTCATAGGGGTGGTGTTGATGGCGGTGCCGGGGGTATTCATTGGGGGCATTGATGGGGTAGGTGTTGGGGAGGGGAGGGTGTTAGTGTGCCGGGTATCTTTTTGGGCCCGTTCCCCACCGGTGGCCATTTTCAACTTCCGCCCTGCTTTGCCCCACCCCACATCCGCACCAAGCAATCCACAAGTTGAGTGGCCCCTTGAGTTGGGGATATGGATTCCCAATCCACCAAATTCGGTGGCCCCTTGTTTGTTTGGTATGTGCAGAGATTTTCTTTAATATGGAAACCTTGACAAACAAGCTCAGAAGCAGAGTTCATGGGACCCACAGCTGCCGGCCAAAGGGCAACACACCCTTGTGGGATTGTTTGACGCAAGTGCCAATTCGGGTTCTAGTTTTGGATGTGGTTCTAGTTCTAGTTTTAGGTCAAATTCTACTTCCTACTCAAGTTGTACTTGCGAACCGCAGCCCAAACCGTGCCCCACTCTACAGCTGCAAGATTCCGCCCCGAAGCCAAGCTCAGGACTGACGTTAAGGTTGGGATGGTTAATACAAAAGTAGCGGGCATGGCACACACTCAGCACACACCAGGCAAACTTCCGCCCTTGTCCCTTGACCCTGTGTTGGAATATCCCCCCATCCCTTGCGGTGTTTTGGGAGGCAATATCTATTGCGGTGGTTTGTATTGCCCATTTGTCACACACACACATCCTTGCATTACTTCCCCATCACTACAAATCAGCCACCTTTGTGGATTCTGTGTGATATCTCTCCCCAAAGGCGGTGTACGGGGTGTCATGTTGCTTTTTCAAACCCCAGACATTCTCTCCCGGTGACCGTGTACGGTACTACTCACGCACAATTGGTGCACATAGGGGTGAGTCAAGGGCATCATGAGAGCCCTTCTCAAGGCTCGAGGCTGTGGTGGTTGCATTCCCCAAGTGTCTAGAGGGGCTACAAGATCCACAATTGTGGACCGTGGGTCACATGGGATGCATCGAAATAAAAATTCCCTTTTCTTGGTGCGCCAATAGGGGCCACAAGGTGACGCATTTACGGGGTGCAGTGTGTTCCATCACCCTTTTTTTTTGGTAGGCAACAATTCCACTGGCCGACCAACTCTAGCCGGTCAGCTTGGAGCGACTCCTGAAGCACACCGTGATATTCGGCATTGTTCCTTGGGATCCCGACTAAAATTCGTGTTGCATGAATCACGTTGGCACACCATGAATCCAAAAGTTGCTTCATCTCTGTTTCTCACGTCTTTTGTGTTTGCTTCCGTCTTGAAGGGAACGGTTGTTTGCCTTGAAACACCCTTGCGACCCCCTTCCCCGGGGGACCGTCACTTGGCGGCCCCCTTTGTGGCATTCTGTCCAGTTGTTGTTCCTTTTTGGGGCCTGCAACGGTTACCCGTTCTTCCGTTCGCATGTTGCGTCAGGTTGCTACTTTTTGTCGGCCGCTTCGGCCGGTGCTCAAGCTAGTGACGTTTCCGCGCTCCCGCATCCAAGTACTTGGTGTGTTGGGGCTGTGCTGAAATTGGCATCGTGTGCCGTGTGCGCGTCAACGGCGCCCAATTTGTTGCCGTAAATAAATAGTTGCTGTATTGAGGGTGTGTTGGTTGTTGCCGGGGTCGTTTGACTATTTTTGCTGTCCACGCTCCTCCGTCCGCAGGCCGTCGAGAGCCTGCCTCGCTGTGGATCTATGTGCGTGAGACCCGGGTGCCCTGTTCCTCCACGTGTTGTCCCGACCGTCCACCAAAAGTCCTTTTCCCGCTCACGGTTGGTGCAGTGGCGCTAACAGCGTGGTGGGGCTGCGGGAGACAGCCCCCACCTCATGCGCGTTGAGCAGGGGTTCCCTTGGCACCCGGTAGTGACGGGGCTGGTTGACCAGGCCATCGCCTCTGTTGTCGCTGCCTCCCATGCGCAGGCTGTGCTCTCCCCTCCATTCTGGTTCCTTGTTCGCGTTGTTCTAGTTGCCTCTGCTGCATTGCTGTGCCCCTGCTCCTTGTGTACTGTGCTCTCCCTTGTCCCTTGTGGTGTGGCCCCCGTGTGCTGTGTCTTTGTGATGCTCCTCACTTTGTTTGTTGGCACTCTTGGGTGCCCCTTTCGCGCACCCACTCCTGCCCCACCCGCCTGCCCCCCGTACCAAGGTTTCACATCTCCGTACGATGCGGACGGCTCGGTGCGCGGTTGGCTGGTCACGGCCCTCTTGCCACCCCCGTGGCGGGCACCTCCCGGCCCGCGGGGCGTAGCCCCCGCCCTTGTGGAGTACGTGGGCACCTTGTAGAGGACACGGGGAGGTGTTGGTTGATGGCTCGCTCGGCGTTCGCCGCGTTTGGTGGCTGTTGCAGTGCACTGTTGTGTGTTTGCTGGGGCTCGTTTCGCTGCCGTGTCTCGGGCGTCTCTATGCCCAATAGCTTTGCTGTTTGCCTTCCTCCCAATTTTAGGGGCTTTCTTCCTCTACGTGCACGCTCAGCGGTGCCGGTCTGCGGCAACGGCGGGGCAGCATGTCGCTCTCTTCCTCCCATTATGGTTGTCGGGTTGTCCCAGTTTCAGTTGGGAGGTACCAAGGGCACCGGATACTTTTGCACATGTCTCCAAATGTGCAAACTGACGTGTCATTGGTGTTTGTTGGGATTGCTATGGCGTGAATGTGATGCGTTGTTCCTCTTTCGCATTGTGGATTGCCGAGGAGCTTCCCGTTTCAGGAGTTCATTCTAGGCCTCGGAGCTAGGGACTTGTATGAGTCCTCCCTTGGGTTGGTCGTGTGCCGTGAACACCAATGGTTAGGACCCTGTGTCTTATAAGCGTGCCCAAGGCCCCTGCACTAGGCTGTGGTGACGAAAATTTAGCTACTCATGGGTAGTACATGTTTTAGGTCGCTGCTCAACGGGCAACTGCGTAGCCGGCGGCAAACCCATGAAGGGGCGACCCCCTTACTTAGGTTTGAGTTGCCTTCTTGTCCCGGTGTGGTCGGGGTGGTGATGACCGCCGGAAGTGTATCAGGGAAGCACCCCTGGTATGCTGTGTGTAAGTGTGGTCTTGGTTGTTGCCTGTGTGGTGGGCGCCGTGTTAGCGTTCGGGTGTCAGATTGTGAGCCTTTTCGGATGCCCCACGTGCGTGCCCTCTTCGTGGGCGGCGGTGGTTGTGTGTGGGTGAAGTGCCCGCGTGGTGGGTGTGGCCGCCACCGTGGGCGTTGGGTGTTGAGCTGGTGTTGGTGCTCGTGGCGGGTGGCGTGGCTGTGCGCCGCTGTTGTTCTATAGTACACTACTTTGCTTTGCTCTGCTGCGCTGTGCGCTGTCGTGTGCTGGCGTGTGCCCTTGCCGCCTCTAGCGTGCTGTGTTGCATTGTGTGCTATGTTGGTGGCCGCGGCTACACACGCCGGTCTGTATCTCTCCCGGTAGCCAGTAATGTCGTGAAGTACTCGGTTGGTCCTGGTGTCGTCTGGGGCGGTTGGTAGGGGTTGGCGGGCGGTGGCGGTCACCACCGCCATGTCATCTGCGAACGCCAGGAGCGTGGTCCGGAGGGGGTATGGTGCCACGTCGGGGTAGGTGCGTCGTATGTAGAAGGCCAGTGGGAGGGTGGCGAGCAGGTCGAGAAACGGGCCTTCTGTGCCCCCCTGTGGGACCCCACTGGTGGGACGGGTCCATGGGGTGGTGCCCGCATCGGTCTGTATCACATACAGGCGGGTGGCGAGGTATGCGTGCAGGAAACCCTGGAAGGGGAGTCCCATGTGCGCCCAGATAGCGCGCAAAAGCCGATGCGGGGTGTTGGGGAAGGCTCCTTGACGTGGAGGGATGTGATGATGAGGCTTATTGGGTCCATGTCCACCACGGCGCGTTGCATAAAGATTGCGTCCAGCGGTGAGCTTCCCGGTATTGCTCCCGGCATTGTGGGTGGGATAGCTTGGTATACCGCCGGGGCCGTGCGCTTTAGGATGAGCATCTAGATGAGCTTTGCTTCCGTGGTGGCACATACAATGGGTTTCCAGTTGTGTAGGTTCGCCCAGTCGCCCTTCTTGTATAGTGGGTGTACCAGATTCGCCCAGTCCGGTGGTACGTCCGTCCCTCCGATGGCAATGTTCCACAGACGTGCCATCAGGTGCCTCTTCACGTTGAGCGGGAGTTGGCGGTAGATTTCGGCAGGCAGGCCGTCTACCACCGGAGTTTTCCCAAGTTTCAGTTTGTGCAACACCTCATCCAGTTCTCGTATGGTGTACGGGGTGCGGTGCATGTCGCGTCGTTGCGTCCGATTGTGCAGTGTTGGTAGATGTGATATTAGTTTCTTGGTATAGTCGGACAGCTCCCCGTCCTCCGTGTTATGTTGGCGTTGAAAGCCGTTGAGTACCTCTTCCATGACCACATTGGGGTCGTTGGTTACCGTGCCGTCCTGAAGGCGTACCGCTTTGATGCCCCGGTGTCCCGTTTCTCCCACGACCTTGTCCACGTGTTTTAAGGATTTGTACGGGTTGGGGTTTTCGAGGTACCGTTGTTGCTCCTGCGCCAGGTCTTTCGCTCGGCGTTCGTGCCACTGCCTGAGCTGCCGGCGTGTGGTTTCCAGTTGTTTTGCAATGCTTTGGGCGCTCTGTTGGGTGTGCGGGTCATGGGATTTGATCGCCGTATGTAGGTCCCGTTTGTCACGCCATATGGCATTGAACGGGGACCGCAGGTCTTGGTGGTGGTGGCCACCTGCTCGTGTTGGTGCCTCCCGTGGAGGCCACATGCCGTAGCTGCTTCTCGCATGGCGAGGTTTAGGTCACGCTTGGCTTGCTGGCTGAGGATGCGGTCCACCGGGCGGTAGTACGCCATCCATTTGTGTGTGTCGTGCTCATCTGGGGGCTTGATGGGGGGCTGTTCGTCTTGGCCTGTGTCTTCCGAGAGGGTCGGGGGCACCTGTAGCACTTTGACCTATACCTCCATTGGGCGATGTCCGGTGGCTTTGGATGGCAGGTCGTGGTACCGTGTCCGTGTCACCTCCACATGCGCAGGGTCCGCGTAGCACAGGTCGATGTGTGAGTCTGTCGAGCCTGGTTGTGGGGGTCACTGTGAGGGTTGGCCCTGTAGGGAGGCTGTGAGGTCCTGCAGGCCCGGATGCTGTATGGCTACTTTCACAGCTGTGTCCTCCGGTGTGGGCCGCCCCCCGCGATCTTCCATTGTGGGGGCGGCGTTGAAGTCTCCGATGATGACGGTTAGTCCCATCATGGCAAGTTGCCGGTAGGCTTCCATGAGGTGCTCGTCAACGAGAAACGTGTCCGTGGCGTCGCCGAACGGGACATGCACGTTGATGACGTTTAGTTGCCAAGTTGGGCCAACTACCTCATATGCCGCTAGGCGGCCCTCGATGCCGAGGTGATGGTGGACATGGACTTGGACCTCAATTCTGTGGGATATGGGTACGCCTTTGACCCAGGTAGTGCGGTATTGGTACCCCTTGGTGGTGAGGACAGGGGTGAGGTTGGGGCTGGTCGTGTGGGTTTTGAGAGCTTGTTCCTGCCACAACATGGCGTCGGGGTCACACCCTGCCATGACGGGTATGTCTTGTAGGTCCGGGGCCTTGGTTGTGTCGTACACGTCGCATGGTTGGTTAAGACTCCCCCGTCGGGGTCCAATTTGGGTAACCTCCGAAGAGCTTGGATAGGATTGCCCACCCATTGGCGGGGGCGAGTCCGAGCCCCCGGGGCTTGCCTTTGAGGTGTGCGCACGTGCCTTGTTTGTAGGTGGTGGTGGATCTGTGTGGGTGAAGGGCCCGTGTGGAAGGTGTGGGCCCCTCCCTGGGCGTTGGGTATTGCGCTGGTGCTGGTGCTCGTGCTTGCGGCGGGTGGTGTGGCTGTCCGCCGCCGTTGTTGTGGTACACTTCTTTGTTTTGTTCTGCTACAATGTGTGCTGCGTGCTGTCGTGTGCTAGCAAGTTTCGTACTGTGCCTCTACGGGCTCTGGCTTGCTGCAATGCATTGTGCGCTGCGCTGCCGCCATGAGGCGTGGGGGCTGCCGCCACCCGGGCGCAGCCATTCTTCCCGTCGGCGCCCAGTCCAGGTACCCTCCAAAGTGCTTAGGTAGGGCCGCCCACCCATTGGCTGGCCCAAATCCAAGCCTCCACGGCCTGCCTCCGAGGTTTGTGCCCTCATAACCTTTGTGCGCCTCTGTCAGCTCCATGTGCTTGGACGTTGTGCCGCCCTCTACTATTCTAATTTGCGTGGCGGTGCACTGTGCTGCATTCTTCTAGACTGGCGGCCATGGCTACAAAGGCGAGGTCCCATCCCCCTTCAGGGGCATGGTCCTAGTGATTCCCGAAGGGCTTGGATTCCATGCATGGCCGTCCACGGGGCAATGTTCATGCCGCCGGAGCCCATCAATGAGAATTGCTCTCCAATCTTGTTTGTGCGCCTTTGTTGGATCTGCGCGCTTGGGTGTTGTGCTGAACCCCTCAATGCCTCCGGGAGGCTGTTGTGATTGAGTGCCCTAGGCGATGAGGGGGCCCAATTTGCACGGATGTGAGACCATAATGTGCTCTCCTGGTAGCTGCCTGTCTTTTTGCACAACCGGTTGCCACTCTCCGTTTGTGTATACACCCCATGAGGGTGGCAGCTACACTGCGGGGTTTACACACCAACGGCCACAATGCCCACCCAGACCACCGGCCTCGTGAGTCCTGGGCATATGAGTGGGGTGCGTCGCTAGAAGGTGTGCGCAAGAACCCCCCCCCTTGTAGCGCCCTTTTTGCATGATTACCCAAGCCACACCACCTCGTGTGGTTGGAAAGTGGTTTGGGGCCAATCACCACATGTTTACGCCCCTTTTGGTGGCTGATTTTCACTGCTGTCCGCGTGCACATCGTGGTTCTAGTGGTACCCAAAAGGGGGGGGGGTTCTGCGCGCACCTTCTAGCGCCGCACCCTAAGGTACCACATCTCACCTGGTCATGTTCGGCATCGGTGTGTGGGCCACCTGCCACTCGCGGGCCCGTACTATGGGATGCAGCGTTCTAGGGCGTGGTGCGGAACCCCTAGTTAGAACGCAATTTGTGGAACACCCACCTACCCTCAATTTAGGGGCAAACCACCTAAAAAAATGGATTGGGCACCCTCAAAAACCCCCCATCCCCTTTCTTTCCCCACATAACCCTCATTGTAGGGGTGGTTTTTTTGGGGGGGGGTCAAAGAGTTAGAGCACAGTTAGAACAGAGTTAGAACACAGTTAGAGCACCTTGCTCTAACTAGTTATCGCGCTAGTTATCGCGCGATAACTTAGTTATCGCGTAGTTATCGCGGGTAGTTATCGCGCACCCCTCCTCCCTCCCTCCCTAGGACAAACAACACAAAACACTTGGCACAAAGCATGTGTGGTCGTTTTTCATACAAAGTCATCAATGTCTGAGGCCTTGGCTGCCTCCAGTCCCAAAAGCCCTTGCTCCAGGGCGTTCATGGACATGCAATGGTGCATGTGGCGGAGGGACATACTTGGCCTCACCAAAGACCAACCCTTAAAACAATTTTTGAGCCTCCTCTTGTAAGGCCCATGCCGATACTCCGTTGGGATGGAGGAAAACTGAAAAATGTTCCTCCATTTCTCGGCAAAAAAGGCGGAATGTGCCAAGCACCAATGGATCCACCTGGTGGGGGACCAACCTGAGTCTCCCCACGCTTTTGAAAATTTTGTGGTCAACGCACGGTGGCGTTCCACTTGGGTTAGAGTGTACATCTCCCTCACCCTCCAAAGCTCATACAAACCCTCAATGCATTTCACCATGACATGCACAACAACCCATAACAAAGGTCCCCCAGGGGTCCTCACTGTGGGGACATGCTCTTTGAGGCAATCCACAAATTGCCTTTGGAAGGGGGGGGAGGTTAGGAAAAATTTGGTGCTTGTTAGATCGAAATCTTTTTCAGTGGCCCTTGAGGCCGAAGGGAGACGTTCCCTCAGAGGGATGCCTGAGGTCTCATCCTTGAGGGCTTGTTTGAAGGCGTGCAAAGGTGCAAGAGCTTGGGCCTTACCAGGGGTACCAGGGGGGAGGGCCTGAAGGGTGGTCTCAATGCGCTTTGCAATGCCGTTTAGGATGCGGCATGCTGCATGTTGGTAGTCCCCCGGCCGCCTATCAGGGGTCACACTTCTCAAGAGTGCCCCCCATCTGGAGCTCTAGGTGGACTCCACCCCCCTTTGCTCAACAATACCATTGGGGTCTTTGCACAACCAACACTTAGACCCACCCCCCCCCATTGCTTGCATCCCCTTCCCATCCCCCGTCAAAATGACAGTGCAAGTCAAAAATTGATTTTGAAAGAGGACAACGTCCTCCTCCACATCCCTCACCTCTTGGTTGAGGTTGGCGGAGATGTCCAGGCTTCTCAAAAAAGCCTGTTCATCTCCGCCATCCATGCAAAACCATGAGGCCCATAGCTTCAGCTTCGAAGCATACTTTCCCCCCCCCATACATTGACCCATACATCCGCACGGGTTGAGGATGCCTTCCACAAGGAAGTCGCATCAACTGAAATAACAACAATGGCAACGCCACTAGGGGGGGGTTTCCCAATAACTCGGGCCATAGATATTGCATTTTGCACAATTGATTGCAAAGGCACATGCGCAGCTGCCCTATTGCGGCCTGTGGTAGACGTTACAATGGTCGTTTGGGGAAAGTAGGGCATGATCCGTTGCCGAACGGTCCTTAGGTCCCGTTATGTGCAACGGCGGGGTATTCGCAAAAGGGCCCGTCGGGAGAGATGCATGCTGCATGCCATGCGTAGCATGCTGAGGGCCTCATGCTCCTGAGCTGTGAATGCAAGATGGCCACCAAGTGGGCCAGACAGGGCAGTGCACGCCCCACCACTTAAACAAACTTCTCCTTTGGTGTTGGTGCCACACACAATGTTCGGGTCACCCAATAGAACTCGCACCAGCCGCTGAACCGCCTTCAAACGCCGCCGCCGGGCCTTGGGGCACTGCAGATCGGTGTACCGCTGGAGGTTAGCTGTGTTGAGAGCGCTCAGGGCCTCATTGACAGCATTATCCATGAAGAATAAGAGGGCCTGGGCAGGAAATGAGGGAGGGTTTTGAAGCAAGGGCCCCAAAAACACACGTGATAACCCACGCGATAACCCCCGCGATAACTAGGTTATCGCGCGATAACCCCCGCGATAACCCCCCGCGATAACTAGTTAGAACGCGATAACCCCCCGTGATAACTAGTTAGAGCACCCAGTTAGAGCGCGATAACTACCGCGATAACTAGTTAGAGCAGGGGTTAGTGCGCACTAACTGGAGGGGTTAGAGCAAGCATTGGGGCCCCCTAAAACCTTCACAAACGTTGATTTTGCACGGAGGAAACCTTGGAGATCTCAACAATGTGCAGACACGGGGTATATGGCGCCGCAATCACAAATTCAAATCAATCAAATGGACATGTTTCGGGCTAGTTGCCCCTCCTCAGCTGAAAGAGTACACAATGACAAACCATTGCTGGGCATCCCACCAAAGTAATGGCAATGACGGAAAAAATAGAAACAATGAACAACAATCGAATCACAAATTACACTAACTGGAGGGGTTAGAGGGAGCATTGGGCACCCTAAAACCCGTGGACACCAGCTTCTGCCGCCACAGAGGCGTGCAGTGCAGAACCCCCCCCGCACTATAAAAAATCACGCTCCATCGCTCGCCCTCCCATGGCAATGGAGCGTGTAGTGCCCCGGTGTTGAACAACACCGGGGCTTGGGGGGTGGCGGTGCATGCCCAACCCTCCGGCGCCCTACCCTTGCACACACGGGTATGCCGCTTTTTTTACCTCATGGAGGGACTCAGCAGGCCACCACTCTCCACCCAAAAATCACCCCCCGTGAAAGACCCCACACACACAATAAGCGCCATGGGCGCCCCATCCCGCAAATGGGCGTGGAGGCCCATGGTGTCCGTCCCTTGGGGGCGAACAACTTGGATGCTACACCATGTGAACCATGGTGGAGCATTGGAGGTGCAATACGCATTGAGGTCTGCAACCAAGGGGGTGAGGGCAGGCCTCAGGGTAGCGGCGGCCATGTGGGTCGCCCTAAAATTAGAGGGGTTGGGGTTTCCACTTCCCACGAGGCCGAAGTGCCACATGTCCACTTGGGCCCCATATCGCTCCTCCCCACGAAAAATGCCCTTGGGCAACCCCCTTAGCAAACCCACGAGTCATTGACTCCCACTCCTACTCCCGCTACCCTGACTCTGCACCCCTTGCGGCGCCAGCCCCTGTTGGGCGGTGAAGGAGGCACTGAGGGTGGAGGTGAGGCTGCGCTCCTGCGCCTCATGCAGCCACCCCCAGGCGCTGCTGGAGGTCATCCCCCCTCCTCCGCTGCCCCTCCACCTCCACCCTCAGCTGGGCCGCCTCCACCGCCGCCTTCCGCCTCCCCTCCTGGGCCTCCCTCAGGGCCTCCCCCATCGCCTCCACCTCCTTCCCCCTCTTGCCGGCCAGGTTGAGGGCCTGGTCCAGGGCACGCTGGGTGTTGCCCTGGACGTTTTCGGCCTTCGCCAAGGCCGACTTGTGGTCGGCCGACCGAACCTTGGCCAGTGCGGCCTCGACCCCCGTGGCGGCCGCGTGCTCCACCAAAACCTGGCAAGCGTCCGTGACGTGGGTGGCCACACTGGCCCCCAAGGCCTCCACGTCCAGGGCCTCAGGGGGGGGCTGGGCCGCCACCTTCGCCACCTTCGACGGCTTGGGGGAGGGCTTGGGGGCGGGGGTTTGGCCCTTACCCCTAACGGGGGGGGGGGGCAGCCGGCTCAACCACCACCATATCAGGTCCCCGCTTCGTCTACTTTCCCGGCCTTCCCCCCTTGGGTGCATACTGCCGAACCCAATCGGCAGTGGCGTCCACCACAGAAGGGGGGGGGTCATACCCACCAACCTGGTGGATGCCCCCCCCCCCCTGTGCAGCTTCTGCCACACTTCCCTCCCCGTATACTCCCCCTCCCACAAAAAACACACCCTCAAAAGGAAATAAGATTTCCTTTGGGGGGGGTCGCTCATCCCAAACAAACACAAAAAAGCCGCAACCGTTTCCCCCTCTGCGGCATTCGGCCACTTGGCCGTTTCCCCCCCAACCCACACATAGGAGGGAAGGGTGAGGTTGGTCTTCCTCTCCACCCCCCGCTCCTTCTCGGAGATGGTGACCTGCCGTACCATCCCGTCCCCCCCATCATGCAGGCCTCATCCCCGGGCTCCCCCCACCGCCACGACGCCCCCTGCGGCAGCCTCTTCTCCCCCTCCAGCTCCACACGGGCCGCCACCGGGTTGGCGGGCCGTGGCCCTGCTGCTTCTGCTGCTCCTCCTGCTGCCTCGGCTGCCTGGGCGTCGTCCTTGACGAAGAGACGGGGCAGCTGCATGATGGTAGCCTGAAAAAAAAAAAGAAACAAAAACAAACACGCGATAACCCGCGCGATAACCCCCGCGATAACTAGGTTATCGCGCGATAACCCCCGCGATAACCCCCCGCGATAACCCCGCGATAACTAGTTAGAACGCGATAACCTAGCGCGATAACTAGTTAGAGCACCTACTTAGAACGCAATAACCTAGCGCGATGACTAGTTAGAGCAGGGGTTAGAGCATGGTGTTGTGGGAAGTTTTCACACCTGGTGACATGGGCACATGCCTTGGCCCTCCTTCTTGGCGTCGTCCAGCACCAGGTTCATCCTCCGCAGCCACACGAAGTCCGTGACGGCCGCATACTCCCGCACCTGCCTCCACTCCACCACCTGGGCCACCCCCTCCCCCATACAATCCCCTCCTCACCACCAAAATGCACCCTGGCGGCACCTTAATCCCAACATGCCCTTGCAGGGAGGGCTGGGGCAGTGCCTCCCCATGGCACACCTTGGCCAAGGGGCACTGATCGGGGTGGCCTGCGACCCCCCCGCCTCCTCATTAGTGAGGGGGGCAATCACCTCCCTCCCATTCCCCCACCCCGACAACAAAAAATGCCCGGTGGTTGTTCCCACCGGGAGCAAGCATTGAGCAGATTGCTCAATGCTGACCCCATTGGGGTCCTCCACCACCACCTCCTCCTCCCCCCCCTCCGCCTCCTCCCGGGCCCCTCCTAGCATGGCACACAAAGGCCATCTTTGTGGGCGGCGCACAAAATCAGCCGATTGCATCCGTAGCAATTGGCTACCACCTTCCCCCTACACCTAACCGCCCCATCACACTGGATTGTCTTGGCCACCCGGCCACCAGGTGCCCCCAGCTGGGGCCTTTTAATGGACTGCGTCACGTGCAGGTTGGGGAATCGAAGATTCCCCCCCTGGGTAAGCTCAATGGCAAAAAATGCCATGAGGCGGGGGTCCCTCACCCCCGTGGGGGAGGCCTTGGGAATCCCCGACCCCGGTGGACATCAAGGGCATTAAAAAAAAAGGCAGTGCCCCTCTTGAATGGCACAGCCCTCTCCACCTAAGGGTCGGGGAACCCCGAACTACTAGAGGGCACAAAAAGAAAATGTGACCCATCCTCCTCCTCATGATTATGGGTTAGCATAATAAGGCAATTGACAATCAATGTGCCTTCAGGAATGGTGTAGGGGGGGGCGTCGCGATGGAGGTGCTGGGGGGTGTGGTCATAGCTCGAAATTTCGGCCATGTCAAGGATGGTGCAGCTCCATCCGACCCCCCCCACCACAGTCTTCTTCGCGGTCTCAAGCACACGATCTGCCACCCTTTTGAGGACTGGCAAATCATGGAGCTTGTGGGGGTTGTGCTTGTGGTGGTTGGCAGCCCCATAGTTGCCATACAATGTGCGGCGGGTCCCAGAATCTTGGGGCCTGCCGACAATGTGGGGTTTGTCATTGAAAATGGGTGCCTTCTCTGAGAGAGGCACCCTATCCAAATCATCCAAAAGACTTTGCAGCTGCACATCACTCAAAAAATCGTGTTCAAGGAGGTGGTTGACCACCAGCTTTCCCCCCACCATGAGCACAAGGTCATTGGGGTCCCTATTAAAGGCCCCCAAGGGCTCGGCGGCAACCACCTCCTCCGCCTCCCCAATAAGGGGGGGTGTTGCCCCAAATAGAAAAAGAATCACCCCCTGCCCCGAAATAATGTTGGGAGTGGTGACCCCATACCACTCACGCTCCCACTCCCTTGTGGGGCAAAGGGAGTGCATGGGGAGCTTGTTTTCGGGGTCGTCAGTGCATACCCGGCGGGTGTTGTGGGTGAGGGGTTGGGGGAACCAACCATCCGACTTCCCCTTCCCCTTACCCGGTCGGATCCTTACCTTCTGGACACTAATCATGAGGGGGTTGTGGGGCTTCTCCTTCCTCCCCCCAGCCCCCACCCCCCCCGCATCCTCCTCCTCCTCCTCCACTTCCTCCTCCTCTTCCTCCTGACCCACATAAAGGGTCGTCTTCGTCCCCGCACCCTTCTCGGCATGGGCGGTGACGGACTCCAACACCGCGTCCACGTCCTCGGGATGCAGCTGGATGAGGAATCCAGCAACCCCTGGATTTACCTCTAGCAACTCGAAGATGTAGTTGCTGAGAACCAGGGGGTTTCTCTTGTCGGCCATGAAGGGGGACTTATGGACAAGGAGTCCAAAGTCCACACCATGTTCAAAGCGAGTCGCCACAGGGCGCCTCACGTTTGCGTCACCCATCGTAAACCCCTCAGGACCGCCAAGGCAACGGACCCCAAGGAGCTTTTGATGGTGCTCGCACCAAGCGTGGGCAGCAGCAAGGGCGATTATCAAAGAATACGAAGGCTTTGAGAGCTAAAGCGAAAAGGGGAAACATAAAATGAACCGCGATAGCCCATGCGAGAACCCACGCGATAACTAGTTATCGCGCGAAGGACGGGAAATTCGCGTTAAGAGAGCGAAGGTCGTTCAAGTCGAGAGGCCAGCAACAAACATGCCCCCGACGCCACAGCCGAGCACAAGCCCCAGCCGGTGGGCTCCGACCAACCAACGGTCCCACACACCAGAGGATAGACCCCAGTCGCGGAAATGCCACACACTGCCCAAGAAGTGGTATCAGGGTATAGGAGTGCGGTACCTTGGGACCACAACACAGGAAACAAAGCGGGCATACAAGCAGCTCGGTGCCAAGCTACACCCACACAAGAAGGCGCACCACAAGAAGAAGGCCGAGGGACCATTCAAACATATAGGGAGGGCATTGGACGGACTGCTAGACACGGGGCCCCGAAGATGGCACAACGTTGACATACAAAGACAGGCGCCAACAACGGGAGGTAGGCTAGTGCAATAGGGGAGTTGCGACACACTACTCCGGACAGGAGGGCAGAAGGCCGGGAACCCAACACGTTGACGATGCAACGACGCCTTGCATGCGTGATCGTGCACTTCATGAAAGCACAATACACAAGTGTATGGGATGCAGCGTTCTAGGGCGTGGTGCGGAACCCCCCCAATTTTGGGTGTTGTTAATATGGTTGGAATGCGGAATTTCACATGTTACATGGGTGCACTATGATGCAACAATGTGCCTTGCATGTTTCCTTTGCTCCATATTGCCCGTTTTGCGCTTTTTGCGATTTGATCTTTTTGTGCTCTAACTAGTTAGAACGGGGTTAGAGCGGGGTTAGAGCACTAGTTATCGCATGGGTTATCGCGCGATAACCTAGTTATCGCGCGATCGTTATTGTGTGTGACGTGGCGCTTTTTCACGCGCACCTTTACGCACACCGACGGCTTCAAAGTGCCCCACCACCATGGCCTCACATGCGTTGAATACCATGCAACTGCTGCCGCCCTTGCAGACGCACTATTGATCGTGTCGCAAGGTGCCCTGCACTACATACCACCAGTACCGCTACGCCCGCTACCAATGTTGACACGGCCGCCTGCACGTGGGGAGGGCGCTGCAAAAGGCGTCACCGGCGCCCGGTCCTGCCGTTGTGCTCCCGCTCTCCTTGTTTGCGAGCTATTTGCTTCCTCCTAATTGCCCCTATTATTTTCATTACCTAGGGGCAAGCCGCTCAAGTGGTCGTGGGTGAGAGCCACTGTTTTGCCTCCCTTTTGGTGGTCTAGTTGCACTCGAACCCGGCGATTCTCCTCCCCTTGGACAATCCCTTGTGCTCCATTCCGTTCTGCTCTATGCAGCCCTGTGAGCCAAACTTTTGTTCCTGGCTACCACTTGTCCTAGGCCGCCACCTGCTCGTGATTTTGTTTCTGTGTTGCTGCCCTTCGTTGTTTGGTGGCCTGGTCGTGGCTCTTTTGCCACTTTTTGAACTTGTGTACGAGCAGGTGCGGGAGGTTGCACCCACACAATGCACATGTGTTTTCATTGATGCACCTATCACGCACTATGTCCCCACAAATACATTGATTGGCGCTGCGCACGTACTTCCCGGCGGTCTTCACGTCGTCTCCACATACCAGGCACTCCACACGTTCTTTTCCCATCATTGTTCCCACGGACATGAAGTCCGCCTTCCACATGCGGCATTGTGCACACAACCACACTCCTGATTGTCCCCCATCTCCGCCCGGCGGCGCACACTGCCTCTAATTCCATGTGCCACACCCATAACATGTGTATCGTGGTTCTGCCCCTAGTGGAGCGCACAATTCCGCATCGCATCGCCTTGCTTTGCCGTCTTTCTGCGTCGCCTGCGCTAGTTGCCCCACTCCTCCCCTATGGAAGACGGCCACGCGCTACACGGAGAGATTTCAAGGGGGGGCTCGGGGAAATTAAATTGGGGTGCCAAGGATGGCGCTTACTAGACCCAAAAGCGTGGTTTTCGGTTTGCTCACATTGTGGTCGGCGTTTGGCCCCCATTGTCTGTCGATTGGGTAGTAGTTGTCATTATACCTTTTTTCTTCTGCATGGACCCCCTTGCACTAGTAGCAGTTGCTGTTGGTTTCCGGAATGATAGGATTCCATTCCGCGTCTCATGTTAGCCACTGGAGGACTCCGCCAGCTGCCTCAAACTTCACCCTACGCAAGAGGAAGTTTTCGCCCATGGTTGCAAATGCTTCAACCAAGGTGCTGTATTGTTTTGAGGCGGATGTGCACCCCCGGCTGTGCCCAAGTACTGCTTAGCATATGTGATTTGAGACTTCTGGAGGCAACCCTAAGTGCGCCAAGAATTACAAGATAAAAGTGGGTTGGGACCAGGCTGTAAGTCGACGCACAGTGGCGGCTGTAGGCCAACCAACTTTTGCCCACCACAGTGCCAACCGTCCCAAATCGGTCCGTTGGGCCCAATAAACACAACAAAGATCAGAGTGCCTAGGTGGTACTACATGGCTCCCCATGGCTTTGTACGGACTCCCATTGTCAATGAATGATAACCCCACAACGGCCCAAGGGTGCCAGGAACATCGGATGTCACTCCGAAACGGCATTTTCAACCAACCCATGCAAGCGTAAAAACCGCCAAGTCCTCACTAGTGGGGACCCATACGGGGTCCCATCTTGGAGAAGTGGAGATAGCACCCGGGCCCAGCGTGGACCATCTATGTTGGCAAGACATGGGGGTTTCTATTGCCCGCACTAGCCTTGAAGGGAAGACCCCGGCGAGGCATAGTTCCAACCGAAGCTAGGTGATTCTCAATGGCTAGCACCTAGGCTGGGTGGCAACGAGAATCACGATTCGATGAACTAGAGAGCCCCTCACCTTCATATGCAAACTTGGTAGTCACAAACTTTGTCCCGCGTTGCACTCGCTGCGTACGTGAAAAGAACGCGCACCGAGGCCAATTGTGAAGCTGGCACTTCTTTGTGGTTTCACAAGCCTCAAGTTGATAAAGGAGCCCCGCTAAATCCGGACCGCAGAGAAACCGGCACATTCTCTTCCGGATACTTTGGGCTCTTGATTGTTAAATTGGTTCCCTCAAAAGGCAAGTCCGTCAAGGGTGTCATCTCAATGCTAGAAGGAACACAAGTCTCATTATCCGAGTGGCGAATCTGATTTGGAGGCGTTAGCACCTGCAGTAGAGTTTTTTGGAGGGGCAAGCTTAAGTTTACAGTCCCTATCGGGTTGAACACCTCACCATTTTTCACTTGATCCATGCTGGTCGGAAGACGGCCGCGCTGCCACCAGTGGGGACCCATAAGGTGGGCAAACCGGGGCACCCCAAGTTTGGACCCAAGGCCGCCGCCATTGGTTAGGGTGTCTTTTTCGACAAAAAATAAAAGAAGAGCGGAATTGGACCCGGAGGTGGAACCACACATGACATAGTGGCCACAATCGGCAAATCAAGTTTCGCCCGCCACGGTGCAAATGAATCCTAGGCTGTCCTTTCGGGGGCTTCAACCAGTGCTAGGAGCCTAGGTGGTGCTACATGGCTCTCCACAAGTTTGTATTTCCAGCCATTGCCACCAATGTTTGGCCATGTGCCAAACACTATTTTCCGCCAGAGGTTTGGGATTGTGGGGCTCAATGTAGCTTTGCAGAGCACAAAAATTGGAATACTTGGTATTTCGCTCATTTGGATCAACAACATGCCACACACCTTACAATTTAAATGGGCCACCGGATCACAGGACTGAAGCTTCTCCCCGGCCTCCGGACAATTACACACCTAGTACCTTGGACAGTTACTGCGCTCTAGACAACATGGATGTGAATGCCGGATACATCCAGCTGGGGACGACATTCTGTTGTTGAGGACTCTACCAGCGGGTCTCGATGATGCCCTCCCTGCTGTGTGGACTAGCACCTTTGCTGCTTGCCAACAGGCATCATCTGCATGGATGCTGTACGCTTCCGACATTTCCTCAAATCCATGGTAAGCAGGATCTATGTGATCCCGTAGGGAAGGACAAGGGTGGTGACGAGTTCTGTTAAAGAACCAATGGTGAGCACCTCGGATGGAGAAAAATCGACAACTATTTGGCTCGACAAGCCTCGGGACGATACAGAGCACATGGAGCTCGGGTAGGGGCAGATGCAATCACCACTGGCAAGGCGATCCCGCATGCAATTGCATTGAGGGACTGCAAAATGGTGTCTGCTCGTTATGCAGCAAAAAGGGATCACAAGCAACGTCACATGCAATGTTGAACAATTTGGGAGCAGCAGTGCCCACCTGCGATGAAATGTGCTTTTCACCACGTCTTCATTGAGTGTACGAATGTCCATCCCTTGGTGCTAAAGGTTGCTGGAAAGTCGGTCCGGGTGGCTATTGGTGGAATGCAGGCCGATGTTAAGTTCGTGGTCAATTGCGTGACTCAGAGGAGTATGGGGGTTGGCAGTATATTGAGATCTTGGGATGCAGCGTTCTAGGGCGTGGTGCGGAACCCCTAGTTAGAACGCAATTTCTGGAACACCCACCTACCCTCAATTTTGGGGCAAACCACCTAAAAAAATGGATTCAGCACCCTCAAAAACCCCCCATCCCCTTTCTTTCCCCACATAACCCTCATTGTAGGGGTGGTTTTTGGGGGGGGGTTCAAAGAGTTAGAGCACAGTTAGAACAGAGTTAGAACGCAGTTAGAGCACCTTGCTCTAACTAGTTATCGCGCTAGTTATCGCGCGATAACTCAGTTATCGCGCAGTTATCGCGGGTAGTTATCGCGCACCCCTCCTCGCTCCCTCCCTAGGACAAACAACACAAAACACTTGGCACAAAGCATCTGTGGTCGTTTTTCATACAAAGTCATCAATGTCTGAGGCCTTGGCTGCCTCCAGTCCCAAAAGCCCTTGCTCCAGCGCGTTCATGGACATGCAATGGTGCATGTGGCGGAGGGACACACTTGGCCTCACCAAGGACCAACCCTTAAAACAATTTTTGAGCCTCCTTTTGTAAGGCCCATGCCGATACTCCGTTGGGATGGAGGAAAACTGAAAAATGTTCCTCCATTTCTCGGCAAAAAAGGTGGAATGTGCCAAGCACCAATGGATCCACCTGGTGGGGGACCCACCTGAGTCTCCCCACGCTTTTGAAACTTTTGTGGTCAACGCACGGTGGCGTTCCACTTGGGTTAGAGTGTACAACTCCCTCACCCTCCAAAGCTCATACAAACCCTCAATGCATTTCACCATGACATGCACAACAACCCATAACATAGGTCCCCCAGGGGTCCTCACTGTGGGGACATGCTCTTTGAGGCAATCCACAAATTGCCTTTGGAAGGGGGGGGGGGTTAGGAAAACTTTGGTGCTTGTTAGATCGAAATCTTTTTCTGTGGCCCTCGAGGCCGAAGGGAGGCGTTCCCTCAGAGGGATGCCTGAGGTCTCATCCTTGAGGGCTTGTTTGAAGGCCTGCAAAGCTGCAAGAGCTTGGGCCTTACCAGGGGTACCAGGGGGGAGGGCCTGAAGGGTGGTCTCAATGCGCTTTGCAATGCCGTTTAGGATGCGGCATGCTGCATGTTGGTAGTCCCCCGGCCGCCTATCCGGGGTCACACTTCTCAAGAATGCCCCCCATCTTGAGGTGGACTCCACCCCCCTTTGCTCAACAATCCCATTGGGGTCTTTGCACAACCAACACTTAGACCCAGCCCCCCCCATTGCTTGCATCCCCTTCCCATCCCCCGTCAAAATGACACCGCAAGTCAAAAAGTGATTTTGAAAGAGGACAACGTCCTCTTCCACATCCCTCACCTCTTGGTTGAGGTTGGCGGAGATGTCCAGGCTTCTCAAAAAAGCCTGTTCATCCCCGCCATCCATGCAAAACCATGAGGCCCATAGCTTCACCTTCGAAGCATATTTTGCCCCCCCCCATACATTAACCCATACATCCGCACGGGTTGAGGATGCCTTCCACAAGGAAATCGCATCAACTGAAATAACAACAATGGCAACGCCACTAGGGGGGGGTTTCCCGATAACTCGGGCCATAGATATTGCATTTTGCACAATTGATTGCAAAGGCACATGGGCAGCTGCCCTATTGCGGCCTGTGGTAGACTTTGCAATGGTTGTTTGGGGAAAGTAGGGCATGATCCGTTGCCGAACGGTCCTTAGGTCCCGTTGTGTGCAACGGCGGGGCATTCGCAAAAGGGCCCGTTGGGAGAGATGCATGCTGCATGCCATGCGTAGCATGCTCGGGGCCTCATGCTCCTGAGCTGTTAATGCAAGATGGCCGCCAAGTGGGCCAGACAGGGCAGTGCACGCCCCACCACTTAAACAAACTTCGCCTTTGGTGTTGGTGCCACACACGACGTTTGGGTCACCCAATAGAACTCGCACCAGCCGCTGAAGCGCCTTCAAACGCCGCCGCCGGGCCTTGGGGCACTGCAGATCGGTGTACCGCCGCAGGTTAGCTGTGTTGAGAGCCCGCAGGGCCTCATTGACAGCACTATCCATGAAGAATAAGAGGACCTGGACACGAAATGAGGGAGGGTTTTGAAGCAAGGGCCCAAAAAACACACGCGATAACCCACGCGATAACCCCCGCGATAACTAGGTTATCGCGCGATAACCCCCGCGATAACCCCCCGCGATAACTAGTTAGAGCGTGATAACCCTCCGCGATAACTAGTTAGAGCACCTAGTTAGAGCGCGATAACCCGCGCGATAAATAGTTAGAGCAGGGGTTAGTGCGCACTAACTGGTGGGGTTAGAGCAAGCGTTGGGCACCCTAAAACCTTCACAAACGTTGATTTTGCACCCAGGAAACCTTGGAGATGTCAACAATGTGCAGGCACGGGGTACATGGCGCCACAATCACAAATTCAAAATCAGTCAAATGGACATGTTCCGGGCTAGTTGCCCCTCCTCAGAGTACACAACGACAAACCATGGTGGGCATCCCACCAAAGCAGAAAAAATAGAAATAGTGAACAATAATCGAATCACAAATTACACTATCTGGAGGGGTTAGAGGGAGCATTGGGCACCCTAAAACCCATGGACAGCAGCTACTGCCGCCACACAGGCGTGCAGTGCAGAACCCCCCCCGCACTATAAAAAATCACGCTCCATCGCTCGCCCTCCCATGGCAATGGAGCGTGTAGTGCCCTGGTGTTGAACAACACCGGGGCTTGGGGGGTGGCGGTGCATGCCCAACCCTCCACCGCCCTACCCTTGCACACACGGATGTGCCGCTTTTTTTCCCTCATGGAGGGATTCAGCAGGCCACCACTCTCCACCCAAAACTCACCCCCCGTGAAAGACCCCACACACACAATAAGCGCCATAAACGCCCCATCCAGCAAATGGGAGTGGAGGCCCATGGTGTCCGTCCCTTGGGGGCGAACAATTTGGATGCTACACCATGTGAACCATGGTGGAGCATTGGAGGTGCAATACCCATTGAGGTCTGCAACCAAGGGGGTGAGGGCAGGCCTGAGGGTAGCAGCGGCCATGTGGGTCGCCCTAAAATTAGAGGGGTTGGGGTTTCCACTTCCCACGAGGCCGAAGTGGCACATGTCCACTTGGGCCCCATATTGCTCCTCCCCACGAAAAATGCCCTTGGGCAACCCCTTGAGCAAATCCACTAGTCATTGGCTCCCACTCCTACTCCCGCTACCCTGACTCTGCAACCCTTGCGGCGCCAGCCCCTGCTGGGCCTGCTGCACCCCGAAGGAGGCACAGAGGGTGGAGGTGAGGCTGCGCACCTGCGCCTCAGCCACCCCCAAGCGCTGCGTGAGGTCATCCCCCCTCCTCCGCTGCCCCTCCACCTCCACCCTAAGCTGGGCCGCCTCCACCTCCGCCTTCCGCCTCCCCTCCTGGGCCTCCCTCAGGGCCTCCCTCATCGCCTCCACCTCCTCCCCCCTCTTGGCGGCCAGGTTGAGGGCCTGGTCCAGGGCACGCTGGGTGTTGCCCTGGGCCTTTTCGGCCTTCGCCAAGGCCGTCTTGTGGTCGGCCGACCGACCCTTGGCCAGTGCGGCCTCGACCCCCGTGGCGGCCGCCTGCTCCACCAAAACCTGGCAAGCGTCCGTCACGTGGGTGGCCACACTGGCCCCCAAGGCCTCCACGTCCAGGGCCTCATGGGGGGGCTGGGCCGCCGCCACCTTTGCCACCTTCGATGGCTTGGGGGAGGGCTTGGGGGCGGGGGTTTGGCCCTTACCCCTAAGGGGGCGGGGGGCATCCGGCTCAACCACCACCACGTCTGGTCCCCGCTTCGTCTGGCCTTTTCCCGGCCTTCCCCCCTTGGGTGCATACTGCCGAACCCAATCGGCAGTGGCGTCCACCACAGAAGGGGGGGGGTCATACCCACCAACCTGGTGGATGTCCCCCCCCCCTGTGCAGCTTCTGCCACACTTCCCTCTCCGTATACTCCCCCTCCCACAAAAAACACACCCTCAAAAGGAAATAAGATTTCCTTTGGGGGGGGTTGCTCATCCCAAACAAACACAAAAAAGCCGCAACCGTTTCCCCCTCTGCGGCATTCGGCCACTTGGCCGTTTCCCCCCCAACCCACACATAGGAGGGGAGGGTGAGGTTGGTCTTCCTCTCCACCCCCCCCTCCTTCTCGGTGATGGTGACCTGCCGGTACCATCCCGTCCCCCCCATCCTGCAGGCCTCATCCCCAGGCTCCCCCCACCGCCACGACGCCCCCTCCGGCAGCCTCTTCTCCCCCTCCAGCTCCAACCGGGCCGCCACCGGCTTGGCGGGCCGTGCCCCTGCTGCTTCTGCTGCTCCGCCTGCTGCCTCGGCTGCCTGGGCTTCGTCCTTGACAAAGATACGGGGCAGCTGCAAGATGGTAGCCTGAAAAAAACAAAAGAAACAAAAGAAAACACGCGACAACCCGCGCGATAACCCCCGCGATAACTAGGTTATCGCGCGATAACCCCCGCGATAACCCCCCGCGATAACCCCGCGATAACCACCACCACCTCCTCCTCCTCCCCCCCCACCACCTCCTCCCCCTCCTGGCATGGCACACAAAGGCCATCTTTGTGGGCGGTGCACAAAATCAGCCGATTGCATCCGTAGCAATTGGCTACCACCTTCCCCCTACACCTAACCGCCCCATCACACTGGACTGTCCTGGCCACCCGGCCACCAGGTGCCCCAAGCTGGGGCCTTTTAATGGACTGCGTCACGTGCAGGTTGGGGAATCGAAGATTCCCCCCCTGGGTAAGCTCAATGGCAAAAAATGCCATGAGGCGGGGGTCCCTTACCCCCATGGGCCCCGGGGAGGGCTTGGGAATCCCCGACCCCCTGTGGACATCAAGGGCATTAAAAAAAAAGGCAGTGCCCCTCTTGAATGGCACAGCCCTCTCCACCCAAGGGTCGGGGAACCCCGAACTGCTGGAGGGCACAAAAAGAAAATGTGACCCATCCTCCTCCTCATGATTATGGGTTAGCATAATAAGGCAATTGACAATCAATGTGCCTTCAGGAATGGTGTAGGGGGGGGCGTCGCGATGGAGGTGCTGGGGGGTGTGGTCATAGCTCGAAATTTCGGCCATGTCAAGGATGGTGCAGCTCCATCCGACCCCCCCCACCACAGTCTTCTTTGCGGTCTCAAGCACACGATCTGCCACCCTTTTGAGGACTGGCAAATCATGGAGCTTGTGGGGGTTGTGCCTGTGGTGGTTGGCACCCCCATAGTTGCCATACAATGTGCGGCGGGTCCCAGAATCTTGGGGCCTGCCGACAATGGGGGGGTTCTCATTGAAAATGGGTGCCTTCTCTGAGAGAGGCACCCTATCCAAATCATCCAAAAGACTTTGCAGCTGAATGTCACTCAAAAAATCGTGCTCCAGGAGGTGGTTGACCACCAGCTTTCCCCCCACCATGAGCACAAGGTCATTGGGGTCCCTATTAAAGGCCCCCAAGGGCTCGGCGGCAACCACCTCCTCCGCCTCCCCAATAAGGGGGGGTGTTGCCCCAAATAGAAAAAGAATCACCCCCTGCCCCGAAATAATGTTGGGAGTGGTGACCCCGGCCCATACCACTCACGCTCCCAATCCCTTGTGGGGCAAAGGGAGTGCATGGGGAGCTTGTTTTCGGGGTCGTCAGTGCAGACCCGGCGGGTGTTGTGGGTGAGGGGTTGGGGGAACCAACCATCCGACTTCCCCTTCCCCTTACCCGGTCGGATCCTTACCTTCTGGACACTAATCATGAGGGGGTTGTGGGGCTTCTCCTTCCTCCCCCCAGCCCCCACCCCCCCCGCATCCTCCTCCTCCTCCTCCACTTCCTCCTCCTCCTCCTCCTGACCCACATAGAGGGTCGTCTTCGTCCCCGCACCCGAGCGGTGACGGACTCCAACACCGCGTCCACATCCTCGGTATGAAGCTGGATCAAAAATCCAGCAACCCCTGGATTTACCTCTAGCAACTCGAAGATGTAGTTGCTGAGAACCAGGGGGTCTCGCTTGTCCGCCATGAAGGGGGACTTATGGACAAGGAGTCCAAAGTCCACACCATGTTCAAAGCGGGTCGCCACAGGGCGCCTCACATTGGCATCACCCATCGTAAACCCCTCAGGACCGCCAAGGCAACGGACCCCAAGGAGCTTTTGATGGTGCTCGCACCAAGCGTGGGCAGCAGCAAGGGCCATTATCAAAGAATACGAAGGCTTTGAGAGCTACAGCGAAAAGGGGAAACATAAAATGAAGCGCGATAACCCACGCGATAACCCACGCGATAACTAGTTATCGCGCGATAACCCCCGCGATAACCCCCGCGATAACTAGGTTATCGCGCGATAACCCACGCGATAACTAGTGCTCTAACCCCGTTCTAACCCCGCGATAACTAGTTAGAGCACACAAAGATCAAATCGCAAAAAGTGCAAAACGGGCAATATCGAGCAAACGAAACATGGAAGGCACATTGTTGCATCATATCATAGTGCACCCATGTAACATGTGAAATTCCGGGTTCCAACCATATTAACAACACCCAAAATTGGGGGGGTTCCGCACCACGCCCTAGAACGCTGCATCCCACTCTTTTTTTGATCGGCACTGTGGACAACCGGTCTATCGATTCGAGGGGGGGACGATTTGTTTGTGCGTGCCTTACAAGTTCCGCGTGAAGGTCGCAAAATTTTTTGTTTGCAATCAAGGTGCATACAGCAGTACCATCAGTCTGTCAGTGGCTGGTTGCGTGCTACGGACGCTGCATGGGTGTGGTTCCGCGATGCAACAGACAGGCGGAGGACGAAGTGTGGCTGCTCATCCCCACCGCATCGGCCGTTTTGCCAGCCCAGCTACTATCTTCTCTTCCGGAGATCCCCTGCATTGCTGCATGCTTCACATCACGTCTGGGTTTGTTTGCTGTGTTCTGCGAATAGTTGGCCGCTTTTGTGTAGGAGATGGATTGTGTCAACCTTGTGAATTGGGATGGTTGGCTCCCAAGAATGTAACTACGAAGCCAAGAGACATTCGCCAACTTGCTTCGGAATGCAGCCAAATCATGGCGGGTGTCTATTATGCTGTTATACTGGCTACCTAGGGATTTTTTCCTCCTTTTTGGTGTAAATGGAAACTTTTTACCCTGAAAAACCCCGGGTTTCATGCCCCTCTCGTGCTGAAAACACTCCTACACGGTAAAAAAGTCCCAAAGTTGGCTTCCCGGGCCTGGGCTCGCGCAAATTCACAAGTTGGCGCGCGCCAAGTCCGGACTTGGCGCGCGCCAAATGTCCCCCCACCGATCCAACCATCGACTTGCACACTATTGTTGTCACTGGAAATTCCGTCCCCCACCTGCCCTTGCACACTTGGCACGAAGAAAGCATTGTTCCTTCTTTTTTTGAGGAATGTGCAAAAGAATGTGTAAAACAATGTGCAAGAGATGTGCTTCCCGATGTAGTATACATTGTGGAGCCGTAGCTCAAAACTGGGGGCCATGGAGGCATATCAATCATATATAGAGGTCAGATGCCTTGGGACCCCTGTTCAGCCTGGACGAATTAAGACCCCCTTATTCTCTATGTACTCCCTTTGCTTCGTCCACGACGACTCCCAAACAGAAAAATTTTTATTATACAACCCCCCGTCCAGATTATCTGAGCGGGCGTCGGATCCGGCCCTGCCCCCCTTCTCCCCCTTCGGCCCTCTCCCCACGAGCTGCTTCTGGAAGCGGAGGAGAAACGCCTGCGCTGCCTCCTTCAAGTGGGGGGCAAGGGCAATGGCCCGCACGTCGCTCCACTCGCACTGCTTCCACCTCTGCAGCTGTCCCAGAGCGTCAATGCTGCAGAGGAGGAGCCGGTTGTGCGTGGAGGGGGGGCGCACCTGCACAAATGGCACAACTGAGACAACCCATGGTTGCACCCCCGCCTTCCCCTGCACCACTGCCCAGAACGGGCACTCCACCACCCTATTCGGTCCGGACCCCCGCCGAATCACCTGCGCCTGGAACAGGCGGCTGATCCTCGTCCCCCCCCCATCGATGACGTCCACCGCCGTCGCCTCGGCGGACGTCACCTTCAGAAATTTATCGGGGCTGTGCAAGTCGTCCCCGAAGTCTGCCGGTTCCGGGACCTCCGGAACTTCCCAATCCATTGACACCTCCACGTCCACATCCACGTCCAACCCCTCCTGCTGCCCTGCCGCTGCTCCTGCGGCTGCCCCTCCAGCTGCTCCGCTGCGGCCGGCACGGGCACTGGACGCGGGTCCACTTCTAATTGAAAATTGGCGTAGTGGATTGGGACCTGCAAATACTCAAGATCACATTGCACAAGCATTGAACAATGCACACAACGACACCAATGCGACAACCAAGACAACACAAAAACCAGCCACACAACAACGTTTCCGAAAAAACCCAACCAATTAAATTGAAGCGCCAAAACTGGACTTGGCGCGCGCCAAAACTGGACTTGGCGCGCGCCAACTGGACACTTGGCGCGCCAACTTGTCACTCGGCGCGCGCCAACCGATGAGTTGGCGCGCGCCAAGATGGAAATTGGCTGCTCCTCGGGGTCGAGACCCTTAGGCGGCTTCTCCTGCAGCGCGAGAACGTTGACGAACTCTTTTGACGCTGCAGCAGTGCACAGCTTCAGGGTCTTGTTGAGGCCCTCAAGGGTGACTTGAGAAAGCTTCAACTCGACCGCGAGCGTCGTGGGGTACCGCCCCATCAAGGCACAGCATAACCTGCTAAGAAGCCCCCTGGTCAGGGCGAAGTTGACACAGGTGGCGTCACTTCGCCAGACCAACCCTGCGTGCGCGCTACAGGGTATTGCCGCGCGATGGCTCAGTGCGCACTACAAAATTATAGCGCGCAGCATAGCGCGAGCTATGGCTCGGGGTCTTGGGTTTGTAACCCCATGTCCTAATAAGCAGGGCAAAAACGCCTATTTTTCTAAAGTTTCACATGCTTCCGGCACCGCATGTGACACTGTCAATGTCAGGGAAGATTGCAAACATTTTGGGGCCCCACTATGGGTGGTCCCTGTGGAAGAACGAGGACCTTTTGGCGGACCTAGTTGAGTTTTTTTGCTCAGGGTCTGCCGTCCAACGGTCTTTGTGGGCCAGGTTGGAAAAAAGGGTCCCCGTGTCTGAAGCAGAGAAGAAGCGTCGCAAGACCGAGGCTGCCAACGCCGTCACACCCCTGTCGGTGGTGGACTTGGTCCTGCTCCTGAAGATTCCAAGAAGAAGGTATTATTGCGCGCGCTTTGCATGTGACATTGCGCACACTTCCGCTCATAGCACGCGCTTCGTTGACTTCTGCGCGCGCTACGTCCTCATGTTGCGCGCGCTATTTTACTCAGGTACAAAGATTTGATTACTTGAACGAGAAGTAAGGTCTCCACACAACTTTTTTCTCTCCCCTCCTATGCTAGTTTCGCCACAGAATGGAACCAGCTTGCACGTAGGCAGCATTTACAGGTTGCCGTGCACACAGATGGGGTCACAGTCTTTTCGCAGTGGCCCCTGCAGCACTTTTTTGACTATATATTTTCCTTTGATTCCATTGTTTCTAACCTCCAATACCCCAGGGAGTGCCAAGGAGAGCTGTGGATCATTGTGAGGGGGGATGGGTTGCCTTGTGGGGGGGAATCGTGGTGCCAGATGTCCATTTCCTTTGCCAACCATGGTCACTTGGCAAGGACATTGTCCTACCACTGGACTGTTAACGTCGCCCTTTGTGGTGAGAAGTCCACCTCCACATCACTAAAAATCCTAGTGAATTTTTTATGTGCAATAAAAATTTTGTTGGAAAATGAAAGATCCAAAAATGAAGGGGCAATAATCGGAACAATCGGTTATTTTTTGCAAAACGATCGAAAAAAACTGATTATTTGAAGGGGCCATAATCGGAACAATCGGTTATTTTTTGCAAAACGATCGGAAAAAACTGATTATTTTTTTTGAAACCAATTCCGAACCTTAATCCAGACGCTGCAGGATTTTCTGCGGTGGGGATAGCCCTTGGCTGCGTCGGTTGTCGGGCGTCACTACACATTGGATGGCAGGTAGTCTGTTCAGTTACATAACGTGGTGCAAGTCCAGTGCAACGTGGTTGTAACAGGATGTGGATAGAACCACCGAGCGAGATGAGCAGTTGCTAGGGCTTATTGCACCTGGGGCCAAGTGCATGCCCATGGATATATTTGGTGTTGTCCATGTAGCTACGAAGCCAAGAGACATTCGCCAACTTGCTTCGGAATGCAGCCAAATCATGGCGGGTGTCTATTATGTTGTTACACTGGCTACCTAGGGATTTTTTCCTCCTTTTTGGTGTAAATGGAAACTTCTTACCCTGAAAAAACCCGGGTTTCATGCCCCTCTCGTGCTGAAAACACTCCTACACGGTACAAAAGTCCCAAAGTTGGCTTCCCGGGCCTGTGCTCGCGCAAATTCACAAGTTGGCGCGCCAAGTCCGGACTTGGCGCGCGCCAACTGGGAAGTTGGCGCGCGCCAAGTCCGGACTTGGCGCGCCAACTTGCGACTTGGCGCGCGCCAAATGTCCCACCACCGATCAAACCATCGACTTGCATACCATTGTTGTCACTGGAAATTCCGTCCCTCACCTGCCCTTGCACACTTGGCACGAAGAAAGCATTGTTCCATCTTTTTTTGATTAATGTGCGAAAGACTGCGAATGTGCAAGAAGCTGTCAAATCAATCATATAAATCATATATAGAGGTCACATGCCTTGTTCAGCCTGGACGAAGACCCCCTTATTCTCTATGTACCCCCTTTGCTTCGTCCACGACGACTCCCAAAGTCGGAAGCAAGCCCATGCGCGATACATTGTAGATAGACTCAAGACCCCACTGTTCAGTGGTGTGTAGGGGGTTTGTGCCTTTGATTGTGAATTGCAGTTGTGTGCAGAGAGGGGGGGGGGGGGTTGAGGCACCCGTATTAATTGTCCGCCATCACAGCAACCATCGTAACCTGGCTTGGTGCCCTATCCCGCAGCCACGGCAGCAGACGTGCGCCCACTGGAGGGGATCAGAACCAGTGGGGTGCTCAAATGCAATGCACAAGGGGACAACATGAAGAAAAAAAAGGCATAAAACCTGCACTGCTTCAAGAATTCCATTCACCAAGTCAACGTGCAAATAGTTTTGCTCATAAGGCTTCCAGGGGGCAGTGGAAAAAAGGGGTACCTTTGGTAAACTATCATGGTGTCGCTTTCTGGCAGAAACCGAGCCCTCTTGCCTTGAACCCAGACGCACACATTGGAAGGTGGAGTCGAATGGAATGGAAATGCCGCAAGCGTTATCCAACAGGAGATGCCCTAATGAACCCTCACTGTGGCCCCCACTTCCCTTGTTGATAAGTTCATCCTTGCAGAAACGGATGCAAAGCAAATGCAATGCTGCAATTGCTGTGAGGCCAAATTTGCACATCCGCACCACAGGGACTTTCCAATACATCTTGTGAAACAAAGTTTGCGTCTTCTGCAAGGTCACTGTCACCGCAATGCTTCAGGTCCCCTCCAGAGTGCTGGTCAGGGTTAGTGTACAGGGACAGACAGGGTACAGGGATAGGCCAATCACCATCAAGGCCACGATGACGAGAACAGGGGTTCTCAAGGTTTGAAAAATGGTCAATGATGTCGTGGTTCGAACACACAGGTAAAGGGCACGTCCTAATGGAGGTGTTCAGAGGGGGGCGGGGCAGCACTTTTGCGATGCAGCACAGGCGCATATGCACATATGGTCAAAAAGAGGGGGGGAGGATAGGGTGAGTACAGCTGTGGACGATGAAACTAGGTTGAAACGAGCTGAAGTTACCTCATATCTTCCACAGACCACTGCATACACACCACAGGCTGCAGTGCAAAGACCCCCCACGACTCTCAAAGGGCCGCTGCATGGTGCACAAACAAAGACCTGCGGCACGTGAGGACGTGGCAGGCGGGTTGGATCATGCAACGGAACGTTGTTGCACGTTCGCACACAGATGGCACACAGTTGGCAGGCAGTTGGCGCGCGCCAATTCAGGATTTGGCGCGCGCCAACTCGTCAGTTGGCGCGCGCCAAGTCCTGAGTTGGCGCGCGCCAAGTGGCAAGTTGGCGCGCCAACTTCCCATTTGGCGCGCGCCAACTCCCCTGTTGGCGCACGCCAAATCGGGATTTGGCGCGCCAACTTACCACTTGGCGCGCGCCAAAACCATGCCCAGCCAGTGCCTGCTCATTTCTTCGACCGCTTGCTGCCCTGACTCTGACTCCCCTCGCTCTCTTCCGCCCGCCTGCGCTTGGGGTCAAGCAGGTGCGCAACCGGGTGCTTGTCCAGCAGGCCCTTCAGCTCCGTGAGGATGGCCTCTTTGAACCCCATGTTGATGGCCACATGGCGTTGGGCGGTGAGTGCAGAGTGCAACTCCACCGCCGCCGCCTGCAGGTACAGCACAGGCTGCCCATGGTCGGGGTCGGCACTACCCTCTGCCCCCCCCCCAGCTGCACGCACCTGCGCCGTGGCGGTCACCTGCTGCTGCAACTCCCCCCTCTGCTTTTCCCACCCCTTCTCCCGCCGCTACCACAAGGCGCGCTCACCGGTGAGCGCGTCCTGTGCCGTCTTGCGGGCGGCCTCCGCCGCCTTCAGCTGCTCGCGCAGCAGCTTGTTCTCCGCCTCCAGGCGGAGAATCTCCGCCTTCTCCCGTGCCCCCCCCCCCGTCTCCCGCTGCCTGCGCTGCCTCCCGGGGGGTGGTCGTGGGGCGAGGGCGCCTGGAGCCCCTAGCTTGCTGCTCCGTGCGGCCCTTGCTCTGCAGGGAGGGGTCCCCAGACACGTCAGATGCGGCCCTGCCCCCCTTCTCCCCCTCCGGCCCTTTCCCCACGAGCTGCTTCTGGAAGCGGAGCAGAAACGCCTGCGTTGCCTCCTTCAAGTGGGGGGCGGGGGCAATGGCCCGCACGTCGCTCCACTCACACTGCTTCCACCTCTGCAGCTGTCCCAGAGCGTCAATGCTGCAGAGGAGGAGCCGGTTGTGCGTGGAGGGGGGGCGCACCTGCACAAAAGGCACAACGGAGACAACCCATGGGATGCAGCGTTCTAGGGCGTGGTGCGGAACCCCCCCAATTTTGGGTGTTGTTAATATGGTTGGAACCCGGAATTTCACATGTTACATGGGTGCACTATGATGCAACAATGTGCCTTGCATGTTTCGTTTGCTCGATATTGCCCGTTTTGCACTTTTTGCGATTTGATCTTTGTGTGCTCTAACTAGTTATCGCGGGGTTAGAACGGGGTTAGAGCACTAGTTATCGCGTGGGTTATCGCGCGATAACCTAGTTATCGCGGGGGTTATCGCGGGGGTTATCGCGCGATAACCTAGTTATCGCGTGGGTTATCGCGTGGGTTATCGCGCTTCACTTTATGTTTCCCCTTTTCGCTGTAGCTCTCAAAGCCCTCGTATTCTTTGATAATGGCCCTTGCTGCTGCCCACGCTTGGTGCGAGCACCATCAAAAGCTCCTTGGGGTCCGTCGCCTTGGCGGTCCTGAGGGGTTTACGATGGGTGATGCCAATGTGAGGCGCCCTGTGGCGACCCGCTTTGAACATGGTGTGGACTTTGGACTCCTTGTCCATAAGTCCCCCTTCATGGCGGACAATCGAGACCCCCTGGTTCTCAGCAACTACATCTTCGAGTTGCTAGAGGTAAATCCAGGGGTTGCTGGATTTTTGATCCAGCTTCATCCGGACGATGTGGACGCCGTGGTGGAGTCCGTCACCGCCCATGCCGAGAAGGGTGCGGGGACGAAGACGACCCTCTATGTGGGTCAGGAGGAGGAGGAAGTGGAGGAAGTGGAGGAGGAGGAGGAGGATGCGGGGGGGGTGGGGGCTGGGGGGAGGAAGGAGAAGCCCCACAACCCCCTCATGATTAGTGTCCAGAAGGTAAGGATCCGACCGGGTAAGGGGAAGGGGCAGTCGGATGGTTGGTTCCCCCAACCCCTCACCCACAACACCCGCCGGGTCTGCACTGACGACCCCGAAAACAAGCTCCCCATGCACTCCCTTTGCCCCACAAGGGAGTGGGAGCGTGAGTGGTATGGGGTCACCACTCCCAACATTGTTTCGGGGCAGGGGGTGATTCTTTTTCCATTTGGGGCAACACCCCCCCTTATTGGGGAGGCGGAGGAGGTGGTTGCCGCCGAGCCCTTGGGGGCCTTTAATAGGGACCCCAATGATCTTGTGCTCACCGTGGGGGGGAAGCTGGTGGTCAACCACCTCCTGGAGCACGATTTTTTGAGTGACATTCAGCTGCAAAGTCTTTTGGATGATTTGGATAGGGTGCCTCTCTCAGAGAAGGCACCCATTTTCAATGAGAACCCCCCCATTGTCGGCAGGCCCCAAGATTCTGGGACCCGCCGTACATTGTATGGCAACTATGGGGGTGCCAACCACCACAGGCACAACCCCCACAAGCTCCATGATCTGCCAGTCCTCAAAAGGGTGGCAGATCGTGTGCTTGAGACGGCGAAGAAGACTGTGGTGGGGGGGGGTTGGATGGAGCTGCACCATCCTTGACATGGCCGAAATTTCGAGCTATGACCACACCCCCCAGCACCTCCATCGCGACGCCCCCCCCTACACCATTCCTGAAGGCACATTGATTGTCAATTGCCTTATTATGCTAACGCATAATCATGAGGAGGAGGATGGGTCACATTTTCTTTTTGTGCCCTCCAGCAGTTCGGGGTTCCCTGACCCTTGGGTGGAGAGGGCTGTGCCATTCAAGAGGGGCAGTGCCTTTTTTTTTAATGCCCTTGATGTACACCGGGGGTCGGGGATTCCCAAGGCCTCCCCCACGGGGGTGTCCCACCCCCGCCTCATGGCATTTTTTGCCATTGAGCTTACCCAAGGGGGGAATCTTCGATTCCCCAACCTGCACGTGACCCAGTCCATTAAGAGGCCCCAGCTGGGGGCACCTGCTGGCCGGGTGGCCAGGACAGTCCAGTGTGATGGGGCGGTTAGGTGTAGGGGGAAGGTGGTAGCCAATTGCTACGGATGCAATCGGCTGATTTTGTGCACCGCCCACAAAGATGGCCTTTGTGTGCCATGCCAGGAGGGGGAGGAGGTGGAGGGGGGGGAGGAGGAGGAGGTGGTGGTGGACCCCAATGGGGTCAGCATTGAGCAATCTGCTCAGTGGTTGCTCCCGGTGGGAACAACCACCGGGCATTTTTTGTTGTCGGGGTGGGGGATTGGGAGGGAGGTGATTGCCCCCCTCACTAATGAGGAGGCGGGGGCGGTCGCAGGCCACCCCGATCAGTGCCCCTTGGCCAAGGTGTGCCATGGGGAGGCACTGCCCTGGCCCTCCCTGCAAGGGCATGTTGGGATGAAGGTGCCGGCGGGCACCATTTTGGTGGTGAGGAGGGGGTTGTATGGGGGAGTGGCAAGGGTGGCCCCTGAGCAGGAGGGGGTGGCCCAGGTGGTGGAGTGGCGGCAGGTGGGGGAGTATGCGGCCGTCACGGACTTCGTGTGGCTGCGGAGGCTGGGCCTGGTGCTGGACGACGCCAAGAAGGAGGGCCAAGGCATGTGTCCATGTCACCAGGTGTGAAAACTTCCCACAACACCTTGCTCTAACCCCTGCTCTAACTAGTTATCGCGCTAGGTTATCGCGTTCTAACTAGGTGCTCTAACTAGTTATCGCGCTAGGTTATCGCGTTCTAACTAGTTATCGCGGGGTTATCGCGGGGGGTTATCGCGGGGGTTATCGCGCGATAACCTAGTTATCGCGGGGGTCATCGCGCGGGTTATCGCGTGTTTTTTTTTTGTTTCTTTTGTTTTTTTCAGGCTACCATCTTGCAGCTGCCCCGCATCTTCGTCAAGGACGACGCCCAGGCAGCCGACGCAGCAGGCGGAGCGGCAGAAGCAGCGGGGGCACGGCCCGCCAAGCCGGTGGCGGCCCGGTTGGAGCTGGAGGGGGAGAAGAGGCTGCCGGAGGGGGCGTCGTGGCGGTTTGGGGAGCCTGGGGATGAGGCCTGCAGGATGGGGGGGACGGGATGGTACCGGCAGGTCACCATCACAGAGAAGGAGGGGGGGGTGGAGAGGAAGACCAACCTCACCCTCCCCTCCTATGTGTGGGTTGGGGGGGAAACGGCCAAGTGGCCGCAAGCCGCAGAGGGGGAAACGGTTGCGGCTTTTTTGTGTTTGTTTGGGATGAGCGACCCCCCCCAAAGGAAATCTTATTTCCTTTTGAGGGTGTGTTTTTTGTGGGAGGGGGAGTATACGGGGAGGGAAGTGTGGCAGAAGCTGCACAGGGGGGGGGACATCCACCAGGTTGGTGGGTATGACCCCCCCCCTTCTGTGGTGGACGCCACTGCCGATTGGGTTCGGCAGTATGCACCCAAGGGGGGAAGGCCGGGAAAAGGCCAGACGAAGCGGGGACCAGACGTGGTGGTGGTTGAGCCGGATGCCCCCCCCCCCCCTTAGGGGTAAGGGCCAAACCCCCGCCCCCAAGCCCTCCCCCAAGCCATCGAAGGTGGCAAAGGTGGCGGCAGCCCAGCCCCCCCATGAGGCCCTGGACGTGGAGGCCTTGGGGGCCAGTGTGGCCACCCACGTGACGGACGCTTGCCAGGTTTTGGTGGAGCAGGCGGCCGCCACGGGGGTCGAGGCCGCACTGGCCAAGGGTCGGTCGGCCGACCACAAGTCGGCCTTGGCAAAGGCCGAAAAGGCCCAGGGCAACACCCAGCGTGCCCTGGACCAGGCCCTCAACCTGGCCGCCAAGAGGGGGGAGGAGGTGGAGGCGATGAGGGAGGCCCTGAGGGAGGCCCAGGAGGGGAGGCGGAAGGCGGAGGTGGAGGTGGCCCAGCTTAGGGTGGAGGTGGAGGGGCAGCGGAGGAGGGGGGATGACCTTGGGCAGCGCTTGGGGGTGGCTGAGGCGCAGGTGCGCAGCCTCACCTCCACCCTCGATCTGTGCCTCCTTCGGGGCACAGCAGGCCCAGCAGGGGCTGGCGCCGCAAGGGGTGCAGAGTCAGGGTAGCGGGAGTAGGAGTGGGAGCCAATGACTAGTGGATTTGCTCAAGGGGTTGCCCAAGGGCATTTTTCGTGGGGAGGAGCGATATGGGGCCCAAGTGGACATGTGCCACTTTGGCCTTGTGGGAAGTGGAAACCCCAACCCCTCTAATTTTAGGGCGACCCACATGGCCGCTGCTACCCTCAGGCCTGCCCTCACCCCCTTGGTAGCAGACCTCAATGGGTATTGCACCTCCAATGCTCCACCATGGTTCACATGGTGTAGCATCCAAATTGTTCGCCCCCAAGGGACGGACACCATGGGCCTCCACTCCCATTTGCGGGATGGGGCGCCCATGGCGCTTATTGTGTGTGTGGGGTCTTTCACGGGGGGTGAGTTTTGGGTGGAGAGTGGTGGCCTGCTGAATCCCTCCTTGAGGGAAAAAAAGCGGCACACCCGTGTGTGCAAGGGTAGGGCGGTGGAGGGTTGGGCATGCACCGCCACCCCCCAAGCCCCGGTGTTGTTCAACACCAGGGCACTACACGCTCCATTGCCATGGGAGGGCGAGCGATGGAGCGTGATTTTTTATAGTGCGGGGGGGGTTCTGCACTGCACGCCTGTGTGGCGGCAGCAGCTGCTGTCCATGGGTTTTAGGGTGCCCAATGCTTCCTCTAACCCCTCCAGCTAGTGTTATTTGTGATTCGATTATTGTTCACTATTTCTATTGCTGTACTCTGTGGACTCTGAGGAGGGGCAACTAGCCCGGAACATGTCCATTTGACTGATTTGAATTTGTGATTGTGGCGCCATGTACCCCGTGCCTGCACATTGTTGACATCTCCAAGGTTTCCTGGGTGCAAAATCAACGTTTGTGAAGGTTTTAGGGTGCCCAACGCTTGCTCTAACACCACCAGTTAGTGCGCACTAACCCGTGCTCTAACTAGTTATCGCGGGGGTTATCGCGCTCTAACTGGGTGCTCTAACTAGTTATCGCGGGGGGTTATCGCGCTCTAACTAGTTATCGCGGGGGGTTATCGCGGGGGTTATCGCGCGATAACCTAGTTATCGCGGGGGTTATCGCGTGGGTTATCGCGTGTGTTTTTTGGGCCCTTGCTTCAAAACCCTCCCTCATTTCGCGCCCAGGTCCTCTTATTCTTCATGGACAATGCTGTCAATGAGGCCCTGCGGGCTCTCAACACAGCCAACCTGCGGCGGTACACCGATCTGCAGTGCCCCAAGGCCCGGCGGCGGCGTTTGAAGGCGGTTCAGCGGCTGGTGCGAGTTCTATTGGGTGACCCAGACGTCGTGTGTGGCACCAACACCAAAGGCGAAGTTTGTTTAAGTGGTGGGGCGTGCACTGCCCTGTCTGGCCCACTTGGCGGCCATCTTGCATTAACAGCTCAGGAGCATGAGGCCCTGAGCATGCTACGCATGGCATGCAGCATGCATCTCTCCCAACGGGCCCTTTTGCGAATGCCCCGCCGTTGCACACAACGGGACCTAAGGACCGTTCGGCAACGGATCATGCCCTACTTTCCCCAAACCACCATTGTAAAGTCTACCACAGGCCGCAATAGGGCAGCTGCCCATGTGCCTTTGCAATCAATTGTGCAAAATGCAATATCTATGGCCCGAGTTATTGGGAAACCCCCCCCTAGTGGCGTTGCCATTATTGTTATTTCAGTTGATGCGACTTCCTTGTGGAAGGCATCCTCTACCCGTGCGGATGTATGGGTTAATGTATGGGGGGGGGCAAAATATGCTTCGAAGGTGAAGCTATGGGCCTCATGGTTTTGCATGGATGGCGGGGATGAACAGGCTTTTTTGAGGAGCCTGGACATCTCCGCCAACCTCAACCAAGAGGTGAGGGATGTGGAAGAGGACGTTGTCCTCTTTCAAAACCATCTTTTGACTTGCACTGTCATTTTGACAGGGGATGGGAAGGGGATGCAAGCAATGGGGGGGGCTGGGTCTAAGTGTTGGTTGTGCAAAGACCCCAATGGGATTGTTGAGCAAAGGGGGGTGGAGTCCACCTCAAGATGGGGGTCATTCTTGAGAAGTGTGACCCCTGATAGGCGGCCGGGGGACTACCAACATGCAGCATGCCGCATCCTAAACGGCATTGCAAAGCGCATTGAGACCACCCTTCAGGCCCTCCCCCCTGGTACCCCTGGTAAGGCCCAAGCTCTTGCAGCTTTGCAGGCCTTCAAACAAGCCCTCAAGGATGAGACCTCAGGCATCCCTCTTAGGGAACGCCTCCCTTCGGCCTCGAGGGCCACAGAAAAAGATTTCGATCTAACCAGCACCAAAGTTTTCCTAACCTCCCCCCCCTTCCAAAGGCAATTTGTGGAATGCCTCAAAGAGCATGTCCCCACAGTGAGGACCCCTGGGGGACCTATGTTATGGGTTGTTGTGCATGTCATGGTGAAATGCATTGAGGGTTTGTATGAGCTTTGGAGGGTGAGGGAGTTGTACACTCTAACCCAAGTGGAACGCCACCGTGCGTTGACCACAAAATTTTCAAAAGCGTGGGGAGACTCAGGTTGGTCCCCCACCAGGTGGATCCATTGGTGCTTGGCACATTCCGCCTTTTTTGCCGAGAAATGGAGGAACATTTTTCAGTTTTCCTCCATCCCAACGGAGTATCGGCATGGGCCTTACAAGAGGAGGCTCAAAAATTGTTTTAAGGGTTGGTCCTTGGTGAGGCCAAGTATGTCCCTCCGCCACATGCACCATTGCATGTCCATGAACGCCCTGGAGCAAGGGCTTTTGGGGCTGGAGGCAGCCAAGGCCTCAGACATTGATGACTTTGTATGAAAAAAGACCATACATGCTTTGTGCCAAGTGTTTTCTGTTGTTTGTCCTAGTGGGGGATGGAGGAGGGGTGCGCGATAACTACCCGCGATAACTGCGCGATAACTGAGTTATCGCGCGATAACTAGCGCGATAACTAGTTAGAGCAGGGTGCTCTAGCTGCGTTCTAACTCTGTTCTAACTGTGCTCTAACTCTTTGACCCCCCCCCCAAAAACCACCCCTACAATGAGGGTTATGTGGGGAAAGAAAGGGGATGGGGGGTTTTTGAGGGTGCTGAATCCATTTTTTTAGGTGGTTTGCCCCAAAATTAAGGGTAGGTGGGTGTTCCAGAAATTGCCTTCTAACTAGGGGTTCCGCACCACGCCCTAGAACGCTGCATCCCACATGGTTGCACCCCCCCCTTCCCCTGCACCAGTGCCCAGAACGGGCACTCCACCACCCTATTCTGTCCCGAACCCCGCCGAATCACCTGCGCCTGGAACAGGCGGCTGATGATCGCCCCCCCCCCCCCATCGACGACGTCCACCGCCGTCGCCTCGGCGGACGTCACCTTCAGGAACTTGTCGGGCCTGTGCAAGGCGTCCCCGAAGTCCGCCGGTTCCGGGACCGCCGGAACTTCCCAATCCACCACCACGTCCACATCCACCTCCAACCCCTCCTGCTGCTCCTGCCGCTGCTCCTGCCGCTGCTCCTGCCGCTGCTCCTGCCGCTGCTCCTGCGGCTGCCCCTCCACCTCCTCCGCCCCGGCCGGCACGGGCACCGGACGCGGGTCCACTTCCAATTGAAAATTGGCGTAGTGGATGGGGACCTGCAAATGCGCAACAACACAAGCATAAAACAATGCACACAACGACACCGCTGCAACAGCGAAGACAACTCGAAAACCAGCCACAGAACAACGTTTCCGATAAAACCCAACGAATTAAATTCAGGCGCCAAAACGGCACTTGGCGCGCGCCAACTAGCTATTTGGCGCGCCAAAACTTGACTTGGCGCGCGCCAAAACTGGACTTGGCGCACGCCAACCGAACACTTGGCGCGCCAACCGGTGACTTGGCGCGCGCCAAGATGGAAGTTGGCGCGCGCCAACTGCGAAGTTGGCGCGCCAATCTGCTATTTGGCGCGCGCCAAATTCGTGTCACGTGTGACAACATCGCATGCATGCAAGGCACCGCGCGGGCACACCTTCTCGCTGCAGGAGCAGATGGTGCGGCGGGCCTTGTCCACGCGGACGAGGTCCAACATCTAGGCGTCCTGGGAGCTCAGGGGCGGGGTGAAGTGGGCCATGGCCATCCAGGCCATGCGGCCGGCCCCTGGCTCCCGCACGAACGCAGCGCCCAGTGCGGCGAACGAGTACACCACCGTGCCGGCCGTGCAGCGCACGCGGCAGAAGTCGGTGGCCTCGGGGGGGAGAAGCCACCACCGGTGGATGTGCGGAGTGAGGCAGGCATCCGCTCTGGCCGCCTCGGCGGTGGGCCCCACGTGCGCGTGGTCGGTGGGGGTCAGAAACAGACCCGCAGACACCCCCTCTTGCAGGAGGAGGACGTCCCCCATGTAGGGCACCGGGGGGTCCAACGGCTGCTCAGCCTGCGACACGAAGCACAATGGCTGGGGGATCGCGTCGGGAGTGAGGAAGTCCTCCTCTGCCGGGGGGGGGGGGGCGGCCGGCCTCTCCTCCGCTTCCGCCGGCGCCGCCGCATCCGCCGGCGCCTCCGCATCCGCCGGCGCCTCCGCATCCGCTGGCGCCGCCGGCATCTCCTCCTCCTCCTGTGCCGCACTCTGTGGGGGGGGGGCGGCATCCGCGTCAGCCGGCGCGGCCGGCCTCTCCTCCGCATCCGCCGGCGCCTCCGGCATGTCCACCTCGTGGGGGGCAGGCACGGGGTCGGTGGCGGCTGCCTCGGCCTCCTCAGACCCCTGGTCGAGGGGGCTGTAGTTCTGCCGGGGTGGTGGATCCTGGGGCCGGTACCTGGACGGGTCGGACCCATACGGGAGGCACAGAGGGGACCCGACTGCAGCCCCCTCGGCGGGAAGCTCGGAGGGCATCACCGGAACACTGTTCATCAGCTCCGTTACACTCTCCGGCTCTACGGTCAGCATGCGCGACCGGTAGCCGACGGGTGCAAACGGGATGAACAGTGCCCGGGCAGGCCCGCCCGCACCGCGGTGGATCACCGTCCCGCGGAGGAGCGTCACGCTGCGAAGCGGTTGGATAACAATATCCCACCGATGCGCAGCGTGATAGCCCCCCTGCGTGCCCGGGCACACCTGGAGGGACTTGGACGGGGGAGAGGTGGTGAGGGGGATGAACACGACCATGCACTGCACTGACTGTTTCACAGACAGTGCAAAATCGCGGTGGGGGATCTGGAAACCCTTCCAGGGTTCTGCCTCCCACCGCTCGATGATCTTGGGGCACAAGGCCTCAAGTCCCTGCAGCGGTGGGAGGGAGAACCCCAGCAGGGCCAGAACAGCCTGCCAGAGGTCGTCTGGGAGCCACTGGGGGACGCTGGAGACCGTCGTCTGATAGCGCCCCCCACCTTCCCCGGGCGCCTGGAGGTCCACCTCCTCGAGCATCGACGGGTTGAGTTCCACCGTGGCGAGCTCCGCCAGTCTGGCCCACAGATCCTCGGGGATGATGCGGTCATACTGGCGGTAGCCCGCCGCGGCAAAACCCTCCTCCGTGACGATGGGGGGGTTGCATGGGGATGTCGTGGTTGGCGACGGGGTAGGAGTTGTGGAAGGAGGGGTGGGGGCAACCCATGCCAAGCATGGTGAAGGGGGCGTCGGTGCTGTAGAGGGTGGGGTGGGTGATGTCGGGGATGTGGGTGCGCAGGCGACGGTTGGTGGAGAACTCCGTGGGAGCTACTGCATCCCACGCCTGCACCTTCACCGTCTGGTACCGCACGACGGCGTCAGTGGCCGTGCGGTGCGTCCAGCCACTTTTTTTGACTGGATCCACCCACAGCCACTGCTCCTCGGGGTCGAGACCCTGAGGCGGCATCTCCTGCAGGTCGAGAACGTCAACGAACTCTTTTGACGCTGCAGCAGTGCACAGCTTCAGGGTCTTGTTGAAGGCCTCAAGGGTGACTTGAGAAAGCTTCAACTGGCCCGCGAGCGTCGTGGGGTACCGGCCCATCACGGCACAGCAGAACCTGCTAAGAACCCCCCTGGTCAGGGCGAAGTTAACACGGGTGGCGTCAATTCGCCAGACCAAGTGGGGATTGCCCGGCTGGTCCCACTTGCCGAAGAGGGCGGCCTCCAGGGGTTCGCGGAGGGGGGGGGGCTGGGGGAAGGATTCGGCGTCCGTGGAGGTGAGGGTGTAGGGGATGGGAAAATAGCCCCCGGGGAAGTGCTCGGAGCCCACGTTGGCGATGTGGGCATCGACCACCGGCTGCACCTCGGGGTTAGGTGGTGCAGCGGGGGCTGGGGCTGGGGCAGACGTGGGGTCGGTGACTGTCACCTTCTTCCCCTTGCCCTTCTTGGGTTGCTTTGGAGGCATGATAACGTGAAATGCCTAGAAGGGAAAGGGAATGCATAAAGGGTGCAAAAGAAGAGGAAGAATGGGGCACTTGGCGCGCGCCAAAACCGGAGTTGGCGCGCGCCAACTCAAGAGTTGGCGCGCCAGGTTGGCGCGCCAACTTGGCAGTTGGCGCGCCAACTCTTGAGTTGGCGCGCGCCAACTGCCAAGTTGGCGCGCCAACTTTGACTTGGCTTCCAAAAAGTTGGCTTCGACCCAAAAAACCCACATATTGCATCATAACAACAAAGCAACGCAACCAAAAGCTGTAAAATATCAATAGTTCCTCACGTTTCATGCACAAGGCGTAGCAACAACACAGTGCACAAGTACAAGCAAGTTGAATGCTCTCGACATGGAGTTGACCAGGAGTTGGCGAATGTACAGTATCTGGGGTTGGCTTCGTAGTTACACAGAGGAGGTTGTTGAAGGTGCCTCTGAGGCGGCGTCACCTTATACCATGTGTTCTGCACCTTCTGATTTTTGTAGGGAGCCAGGTCAGCCTTGGTACGCAGATTGGCCAAGTCTGTGCGTCCCAGTACTAGGGTCTCTGTTCAGGCTATTCTTCACAGGTCTGGTTGTCACATAGCACTAAAGGGGACGGCAGAGCCAGATGGGGAACAGACTTGGTGCCTTCTAAAGGTTTGGGAGGACTTGGCCCCCCTCCTTGGGGGTGACATGAGGATGCACACAGCAGTGGTTGCCATGTACATACTTATGGGGGACATGTATGGCACAATGTTTGAAGAGGGTGCATTGCAGGCTCCAGAGGTTGCCCAGGCTTTCCAGAGGTGGGTTTGTCCAGCAATAAGATCACCTTATATTCCTTTGTCTACAGAAGCGCCATTTTTGGGCCTCTGCTCCCGCCTCCGCTCCGTACGTTATCCCCGTAAGCTAGGAGAACGCGCACAACGACAATAACACTCCGTAACGCTCCGGAACGCAGATAACGCGGAGAACGCGGAAAACGCTTCCAGAAGCACGACCAGAAGCAGAAAACCGGAACGCGGATAACGCGGATAACGCGGAACACGCTTCCAGAAGCACGACCAGAAGCAGAAAACCGGAACGCGGATAACGCGGATAACGCAGAAAACGAGGGAGCCGCTTCCAGAAGCACCACCGGAAGCACAGAAGCGGAACGTAGAAAACGCGGCCAACAAACGAACCCCATACGACGCTAAGAACGGTGGAAGCAAAGCGGGAGGCAACATGCAAAGTGCTTTTCACCTTGAAAGTGGCTGAACCGCATAAAAACTCATGCGCGAGTGCGCCGGGCTACCTCAAAAACTCCCAGAAGCGCTGTAAAAACAAGGGTGTTTTTCTCGACCCCTAGAAGCGCCCATTTCGTCATCTACGTCGTAGACAAAGGAATATTAACTGGATGTTGCACGATGCTACAGTCACTATTCAGGCCATAAGGCCCTATGGCCTAGAAATGTTTTCGGGGGATCTTTTGGAAGGGAGCAACAGGCCGCTGAAAGACATTTGGTCCCCCTTTTGTGATAGAGGTGGGGGGGCAGGAACCCTGGTGTCGCGCCGCATTAAGATGCTCAGGCAGGTTCATGAGCGTCTGTTCCTGCACTTTGAAGTACCAAGGTGGAATGGGACCTCCAGAAGCAACCTGTGCAATGCACAAAAATTGGCTGACGAGGTTCGGGCATATTTTGCGGATGAGGAACTGTGGTAGCGCGCGCTATTTGTGTTTTAGCGCGCGCTACATGCTATTTAGTGCGCGCAATGATCACTATCGCGCGCGCTATGCTGTTTTCAAGCGCCGGAACCCTTGAAATCGCGATATATAATTGGAAGTAGCGTGCTATGACTACGCACTTCAAATGTGCCTCCAATTGGAAATGCATTGACAGACACGGAGATTTGTTCCTTTTCGTCCGTTTTTTTTGGTGATTTCGATTTTTTTGTAACTGCATTTTCCTTTTTGTATTACTGCTGGAACAGGGGTACTTTAATGTAACCATCTTGCCTGTAACTACGAAGCCAAGGGACATTCGCCAACTTGCTTCGGAATGCAGCCAAATCATGGCGGGTGTCTATTATGTTGTTACACTGGCTACCTAGGGATTTTTTCCTCCTTTTTGGTGTAAATGGAAACTTTTTACCCTGAAAAACCCCGGGTTTCATGCCCCTCTCGTGCTGAAAGCACTCCTACACGGTGAAAAAGTCCCAAAGTTGGCTTCCCGGGCCTTGGCTGGCCCAAATTCGCAAGTTGGCGCGCGCCAACTCCGGAGTTGGCGCGCCAAATCCGGACTTGGCGCGCCAAAACTGTCAAGTTGGCGCGCCAAAACTGTCAAGTTGGCGCGCGCCAAGTGTCCCCCCACCGATCCAACTGTTGGGCGCGCGCGACTGGGCTGTTGGCGCGCGCGACAGCCGGACTTGGCGCGCGCCAACTTGACAGTTTTGGCGCGCCAAGTCCGGATTTGGCGCGCCAACTCCGGACTTTTGGCGCGCCAACTTGCGACTTGGCGCGCCAACTTGTGAAAAAAATTTGACTTGGCTTCCAAAAAGTCGGCTTCGACCCAAAAAACCGACATATTGCAACATAACAACAAAGCAACGCAACCATAAGCTGTAAAATATAGATAGTTCCTCACGTTTCATGCACAAGGCGTAGCAACAACACAGTGCACAAGTACAAGCTAGTTGAATGCTCTCGACATGGAGTTGACCAGGAGTTGGCGAATGTACAGTATCTGGGGTTGGCTTAATTCGTAGTTACACCCATGCAGCCCGTGGGCTGGGGGTATCCGCCTCCTGCAGCACCGCCAACAACTGCTGCATGGGCCACAGGAGCAGGTGCGACACCGCAACCAGCGCCACATGCAGCTGTACAACCGGGACTGCAGCAGCCGTCCACGACGCCGTGGAGCATGCAGCCACAGGTACTTGCCGTGCGCACTACTGTTTCCGTTGCGCGTGCTACGCTCTTGTTGTGCGTGCTAGCTGTCTCGTTGTGCGCATTACGCAAGTCCTCGTTGCGCGTGTCCTGTTTTCCGCAGACGCTGTCCCAGCAGCTGACCCAGTTCTCCCCAACTCAGCCTCTGTGGCCCGCGCCGCAGTCCCCGTTACGAGGTGCCTCACAGCAGCTGTCTCCCATGCTGTTCCCCGGTGGGTCGCCCACCTTGGGCTCCCCTGTGCGCGGCAGTCTTCCAGTGGGCCAAGTGCAGCAAGTGCTGTTCGGCCCACTGCCGGTGCAGGAGCAGCAGCAAATGCAGCAGCAGCAAGTGCAGGCTGCGGCCCAGCAAGTCGGCAGCCAAGAACAGCAGCAGCAGCAGCAGCAGCAGCAGGTCCAACCAAGACAGCAGCAACCCCAAGTGCAAGCACAGCTTCAGTCTCCCCCACCCGGGCCACGTAAGGGCTTCGCCTTCAGCAGCGACTTCAAGAACCGAATCTGGCCCAACCAAAACAGCACCATCTGCGCCCAAGGGCCCGACTGGGCATGGCTGAAGGACGTGACACCGGCCTACCTCTTCGAGGTGGCCTTCTACAAGTTCTGGCGCCAAAGGGCCACGGCTGTAACTGCTAAGATGTGGCCTTTTTTGTTCACATGGACACGTACGCGTTGAAATCTCAACTCGTACGCACTCATTTTCCACACCGTACGCACTGGGTACCAAACGCGCACGCGCTGCGTACCAACGTACCAAACGTACCAAACGCGTATGCAGTGCGTACGGTTTGGCAAATCAGTGCGTACGAGTTGGGATTTCAACACGTACGTGTCGGGCTTTCAACACGTACGTGTTCATGTGAACAGATCTTAGCAGTTACAGCCATTGCCAAGTTCCCAAACGGAGCCGTGAAACCCTGCTGGCATGACGAGAGCATTACTGGCACCTGGTGCAGTCTGGCGAACCTGTTGAACCCCTCCGTGCCAACCCAAGAAGGACAAGCTGCCTGTGGACACTGCAAGGTGGAGGAGTACGAGCTGCTCTTCTCGTGCTGGGCAAGTTATGGGTGGGGTCATTCTGAGTGTCTATTTTTTTTCGAGCTATGTTTTGCTGATGAGGCCCACTTTCAGGGCGAAATCGATACTTTGAAGCACATGGAATAGACATCCCGAGCATTGGCCAGTGTCCACATTGAGTGCAGGGTTTGAGGTCGGTTACGGCTTTGCCTAACTCAAGTGAGAGTGAAACACCAAATATTTGGGGCCACTTCAATTTCATTAGCGGTCGGATCCTTACCTTCTGGACACTAATCATGAGGGGGTTGTGGGGCTTCTCCTTCCTCCCCCCAGCCCCCACCCCCCCCGCATCCTCCTCCTCCTCCTCCACTTCCTCCACTTCCTCCTCCTCCTGACCCACATAGAGGGTCGTCTTCGTCCCCGCACCCTTCTCGGCATGGGCGGTGACGGACTCCACCACCGCGTCCACATCGTCCGGATGAAGCTGGATCAAAAATCCAGCAACCCCTGGATTTACCTCTAGCAACTCGAAGATGTAGTTGCTGAGAACCAGGGGGTCTCGGTTGTCCGCCATGAAGGGGGACTTATGGACAAGGAGTCCAAAGTCCACACCATGTTCAAAGCGGGTCGCCACAGGGCGCCTCACATTGGCATCACCCATCGTAAACCCCTCAGGACCGCCAAGGCGACGGACCCCAAGGAGCTTTTGATGGTGCTCGCACCAAGCGTGGGCAGCAGCAAGGGCCATTATCAAAGAATATGAAAGTTTTGAGAGCTAAAGCGAAAAGGGGAAACATAAAATGAAGCGCGATAACCCACGCGATAACCCACGCGATAACTAGTTATCGCGCGATAACCCCCGCGATAACCCCCGCGATAACTAGGTTATCGCGCGATAACCCACGCGATAACTAGTGCTCTAACCCCGTTCTAACCCCGCGATAACTAGTTAGAGCACACAAAGATCAAATCGCAAAAAGTGCAAAACGGGCAATATCGAGCAAACGAAACATGGAAGGCACATTGTTGCATCATAGTGCACCCATGTAACATGTGAAATTCCGGGTTCCAACCATATTAACAACACCCAAAATTGGGGGGGTTCCGCACCACGCCCTAGAACGCTGCATCCCAATGTTCGGACCCACACGCCTCCGGGTGCCACCGCAAAGACCGTCCACCACTTCTACTTCAACAAGGACCCACCGAGCTTCATCAACGCGACCGACGCGGGGGCAATGGCATTCAAGAACGAGTGCGCCTCGGTGAGAAGTGCGGGTGCCAGTTTGCTGCGGGGGTCAGCCAAGAAAGGAGCCAGTGCCGCAAGGGCACTTGCAACCGGCGCCAAAGTCAAAACCACGGCGGTCAAGGACGAGGAGCAGCCGCAGCAGCAGCAAGTGCAGCAGCAGCAGCTCCAACAGCGGGCGGCCGTGCAGCCGGCAACACTGCAGCTGCTCCAGCAGCAGCAGCGGGTGCAGATGGCCCACCAACAGCAGCAACAACAACAACAAGTGGCACAGGCACAGGTACGCGCTATGTTTGCCATTGCGCGCGCTTTCGACATTGTTGCGCGCGCTTCATTTGATGTAGCACGCGCGATTTGATTGTTTGCGCGCGCTACGGCCCTACCTTCTGTCCCACTGTCACGTAGGTGGGCAGCTTCGAGTAGCTCCTGTGGCTGGGATCCCGCAGAGGGCCGTTGATGATCAGCGTGCCCGCGGACATTGCCGGGAGAAAGTTTTATAGTGATTTCAACACTGTGTTTGTGCCTCTCCTGCTGCTTGCCGCTGGTGTAGGGTTTCCTGCTGCTAGCTTGTTTTTGATGAGTAAAATGTTTTGTTTGCTGAAATACAACCAATCCAGGATAGCCCAAGCCAGAGATAAGCAAGTAGAAGAGAATCAGGATCAAAGCATGAAGGGCTGCAGTGTAAACAGTGAAAGATGAAAGGATATTCACAGAAACTGCAACTCAGGACACAATCAGACTGCATATTCACAAAGATAGCTGAAATGTTTTGGAAAAAGAGTTGGAAAACTGCCCCGTGGTCACTCAATCTCCATAGTGCCATCTCAGGAGATGTGCACTCTTTGTTTTGGGTCCCATATGTGCTGAGGTGGCAGGGCATGTGGCGATGAGGTCACTGCCATGTCACATGGGATCTTCCTACTTAGCTAGGCTGACCGGGAATTGAACCCAGGACCTCTCAAAAAGAGGTGCCCAGCCCCCTAGGGTGCATACCACTAGGACAGCTAAGAATTCATGAGAAAAGCGCCGGAAAATACAGAAATAATGAGACTAGCAATCGGCCCGCGCAAATGCGCGGGTTGCAAACAAAATTTATAATTAAAGTGATAGGGCCGCGTCGTCACAGTTGGGTATCCAGCCTACGCGGTGATCCTATCAGGGTTCGCACTGGTCCCATGGGTAGGGATGGCAGAGGCTCCGCATTGATCTTGTTGTCGGCCCATCACTCACGGTATGGGACGTTGAAGTTGGATGGCATGTACGTTGTGAGCTGTGGAAGATCTCAGTCCAATATTTCCGGCCAAACAATGTTTTCAATGACTCCATAGTTGTTTGCGTCAACCTGCAAGTCTGCTGCTGTCCATACTTTGATAGCGCTTGAATTTCCGCAGCGCGATAGAGCAACATAAAGTTGACCATGTGAAAATGGTCGGGTTGCCAATAAGAGACCCACTTTGGAAAACGTTTGACCTTGGCTTTTGTTAATGGTCATACAGAAGGCTAACTTTACAGGAAATGGCCGCCGAATGAATTTGATAAGGAGATCATCATCATCAGATACAATGAGATTAATTCGGGGTATGCAAACGGAGTTTCCTTTGTGTGTTCCTGTTAGCACCGTTGCTTGGATTGTGTAGCGAAGACACGAAGTAACACTCAATCGGGTGCCATTCATAAGGCTAGCAGCACGATTCAAGTTGCGGATGAGTATTATTGGTGCTCCAACCTTGAGATTGAGACGATGTTGTGGCATTCCTGATGGGAGTAACGTGTTTAAGAACTCGTTTGGGTAAATGTTGGGTTGAGCTTCAGAATCTTCACCAAACTAATCAGCTGACTCATAACCATGTAGGTCACCGGGCAATGATTGCAGCATCACAGCATTAATTATCTCAGCCGTTTCGTTTTTGGGTGTCAAGATACAACGGTCATCAGATGCTTGTCCTGCTGATAAGATAGCATCAACCAAACTGCGACAGTTATCGCCATTTTTTACCGTGTTGGTAGGTAAAGGGAGTAGATTTGGAGTGGTGCCATCACCAACCAGAAGCCAATTGCCATGTGCCGCGCTTCGGATAACAACGACGGATAGCGCTAACAGGTGGTTCTGGGAGTAGTTACAGGCGGTTAGCGCCCGCTCGGCCAACTGAACAGCCAGAATCGGCGAAGATGCAACCGTACTGCACACCGATCGATGCGCCTCGAAAATGCGCATACATCTGTGTAATCAGAAAAAAAAATGCCGCCTTGTAGCATAAATTCTTTTCTGCGATGCTCACACGCGCGCCGCCGCCAGGCCCGCGCCTTGACACGACGTCGACCAGTCTGAAAATAATAGAAACTAATGCGAATGCCCGCGCTTGAAGCGCGGGCCATATCACCATATCACCATAGCACCATATCTCACACCGCAATGCATTTCGCAAACCCAATACAACACACCTCATGTCCCGTACCTCATATCCCGTGCCACATGACTCATGTCTCAAACATCATATGCCGTACTCTATGAGTGACATTTACCCCTCCTAAGCTGTACTCTGACACCACATTTGACACCGCAATTCGCATAATCCATATTTCCAAACACATCACCCATACCTCACACTGTGTACCACATACCGCATATCCCGTACCTCGTATCCCGTACCTCATGACTCATGTCTCAAACCTCATATCCCGTACTCTATCAAACATCATATCCCGTACTCTATGAGTGAAATATACCCCTCTTAAACTGTACTCTGACACCACATTTGACACCGCGATTCGCATATTCCATAATTCCAAACACATCACCCATGCCTCACACTGTGTACAACATACCGCATATCCCGTACCTCGTATCCCGTACCTCATGACTCATGTCTCAAACCTCATATCCCGTATTCTATAAGCGAGAGCGCCACTGCTGCCTGTTGGCTAAAATCGCCAAAAGTCAACAGGCGGGATTATTCGTGCAGATACCCGGATAATCGATTGTGCAGTACATACAGATTTGTAAAACACATGATTCCATGATTTCAGATCGATTTCTCGTGCCAGAAATCGAAATCGCAAATCCGCCAGATGCCATTTGACGGGCAGGCGCGCGCGCCAGCAGCAGCGTGCACAATTGGGCGGATTTTTTTGGTATGACGAACGACGACCAACGAACGAACTTTACCATAATTAAATACTACTAGTGCGAATGCCCGCGCTTGAAGCGCGGGCCATATCACCGTATCACCATGGCACCATATCTCACACTGCACCGCATTTCACATACCCAATACAACACACCTCATGTCCCGTACCTCATATCCCGTGCCACCTGACTCATGTCTCAAACATCATATCCCGTACTCTATGAGTGAAACTTACCCCTCCTAAACTGTACTCTGATAGCACATTTGACACCGCGATTCGCATAATCCATATTTCCAAACACATCACCCATACCTCACACTGTGTACAACATACCGCATATCCCGTACCTCGTATCCCGTACCTCATGACTCATGTCTCAAACCTCATATCCCGTACTCTATAAGCGAGAGAACTCGCCAAAATCGCCAAAAGTGAAAAGGCGGGATTATTCGTGCAGATACCCGGAAAATCGATTGTACAGTACATACAGATTTTTAAAACACGTAATTCCATGATTTCATTCCTCGTGCCAGAAATCGAAATCGCAAATCCGCCAGATGCCATTTGACGGGCACGCGCGCGCGTCAGCAGCAGCGTGCACAATTGGGAGGATTTTTTGGGTATGACGAACGACGACGACGACAAACGACGACGACGACGAACGAACCATAGCACAATTAAATATAATAACTAGTGCGAATGCCCGCGCTTGAAGCGCGGGCCATATCACCATAGCACCATAGCACCATATCTCACACCGCACCGCATTTCACATACCCAATACAACACACCTCATGTCCCGTACCTCATATCCCGTGCCACCTGACTCATGTCTCAAACATCATATCCCGTACTCTATGAGTGAAACTTACCCCTCCTAAACTGTACTCTGACACCACATTTGACACCGCGATTCGCATAATCCATATTTCCAAACACATCACCCATACCTCACACTGTGTACAACATACCGCATATCCCGTACCTCGTATCCCGTACCTCACTCAAACATCATATCCCATACTCTATGAGTCAAATTTACCCCTCCTAAACTGTACTCTGACACCACATTTCACACCGCGATTCGCATAATCCATATTTCCAAACACATCACCCATACCTCACACTGTGTACAACATACCGCATATCCCGTACCTCGTATCCCGTACCTCATGAGTCATGTCTCAAACCTCATATCCCGTACTGTATAAGCGAGAGAAATGTCACCACTGCTGCCTGTTGGCTAAAATCGCCAAAAGTCAACAGGCGGGATGATTCGTGTGGATACCCGGAAAATCGATTGTCCAGCACATACAGGTTTTCAAAACACGTGATTCCGTGATTTCAGATCGATTTCTCGTGCCAGAAAACGAAATCGCAAATCCGCCAGATGCCATTTGACGGGCACGCGCGCGCGCCAGCAGCAGCGTGCACAATTGGGCGGATTTTTTGGTATGACGAACGACGACGAACGACGACAAACGACGAACCATAGCACAATTAAATACGACCACGAACGAACGAACGAACGAACGAACGAACGAACGAACGAACGAACGAATGAACCATAGCACAATTAAATATAATAAGAGATAAGATAAGATAAGATAATTTTTGGGTATGACGAACGACGACGACGAACGACGAACGACGAACCATAGCACAATTAAATATAATGTAAATGCCCGCGCTTGAAGCGCGGGCCGTACCGACAACAGGGCAGCTATACTCGTGAAGTTGGCCCCTTGGAGGAATCCGTAACTTTTGTTGAATGGAGTGTTGCAAATGGATTTTTACCACGTTGCAAAGTGAAACATCTATTAGGTGGACGCAAAACACTTCTAACTGGCATTATCTCTTTTGCGGTAAAGTATTCGGTGTTTGTATGTTTGTAGTGTTGTAGCTAACAAATTCTGAAAAAAAAGTAATGAGGAGGACAGTTTAAAGGCACCACGTAACGCCGCTTGGTTAATTTGTACTTGGAAGTTGTCGAGGGTTTGAAAATTGAGCGGCTTATAGTAGCAAGCCATTGCTCTTTGGGAGAACCCAAAAAGAATTATGACCAACTTCCTTACCCGAAGGGAATGAAGATGTTTACCCGACACAATGTGGCAAATAATTGCGTATGAAAATTGTTTTGCTATTTAATGGGACGAAAAATACTTTCAGGCAAATAGAACCTTGACAATATTCACTTTAGAGGCAAGTTCACCCACACACCAACAGGAATGCCAACGGACAATAGTTACATGAAAGGTGAATCTCGCATCATACAAGGTTCAAAGCATTTTCCTACTTGCTGGCGTCGCCCCAAGCACATGTTCCTACAATGACACGGCTTGTACGGCATAACGTACATTGTCAGCGGCTGCGCCCTTAGGGATAGAGGTTGACTTAGCACCAAAGTTGTAGTTAGGGTTAGGGCAAGGGTCAAGGTGAGGGTTGGTGTCTAATATATGTAGAAAACGGTTCGTTTCACATGTAAATGGAACGTGAACAAGACACAAGCCGGTGTCGAGTGGAACCACACGTCATCCAGCAAGGCAATGGACGACGGCAAAATCAAGAAAAAATTTCAGACCATACAATGTTCGGAGTGTTTGCTTCCTTAGTTACATCCCCCCAAGCACGCTCTCCTAAAATGACGCGAACGCCACGGCGTGAGGTAACCCGGGAAAAGCCAACGTACAGCTGTCCATGGGCAAAAACTGGATTCTCCAAGAGCAACCCCAACCTTTCAAACGACTGCCCTTGGGAACGATTAATCGTCAAGGCGAAAGCCAACTTTATTGGAAATTGTCGCCTGATAAATCTGATCGACAACATTTCAGAATCACCACACGTCAAATTGATGCGTGGAATGAGCACAACGTTTCCTTTTCGGGGACCTGAGACAATTTCTGCTTGGATGTTGAAATCCAGGCACTTTGTTACCAACAAGCGTGTTCCATTCATCAAGCCTTCCGTACGGTTGAGATTGCGCAGTAGAATGATAGGGGCCCCGACCTTAAGCTTGAGCTCGTGACGTGCCATGCCCGGAGGCTCAAGCTTGTTCAAGAGTTCCGGAGGATACGTAGCTGCATCTTCTTGGCAATCGGCACCAAAATAGTCCGCACTGACATAAAGAAACTCCTCTCCTGCCAAGCTCGCCAGGGCCGCTTCATTGATAGCATTGGTTTCTTGATTTCGGGGTGCCAGGATACAACCAGACATAAATTCCTCCTTGCTCATGGTTGGAAAGACGTGGTTTACCAGTGGCCAGGGGTCATCGCTTGGGATCAACATGTCTTCCGGTATGGGCAACGGATTGTCGATGGTGTCCTCTCCAACGGATAGCAACCAGCTTGCAAACTCACGGGTCTCGTCATCGTCAACTTGAGAAGTGCCTTGCACCCGAATATTGGTCGTCAATTCGAATGTTTTGAAATAGGGCCAGAGGTACGACTTCTTGAGAGTAGCTGCTATCACGGCCGCTCGAGAGCCACGAGGTACAACAGGCAAAATTTGCCTCCAATCCCCCGTCATGACGACGGTCTTGCCCCCGAAGGGAACAAGTCGCAGTGCTTCATTATTTGCACCCATGATATCTTTCAGCAATTCATCCAATACGCGGAAGCAATCGTTGTCTGCCATGGGAGCCTCATCCCACACAATGAGTTGGCACTCACGAAGTTCCGCGGCACGCTTGCTCTCCACGGGAATGGATGATGTTCCGCCCTTTTGCGGCGAAATACCAAAAGCTGAGTGCGCAGTTGAACCATCATCCAAAAGAAGAGAAGCGATGCCACTTGAGGCAACCGCAATCGCCCGTCGTCCCTGACTACGTACATAGGCCAACATCAAATTGTTCACGTAAGTCTTTCCGCAGCCACCGCAACTCAAAATAAAGAAGCACTTTGCGTCGTTGTTGTCCAAATGTGTACTCGCAGTGACCTGGTCGTAGATATTGCGTTGCTGCTCTGTCAAGGTTGGCACACCATCCTCAACGACACGTCGCAAGTGTGCAACATCATACCCTTCATCCTGACCGCTAGGCTTATCGGACGTTGCACTGGGCACCGGAAACGGCATAGAAGGAAACGAGCGAAGAGAAAGTCCTTGCTTTTGTAGCATGCTCTCCACCCGCAATAGGGCTTCATTCACAATCTCGGCATGCGTTGGCTCGTTTTTTGCGCCACGATGTGTACGTTGCCAATTCCAACGAATGTCGCTGATGAACTCTTCCTCGTACTTTAACCACAGCTGGTAGGGATCTTTTGGGGAGTTGTACTCCAAGATGGTGCAAAAAAGAAGTCGTAGTCGGCCGGATTTGTAGTACATTTTTGCCTCATTCAGGCATTGTTCCCACTCGGTGTCATCTTCTAGAAGGCCACGACGTACGCATGCTTCTTGAAAAGTGGCACATAGGTTGCCGTTAACGGTACGCAAATCTTGGAAAGAGGTTGCACCAGCAACATGGTGTAACAATAGTCGGAGAAAGTATACTTCGCCCGCATTCGGGAGCACAAAGTACATGCGACCAATTACCGTGTTTAGTCCTCTCTTCCGAATTTTCCATTCTTTGGTCTTTGCATCATACGTGAACCGCTCGGCATAGTCGGTGTACAGCAAGTGCTTACTGAAAGCATGATCCGGCTTGGCGTTGGACTTCAACCAAGCGGTCAGTGGTGTGTCGGGGGGTCCATCTCCAACGATGTCAATAAGATGTTGTTGGTCGTGCCATCGAACGTGCTGCTGGTTTTCTAAGTGAACTGGTAGCCGCAATACCGCGGGAAATTGCTCATGTAAGTCAAATGCCAATAGTCTCCACACTCCTTCAGATGTGCAAATGTACCGGCCCTCCACGAACTCCACAACTTCGTTGACCTGATCGTCTCGTAGGGTGGCGTCGCCCCGGTCAAACCCCTTGTAAATGTACTCGTGCAAGTATTTGATAGCCGCAAGTGAGGCACAGTACTCCACGTTGATGTGGCAAGCATATTTTCTGGCCAACGCACGCACATGTGGAACCACCCAACGATTATCAAGTTCATGCCCCCTGCATGTTATAGTGCGGCCGTTGTTGCGACGGCGATAAAGAGGATATCCATTCTCGCTGTTCGTGGTCATATCTTGAAATTCCTTCGGGTACCGATTCTTACAATGTCCATCCGTCATGCATGCACAGTTCGGGTCGAGGGAACCGCATGGACCGTGCATGTAGCATTTTGCAATAATCTCGTACAGCTCCGGGTCCTCATCCTTATTTGGAATCTCAGCACAAATGACAGAATCATAATCCTCAGGTGTGAGCAATTTGTAGCCGGCGGCAAAGATAACCAGGATATGTGCATGTGGTAGCCCACGTTTTTGAAATTCGATGACATACATGTGGCCGACTGTGCGACCAAGACAGCCATCCTTCAGAAGGTCTTCTAACAAAGACTGCAGCTTCAGTTTGAAAACGCGGATAATCGAATCGGGACGATCATTTGGTTTTTGTCCTGGCAGTAGAGCGGCCTCCACCTCCGGCCAATTGGGATTGGCTGTCATGGTAATGAACAGGTCTGCCTTGCCCCGTTTGCTACAAATAGCAATCCCATCCTGAAAAGCGGCATGAAGAGCGCGCGGACTCCCGCCAAAAGAGCTGGGCAAAATTACCCGCTTTCCAACGGATGAAGCGTCGCGATCACCTTTTTTGGTAGCATCTTCAACACCCGAATACAAATGTGTGCGCAATTTGGACTGGTTGTGGGAGACATATTGCAAGCGTTGAGATTCGACTTTGCAGTACTGGTCCACGATGTATTCCTCGTACAATTTTTGACATCGTTGCAAATAATTTCCAGTGTACAATTCCGGACGCTGCATGAGGTAGAAGGCGGCAAAGTCTCGGGCTGTAACCGTCTGACGGCTTTTGGGCTTTGGGGCGTTGCCTTGCTCTAGATTTTCGCATGCGCCGCGCTGACGCCGATAAGTGACATTCAGGGGAATGTCAGTTGTCCAGCCTTGCTCACCGCGCGGAAAAAGGAGTACAAAGTGTAAAGGATCGTAGGCAGAGTTCAGGTTGGTGATACGTTTGACCCCACCCCCATGCATGCGGACCGCAATGCTACGAGGAGCGGCGACATGACTGCCATCCGGAATGAATGCTGCAATGTCGCTGACACGGGGAACACTGTAGGTGCGTGGGTCAACGTTGGCATTGCACCGCAGCAAGATGGTCACGTTGGGGACCTCAAGTTCAGCCGCGTGTTGAAAAACCTGTACATAGGCGTTGTGTGTGTTCAGCATAGCTCCCAGTTGGCGGAGTACATCCTCTCTCAATCCCGATGACAGTGGAAGTCCTTGCCATGCCTTCAGTTGATCTTCGGTTTCCAAAATGTACACCTGTGCAAACCGGGGTGGTTGATTTTCTGTCGGCGTCAGGGGACCCATGCGGTGATACACATTTCCAGACACCCGAAACTGGTGAGGGCCACCCGCCATTGGCCCTTTCGTGAACCGCATGTCGATATTGGCTTCAAGAGAGGCCATGGTGAAGGCTGAGTTGTACTTTCGAATGTTTTGCCGAAAATGGCGCCCCTGTCCAGTTTGCTCGGTCAATAGGGTTTTGAGCGGTTCCGGTGGATCAAGCAGAATGGGAAGTTTCACTTGTCCGCCACGGCAACAAATGGTAGGTCGCTCGGCACTCCAACGTAAAGCGTGACAATGTTCACACTCCACTTCCATGTTGTCAAGGACGTGGCGCTTGATGTGGGTAATATCTTCATCGGCCTTTGATCTAAACAAGCATTCGTGGCGCAACCTTTGCATTTCCAATGCATGGGCCCTCCGCGCTCGCCTTTGCTCATTGATGTTTTCCTTGTCTGCCTCTTGATATCGCTCCCGTCTTTCGTCATTGATGTTGTCCTTGTCCGCCTCTTGATATCGCTCCCGTCTTTGGTCATTGATGTTGTCCTTGTCGGCCTCTTGATATCGCTCCCGTCTTTGCTCATTGATGCTGTCCTTGTCGGCCTCTTGATATCGCTCCCGTCTTTGCTCATTGATGCTGTCCTTGTCCGCCTCTTGATATCGCTCCCGTCTTTGCTCATTGATGTTGTCCTTGTCCGCCTCTTGATATCGCTCCCGTCTTTGCTCATTGATGTTGTCCTTGTCCGCCTCTTGATATCGCTCCCGTCTTTGCTCATTGATGTTGTCCTTGTCCGCCTCTTGATATCGCTGCCGTCTTTGCTCATTGATGTTGTCCTTGTTTGCCTCTTGATATCGCTCCCGTCTTCGCGCATTGATGCTGTCCTTCTTTTGCGCGTACAGTTGTTTATATTGTTCTCGTCTTTGCTTATTGACTTCGTCCCTGACCTCTTGATATCGTTCGCGTCTTTGCTTATCGATTTCTTCCTTGCTTTTCGTGCATCGTGCTCGTTTTTCGGCGTGACAATCATCGCTTTCCAGTGCATTTAGGTCCAAATATGGTTCTCGTTGTCGCTTTTTTCTGGCCTCTACGCCATGCGTGTCCGCAAGAATGGGTTGTGCGATCACATTTGGAGATCCGAGAGCACGTGATGCACTTCTAGCCGGCTGGCCAAAGGTGGGGACCATATGTGGGTTCAACCCTAATTGGCCTGAGCAAGGGGGCCGAGTCCTCGCAAAGCCTTGGTAGGAGGATGGATCAATCCAAGGATGGTTGGGAACGTTTCGTGGGGGCATTGGCAGATATGGAGGGAAGTATGGCTGAGCTTGGGATAGTAAAGCTGTTGGTGTGTAATTGACCGCCATGCGATTGACACCCGGAGACGCAACGGCACTGGAACCTAGAGGCATGGTGAAGGACAATGACCCGGGCGTTGGGATTCGCCCCTCAAATTGTACATTTGGAGTGGATGGGGTACAGCTTGTTGCCAGAAGCGGTGACGGCAATGGGCCAGGTTGAACGTTTGAAGTTTGTACAGATAGAGGAATGGATGATATTGACGGCGAGGAAGCTTCATGCACGGCCGTAAGTGCCCCCGATTGCATCATTGCTGACATAAGATCCCTCCAAGCATAGTGGTCTTCTGCTTGCCAAAAGAAAAGACGACCCGTAATCCGCTTTTGAGTTGCATCCATCCAACGGTTGAAAATAGGATAATACTGCATATTCTGTTGCACGAAAGCATGCACTCTTTCCGCGTCATGGTTGGATAATGCAGGCAACATGGCGCAACAAATCAACCTTGAAAAATAAGAAATCGAAACAATAATGGCAAGAACCAGACTATTCAGTGTGGCCTTGTATGCACTCACCGCCGAAATCTACAACACAATTGATGTGGTGGGATTGTACGTAGAATCACATATTGCATGGAACAAATGTACTATGTTTACACGCGGTTATATCCGTGGTTTTTGATGGTGTTGGTTGGACCTACTTAGGTGTGTTTTTTGGAACGCGTTGTCACAAGGTTATATCCGTGGTTTTTGATGCTGTTGGTTGGACCTACTTAGGTGTGTTTTTTGGAACGCGTTGTCACAAAAAAATCTTTGGAACGCATTGTCACAAAAAAATCTTACGTTAACGCACCGAGTGATGACAGGATCATTCCATATACACATGTGGGGCCCGACCATCCATCCTGTCCCCGAAGAAATCCCAAGCAAAGCTGGGATGGCGGACAGCATTCCAGCAAACGCAAGGAGGGTGGCGGAGAATACAGGCCTGGTGCCTTGGGGTAGCATGCCGTCCACCAGGTGATGTGGTTACATCGCACAGACGGTGAGACGATCGGAACAGCATCCAATGATTCCACCGAGAATAAGCGCACTGGCTATCAGGCACAGTAATGGAGATGGTTGCAGATGTGGTGTAATGTTCCTTATTTCGACATTCTGCGTGGTGCTGACCTTTGCGTGCGGAGGTGCCCCGGGGTCGCAGACCTTTGAAGTGGTTGGATGGTGGCCCAATCGGCGGTGGCTGCAACATTCAACCCTCCAAAAGGCGTTTCACATTCTCGGTTGACGTGCTCAGCACCGGCGACGTCCAAAGCAGGCAGAGCATTAGAAGCAGTCTTGACTTGGACTTCTGCAATTGAAGGAGGCACTGCCCAAGGTTCCAATTCCTCGGGCCTGCATCAAGACGAAGGGTCCACCCAATCAGGCACACAATTTACCAAATTCACTATCCTCTCCTTCGCTTTGCCCATCTGCACTTTCACCACCAGTCGGGGGAGCTTGTGGTAGTTTATTCACAAATAGACAGGATGCGTCCTGGGCAAAATCGCCGAGGACATTCTTCAAATGCATGAGTAGCCACGCAATTCATGAATGTTATGTGACAAACTTCAAAAGGAATGTCGGTGCCTGACGAAGCCAAAGAAAAATGAACAACTTCACCAACGGATGCTTCAAATGGCATGCTGTTTTTCAACACCAACATTGGATGTCACGGTTGTCACTGTTTTGACCACCAGGCACCATTCGGGTACCAACCAATTTGCTGCTTTTGTTCGGTCATCCTCATCCCATTCTCGCTCGTCGTCGCAGGACAGGTCGATTGAAGACTCATCGGAGCACCAATCCGAGTCATATCCGGCTCGGTGGTAGCACCCGGATCCACTTCCGTAATCATCACGTACTCCGTCCTCCGCAAGCCGGGTGCATTGAGAACATGCACATTGTTCTCCACCGAGCAATTGACGGTGTTGGTTGCGAATGGCCCACCCAAGGCAATACCAACATGGCCTTGGGTCTCCAGGGTAACATCCGGCACATAATCACTTCCCGGATTTTCGTTAATCCCATCCGCCGTGCCTTTTGTTGCACTTGATCATGGCCAATGGAACTTTCCACATCGATATAATCCAACGGTCTCTTCTCTTCCTCCGTTCCTTGAAGAAGTGGGCGAGCCCAGCTTGGCAACGACGCTGATGGTTGTGCCCGAGGCATTATGGTTGATTGATAAAGTCTGAAATTGCAGCTTGTGTCAGTGCGTGTGTGCTTCAGGGCGAGGTAAGAAAGGCAAGGAAGACATCATGCAGGGCCGAGAAACAGTATTCAAAAACAAAAAAAAGCAAGGTTTTTGTATGAAAATGGAAAGAAAACATTTTGCAGGACCAAGAAAAATTTTGCAAACAAAAAGACAAGGTTTTGGTATTGTTTTTTTGTCTATTTTGAAAATTAGGCCAACTGGACCCACAACTGTTCAATGGATTGAAAACTGGTCATTTTACCTTACAAACTGGCAATTGGAAGTTGCGCGTCATGCCCGACTTACAAGAGGTTTCCATCTCGTGTTCACCCCTACCACCAAAAGGCGGAGGTAACTTCCACGAGATTTCCCGACCCTCCAAGCGGTTTGGCTCTTACCCACGAAGGGCAGCCCCGGTCAAAGGGCACATGACAACCCACCTTGGCGGAAGGATCACCAATTTCCAGGCTGGGCCGCCCATGGAAATCGGAGTTGGGCCGAAGCCACACTCGACCATCCAAGGCCGCAGTACGTAGTACGCAGTACGTGTAGCTACACCAACCTCCATTTTGCAATCCTCAACCTACCCCCAGCCGAGTGGCTATGATGGTTCGTGATGGCGAACGTTGGTGATCTGGAACCCTTTGACCTTGTGGCATATACCTGCTGATATAAAAGCAGATTTCCAAACTTCACCCCAAAAAAAAAGCTATAGTCACCGGTAAAACAACTGATGAAGATGATTTGTCAACCTTGCTCTCTTTGGTGTCCAACATCACATGTGCTTGGGACAGCTTTTTTTTTCCATGGTACTGCAGTTTTTCACGCAACAGACCATCTTGCATATTGCAAAACCATTGTTTGCATACACAGACTGACGACAGACAGCAGCAACAGAAAATCAAATCCGACATCAATTCCGCTGCTGTTCTGTGTGAGCATGAATGTCCATGCTGAACTTTCAAAACGTAGGAATACATCACAAAATTGCACTCATTTAAGCAAAATGATGGAATGGTAGATTCACTGACAACCAGAAACATTGCAATGAAAACCATGGTGGCCAAGATTGTGCAGTCAGACCCACTTCTCCTACAGCGTGGATGCGTTTAACAAAGCCCATATCTCAAACCACCAACATGCACTTGAATTGAAATTGGACCACGGGCCGGGACATCCAGTGCAAGAGCTCCGAATTTGGCAGCAGTGCAGTATAGCCGGAAAGGGCGTAAATGAAACCTCTCTCACCTCACGACCGCCATCTCAAGCAATGGAACAACGACATAAGCCAGCTTGGACCGAGCACAACAACGAAACTGTCCTGCTTAGTAAGCACAACACTTTGTGACCAAAGAGGCCCCGCAACACAATACGATGATGCGAATTGTGTCGCTTTACACCGGAACGAGCCTAAACACTCCAGGTCTTTGCTCCCATGTTTGTGTTTGCCAGTTTGCACAACAATTTTGTGTGTTGCCATCCCGTACGTTAAACACCAAGCCGTACGTTAAACACCAAGCCGCACTGTAACCCTTGAGGTTGTTTTCGCATAGCTTCAATTATTGAGGGGATCATGCTTGTAATAACATTAAAAACCCTTTCGCTATCAGCCCTCATTGGGACTAATGCAATTAACCACTTACGAACAAAAACATTTCAACTCAAAAACTCCAATTATACACACCTTACGCATTTGGATTGTGCACCTTGATTTTCCCCCCGTACCAACCAAAAATTGAGACCCCCAACTCATGATTGTTGCTTGTTATATACCCCCTCCCTTTGAGTAGTGGTATGAATCTCAATCTATTTCGATGCATTCACTCAGGTGGTTTTGTAAATAGGTAGTCAGTTTCAGTTTTTTGCGCCAGTCCAATAGGTTTGCATGTCATAGTTTGTGTGTTGTCTTGCTGTTTGTGCATGCTATTTTTTCTGGTTTTGTTTGATTGCAAAAATGAGAGGATGACAGAATTTTCAGCGTGTCACTCACCGCTCAGCACCTATCAAGGTAAACAGCCCTGAGTAGCCGGGGCTGGAGGACCGCTGGCCATTCCATCCACTGTCCATCCCACAGAAGTGGGGAATCTACCCATACAGGCCGTCAGGACAGCTTCAGGATGGCGGGCGAAGCCGGGCAACTCCAGACACCCAGGACACCCCCAGGTCTGACCTACCCTTTAGGGTGCTGCAGCCCATGGTGTACATGAAATCCATGTGCACTCGCGCATCGCATGAACCAACATCCATCAACTGCGGGCACTCCACACCCTGGATTGCTAAAGCTCACATAACACAGGATCTAAACTACAGAGCAGCAGGCAATTTGCATTGACCAGATTTTAATGAAAACGTACAAGCCACACTTTCACATTTGAATCCCACAACGACTGTCCTGGCCATTGATAAATCAGATCCAATTACATAGTTTGCGACAGCATGTGCCATGATGGCCACGACTGCAAGAACCAAATAGACTTCCTTTTACGCCTCAGCCCCCCCATTTTCAGCCGCAGCGTCCGTCATTTCCGTGTCGGGTTCTGCGGCTGGAGCCTCCTCAGCAGCAGCCTCTTCCTCGGTGGCAGGGGCAGCCTCTTCCTCAGCAGCACCCTCTTCTGCTGGCCCGTCCTCGCCGTCCTCTGCCATGGGTTAATCGTCCTTTTTCTTCTCAGCAGGGGGCTCAGGTTTAGGTTCAGGAGGCAAATCAATATGCTTTTCTTCAACCACTGTGTAACTGGCCAACCGACGGTAAAACAGTGGTGTGTTGCTTCGGTCAGCTTGCACACCTGTGAAAGCAAACGATGCATCAACACAAAACGACAAATGATGCATGGGCAAAGCAATTCACCAGAACAAAAACAGTAATAGACGCAAAATCGCACTTGAAGGGAGAGATTATCAAGCAACTGGTGCTCATGGGAAACAATCAATGGGACCCGTGAACCTATTTGAGGAAAACTTGGGCGTCCATTAATTGACAGGGAATGATGTACTTCGAGGTCAGGCAACTCCATGCCCAACTGCGAGAGAAGGTTGAAAACGCACGGAAAACTTCAGGGTGATAGGTGCTGAATATCAGCAGTTGAGGTTCTACCTTTTAGGTGCCTGCAGGTCCAGGAAATCCTCGGACGAGAACGCACAAACGCATTGGCAACTGACCGGTTTCAACCAGCGGCGACACAAAAAGGGTGTGGAGGAACACCTGCACTGCGCAGCAAACTGTCCACCTCGCGTTGCGTCAACTCCCCAAGAGCATACAGAACACCCTCAATAATATCACGTCGAATCTGCCCAGAGGCCCCCATGGGTTTGTCAAAATATTACAATGGCGCTGCCAGCCCCTCGTTCACGTGCGTCGTGGTATGCTTCACAATACGATATCCGCGTGCCCGGTCCTCCTCATCCTGAGCCTTTCGCTTTGCCTCTTCCTCCTCTCGCTTGGCCTTTAAATCCTCCTCCCGTTTCTTGCGGTCCTCCTCCTGCTTCGCTTTCATTTCCTCCATTTCTTTGGCTTTCGCTTCAGTTTCGGCCTTCGCACGCACCTATGAAAAGCGAGGAAGTGACAGTCCTTCACAAACACTGTGCGTGGATGCACCGTCGAATCCTGAAGGCTGGCTGATGCGTGTACATGGCGTTAGAATCCGAAAACACTTTCGGTAAATCGATCTCTGGGATCACCCCAGTGCCACGTCCAACAGTCAACCACCCTTCTCTCATGTGCTGCAGCACTGGACCTGCACGATGTCCCTCATCAGAAGCAATTTCTCGTTGGGTTAGTTTTGGGAGTTCCCAATGGTACAAGCACAAAGAGCTACCAAAAAAAATCAACATGGGCAAATATTTTGGGAATATGAACTGCACTCTGGCTGGGGTGGTGAAGGCCAGCATGCAAGACATCTATGTGCCAAAAATGAGCTGTCCGTTTTTGTCAAATCTCTTTCTTCTGGTGAATTGCTCAGAAACAGCTGATCGCCATGAAATCCTTTAACACCAGAACATCTCACTCAAATTGACATGGTGTTTGGCATGTCCTCATCTTCAACCCTGCATTTCGGCTGCGGTCTGGGTCCCTTACCTGCCCTATCCTCCCATCTGAGGTCAACAAACACCACAGACTTATGGTCACATGAGGAGAGATTGCACTCTTCACATTTGGATGCTACGAGTTTGGTAGCTGCTGCGGCTGGTTAGTGAAGACATGCCTCAGCGGAGCCAGGATGGCGACAAAATAATGGAGGTGGAGCCAAAATGGGACATTGCAACAGAACAACAAAGGGCGGATTTGCACCAAATACTGGCAGCATTCCCAACTTGACGGCAACAACGCTTTCATCATGGCTTTCCTGAGCCTCTTTATAAAATGTGGGTTTTGGCAACCAACAGACCCGCTGGGTGGTCGCCAACTCACTGCAGCGGATGGAGCATGGGCTCAATCTGTTGGACCTGGTATTTCGAAAATAATATGTTGCTCAGCGAAATCCTGCACTCATTCCCCCTGGACACCTGCCCTTCTGCCCTTGAGAGTAAGCCCCTCTGACTGCCAACCTATGCACTTGGGTTGTGGCAATTGAATACTGTTGGTGACCTCGCAGCACAGCAGACTCGGTCGTCATGAGGAATGAGAGGTCACTCGTCCTCTGGCTTATTCAACTGGATCAAGATGTATCGCCGACCTTTGTAAACCCATTGCAGGTAACCATCGTACACATAACTCAGATCCGATTCACTGATGTGGTGAAAGAATACGGACCACTTGGCGCTCCGGTATTTCTCGCCAAAAATCGCAGTAATCTTCATTGCCTGTGTACCTGTGGATAAACGACGTTTCGTACTGCATCCGCACATGCGATGCTTCCTCAATCAAAATGTCGTCCACAGGCCACGCATCCCTAAAAATGTCCGTGCGTGCTCAGGGGCCCCCATCTGCAACCGCCGATGAACGGTGAACAAGCACACACCCAAAGGGATTGTTGAAGACGATTGCGTACACGACATTCTTATGTCCATCCAAAGAAAGAAGTTCGTCACCTGCATGAAGGGTGATGGCTTGTTGATACAGTTGAACACACTCGCACGCTGGGGTGCAAAGCTGTGCTTTAAAGCTGTGCTTTGGCATGGGCTCAGAGTTTTACGCGTACAGGTCACAAGTCACAATGCCCAACCCTGCTGCTAAATTCCCAAGTCCAAAGCTCAAGCTGCGAACAACACAACTCGAAACAACACCTGATCATCTGTCATGCACAGTAGTCTTCGAGTTTTTCAATACGTCCGACGTTTCTTTCAGCGCGGCCAATAGTTCGTCGTTGGTTGCCTCGTACTCTTCTCGCTGTTTCAGCAACTGGGCTTGCGTTTCCTGATGCTCCTCTTCACGTTTGCGTTTCAGCGCAGCAGCCTACCAGAACGAGAACTGCGTTATGCTCATGATCGCTTTCGACGTCAAAACGACGGCAAGTCGCCGGCTCAAGCTGCGAACAACACAACTCGAAACAACACCTGATCATCTGTCATGCACAGTAGTCTTCGAGTTTTTCAACACGTCCGACGCTTCTTTCAGCGCGGCCAATAGTTCGTCGTTGGTTTTGAGGCACCTCTGTTCTCTTCTTCATCTCCTCTTCATCCATGTCCTTTTCTTCCTCCTCCAACTGCTTCTTTTCCTCTTCCTTGGCCTTTTGCTCCTCTTCAACCTTTTTGGCATTCAAGAAGCTCAACATTTCGATTACGATCACTGTTACAAAGGAGGTAGAAAGAATGGTTTTCAACATGTGTTACATGTTTGTGTTTTCTAACCATGTTCATTCTAACCAAATCAAAATCTAAATCTAAAAATCTTCACTGAGTGACGTGTTGCCCGCTATAGCATGCATCATCAGTCATTGTCATCATTGGACTGCATCACTACCCATCAAGTGCATCAGAACGCTTGACCGGGCGGTTTGCGGACCGGCCGGATCCGTTACCGCCTGCAGCAAAACACTAAATGCTGCGCACAGTATCAGTATTCAAAAAACAAAAGTACATTTGCAATTCTAAAATTCCCAGACATCGCATTTGCAATTCCAAAACGCAAATCCTAATTGCATTTGCAAATCCAAAATTTCTACAGGCAGCACGCGCGCGCGCCAGCAGCAGCGAGCACAATTGGGAGGATTTTTTGGGTATGACGAACGACGACAACGACAACGACGACGACGACCATAGCACAATTAAATATAATAAGACAGTGGGAATGCCCGCGCTTGAAGCGCGGGCCATATCGCCATATCACCATAGCACCATATCTCACACTGCACCGCATTTCACATACCCAATACAACACACCTCATTTCCCGTACCTCATATCGCGTGCCACATGACTCATGTCTCAAACATCATATCCCGTACTCTATGAGTGAAATTTACCCCTCCTAAACTGTACTCTGACACCACATTTGACACCGCAATTCGCATAATCCATATTTCCAAACACATCACCCATACCTCACACTGTGTACAACATACCGCATATCCCGTACCTCGTATCCCGTACCTCATGACTCATGTCTCAAACCTCATATCCCGTACTCTATAAGCGAGAGAGCCAGTGCTGCTTGTTGGCTAAAATCGCCAAAAGTCAACAGGCGGGATTATTCGTTCAGCTATCCGGATAATCGATTGTCCAGTACATGGAGGTTTTCAAAACACATGATTCCATGATTTCAGATCGATTTGTCGTGCCAGAAATCGAAATCGCAAATCCGCCAGATGCCATTTGGGGGGAAACGCGCGCGCGCCAGCAGCAGCGTGCACAATTGGGAGGATTTTTTGGGTATGACGAACGACGACGACGACGACGAACGAACCATAGCACAATTAAATATATTAAGAGGTATTAAGAGACTAGCAATCGGCCCGCGCAAATGCGCGGGTTGCAAACAAAATTCATAAAGTGATAGGGCCGCGTCCTCACAGTTGGGTATCCAGCCTACGCGGTGATCCTATCAGGGTTCGCACTGGTCCCATGGGTAGGGATGGCAGAGGCTCGGCATTGATCTTGTTGTCGGCCCATCACTCACAGTATGAGACGTTGAAGTTGGATGGCATGTACGTTGTGAGCTGTGGAAGATCTCAGTCGAATATTTCTGGCCAAACAATGTTTTCAATGACTCCATAGTTGTTTGCGTCAACCTGCAAGTCTGCTGCTGTCCATACTTTGATAGCGCTTGAATTTCCGCAGCGCGATAGAGCAACGTAAACTTGACCATGTGAAAATGGTCGGGTTGCCAGTAAGAGACCCGCTTTGGAAAACGTTTGACCTTGGCTTTTGTTAATGGTCATACAGAAGGCTAACTTTACAGGAAATTGCCGCCGAATGAATTTGATAGGGATATCATCATCATCAGATACAGTCAGATTAATTCGGGGTATGCAAATGGAGTTTCCTTTGTGTGTGTCTATGTTAGCACCGTTGCTTGGATTGTGTAGCGAAGACACGAAGTAACACTCAATCCGGTGCCATTCATAAGGCTAGCAGCACGATTCAAGTTGCGGATGAGTATTATTGGTGCTCCAACCTTAAGATTGAGACGATGTTGTGGCATTCCTGATGGGAGTAACGTGTTTAAGAACTCGTTTGGGTAAATGTTGGATTGGGCTTCAGAATCTTCACCAAAATAATCAGCTGACTCACAAACATGTAAATCACCGGGCAATGATTCCAGAATCACATTTTAATTGTGTCCGCCCTTTCGTTTTTGGGTGTCAAGATACAACGGTCATGAGATGCTTGTCCTGCTGAAAACATAGCATCAACCAAACTGCGACAATTATCGCCATTTTGTACCATGTAGGTAGGTAAAGGGAGTGGATTGGGAGTGGTGCCATCACCAACTTGTAGAAGCCAATTGCCATGTGCCGTGCTGTGCGGCGCCGGCGCTGGCGCTTCCGATAACATCGACGGATAGCGCTAACAGGTGGTTCTGGGAGTAGTTACAGGCGGTTAGCGCCCGCTCGGCCAACTGAACAGCCAGAATCGGCGAAGATGCAACCGTACTGCACACCGATCGATGCGCCTCAAAAATGCGCATACATCTGTGTAATTAGAAAAAAAAGTGCCGGGTTGTAGCATAAATTCTTTTCTGCGATTCGCACATGCGCGCCGCCGCCAGGCCCGTGTAAGTGCGGCTAGCCCCATCTGCTCAGATTTTCAGACATTCTGCCCAGATTGGCTACATTTTGGTCATTTTCTTTGCTTCGGCGGAATTGCCGCCTCGCAGCTCAGTCACAGGATATTTCCTATATATTTCTGATATGCCGGATTTGATTCCGCGGTCCATTTCCCGTAAATCCGCCGCATTCCGCTATTTTAGCTGGAATCGCCATTTGCCGCTGGCGCGCGCTCGCGGGCCTGATCGGCCATACAATTTTACATAAATGGATTATTTAAATTCATTCGGACAGTTTTGGACACTCAGATGTATTTAGAATAATTCCCCTCAATTTTCTTCATAGACTGGGATTTTCTGCCGGACCACAATCAGCATGGACCTTGCTTCTGTTGTCGCTGCTCTCGCCTCCGTTGGTGTCCGTGTCTCTGGTTCCAACCCCAATAACAACATCCAGGAAGACTCCTCGCGTGCCTGCCCCACTGGTCTTGCCGGCCCCGAGCCCTCCGGCACCCACATCGACCCAGGGCAGCACTTTCATGGTAGCAGAGGCTACCTGAATGTTGTTCCTTTGGTGTCCCAACCACAGCTAGCCCCTCAGTACGACTCCGCAACCTCCGGAGACGTAACGATCACGCTCCCGTGGTGCTGTGCGAACGAGGCCTTGAGAGGAATGCCTTGCGCAAGCCCAAATTGCCCAAGGAGGACACAAATTAGCAGCTGTGGAGGCCCAGATTACAATCAAGATCCCAGTCGAAATTGGCCATCAAGCAGCTGGAATCTCCCAGCTCACGCTAATGGCAACGCTCCGGTGGAGCTTACGGACCTGGCAGGTACTAATACTCCCTACCAATGTCCACATTTCGAGACCATCGATGCCGACATTGACGACATTGAGATGGGTGGTCCAGGTGAGGTACCTATCTATAATCGACCAGCCTCATGGGCACAATGGGACAACCATTTGTCTTCGGAAGTGACCCGTAACCTTGAGGCGCTTGAGGCCCTGTGTCTATTAGCCACGTCTAGGCTGATAGGACAAGAAAGAATCGCCTCTGATTTTTTATTTGAATATTTTTTCCTCCTTCAAGAAGAAATTAAGACCAGGATGTGGTGGTGTTCTCAAGAGGATGAATCTTTTTCCATTTTCTTGCAGATCTGGGAGGCAAGCCCCTTCCCGAAGGAGAAGACCAAGGCACCTGTTGCCGGGCCCTCCGTCCCCCATCCCTCTGTTTCCATCCACGACGATCTAGCCGCCGCGGTTGAGGAAGGAATCTTAGAGGCAGCTAGGCAGGCAAGCCTGGAAATTAGGACTGAAGGAGCTCCCCAAGTGGACTCCTGGCTGCGAACCACTGAGATTAGCGGTCCGACAGCCTGCTCAGGCCCTTCAGGACACGGTATGTACTGCCCTGCCGACTGCTCTTGCAGATCTCAGCGAGACTCTGAGCTCCAATTGCTCAAAGATCAAATGCAACTCATCATTCAGACGCTGGGAATTAAAGATCTTTTCAAGACCCACATGAGGTCTGAGGGCGCATCATCGGTGGATCAGACAACAGAACCGTCGGAGGAGGCGACAGAAATTTTTTAGATTGCTCCTTCGGTGGACTCTAAGACCACGGATGCACGGATCAGCAGGACTAAACTAAAGGAAAGGGTTACAATCTCTCGATCACAGAGTAGATCGGCGAAGGCTAGGACTGAGGTTCAGAATGCCAAAAGAACTGCCTCCCGTACTACCCTTCCTGCCGTTGATTCCAGTGCAATTGCCCAGATGTTGCTCGCCCAGACCCTCGCCGGAGCTGGTGTGGCTAATGATGCCGCCAAGGTGTCCGCCATTACGGCCGGTGTTGGGCTGGATTCACTCCTAAATCCCACTTCATTGCGACTTCGTCAGGTTGCCAAGCAACCGAAGTATAATGGAAACCCCAGACGTTGGCCTCAGTTCCAACGGGAATTTAAACTGTGGGTTAAGACTCAAAAACTCCAGGATGATCAGTTCCTGATGGCGCTCCTGGACTGCCTTGAGGGAGCGCCGGCCAACACTTGGCTCAGAACCTGGAGTGATCGTGAAGATTCAAGTTCCCCCCTTACCTTTGATGAGGTGTGGGAACAGTTGGAGGTACGTGGATCTCGACTGCCAGAGGACCATTACCACCAGATGTTGAAGAATTTTCCTTCGTTCTCTCGATTAATCTTGCATGAGGTGCAGGACAAGAGACAGCGCTTCTGGAATCTCGTAGAAGAATCTGAACATTCAGGCGAAAAATTTTCCAGTGCCGAGCTGAAAAATCTGATTTTTGACAAGATCCCCTCAGAAACCGCCGCCACCCTTCGGAATCGACAGTCCGAAGAAAAGGTCAAGACCTGGTGGGCGGAGATCGATGGCTTTGACGCCTCGGCCAACCGGTTTACCGTCAGGGAGGCACTTCAAAAGTGCTCCCCCACGTCGTTTACCAAGGTGAAATTCACTGAAAACACGTGGAAAATCAAGTTTAATGAACACGAGGATCGGGACTTGTTTGTCCAAGTCCTCAACAGGGGAGTAAGCTTCCATGGCAATCGTCTGAAGGCCAGGAACTGGGTGTTCTCGTTTACTCCGCAGGAACTGTGGGAAGAGGTTGAGAGGCTCGCTGACGCCGCCAATCAAAATTTCCATGAGGGTCTTGGGGGAAACAGGAATACCCAGCAAAACACCCAAAATGGGTCCCAAAAGGGCAACAAAAAGGTGAATGACACCCGGAATGTTCAGGATCATTGTAGCATCTGCCTTCTTCTAGGTTCTACGAACCGAGCTAAGACGCATTCCACTGCTAATCACCGATGGTCTGCTTACGATCACAAGGTGATTGGTGAAAATGTCAGTAATCCTCAGAATTCAGACAGGAATGACAGACAGGTGCATGGTGCCAAGGGGGGAAAGGGTAATTCGACTCCCTCCGGTGGGAACAAAAATACTGGAGGCCCTGGCGGGTCCCAAGGCAAAGGGAATCGGACTCCATCCGGTTCCGGTGGACAGCCGAACGGCCAGACGAGTCCCAATTTCAACGCCGGAGGCGGAAATCGAAATCCAGGCCAAACCCCTCAATCCGGTACAAATAAAGGAAATGCTCCAGGATCACAGGGTAAGGGTAAGGGAAATCCTTCAGGAACCCCCTTCTCTGGTAAGGGCAGAGGGCGTGGCGACGGTGGTGGTCCATCATCCGGCGGCCGTGGCCGTGGACGTGGAAAGGGAAACCATCGTGTGGATCAGGTTTCAGGTGCAGACCAGGTGTCTGATGCGGATCGAGATTACGTCGAAAATGCCCTGAATCCAGCGGATGATCCGTTCCAGGATGAATGGATCGATGAATCAGGTTGTGTTCACAACGTTAACGCAGCAGCTGGAGGTCAGAACGCCTAGGGGAGCCACGAAAATCGCCCCTCCCCAGGCGATTTCAGGCATGATCCCCAAATTCCTGATCGACCATTACTTGATGTAGGGTCGCTTGTCTCCTCTCCCCTGGATCCGGCAGCGGATCCTTCTGTTGTAGTGGACGAGGTTGGTGTACAGTCCAAGCACAGGGCTCGTCAGTTTGTCACAAAGCTGTGGGTCTCTGATTGCAAGGGAAATTTCCACCTCGCCACCTGTTTGTGTGATAATGGATCAGAGGTAAATCTCCAATCCAACTCCTTCTTACCCGACGACTGCGTGTTCGAGTCGCCTCATCCTGTTACCCTCGAGGGAGTTTCTGGACATTCTCTGGCAGGTGGGCAACGCGGTTGTTATATATCCACCCATTTGGTCGCCCAAGACCTTTGGGAAGAGCAAAATGTGGAAGAAGTTGTCCTTAAGGATGACTACTTCTACCGTGCTGACATAAAATATGACCTTTATTTGGGGCATCCTTGGCTTCGCAAGAACAGGGTGGCGCCCGTAGGTCATCGTCGTTGTTTTTTGCTGGAGTCAGGTCCCTTGGAGCGTCCTGAATTTCGTTTTTTGCACGCAGGGTTTAAAAGTGCAGAAGAATTTTTGAAGCAAAAAGTGACACCAAAATTTGGTGAAGATGTCACCATTGCAGAGGTGAATGGGAGTGCCGATTACTCCCAAGAGTTAGAATGTCTTCGTAGGGACTCCCAGCCACGACGCCCTTCGCGCTGGCACTCTTCATCCTACAGAGTTGTCGACAAATGGCGCGATGCAATTTGTGAATACTTCCATGAACATCACTCCTTTTGGCCACAGTATGATGCCTTTGCTAACCGTACGAATAAGCGCTTTGACAAGCACTTCAGCGACGCTTGGACCCACAAATGGGACAAGAAGTTGTGGATTAACCCTCCGTTTCACTTAATCCAGCAGGTCATCCACAAAATCAAGCAAGATAAGACCCAGGCAATTTTAGTTGTGCCCTTGTGGGACGACAAGCCTTGGTTTCAGGAATTACAGGACATTTGTGTAGATTACATCGAACTTCCCAGGAAGATTAAGCTGTATGCCAGGGACGACACAGGTCCCCTGCCACAGCGGTCCTGGAGTTCGCTTGCATTCCTGGTGGATGGAAAGCTTTCTGACTCTAATTCTGCTGATTCTAGTACAGATTCCTGTGTTGGGTCTGAATCTGAGGTTGAGCGTGGTACTGATGATGAATCTATTTTTTCTGATTTTTGTCCGTCAGATACCCAAGGTGATTCAACGACCAATGGATCCGCCTCGTCTCCCTCTTCCCCAATACGGTCGACATCGAAAAGAATCTTCAGCGCAAGGGCGAGGAAAAATCTCCAATCGCGCCGCAAATTCAGAGTTTTTTATGAAAAGCCCCCTGTGGAAGCTTTCATGGATCCTTTCGAGGAGCTGGATCGCGAAGAAAATCTCTGGGATTTCGACACACGACCCACCTATCTTCAAGAGGCGGTTGATACGGACCTGTTTAGGGACATCCGTAAGAAGATTCTTCCTGCCAAAGCCGAAGAAGTCGCCAAAGTTTTTTCGACAGTGATTCCTGGCGATCAGGTGGACACTGAATTGTGTTCCAAGTCAAGAGAAAAGATTTTTGAGGAACGGAAGGACACAACCCTTTCAGGGAAGTTGATCAAAGATCCCCCTGTCCGTGGACAGTTCGGTGAAGCCTTCATCGAGCTTCGTGAAGGGTACAAGGCAAAAAAACAGCGCCCTTATGAAAATCATGGACACAAACATGAGATTCTCAGAAAAATCATCGAGAGAAATCTCAGGGAATTTGGTTGGCTTGAGGGTTGTATGACCAGCGAATGGTGCTGTTCACCCTTCACAGTCCCGAAGCCACCGCCTGCAGACCAGAACACCATAGATGGTTGGCGAATGGTTGTTGATTTTCGCAATCTCAACGCCGAAACAAAGGCGGATTCACACCCCCTGCCCCTCATTGAGGAGGAAATCGCCAAGAGGGCAAGAGGTCGTTTGTTCTCTGTGCTGGATCTCCGTCACGGCTTTCACCAAATGCCGTTGAGGAAGGACAGCAGACCTCTCACTTGTATGTGCACGCCATGTGGCCCAGTCCAATGGACCGTCATGCCCATGGGATTGAAGAACGCCCCCTCATTTTTTCAAAGAATGATGGAGGATGTGCTGTTCACAACCCATCCGGAGCTTCGTGCCTTCGTGAGTGTGTACATAGATGACATAATCATCGCGACGGAGGGGGAGGGACTGACCGAAGCCGAGCTGGTGGCCCTACATGAGAAGCAGCTGAACCAAGTTTTGGATATTCTTGACGCCAATCAGCTGATTTGTGGGCCAAAGAAGGGAAAATTATTTTTAAAATCAGTCGAATTTTGTGGTTCTCTCCTAGAGAATGGCACTCGACGACCCAGTCCAGGGAAGCTCGTCGCTATTCAGAAGTGGAAGCGCCCTGAGACGATCACGGAGTTGCGAGGATTCCTGGGTTGTTGCAATTTTTACCACACTTTTGTGCCGAATTATGCCAAATTGGCTGCCCCCCTCACTGAATTATTGAAGGTAGGGAGAGATGCAGGCAAGGCAGGTTCAAAGGTTCGTGTCAAGTGGACTGACGAGTGCGAGGAGGCCTTCCATCACTTGAAGGCAGCCCTCTGCGAAGTCGCCACGTTGCATGTGCCCCAATTTGACAGACCCTTCTACATTAGAACCGACGCTTCTAGGTACGCGATCGGAGCTGTTCTTGAACAGGTTGATGAAGCCACCGGCGATCACTACCCTCTTGCATTTTGGTCACGGAAGCTAGCCCCACGCCAAATGCAATGGTCGCCGCGTGAGCAAGAGACTTACGCCATCATCTGTGCTTTAAAAAAGTACCAATCGTGGGTTGGCACCAATCGAGTCGAGGTCCTGACGGATCATCGATCTCTGGAGTATTGGGCCACCGAACACATTGATACTGTCGCGAGCCCAGCTGGTCGACGGGCCAGATGGCACGAATTTCTCTCTCTGTTTGACCTCCACGTGTCGTATTTGCCTGGTAAACATAACACGGTAGCGGATGCTCTGAGCCGATGGGCTTACCCCGCCTCAGAGGGGCTGCAAAGTACCAACATCCATGGTACGGAGCAGGACCGACATGTAATCATCGAATGGGATCAGGAAGAAAAGAAACTCATTCGACGTGCATGCATGCAGTGCGCTGTTAAACAGCACGCATTGCCGTGTCATGACATCACGGCCATCACAGATCCGGCGCATGCTCACGAGATCTGCACCAAAACACTGAAAGTCGTGGAAAAAGTCACCGATCCCTCCTCAGGGAGTGTGAAACGGTTTGATTATACCCGACAAGTAAGTCGATTTCGGTTGATCGAGGGCATTAAGCGACGAGATCCGGCCAAAACTCCACCCCTGCCTAAGGATTCCCTGATCATCCGTGACTGGACGTCCGATTACCTGCAGGATCCCATGTTTAAAGAGGTCTTTGGAAATCTCAAATCCAAGGATGCTCACAGGGATGGGATTTTTGCAGAGTACTCGTTGGATGGGGGGAAGCTGTGGATGGAGGGTAAATTGTGTGTGCCAGACGCCCTAGCCCCCCGAGTGTTAAACTGGTGGCACAAATGGGAGTCCCCCCACGCACATGGCCGTCGACTGTGGTCGATGATTAAGCATAGGTTGTTTGGATCGAGGCTCTACACTCATTGCATGAAAGTAGCTGCCGGATGTGCCCAATGTGCTGTCTCGACGCCTCCCAGCGCGAAGAAGCACGGCCATCTGAGGCCTCATCCTATTCCGGAGCGTCTCTTTAACAGAGTCACCAGTGATTTCTTCTATCTCGGTGAGCTCGATGACGAAGAGTGCCATTGGACGAACAAAAAAGTCAATGGTGTGCTCCTTATTCAGTGCCGTCATTCCGGCTACATTCAAGTGTTGCCTTGCAACATTGAGTCGATGACTGGCAAGGCTGCCGCCAAATGGTGCGCGCAGACCTGGATGGGAGGCTGGGACGTCCCATCCGAGGTGGTCACGGACTCAGGCAAAGAGTACACCTCCGAATGGTGGAGAGAATTGTGTGCTCGCCTTGGAATCCACCACCTCAGGTGTGAAATCCACTCGCATCGAGCGCTGCCTGGCGAAAGAGCCGGCCGCTCTGTTATAAATATGCTTCGTAAGGAGCTCGCGAGTGAGAAGGATTTCCACTGGCTTGAAGTTCTCTTCGCATTGCTTCGCCGTTACCACAACACGCCTTTGTATCATGGCCTTTCTCCAAATGAAATTGTCTTTGGACGAAAGAAGTGTTGGTGGAACATGCCGTTGAATAATCCTCGCCCCTGTAAGGATGCTTCGCTGTTTTTGGACGAAGTCCAACGAGCAGATAAATCTGTGTCGAAATTAATCGAAAAGCATCAAGCTGACTGGCTTTGGGTTCAAAATCAAGGTCGAAAAAACCCCCACAATTTTGAAGTCGATGATCGAGTTTGGCTTCGAAAATCCGAAACCACCCTGGACGGAGATGACAAGCTTCTTCCCTTGTGGGAGGGGCCATTCGCTGTTACAGCGCGTCTTGGGGAGAACAGGTGGAGGATCCGTGTGGATGTCAGCAGGGAAATTGACGTTTCGGGCGATCGCCTCAAGAGAGAGATCCCCTCCCCCAAGGATCGAGTTAAACCCCTTTTTTGGACTGCAAAACACTTGTCCGATCGGGTAATCGAAGGGGGAAAGTACGAACTCAAGAGGATTGTTGAAGCAAGACGTGACGCCAAGGGCGAATGGGAATTTCTGTGTGAGTGGAGGGGCTTTGATTCCAGTCACAACAACTGGGAACCAGCCCAATCTTTTGTCCATGGATACACCAAGGGGTTCATTGACTTCCTCAAGAAGCACCCCGAAATTGGTGTACTCCTGACAGATTGTTTGTCGAAACCAGACAGACAAGTGGAGAGCGACGGAAAACGACCTGTGGTGAATCGAGATCCAGCCTTTTACGGCCCTCAGCAGCCACATTCCAGGGCTGATCCGTCGATTCCCCCTCCTGCGGTCAGGCCAGCCCAGGAGCCAAATGAGGACCAAGCTTCGAGTTCGGCAGCTGATTTGCAGCGCCCAAGCCGTACCAGGGCCCGACCAGACAGGTTGGTGGTCACCTGTATTCGTGCTTGGCCGAATTGAGGAAGCCATCCTACCACATTCTGCTCAATCCACTGTTCATTCTTTCTGTTTATGTCATGATGTGGAGAACTGCGAATGTTTGATAATTTGACGTCAATCAACTTTTCTTTGGTCTCCGTTCGGCAGACAAGGCGTAGATACGCTGACGGAGTGTGCTGCCGTGTTCAGAAAAAACCAAACTCAGGCTTAATTCAGGCAGATTCGGGGTAATCTTGTCTCTGTTGGTCTGTGCATCTTTGGAATTTGGCTACTCGTGCAGATGGAAGCAAATGTACATAATCAAAACACCGGCCGGTGACATGCACCCCTACAGGCAACCCCTGTAGTACTGGCTGCACCAGATGCGACGCCAGGAACTCAGATCTCACCTTCATTTGCTGTGATGCTGACGCCAAAGTCCAGATTCAGATCCAGGATCCTCAAATTTACCTTGAATTTCTCAGGTTTGTCCATCATTCTGCCACTGTTGTACGAAACCCAGACGTCAATTGTTCAGACAATCTTCATCTACGAGCTCTAGGGACTTCTAACAGCAACCTCTGAAGTCCGTAAGCTTCGTTGTATTTTTGGCACATGCCAATGTGAGCTCAATCCGACCAGAAACTGTCGAGAATGGTGAATCGAAGTGTCTTGTGGGATTCCATCGAAAGATTGGCCTTGTCCAAGTCGATTGACACCACCGCCACTGTAAATTCGGTGTCTCTCAGTTATATACTGTCAGTAAAGCGCCTTCAGTGAACCTTCGGCGCGTTACATGCCAAGGATCCAGGGCCAGCATGTCCCATCATGATGCATCATCACATGATCCACATTTTCATAGAATCTGTTAGATGCTCGCGAACCAACGTGCCGGAAAGCACAATTGAGCTGAATAAACGACAATATATATTAACTTTAGTCTAAACGAAGGTGTTGGTAGTTTCAGTTGTACACATTCCGCTTCATTTCACCTTCATCTCAGGGAATTTACTCATGTTAGGACAATTTAGATTGATTTCCTTGTCATCTCCCATCATTCCTCGAAGATCTGTTTAGATCTAAGTGAACGGAAACACATCTTTACCTTCGGTGGTTCACTTAGAGTCTGTAGACTACATGTGTATTTGTTTAACCTCTCTGTGATTGCTTAATCCCCTCAATCTCTGCTCAAATTCATTCTCATTTTTGCTGAATCTTGTGATCATCCACCAGATGCGCCAAATCTGAGCCACATGCTGTACTTTTCAGAACGAGAAAAGCGGGATAACACGATGTAGAGTTCGGCGAGGACACCGTAGCGTGCCCGCGACAGCGAAACTGTGCCAGAGCGCTGAGATGTCACTCCAATTCCTGATCCCCCCACTCAATCCACCAATAATCTACCTCATTCTCAACCAATGCATGGTTTGGTATCGATTCTCGATACGTTTACATGCTTTTTAGCCCGTGACCTAATGTTTTACTGCACGGAGGACTGTTCGTCACTTCTCATTCTGTCTCATTTCAGGTTCATCCAGCCTGATTCAGTGCCAATTCAGCCCAATTCAGGTCAGATCAAGCAGATTTCGCCTCATCGAGGCTACATTTCTATGTTTTTCTGGGACTTACCCGCACTACGTTCTTCGTTGACGTAGCGACACACCCCAGTGTGTTTTTGGAGGGGGAGTGTAAGTGCGGCTAGCCCCATCTGCTCAGATTTTCAGACATTCTGCCCAGATTGGCTACATTTTGGTCATTTTCTTTGCTTCGGCGGAATTGCCGCCTCGCAGCTCAGTCACAGGATATTTCCTATATATTTCTGATATGCCGGATTTGATTCCGCGGTCCATTTCCCGTAAATCCGCCGCATTCCGCTATTTTAGCTGGAATCGCCATTTGCCGCTGGCGCGCGCTCGCGGGCCTGATCGGCCATACAATTTTACATAAATGGATTATTTAAATTCATTCGGACAGTTTTGGACACTCAGATGTATTTAGAATAATTCCCCTCAATTTTCTTCATAGACTGGGATTTTCTGCCGGACCACAATCAGCATGGACCTTGCTTCTGTTGTCGCTGCTCTCGCCTCCGTTGGTGTCCGTGTCTCTGGTTCCAACCCCAATAACAACATCCAGGAAGACTCCTCGCGTGCCTGCCCCACTGGTCTTGCCGGCCCCGAGCCCTCCGGCACCCACATCGACCCAGGGCAGCACTTTCAGCCCGCGCCTGGACACAACGACGACTAGTCTGAAAATAATAGAAAGGGATTATAAACGTATGTCTCACGTAGACTGGAAAATGACGGGACACACATTAATAAATAAACATACAGATTCCACCCACACTGACAGTAAGAATCAAATATCCAAGAATTCCAAAATCAACGAAAAGACTTCAATGAATCAGGTATAAACCACAGGTGTGCTCGTCTCGTATGCAGCATGCACATTGCTCGTCTCGTGTCTCCGTGAACGAGTCTTGTAGCAGCGCTAACAAACGATAGAAGGCAAGATTAGAAAGATTGCAGATGATTAGAGGTCAGATCAGGGTGATTAGACATACACACAAGTGCATAGCGACGTTTTTCGCTTGCGCCTCGTTTCACGTTCCCACTTGCTCTCTCTCTCCAGCGGTGAGTAAGGTAGGTAAGCCCAGGCGGGGCCACCCCCTGGTAGAGTTCGTGATTGTGGGTAAGATTAGGCAGCGATTGGCACAGGTTGTTCACAGACTCGTGCATGCTCGTGCATTCACACACGCATTAAAGGGTAGGCCACGCGAAATGCGCACGGTAAACCTTGTTTAGGTTACCCAAGGGCTCCTCGGTACGTTCTTTAAGAGAACCTGAGGAGTCTCTTAACGCTTGCTTGCTTGACAGGGCGTGTTTGAGGACAGTGTATTATAGGTCACACTGAGAAGCGTATAATACGTGGAGTGTGGCTTGGTTCCTCAGCCGCAAACACCCCTTCATTGGCCTTTGCTTTATAGGTGGGCAGGTAGGGTGATTGGTGCTGCAGCATACCATTTTTTTCTAGCCCTGCTAAACAAGGGCGCTGATCACATAAACAATTGACTGCACCTCCGCCAGGGGTGGCGAGGGCACTTCGACTCCATCGACATTCACGCTGTGCACGCAACAAGAGCACCCCTTCCCTCCAAGCCCGAGCAGGGGAAACACGTTGTGGCGACCCCTGTTAGGCCACAGTTGCTTAGCAGCGCTGTGTTCTCTTGTCTTCTTCACAAGGGGGTCATTAGGACTCACGACTTGACCTCCAACAACACCCAGTAGAGCGTGAGTGTAGGAGTGGTAATCCTGAGTGGGGGCTAGAGCTAGTTGCAGAAGTGCTCGCCCACTAGGATGGTGCCACTGTAGGTAGGGTGTGTAGTGTAGTGGTGTCTCCTGTCCCGCGTGCTTTTCCTCGTGGGCAGGGGAGTGCGTTAGCTTTCGGCCTTTAGCAAAAATGGGCGTTTTGTATGCCCTTAGCACACTTGGCCACCCCTCCCCTCTAGTAGGTAGGGCTTTTGCCGTCTTCCCCCAAGGATAGGCGCCAGCACAGAAATTGTTCCCATAAGAGTGGTACCAGTACCTGACTAGGACCTTCGGTCCGACATCAGTGAAGCCCGGTCTCCGGGAGCCACGCCCGGGAGAGAAGTGAGACACAGACGGACATACATAGCACACTTAGGGGTAAGGTTCAGTCCCTAGCTTTAGTCTTGGAGGCAAGTGTCTCAGCGAGCCTCAGCAACTCACCAAGGTTGTTCTGGGACAAGTAGTCAGCCAGAACTGAGTTTAGGCTTCCCTCAGGTAGAACAAACGCAGAGAAGGGCTCCCGGGTGGCCTCTTCGACTCCAAACCCTTCCCAGAGGGTGAGGAAGCGCCAACCCTGGCGATAGCGGTGGCGTAGGACAGACTTCATCAGGTAGAAGCCCTCCTTAGCCATCTCCTCAGCGTTCATGTCGGGGAGTTCCCCTTCAACTTCCATAGGGCTGGCAGCCCCTTGTAGGTCTAGGGCGGCGATTTCCTCCTCGTTCAGCTCCCACTCCTCCCCACAGAGGTCTTCAGGATCATAGTAGCGCTTCAGGTGTTGAGCAGCGCACACCAAGGTCCCCCCTAGACGGGGAGAACACCGCACGGTGATACGGTGTCCATCCACTGATGGAATCTTGTACGGCCCGAAGTATGGGTCATCGCTGGTAGAGCGTGCCCAGGCGGGTAGTCGACTGTGGTGCACCAGCACCCAGTCCCCCTCTTCGTAGGTGGCCGGTACTTGGTGCTTGTTCTTCTTGTTCCACTGATGCTCCCTCACTCTCTGGAGCATAGCCTTGGCCTTGTCCACCTTCGCTTGTTGCTCTTGGACCCATTCACCCACAGAAGAATGGGTGTCCTCTGGATAGGGGGCATGTAGGAACCACGCCGGACGCCCTAGGAATAGCTCATGGGGCGAGTAGCCAGTAGCTGAACTCTCTTGGGCGTTCATCATCAAGGATATGACGGGGAGTAGTCTCACCCGGTCTCTAGTGCGTTCAGTTTTGCACCATATCCTTACATCCCCCTTGAGGACACGGATCTGTCGCTCACATAGGGGTTTGCTCGTGTGCGAGTAGGGAATCCCCGTAGACACCTAGACATTGAGGGATCTCAGGACCCTCTTGTACCAGCCAGTATCTGAGCGTACTCGTACGTCCTCATCGGAGTTGATCTCCTCCGGCGCCCCATAGACACAAAACCACTCCTCCAGGAGTATCTTGATAGTCTCCTCCCCTGTAATGTGCTTGGTACATGGGAACACCCTGGTAAACCTGGTCAACCCACAGGTTACCACGAGGGCGAAGTCATAGCCCCGAAACTTGGGCATCTCCGTGTAGTCCACGTATAGAACACTGTTAGCACAGTGAGGGATGGGCAGGGTCGAGTAGAGACCTCTGTCCTTGATATCCCCTGGTTTGCAGGACCTGCACAGGCACTTGTCCACGATAGGCTTGAGGGTTTTCCGCAGTTGGTCGTCAGTCCACGTAGTGTGGAACCACTGCTTGAACAACCTCAGGGTACGGTCAGCACCCACAAGACCGCTGGACTCATGGGTCCACTTCAGCAGCGCTGGGGCTCTGTCACTAGGCACCACGATGCGGTCCTCGTGCCAGAGGTAGCTCTTGTCCCTCTTCCACTGATCTTGGTTCACCAGGAGGGGTTCAAGGCGTTTCTCCAGGCGCTTGTAGATATCCCCAAACTCCTTCAGGTACTCCGATTGTTGGAGTCCATCCAGGGGGCGTATCATCGTCATGTTGAGGTCCAAGTGGACGTCCATACGGCTGAACACCTCCTTAGCCAGCGCTTCAGACCGGGCACCAATCAGTGCGTCGAAGTTGTTGCGGCTGATGTAGTCTGCACACTCGTTCTGCACTCCCTGGATATGGTGTACTGTCAGCCGTAGTTGACTGAGGTAGGTCCACCAGCGCCGTAGCTTGGCCTTCTCAGGTGGGGGGCCCTTCTGGAAACTGCGGACCGGTTCTTGATCGCACAGCCAGACCACAGGGTTACTCCCCAACAGTCGTGCTTGTGAGGATAGCACTAGCATACCCGCGAGCGATTCCTGCTCACAAGTGCCGTAGTTCCCACTGGCCTGGTTCCATTTCGAGTTCCAGTGGCCCAGAGGTACTAGGACGCACTTGTTGTCAGGGTAGCTGTGCTTGAGGGTTCCATCTCGGTTGAGACCTTCCGTCCCCCATTGGGAAATGGCCGAGTGGAACCCCTCTTCTCTAGTGCTTGCCATTAGAACAACGTTCCACCACCGCCGACATTGCTGGCGTCGGTCACCAGGATAATCTCCTCTTGTGCCCTAGGCACGCCCAAGCACTTAGCGTTGGCCACCTTGTCTTTGAGCTCGTCAAACGCTTGTTGCTCTTGTGGGCCCCAGCGCCAAGTAGTACTCTTCTTGATCAAGTCCGTCAGAATGGCGCTGGTGTAGGTGAAGTTTTTGATATGGCGGCGATAGAAGTTGCACGCCCCAATGAAACTGCGTACATCGTGAAGTCCTTTCTTGGGGTCTTCGTGTCGTACCTTAGCATCCATCAGGGGTTTGGCCTTAGACCACCCATAGCCAACGTCAAACCCCAGGTACTGCATGGTCTCCTGCATGAGCTCACACTTCTCCAGCTTGAGTCGTGTGTGGTTCTCCTGGCAGACCGCCAAGAACTCACCGTAGAGGATTAGGTGGTCCTCCTGGGTATTGGTCCCGAGGCATACATCGTCGATGTGAGCTTCCATTTGGGCCCCACGGGATATAACCTCCTGCACCTTAGGTCTCCTCCGTAGGATGGACAAGATCTTGTTCATCAGCTCTTGGAATAGAGCGGGTGCGTTGGCCACGCCAAATGGCATGACCTTCCACTTGAACACCCTCCCCTGAGGGGTGATGAAGGCCAGTAGCTCCTGAGCGTTGGGCGTCAGGTCCACTTGCCAGAATCCGCTCCTCTTGTCCATCTTGGTCTTGTAGCGACAGGAGGCTATCTTCTCAAGGGTAGACTCCATATTAGGAATGGACCCTGAGTGGTTCAGCGTTTTCTTGTTCAGCTCTCCGTAGTCCACTACCAGCCGTTTGGCTGTAGACCCAGGTTTAGCCACCAGGAGACAGGGGCTGCAGTGTAGGGGGTAGTCCCCGTCCTTGTACTCCAGGACTAGGCCAGCGTCGATACATTCTTGTATCTGCCGCTCAATCTCGTCGGCCTGCTCTTTAGGAGCTGGATAGGGTCTCCTACGGATCTTGTGACCCACGAACTCGAGTTTCAGCTTGAGGTCCATCTGTACCAGCTTGTCACATGAGGCTGGAGGAGGTAGTTCTCCGGACACCTCAAGATAGGTCCTTATAAGCTTCTGCACCCGCGGGTCCAATAGCTTGATCTTGTCTTCCATGTCCTCGTCAGAGTGTAAGTTGCTTGCCCCCTGAGTAATAGACGTCGGGAGGTGATCCTCCACCGACTCTTCGCCCTTGGTAGTGTCCTTCAACCCTTGGTAGGCGTATAGAAGGTCTTGTTCAACCATCTCAGGTGGACGATGGCAACATAGGCACGCTCGAGGGGGCCCACATACACATTTCTCCGAGAGGTCGTCCTCCTCTGGGGTCCTCACATGGGCACCCCACACGCTCTTCATGAGCTTAAGATCTACCTCCCTTTGTCAGGTGGTGATCTTCTGTTCGAGGTCCTCCTTCAGTTGGGATAGATCTCCCATACGTCCCTGCTTCAGTGGCCATGAGCTGCGGGTAGGCTTAGCGTAGCATAGCTTTTTCGCCACCAACTTCCTCTTGGAGTCCACATACTGCCTTAGCCTGGATCGAGTCTCCAGCTCTTCGTCCACGGGGTCTTCCACCCTCATGGAGAGTAGGGGTTTCAGTGGGGCGACGTACTCGGCGTTCTCCACTTCCTCCACACAGGTCTGCAGGAAGAAGGCGTCGTGCTCAGTTTCGTCATCTGAGTGGATAGAGCTAGGTAGCTCGGATAGTCCACACTCAGAGACTCCATCAGGAACAGGTACATGGCAGGGAGAGTTGGGGGCGTTGGTGTCAGTCACGACGTACTCATCTCCTCCGGGTATAGTCTCAATAGCATCTTTAGGTCGTAGTCGATCCTTCAAGTCACCCAAGGCGAGTCCATCGCTTTCTCGTTGTATAGCCTGGACCAGAGTCGGGTCCAGATCCTGCCAGGGGATGGAGGTAAGACCTCCGTCCACCACGCTGAGCATACTCCCCCGTCCGGGTTTCTCAATAGGCGTCTTACGCCCCAGAGGCACGTAGATGGCCTCATCAGGTAACCGAACAGAGCTGATAGTGAGCCTGTCCAGGAGGTTTCGCCAGTACTTGTTGCCCCCATGGGCTCCCCAATCGGGGGAACACAGGACCATACGGGAACGTTCCAAGGCCACCTTGGTCAGGACCTTCCCCAGTTCACTGAACCTGGGGTTCCCGTAGGCCATCCCAAAAGAGGGTCAGTAAAATTTGTAGCTGCAGTTCTTCCCCTTGCTGCAGTAAAGGTCCAGTACATGCTGCTTGTCGCTGGCGAACAACTCCACACTCAGGTCTTCTCTAGAGTAACCCAACTCCTTCAGACCTTGGACTAGGACTTCCCCAGATAGTTGATAGTCCTCAGTTTTGGAGGCCGCCATCATGTTCGAGGGCTCCTCCTTCGATAGCTTCAGGTAACTCGAGGTATGTTCCGACTGCTCCAGTGGCACAGACTCTCTGCCACTGCCGTGGTCCACGTAGAGGAGGTAGGGCGCTTGCAGCGTCAGGGATTGTATCTTGGAGTGCTGCACGGAGAAGTCAGTCCCCAATACAAAGTCGAAGGCCTCAGTGTCCATCACATAGAACCGATGGGCGATAGTCCGGGAGCCCATAGGTACCTCCACTTCACAGTCCCCGCAGCTGTGCACCACATGTCCATCCCCCATTCGTATAGGCGCGGTGGTCATGGTGTTCTTCAGGCTCTGCCAAGGTAAAATTTTCTTCGCCACTATGGATATGGTGGCGCCAGTATCCAATACCCCCAGGTATTCACGTCCCCCTAGTCGGATACGTACCCAAAACACCAGGTCTTGGGTGCCACTGGAGCGTCCCCGTCAGAACTCCGCGGGACAGGTCACCTCGAAACCCTTGTTCCGCAGCTTGCGGGCCATCCTCATGAAACGGCTTCTCTTCTTAGCGTTGCCGTCATCACCACCTTCGTGCTCCCGCTTGGCCCCTTGTTCTTTCTGGGCCTGCGTCTGTGAGCGTGTGGTAGGACCAGACTGCCCTCCAGAGGGCTCGGAGTTCTCCCCTGGATTAGGGTTGGGGTTCCCTGCGTTCTTGTCCGTGTTCTTGTTGTCCTTGTCTGGCTGGCGGTTAGCGCCTCCTCCTCGTCCACCTTGACTCTTGTCTTGCCCTTGTCCACGTCCTTTCGACTTGCCCTTGCCGGAGTCGTTGCCTTTGCCTTTGCCTCCACCTTTGCCTGAGCCTTTGCCAGGATCCTCACCGTTAAGCTTCGCCGAAAGGCGTTGCTTATGGTAGCACTCATCCTCGTAGTGCTTCCTCTTCCCACAGAAGGCACACGTGATGGTGCACCTGTAATGATCCGGCAGCTTCGCTTTGGCGCCGGTGTTCTTCTCCTGCTGCTTCCCCTGGACTACGAAGCAGTCTCGCTGCTCGCAGTTAGGGGCGTGCTGCAGGTGGCCCTGCTCGTCTCTGGCATCACACCAGAAGAGCTCCTTGACATTTTCCATGATACGGGCGTTGGCGTGTTTCGGGGTAGTCCCCTGCCCAGGTCTGGACCCGTGGTGAAGCGGTACCCAGAACCCCATGGCTAGGGTAGGGCATACAACCGGTCTCCGGTCCACTAATCCCATGTACGGAAGGGAAGACCGGTCTCCGGTCCACTAACCCCATGTACGGAAGGCGCCCGTTGACGCCCGGTACGAGCCCGGCGGGAGCGTGTTCCGTGCCGTAAAGCCCCGCATCGGCAACCGATGCACCGCCAGCGGGGATTTATATATCAGAATATCAGGAATCAACAGGGTTTTATTGTCATATTGTTTCCGTCAATTTTTACGCTTCCGTTCTGATATGCACTGTTTTGACAGCTGGCGGTTAGCTCGCGACTTTAGCGTAACCGCCTGTTTAACTGTTATATACAGATATTTTAGCGCAAATCGTGACAAAGACTCTAAAGTCTTCAGGAATTGCATTGATGCATCCGCAATTTTCACATCTTACACTCGCAACCTTAATCCGATTTTTTCAGGATGTCGAAATCGGATTTTGGACTTCGACATCCCCGCACTTGATTTGACCTCTTTCGAGTGGACCTACGTGCTTCCCTATGCACGAATCAACTTTCCTTTTATCTTGCCCTCCATTTGTCTTAAAGATATGGGCAAAACAAAGTTGATTCGTGAGGCCACTTGTGAAGGTCATATCTCGTGTTGCTTGCGAGGAATGACAATAAGGAAACGTGGGATGTATTCACAATACCCCCGACGTAATTTAGGAAGCATTATACGCCTTGCGTCTCCACACGTGCGCGCTAGCGTAATGGATCATGGTCAAGAGGGTAGAGTTTGCGTTGTAACTCTTTGGCCATGATATTGCGTGCGTTAAGATAACTTTCGAGTGTAGCGCGCGAGTGTTGGTGTTGCATAGGAACTCTCCTTGAGTTCCTATGAACGATTGACACAAAGTTATGCCCTTGGAGGGGCATGACATATCGTGGGGGGAGCTACCTTTTTGGGCAATATGTGGTATGTGCCATGTGTTGTGTTGCGTGCCCATTTGGCGGGTCCATCGCTCCAAGCCAAACCCGCCAATGGACCTCATATTGCGCAAGCCCCTTCCTTATACTCCCCACGATCAATTGCAAGCCTAACCTTCGTGGAGGAAAGCTTGTGTGGCGATCCCAAAGCGATGCGTTGGGAGCAAGGTGTGTGTTTTGCAATTTTCCATATTTTCATTTGCCCACTTGGGAAGTAGCGCTCGTAACCTTTCAAAGCGCCCCAAGTGGAGCACATATGTGGAATCGAAGGGCATTGGTGTCAAAACATTGTGTTTAGAAGGATTAGTTGATTGCACGATCCAAGCCGAAGATACTATAATATAATTATGCACCTTTCAAGGCACTTTTGTGTGTCTTTGTGCCAATTTTGCCGTTTTTGGCCCGTCATGATGTCAAGTGGCGACCGTGTATCTCAACGTTGCGCTCAATTGACATCATGACCTGAGTATGTTATGAGGGTACATACTTCGGTGCCCAACATATCTTGGACCCGGCGAATAACTCCTCTTGGGCTTGGCATACCGTGGCCGCCATGTTGGCGATTTGAGACTATTTCAAATCATGGGCTCACTTGGCGACCCTGCCATTCCCAAAACCGGAGGAGTTGGGCGACGCCCAAAAGATATGTTGGACACATATGACTTGATACCAATCCTATGGCACACTCCGGTCCAAGTCGGGCATGTGCCTCATTTGCCCCAACCATGAGTGTGCGCATTTTCGGCTATTTTGAGCAATTTTCCACTTTCGCTGCCCGCCGTGCACTATGCTCAGCCCACCCGTGCACGCCGGACGCATGGACCAATGGACCATATATGACATGGGTGTTATGTATATTGGTCCCCATGGTTCACACACCAAGTGGGCGAAGGGGAGCAACCTTCGTTAAGGTGCTAGCCCAAAGTGAGTGTGGGCAATTTTGCCATTTTGGCATTTGTGGACCCAATTGGGATCGTCGCCACTCCAAGTGGCATGGAGATCTTTGGGAGCCAAGGGCATGGGAGTCTCTGTTGGACTCCTGGTGGATGGCGTATGGAATGGCGGATCCGATCTCCAAGCCGGCGTGGAGATATACTATTGGGAGCACACCCGAATTTTGGCTCATTTCGAGCAGCCAAAATGACCCCATTTTGGGACCCCAATTTCACCCCTCCATGTGGTCAATTGGCGGGCCCATTCCTCTATGCCCACAGGGAGCCCGGACCTAATTTCAAGTTGTACACTCAGATATAAGTCCCAGGTTCCGCCTCCTGTCCTGTGAGCCATTGGCCTTGCCCTGGCCGGGCGAGCCACGCGTGGAAATGACGCCAATTTTGGTGATTTTGGGCATCATGACCCCACTTGACGAACCCGTGGTGCCCTGATGCCGGGACCTCAGAGGGAACCAGGTTGGGTGAGGGTTCCAGGGAGTTCATACTTGAAGGGCATAGGGTCAGTTGCCCCGTCCCTACGTCTGACAGATCCGGACGAGGGGTCAATTTTGGGGATTTTTGAGTTAATTTCAGTTTGGGCTGAAACAGCCCATTTTCAGCTACCACCTCCTAGGGAATATTGGCGGGGCCATATCTCTGGCTCAGAGAGGAGTTGGGACCTGCCTTGAAGGGAGCATGGGGAGCAGCTGTCGGTTGGCCTTGGAGCACCTTGATTCCCAGGAACTCGCCTGTGGCTGGGCGGGACACCTCCCCCATTGGCAGGGTTTCAGGGTCCGGACTGAGCAGGGCATGGGTTGTGTTTGAGCCCCCGCCCCCATCAGCCACTGAGAGGGTCGGACCTGGGATTGGGATACGAGTTGGGACTGAGTGTCTATTGTCCTGTAATGCCCTTACCCCAGTCCGGTCTTAACCCCATGTGTACATATCCTGATGTGTTGCTGTACATACTTTCGTTCCCTTGTTGCAGAGTGGCAAGGATCCTGAAACGCTTTGTCACATGACACGAGCGTATTGATGCCCTTGTGAGCGTAGTGCTTTGCCTGCCTGCTCACCTGTGCGTGTCACCGCAGCGTCCCGTGGCCGCCCCCCCACGGGAACGCGTCAAAAGCGTTTCACCGCCGCGGGGTTACCCATCCCTCGCGTGCCACTCGGGGCCACCAACCCCGAGCAGCGCGGCGCAGCAGCTCGCAGCTCGCAGCTCGCAGCGCAGCGCAGCAGCTGGCAGCGCAGCGCAGCGGCTCGCAGCGCCGCCCAGCGACAGCGCCGAGTTCGTCACGGAGCCCGCAGCGCCGTCCAGAGCATCGCCCTGACCGCGCCGCGACCAGGAAGGAGGTGCACAGACCAGGACTCCTGCATCAGCGAGTCCCATCGGCCGACCAGCAAGGCCGCGTCAACCACCTCCACAACCACCGGCTGACCAGCACCAGCCGCACTCCCAATCCAGTGCTGCATCATCCGCCTCAACAAACACCACCAGTTCGTTGAGCGGAACGAGTGATCACCAAGGACCTAAAGATCAACTACGCCCCCCGCTGCCATGGTAAACTGGCAAGAAGCGGGTAGGACGTGGCCGCGGCCCCACCCCCATGCAGCGCACCTACTGCGTGGGTTGGTTTGGGACCAGCACTACCGCCACAGCCACCCCAAGTGCGAAGGCGGCATGCCCGGGAGCTTCGAGCTCCGCACGGACATGGCCCCCGACCGCCTGCAGGCCGTGGAACACTGGCTGCGGGCCGAAGGGTTTGCCTTCCGCTTCAAGCAGAGGCGCTGGAGGACCTGGACCCGGCCGGACAGGCCCGGCGAAGGGCTGCGCCCCGACGGGATTGAGGAGGACGAGAACTCCAACGAGTACCCGTCGGGCGCCTCGATCAACGTCTCCATGTGGGACATGATCGAGAAGGACTTCCCGGAACCGGGGAGCGAGCGCAGGCTGCAGGGCAGCAGCAGCGCATCTCCGGGGAAGGAGAAGCGGTCCGCCGGGGACAGGAAGCGGGACCGGAAATGGCGGGAGTACCAGGAGTCCCTGGCCGCCGAAGCCGCCCAAGGCGCCAAGGGCGGAACCCCAGCCTCCAGTCCCCAACGGGCCAATGGTGGTCATCACCCCGGCCACGCCACCCTTGGCGACTTCATCCAAGTCGCCAAGCAGACCAAGGCCAAGCCCCGTCCGCTGCTCCTGAGGCCCCAGCAGGCCCCAGCAGGCCCCAGCAGCGACGTGGAGTCGGCCCACCGCGGGAGGATGCCGGCCGACCAGGCCAGCTCCAGCAGCAGCGCCGCTCCCACCCAAAGAGATGTGGTGCGCGCCTGTGAGCGCGCCTGTGGGGTGCCCTGCAACCTTCGGGTTGCCCGGCAACGGGCCACGCAGCAGAACGCTGCCGTGGAGGGCGCCATCGGCATCGCCCATGAGGAGGCCACCGAGTGGGGCAGAGGCATGGGCTACCACGCCTCGACCGTTGCAGCCATCACGGCCGGTCTCACGGCTGCGGCCGCCCATGAGGCAGTGGCTGCCCGGATCAGGGCAACCGACGAGGAAGCCCGCCGGACGCAGGAGGCCATTGCCTGCAAGGAGGCCGAGGTGAAGGCGCTGGAAGAGGCGCTTGCCCAAGAGAGGGCAAAGAAGGAGGCGGAGGAAAGGGCCCACGCCGAAGCGACGGCTAAGGCCCATGCGGACGCCGCCAAGAAGGACGCCATCGAGGCCGCGCGACGGAAGGTCGCTGAGGAGCGGGCCAAGACAGAGGCGGAGTTGGCGGCGTTGGAAGCGGAGAAGGCGCGGCTGCAGCAGGCCCGGGATGCCGAGGCGGCTCGTGCTCGGGAGGAAGCCGAAGTGCGGGCTGCCGCAGCCACCGCCGCCGCAATGGAGGAGGCAGAGGCCAAACTCCGCCGCGAGACTCCCCCGGGAGGATCACGAGTGGAGACCCTTCGAAAGCTTTTCGAAGGGGACGCCTCCTCCAAGATGACGCTGGACGAGGCCGACACGGGCAGCAGTGGGAGCAGTGGCCCCACCGCCCACCGACGGAGGAAGGGTAAGGGGAAGACCCCCGAGAGGCCACGGAGGCCAGCGGGCGGACACCCCCACGACAGTGACCCCTTCTTCACCGCCAGCGACGGGGATGAACGAGGCCGCCGACATCGCCAAGTGGTGGCTTGGACGGGCGGAGGAGGCGGAGATGTGCCCATGGAACCAGAAGGTGAGGATGAGGATCTCCCTCCTCCCTACCGGAGCTCGGAGTCTTCCGAGACCGAGACGCCCAGGTGGGGCGACATGGACGAGGATGACGACATGGACTTCGGCATCACGAAGAAGCGCCCATCCTCGGACCCACTGAGGCGACCCGGCGGAGACCCACCGGGACCCCCTGGCGGAGGACCATCAGGACCCCCTGGAGGACGCCCACCAAGTGGACCCCCTGGAGGCGGACCACCGGGCGGGGGGGGGCCCCCTGGACCGGGCGGACCCGGCGGAGGCCCTCCTGGAGGACCCCCTGGAGACCCCGACGACCCACCAGGGAACGGCGACCCGGATACCACCTGGCGGTGGATTGTCTACCTCCGCAGGAGGGTCCAGTTCCTGGAGCGCAAGGTAGACACTGGCAAGGGCGAGATGACTCGCATCGCCGGGGTCGCCCCGCGCGCGCAGAGAGAGCTGGACATCGCCAGGGCCGAAACCAGGTCGCTGGAAACGGTTATCAGCGGCCTGCAGCAGAGGCTGGACGCGCTGGAAGCCCGTGGGAGCGTCGGCAGCGACCACCCACCCCTGGAGTCTGGCTCGTCGGACGACGGCAGGGGACCCGGACCAGGTCCAGGCAGACCCCACGCCCCCGGCGGAGCCCCCAGGAGTCGCCCCAGCGCCAGTGCCCCCTCTCTCACCGCCCCCTCTCACCACAGCGCGGGCCGCCTCAACGAGCGCGTGCCGCCCGGCAGTGGCAGTGAGGATTGGCGTGATGAGTGGCTCAGCGCGGAGTACCGCAACCGCCGTGCTCCACCGCGGACACCGGTACGCCCCCGGCGCCCCGCACCAGCCCTGGAGCCAATCCCAATGGCTGGTGGACGTTATGGTGGACTCAGGGATGAGGTCCCCAGAGGAGACGTGGAGTGGGATGTCGGCGAAGGTAAGGACCTGGACCTGGACCTGGAGGAGTTCGACATCAGCCCGCCGCGTGGTGTACGACGGGAGGCCGCTGAACGCAGCCGCCGGCGCCGTGATGAGGAGGCATACATGGAACGAGTACGGCGTGAACATCTGGGTTCAGCGTACATGGAGGAACCGCGGCGTAGCCACAAGGATTCCATGGAGGAGATGGACGTGGCGGCCGTGGGAGTCCGCCGGAGAGGCCGATGGGAACCTCGGTCGACCTCGCGGCCGGCGTTCATGGTCTCTAAGGCCGCGGATGCCGCCGTGTGGGAAGACTTGAAGGACATCAAGCCCCCCATGTACGACGGCAACCCCCCCAACCTCGACCGCTTCTTGGAGAAGCTGGACGATTGGGGGGTAACCGTTCCTGAGGACATGCATCCCGCTGATGCGGAGAAGTATGTCTTCAGACGGTTCAGGTACCGCCTGCCGAAAGTGCTCGGAGAGCTATACTTCGTGGCGACCAAGGAGGGGAGAATCAGGACCCTCGAGGAAGCCCAGAAGTGGCTCAACGAGCAGGAGCGGGTGGACGCTCCGCAGGTGGCTGCCAAGCGGTGGAAGTCCATCAAGCTTCAGCATGATGGACGGGAGATTCGCCTACGGGACTGGCGAGACTTCCGAGGGCATTACACCCGCCTCCGCCGCAACGTGGAGGATTGGAACGAGGGTGACGAGCAGGCTCGCCTGCTCTCCATGCTGCCGGAAGCATGGATCAAGAGGGTCACCAAGGAGGAATCCAAGCGGGCCAAGTCCAACCACACGGTCAAGATGATGCTCCCCAAAGAGTATCATACGAACGTGGTGGCTTGGACGAGGAAGAACGTGGCCCGGGATGTCAAACGGCACTCCCTGCGGAACGCTCTCCTCATCACCGTCTCGGGCGATCGCGAGAAGACCGCGATGTGGCGCCTTGATGAGTGTGAGTTGAGCGGCCGGACCATCCGTCTGCAGGCCATCCCGGCGCGGATGAGCTGCGACGAGATTCTGGAGTGGGTTGGAGAGGAGGTGCTCAAGGAGTACCGGAACCTCCACCACACCCGCGGGTTGAGGCCCGGCGACCGCGACGTCAACTACGTTGGCGAGGGACCTGGCGGGGAAGCTGCCATGAACCCAGCGGGAGCCGACGGCGATGGGACTCTCGTCGACGATGACGACGACGATGAGCCCGCCGAGGTGGCCGTTTGCGCCTTCGTGGCCAACAACCTGAGCGCGGGGATTAACCGGGGAAGCTGGAAGCCCCTGCAGCCGGGTTGGAAGAAGAAGGAGAAGAGGGACCCTCGCCGCGTTGGCGACCCTCCGCTGTCCTTTGGGGAGTTCATACGAGCTCACCCGCAGGGCTGTTTCGTGTGTTATGGGAGGAAGAAAGGCTTCAACCATGACCACCGAACATGCCCCACCCACAAGGCCGACACGGAGGCTTACAAGAAGGCGCACGGGTCGAAGAAGCGTGCGCCCGCGGGTATCCGGGAAGCCAAAGTCGAGGTCGACAAGGACGAGCTGGCCAAGCTGATGTCGTCGGTGGGGACCGAGTTGGCCAAGGAGATCCAGGAGATCAAGCGGAACTGGGTCCCCAGGTCGGACAACAAGAACAAGGAGAACAACCAGAATGACCAGAACAAGGACAAGGACAAGAAGGGTAAGAAAGGGGGAAGGAAGAAGGGCGTCAACGAGGTTGATGCGGAGGAGAACACCCCTACTTCCACAACCGACGCCCCCTAGCGGAGCCCCTGCAGCCAAGGGCCCCAGCTAGGGCGGTCGCAGGATGGTGACGTGGGAAGCGCCGAACCATCCCAGTCGGGAGTCGATAAGCACAAAGGGACTGCCGCGGGCGGAAGGCCCGGTCCGGCACCCAGTCGCGGAGGCAGGGTGAGGGCAAGTGAAGGCACGAACCCTTGCACCCGTCCGTCCTTCGCGACTAAGAATGTGTTTGATGTACTTCAAGATCTATCCGAGAGTATCGGAGGATCACCCGGACCGCAGCTGGATGCTGCAGATGTGCCGCCTGAGCCCATTGTCCACGACCTGCACCAGTCGCTTGTCGAGCTTCTGGAACGGCCGGAGATCCTGAGCTTGCACGCCGTGCGCCGAGTTGGGCGTGAGCGGCAGTTGCATCTTAAGGTCCGCGCCTTATGCGGGGAAGTGGAAAAGGTTTTCGACGTGTTAGTTGACACGGGCGCTCAGGTCAGCTTGGTCAAGGCTGGCCTACTTCCGCCAGAGTGTCTTACCGACAGTCGGAAACCTGTCAGGCTGAAGGTGGCGAACGGCCAGTACATGGCGGGAGGCACGAAGGAAGCGGCCATCGGCCTGCAGTTCGTGAACCATCGTGAGCTGAGCCGCCCAGACCTCGGCAAGGAAATCCTCCTGCACGGTCGCTTCTACGAGGCCGAGATGGACTGGGACATGATCGTTGGGTACGACTTCATGATGGAGACGGACTCCGGCGTTCTCCCGGCCCAGGCCTCCATGACCCTGTACCAGGACGACCAGCTCTCGTGGCTTTCGTCACCTGAGCACCATGTGGAATGCCAATGGATCCACCCCGAGCGCAATCAGCTCGAAGTGGCCGTGCTGGACACTGAGCCAACTGGTCCTGCAAACCAGGAGTACGGCGTAATGCCGGAAGTTGCGAGCCGAGTTGTCGCGGACTTGGGAGCTTCGGATCTGGCCCTGGATGCGTTCTCTTCGGGAACCTCCGCCCATCTTCGGGTTTGTGAGAAGTACTGGAGCGCCCAGGACTCCGCGTGGAAGAAGCACTGGGGTCCGCATCAGGGATTGATGTGGATCCATTGCCCCCGTTGGGACATTCCAAGAGCGATAGCGAAGATTCGCAAGGACCGCTCCAAGGCAGTGCTGGTTGTTCCTATGGGATGCACCGAGGAGGAAAGTACCCGACATTGGGTAGCCTCATTGACCAACATGACCTTAAACAAGGTCGTCCTACCGGCTGGAGAGAGTGTCTATCAGGACGCTAAGGGACAGCCCATGCCACCCCAGAGATGGCCAACGGAATTCCACTATGTGGATGGGGGCCTTGATCAGGCCAACACCACGGACTTCGTGTGTGTCAACCGCATCGTAGCGGAGCCTTGGAGGCAATGCTTTGCGGTTCCCCCTGTTGACATCGGAGAATCGGAAGACCCCCTCACTGAAGAGGAGTTGGATCTGGTTCAGGGGTATATGGATCAGCCCTTTCACGACTGGGGAAACCAGCGTGAGGGCAAAGGCCAGGACAAAGCCTGGTGGGAAGTGGACTCGATCGTCTCTGGTTCCTACGATGGAGATACCTTCGTACGGAGGGTACTGGACCACCTGTCCAGCCAGGACGAGCCAATCGGGGGTAACCCACCGACCTACGGCGATCTATTCCGAGGCAAGACCAGAGATGGCCCTTTGGGCCACCTGGGACGACCGCCTGAGCCGAAGACGAGCGGAGTAGCTACCCCTCAAGTAAGCTCCGTGGTTCAAGTGCCCGGAAAAGCCAAGGCGGAGTCCGACGATTGCCCCAAGATTCAGGCATTGAGGGCCAGGCTGAAGCAGAAGTATGGGGATACCTTCTTCAGCGGAAAGCCTGTGTTTCCCCCACCGGTGCGTGGATCGTATGGCGAGGCCAAGATACGACTGAAGCAGGACCCCCGTGTGTATCGGCACCGGGAGTTTGCCCTGAGGGGCGAGAGGAAAGAGGCCATGGAGAAGATCCTCCGTGACTTCATCCAGAGAGGCTGGCTCGAGCCGTGCCACTCCGAATGGGCCTCTCCGTGCTTCGTCGTCCCCAAGAAGGTTGCCGGTGAGTGGCGGCTCGTGGTCGACTACCGCGGCCTATACGCCCAAACGCAGCACGACAGCTATACGCTGCCCCTCATTGAGGACATGCTGCAAAAGCAACACCGGCGGAGGATCTTCACGGTGATTGACCTGAAACATGGTTATCATCAGATGCCTCTCGCCGAGGAGTCCCGTGCCTGCACAGCCATGAGCACCCCACTTGGACCTCTCCAGTGGAAGGTGATGCCCATGGGTGTTATCAACGGCAATGCGGCTTTTCAGCGGATGCTGGAGAACCTGCTTGAGCCTGTGCGTGACTGTGCGGACCCCTTCGTGGACGACGTGATCATCGCGTCCGGGGACCCCAGTATGAGCTACGAGGAGCTCCTGGAGGCACATGAGAGGGACGTCACTCGAGTGCTGGACCTTCTGGTTCGGCACAAACTCACGGGCAGCAGTGACAAGGCCACCATTGCGGTAAGCGAGGTGGTCATTGCTGGCCACGTAGTTGGGAACGGGCAGCGAAAGCCCATACCTGGCAAGGTGGCTGCGATTGAGCACTGGGAAAAGCCCAAGACGGTCTCTGAGCTACGGGCGTATCTGGGGTTATGCAATTACTACTCGGGGTATATCAAAATGTATGCCGAGTATGCAGCCCCCATGATGACCATGCTCAAGGGCAACCGAGAGGAGACCAAGAAGGGGTCCAAGAAGGCTCTGGTCTGGGATGCTGATTCCGACCGTGCCTTTGAGGGGATGAAGCAGGCGCTGCTATCCGCAGTGGGTCTGCACCTCGTGGATCCCGACCGAGGGTTCGTCCTACGCACCGACGCTTCCGACTACGCCGTTGGCGCTGTGTTGGAGCAAGTGCTTGACGATGGGAGGCACGTGCCCGTGGCCTTCTGGAGCCGAGTCCTGGCGGAAGGCCAGAGACGGACGTGGACGCCCCGTGAAAAGGAGGCGTATGCCATCGTCATGGCTCTCAGGAAATGGGCTGGGTACATAGCCCTCCATCCCGTCACCGTCTGCACCGACCATCAGAGTCTGCAGTCGTGGCACAAGGAGCACGTGGACACCCCCTCAGGTCCCGCCTCCCGACGGGCAAGATGGCTTGAGACCTTGGCCAAGTTTGACCTCACGGTTGTGTATATTCCTGGAAAGGACAACACCGTGGCGGACTGTCTCAGTAGGTGGGCCTATCCCGCCAGCAAGGGGATGACGAATATCTCTGCCCATGGCGATGAGGCTGAGACCGCTGAAGCCAAGAAGATCATTGAAATGGAGCGCCTGATGGAGGAGGAGGGTGTTAAATGCTTCGTCGTCATGGCTGCGGATGCCCCCCTCGGAACGAGGATGGGCAGAGCGGTCAGAGTACTCGCCCCTGATGGAGCTGAGTCCGACAAGCACCTCTTCCCGGAGTCTTGCCTCCAGGACGACTGGACCGACGACTACGCCAAGTCTGAGGTCTTTGCGGCCGAGTATAGGGCTGTGACCGACCCTGATGACGGGCAGAAGCGGCCAAAGGGGCTGACTGAGGAAGATGGCAAGCTCCACCAGAATGGTAAGCTGCTAGTAGCAGAGTCCCGGGTGCTCGAGCTGTGTGAAGCTTGGCACCACCACATGCTGCACCCAGGGGTCAAGAAGCAAGCTCTTGACATGCAGCGTCGGTTCGAGATCGACCATATCGTTCTCTACACCGCCATCAAGAAGGTCAGGAAGGGTTGCTCGGTCTGTCAGGCCTGCAATCCCGATAACCGGAACGTCAAGGGGGAAGCCCAATGGACCCCGGTTCCTGACCAGCCCATGGAGAGCGTGGCCATGGACGTCTTCTCGATGCCCGAAGTGCACATTGGCAAGGAGACCTTTGACTGTGTGGTTCTTTGTGTGGATCGCCACAGTGGCTACGTAGTAGCCGTTCCGGCACGCAAAAAGGGGTTGCTTGCCAAGGAAGTGGCAGTCATGATGATTCGTCATTGGCTGACCGTCTTTGACATCCCCCGCACCATTTGCAGTGACCGAGGGCCCCAGTTTACTGGTGGCTGGTTCAAGGCTATGTGTTCCCTCATGGGAATACGTCATGCCAAGAGCGTCGCCTATCTCAGCCGGTCTAACGGCCGTGCTGAAGTGGCTGGACGGCAGCTGTTCGAGAAGCTGCGCAAGATCCACATCACCAATCCACGTCGGAACTGGTTTGAGGAGATGTGGCCTGCTCTGAAGGCCCATCATGACACCCCCACTCCGGGCGGTTTGTCCCCTCACCAGATTCTGTTCGGCAGGGACCCCCTCGGTAGGGGACTTCCCTTGTCTGGTGATGGCATGGCTATGGATGCCAAGGAATTCTTCGCGCGGCAAGAGCAAACGGCGCGGGACATCCGCCAGCAGCTCGAGAAGGAGCATGCTGAGCGTCAGAAGTCCGCCCCGAGCTCGACAGCGCAGAATTTCAGGGTGGGACACCCGGTGTGGGTGATCAGACCCCGCCCTATGGGAACCCACCGCACCAAAACCTGGTTCACACCCGGCGAGGTGGTCCGCAGGATTGGTGAGGACACCTACCGCATCAAGGTGGGTCACCGACGGTTCCGGGAGCGCCACAAGAGTCAACTCCGTGTGCGGGAACCCGACCTCCGTGGCCAACATGTGTCCCTGAGCTATGCCGCACATGAGGCCGATTCGGACGACGACTATGCTGAGCAGGACGACTATACTGTCAAGAAGATCCTGGCTCAGCGTCCGAAAGCCTCGGCACCCGGAGGTCTGGAGTTCAAGGTTCGTTGGCGAGGCTATGGGACGTCCCACGACACCTGGGAACCCGTCTCCTCGTTCGTGCCGCGGGTCAATACTCCCTTCATGGAGTACATCCGCAAGCACAAGGCCAAGATCCACGTTTTGGACTTGGCAGCACTCACCCGGGCGATTGCAGCCAGGGGCGCCTGATCAGTGCCCTGAGCTCTCCCCTGATGTGTTATGAGCGCTTGTGAGGTCGACGGATCGTCCCTTACTTGCTTGCTCTCTTACATCATTCGGTGACCTGCCATCAGAGTGGCCATATACCCCCCCCTGCTGAATCCAGAGGAGGATGGCCCCTCTCTTCTTCTATTCGTTACTCCCCCCCCTGCTGAATCCTTGGGAAACCAGGTAGGGCGACTGACCTTCATATTTTCTGAGCTCTTGGGGCCTTGAAGCCCATACGACGTTGCGCAACGGATGCCGCTGTCATCGGCATTGCGATTTTTTGGTGTGTGGTCTGGTTCCATGGCACTTGCGGAATCCAGACCAGTCGACGTGTGTCAGCTGACTATATATGGCCTGAACTCAGGCGTTTTCCTGTCCACCCTCCTGCACATGCCTTATCCTAACCAGGGCGTGGTTTGGCGCTCTGTCCAGAGTGTGTTTACACGCCTATTACCCCGCTTGTTGCTTACTTTTTCTGTTCCCCAGGATATGTGCATCTGTATGTCAGCCCATCACTGAAGTGTGGACTGCTTTTCCCCCCCGAGGGAATGCGAATCGACTACGCAGGCGCCTTGAGTCGCCGTTTACATGTTCTTACATAGGGTCCAGCTTGGACCAATACCTAAGTACAGATTCATCTGTTTGAGTGCCCGTGATACCGTGTGCCCTATACGCTGTGATGTGGAGACCCTGATGGCGCCAGGCGGGAAGCCCAGTTGCCTGACTACACTCCCAGCGGTCCGCCACTGTCAGTCCCAGTGTGAGCCTACCGACTCGCAGACGCACTTGCAGTCGGATGGCAGCCTCCGGTGCTCCTGACCTCGGTCAGTCTGCCTGGGAAACTGGTGGTTTGAGGAGTCGACGCCTCCGCCCACACTGCATGAGGACTCCCTCATGTATGGCCTTCGTGGTAATAGGGTGAGGGAAAAGACGGCCTTGATGCCGGATCCCTTAAGGAGGAGCTCGTTCGGCTGTACCACTCTGGACTCGCGTCGTATGGATATGGACATGGTGCGCCCGAGGAAGGACCCGTGGGGACTCTCCCCAGTCGGCGGGCCTTGGGAAGCTTGGGGTAGCCTGATGGATCTTTGTGGTCGCTCTCGACCTGTGGGACCACCTCGGTCGTCGTGTGTCGCCTATGTTGGCCGTGTATGCCACTGCCACTGTGATGGTGACCGTCGCAGCCGGCACCCGGTGCGCCTGGTATGGGTTAACGGGTCCTTTGGATGCCGAACAATCGCCGCCAGGACCCGGGACTTGATACTTGATACTATACTTGCATTTACAAACAGCTACAGCACTGTACCTATCTTACTGTGGGATTTGACAGCCTAACCTGCGAATCAGCCTGAAGTGAGGATGTGACACACCCCCCTTCAGGAAAGGGTCCTGGGTACCCGCTGCCATGCGTGGGTGTTATCGAGCCCCCCCCAGGGTTTGCTCTAAGGAGGGGGGTGAAGCGGTACCCAGAACCCCATGGCTAGGGTAGGGCATACAACCGGTCTCCGGTCCACTAACCCCATGTACGGAAGGGAAGACCGGTCTCCGGTCCACTAACCCCATGTACGGAAGGCGCCCGTTGACGCCCGGTACGAGCCCGGCGGGAGCGTGTTCCGTGCCGTAAAGCCCCGCATCGGCAACCGATGCACCGCCAGCGGAGATTTATATATCAGAATATCAGGAATCAACAGGGTTTTATTCTCATATTGTTTCCGTCAATTTTTACGCTTCCGTTCTGATATGCACTGTTTTGACAGCTGGCGGTTAGCTCGCAACTTTAGCGTAACCGTCTGTTTAACTGTTATATACAGATATTTTAGCGCAAATCGTGACGAAGACTCTAAAGTCTTCAGGAATTGCATTGATGCATCCGCAATTTTTACATCTTACACTCGCAACCTTAATCCGAATGTTTCAGGATGTCGAAATCGGATTTTCGACTTCGACATCCCCGCACTTGATTTGACCTCTTTCGAGTGGACCTACGTGCTTCCCTATGCAGGAATCAACTTTCCTTTTATCTTGCCCTCCATTTGTCTTAAAGATATGGGCAAAACAAAGTTGATTCGTGAGGCCACTTGTGAAGGTCATATCTCGTGTTGCTTGCGAGGAATGACAATAAGGAAACGTGGGATGTATTCACAATATTCCTGACGTAATTTAGGAAGCATTATACGCCTTGCGTCTCCACACGTGCGCGCTAGCGTAATGGATCATGGTCAAGAGGGTAGAGTTTGCGTTGTAACTCTTTGGCCATGATATTGCGCGCGTTAAGATAACTTTCGAGTGTAGCGCGCGAGTGTTGGTGTTGCATAGGAACTCTCCTTGAGTTCCTATGAACGATTGACACAAAGTTATGCCCTTGGAGGGGCATGACATATCGTGGGGGGAGCTACCTTTTTGGGCAATATGTGGTATGTGCCATGTGTTGTGTTGCGTGCCCATTTGGCGGGTCCATCGCTCCAAGCCAAACCCGCGGATGGACCTCATATTGTGCAAGCCCCTCTCTTATACTCCCCACGATCAATTGCAAGCCTAACCTTCGTGGAGGAAAGCTTGTGTGGCGATCCCAAAGCGATGCGTTGGGAGCAAGGTGTGTGTTTTGCAATTTTCCATATTTTCATGTGCCCACTTGGGAAGTAGCGCTCTTAACCTTTCAAAGCGCCCCAAGTGGAGCACATATGTGGAATCGAAGGTCATTGGTGTCAAAACATTGTGTTTAGAAGGATTAGTTGATTGCACGATCCAAGCCGAAGATACTATAATATAATTATGCACCTTTCAAGGCACTTTTGTGTGTCTTTGTGCCAATTTTGCCGTTTTTGGCCCGTCATGATGTCAAGTGGCGACCGTGTATCTCAACGTTGCGCTCAATTGACATCATGACCCGAGTATGTTATGGGGGTACATACTTCGGTGCCCAACATATCTTGAACCCGGCGAATAACTCCTCTTGGGCTTGGCATACCGTGGCCGCCATGTTGGCGATTTGGGACTATCCCAAATCATGGGCTCACTTGGCGACCCTGCCATTCCCAAAACCGGAGGAGTTGGGCGACGCCCAAAAGATATGTTGGACACATATGACTTGATACCAATCCTATGGCACACTCCGGTCCAAGTCGGGCATGTGCCTCATTTGCCCCAACCATGAGTGTGCGCATTTTCGGCTATTTTGAGCAATTTTCCACTTTCCCTGCCCGCCGTGCACTATGCTCAGCCCACCCGTGCACGCCGGACGCATGGACCAATGGACCATATATGACATGGGTGTTATGTATATTGGTCCCCATGGTTCACACACCAAGTGGGCGAAGGGGAGCAACCTTCGTTAAGGTGCTAGCCCAAAGTGAGTGTGGGCAATTTTGCCATTTTGGCATTTGTGGACCCAATTGGGATCGTCGCCACGCCAAGTGGCATGGAGATCTTTGGGAGCCAAGGGCATGGGAGTCTCTGTTGGACTCCCGGTTGATTGCGTATGGAATGGTGGATCCGATCTCCAAGCCGGCGTGGAGATATACTATTGGGAGCACCCCGAATTTTGGCTCATTTCGAGAAGCCAAAATGACCCCATTTTGGGACCCCAATTTCACCCCTCCATGTGGTCAATTGGCGGCCCCATTCCTCTATGCCCACAGGGAGCCCGGACCTAATTTCAAGTTGTACACTCAGATAAAAGTCCCAGTTTCTGCCTCCTGTCCTGTGAGCCATTGGCCTTGCCCTGGCCGGGCGAGCCACGCGTGAAAATGACGCCAATTTTGGTGATTTTGGGCATCATGACCCCACTTGACGAACCCGTGGTGCCCTGATGCCGGGACCTCAGAGGGAACCAGGTTGGGTGAGGGTTGCAGAGAATTCATACTTGACGAGCATAGGGTCAGTTGCCTCGTCCCTACCTCTGACGGGTCCGGACGAGGGGTCAATTTTGGGGATTTTTGAGTTAATTTCAGTTTGGGCTGAAACAGCCCATTTTCAGCTACCAACTCCTAGGGAATATTGGCGGGGCCATATCTCTGGCTCGGAGAGGAGTTGGGACCTGCCGTTAGGGGATCATGGGGAGCCGCTGTCGGTTGGCCTTGGAGTTTCTTGGGTTTGAGGAACTCGCCTGTGGCTGGGCGGGACACCCCCCCCATTGGCAGGGTTTCAGGGTCCGGACTGAGCAGGGCATGGGTTGTGTTTGAGCCCCCGCCCCCATCAGCCACTGAGAGGGTCGGACCTGGGATTGGGATACGAGTTGGGACTGAGTGTCTATTGTCCTGTAATGCCCTTACCCCAGTCCGGTCTTCACCCCATGTGTACATATCCTGATGTGTTGCTGTACATACTTTCGTTCCCTTGTTGCAGAGTGGCAAGGATCCTGAAACGCTTTGTCACATGACACGAGCGTATTGATGCCCTTGTGAGCGTAGTGCTTTGCCTGCCTGCTCACCTGTGCGTGTCACCGCAGCGTTCCGTGGCCGGCCCCCCACGGGAACGCGTCATTGGTACCCTTTGCCCTGGCCTCCAGAGCCTCCACCTCCAGGACGGTAGTTGTTCAGGTGCTGGTCGCTTTCTTTCTCCAGCGCCAGCTCCAGGAGTAGCACACATAGATCCTCGTAGCGGAGGGATCTAGCCTTGCGCTCTGCCGTTGAACAGCACTGGTCCCACAGCTCTCGAGGGAGCTTAGCCACCAACCAGAAAAGCTGGTCGTCGCTGCTGTAGGAACCGGGCGTCAATCGTCCAGCCCAGTGATCCAGGTCAGCCAACAGCTCAGAGACCCTGCCAGGTTTGGGACTGTTGGGCAGCACGGGCAGGTTCTGGATCTCGGCCCTGATGGAGAGGTCGGTTTCGTAGGTCGGGTACTGCCTCTCCAAGGCAACCAACACATCAGCAAAGGTGGCGGAATTGGTCACGATCTGTCTAACCTGCTTCTCCAGGTACTTAGTCTTGCAGCACTGCAGGAGTAGATCGCACTTGATCCGTCCACTAGCGTGGGTTTGGCCGGTCAATCGGAGAAACTGGCCAAAATTCTCAGCGAACTCGCTGAGGTCCTTGCCTGTGAACTCAGACAGGTTCACCACGATCTTGGAGGTGGCAATAGCCTTAGCCTCCTGAGACCTGCGTCCCTCAGGGCGTCGGGTCTTCCTGTTCTCCTTCTTCTTCTTCCCACTTGGGTTCTCGGGGTCCTCCGGGTCGTCATCCTCCGAGGGCGAAGCAGAAGTCATCGACGGCGGCTCATCATCGGAGGGGTCTCCGCCTAGATCACTAGAGCCGTAGGGCTCCGAGTCAACCATTGCCCTCAAGGCTGTCAGCCCCAGCCGGTCCAGCTCGGCTCTCGTAGAATTTGTCACGTGGCTGTAGGGCGGCTGGGCCGTTCTCGGTATGAAAGGACTTCTCGGTATCGCTGCAGGGGTGCACATTGGTCGGCTCCTCAGGCTCCTCAGGATGTTTGTCAGCCCTGCCACCAGGTGGTTGGCCTGTACTCGATGGGGTGACACTCCCACCGTGGCTGGTGACGCTTGGGGCGGTATCATCAGGGGTTCCAGTTTCTCTCGGATCTCTTGAGTGAGGTCCCCACAATTTTAGAGGTGGCTCCTCGGAGCACCTCGTTCATCTTCGACCGCGTCAGGGACTTGTTGGAGGATCTCCCCGATCCTCTGCTCCTGCCTCCAAGAGACTCAGGTCCTCTCCTCAACCCACTCAAGGTTGCATACCCAGGAACATCCACATAGGTTCCCGTAGCGGGTAGAGGATGGTGATAGTCAGCCGCATACCATCGCGGCGCAGAACTGGAGGTCACCGGCCCACTGGCATTAGTTGCCTCAGGAAACGCAGTGGTAGGTGGGCCCAAACCATAGGCAGGGTAGGTAGGCATACCAGTAAAGCCTGTGCCCTCTGCCATAGGCTGGTTGGTTATGGGTGTGGATGTTGCAGCGGCTGGGTCTGGAATTGGGAGTGTGGTGGTTATAGGAGAGGGTGATGCGTGGAGGCCAGAAGCGCTTGGTGCTCCTTCGAAGGTAGGATCATTCGCCAGGTCTTGCCCTTGGTCCTCTCCTTCGTCTGCTATGCTTTCTCCAGCATCCTTCTCGCTCTCTCTCTTCCTCTTCACAGGATGAGTGACCACCTCCTCGACTGAGAGGGCCCGGAAGGCCGACTGGAGTCCTTCCAACGAATCCTCCGCCACGTCCACTGGCCAATGTAAGGGCTCCAAAGGTACAGCGCTAGGTCCAGGTCCAGGTTCACCAGGTGCTCGCATTGCCGGTGCCTCAGGCGCTGTCTTCACGTCGGTGTCCTCTTTCTTTGTGTCCATCTTCGTTCGCCCTTCTGCTTATATATGACTGATCTCGGCGCACTGGTTGTACGGCAGGGGGTTGCTGCCGGTACGCAGAGACAGTCTGCCTCTTGCTACAAGAAGGTTTTATAGTGATTTCAACACTGTGTTTGTGCCTCTGCTGCTGCTTGCTGCTGGTGTAGGGTTTCCTGCTGCTTGTTTTTGATGAGTAAAATGTTTTGTTTGCTGAAATACAACCAATCGAGGATAGCCCAAGCCAGAGATAAGCAAGTAGAAGAGAATCAGGATCAAACCCCTGAAGGGCTGCAGTGTAAACAGTGAAAGATGAAAGGATATGCACAGAAACTGCAACTCAGGACACAATCAGACTGCATATTCACAAAGATAGCTGAAATGTTTTGGAAAAAGAGTTGGAAAACTGCCCCATGGTCACTCAATCTCCATAGTGCCATCTCAGGAGATGTGCACTCTTTGTTTTGGGTCCCATATGTGCTGAGGTGGCATGGCATGTGGCGATGAGGTCACTGCCATGTCACATGGGATCTTCCTACTTAGTTAGGCTGACCGGGAATCGAACCCGGGACCTCTCAAAAAGAGGTGCCCAGCCCCCTAGGGTGCATACCACTAGGACAGCTAAGAATTCATGAGAAAACATAGATAAATTCATAGGCTCTGCCCTGGTTATGTCAGTTCTCAGTCGACTCAGGAAAAGATGAATTGCCTCACATTGATGGGGGATCAAGGGGTCCACTCCATATCCTGATTTAGTGTTTGGTTCCATAGGTCAAAATGTGTTATCACCACTTTTGGTTGGGCCAATACTAAGATAGAAATGCCTGTGTGCTCAGTGCATCTCTAATACAACTAGAGTATGCCTCAAAGCATTGGAAAAGCACTTTTTCTTAGTCCAAGCATGCGGCCGACTGGCTTGACGGACGGAAGGAGCAAGGCCCCTCCCCGGTGCTTGCCCGGGCTAAGCGGCAGATGGAGGAGATGGAGGTGGACTGGGCCGATGCCGTTGCCGTGCCGGAGACGGAATCCGTGACAGTCCCAAGGCCCAAGAAGAAGCGTACCGAGGAGCCAGCAGCCACCAGCCACCTACCACCAGCCATCTCCGCCTCCCACACCGCTAAGCCCCCCCACCCGCCTGGAAAGGTCCTTGCCCAGAAGACTGCCGACCAGCAGCTGCTGGCACAGGCGGCACAGAGAGTCCAACGTCAGGCGGAACAGGCCAAGAAGAAAGAGGACGAAGCAAAGAAGAAGGAGAAGGAAGAGGAGGAAAAGAGGAAGAAGAAGGAGAAGGAAGAGAAGGAAAAGAGGAAGAAGAAGGAGAAGGAAGAGGAAGAGAGGAGGAAGAAGAAGGAGAAGGAAGAGGAGGAGAAGAGACGGAAGAAAGCAGAGGAGGAGAAAGCAGAAAAGGTAATGCAGCGCGCGCTATCGTTGTCATTGCACGTGCTATGCATTTCCTTGCGCGTGCTATGCTCCGTATTGCGCGTGCTATGCCTGTGCTATGCCTCTGCGCCACTCCCTCCAGGCAAGCAAGACGGCACCGCAGCAGGCACCCCAGCCGCAGCTCGCATCAAAGCCAGCACCGAAGCAGCCTGTCCCAGTCCCAGACCAGCGACAAGAACAAGGAGGTCCGTGCGGTTCCACCCCACCCAGTACGGCTCCCAAGGCCAAGCAGCAGAGCAGAGCCCACGCGGACAAGAAGGCACGAGATGAGCTCATGCAGCGCCGAGATTGGTCCTACAAAGAAGGCTACAAGCCTCGGTGGATCATCTACTGCACCACTGCGATCGCGCCGATGATTGTGGAGGGAGCCGAAGTCAAGCCAGCAGGCGCCAGGGCCCCTCAGGACCACGTGGCTGTCATCATCCCCAACAATCAGTGGAGCCCCAGCCAACAAGGGGAGGAGGAGGAGGAAGAGGACGACTGGTCGGAGTTCATGCCCAGCTGCGAGGTGTTCCCCGCCAAAAGCAAAGCGTATGAGGAGTTGGACAAGTGGCAGTCGTGGTGGGAGACGTACGAAGCCGATGAAATTGTGGACCTCTGACCCAAAGACCATGAGGATTTCCCTGTCCAAGCCACCAACCCCAAAGAAGAAGAAGCCCCAAGGAGACCCACCAGCCCAGCCACCAGCCCCCCCACAAGAAGACAAGAGACGTGCCGAAGCTGCAGCACCAGCACAGGACACCGCACACGCAACACAGCACACCGAGCGAGCACACCGGTGAACAGGAGCCAAGTGGCCCAGGACACCGCAAACGCAACACAGCAAACCGCGCGGGCACAGCGGTGAACAGTAGCCAAGCGGCCCAGGACACTGCACACACGTAGGGCGGCCGAGGAACAGGAAAGAACCAATACCCCATGGGTCGGACGCACTGGGGCGACCCAGCCGACCCACCGGGCCAGTGGCAGGAGCGGTACTCCAAGGCCACTGGTCCGAGCCCGGCCAGGCTGCATCGGGAACCATGGCAAACGTCACCCGGAGCCATGGAAGCAACCGGTGACAGGCGAGCCGGTACAAAGTCTAGGAGGGGGTCACCTGCCAAGCAGAGTGGCCCCGCAACTCAAGCCACAAGGGTGAGGCGTTCGTACCGTAGACTAGCGGGAGCAATACCCCTTGTGGTGAGAGATACTCCACACGGCTGGGCAGACCCCAGAGCTGCCGCCCAAAGGAGGGGGCATGTGGCCCTACCCATGGACACATGTGAGGACACCCTCCCACCTGGGACACATGGACCGGGTGGCCGCGACAATGCCTTCCCAAGCACATGCGGGAGCGGCTCAAGAGGCACCTGACATAGGGCAGTGAGAGGGACACGACGTCCCCTTGGTAAGACCTTCTTCCTGCGATGTCAAAGGAGGCATCCCGAGCTCCCAAAGATACCTACCCACCTACCTGCAGCACCAGCAGAAGCACCAGCAGCAGCTGCACAAGAAGAAGAGGCACCAGCCCGAGCAGCAGCAGCAGCACAAGAAGACGACGCACCAGCGCCAACACAAGAAGAAGAGGCACCAGCGGCCGCGCCACAAGAAGGAGAAGGAGCAGCCCCGAAAGAAGAAGAGGCACCAGAAGGAGCAACCCCAGAAGGCGACCCAAGTGCACAAGAAGAAGGGGATGCAGCCCCAGCTGCCACTGGGGCAGAAGACCACAGACCCGAATGGGAGAAGGAGTGGGAGGCCGAAGTGGTGGTCCAAACCATTAAGGAGATCACTGAATGACAGCGCGCGCTATACCTGGTATAGCGCGCGCCGTAAGGCTCATAGCGCGCGCTGTAAATATGTTGCGCGCGCTACACTGTCTGCGCCCGTAAGGACCTGCTTAGGCGGCTCAAGTTGCATGGTCAAAAACGAAGGAAAAGGTAGGAAAATGACAGGTTTCCAAAGGCATCGAAAAATAGTTGTTTTGATGGATATTATAAAAGCGTCGCAAACAAGTATGGCGAATTAAATATTTCTATAAAAATGTTGTGTCCCATGGGCGAGACAGGGAAAAGTATTGTTTGGTGACCATTCTTTGCGCGGGGCCGAGCGCAAAGACGTTCATTTATGTCAGATTAATGTGCTACAGCACGACGCATTAGGCAGGTTGTCGAAAAATGGAACCCTGTCGTATTTATACACGTAACTTAGTACCATTATCAGGATTGCGTGAGTGAGATGGATGTATTAACGAATAAACTGCAACAATGGTGTACCCAAGAATCCTGAAAAGTATAAATGTTCCGGAACAAACTGCAGTTTCAAGCGCGAGGCCTCGCGCATGGAACGGCGCATGAGAAACATTAAAGTTTCGGTGATCATTGCGCGAGGCCTCGCGCAATGGAGGTCAGAAGCGCTCATAGAAACCAAAATTGGACAGATCCACCAACTACACAGCATGTGCGTTCCCTTGATGCGGCGCTGCTGCATGGGCGCCCATACAGGTCCCGCCGGCATCTCCAGTTTTCATACTGTGGTCACCGCTGACTTCACTGCCCAACAGCGATAGAAGCACGCCGCAACTGGGTACCGCAATCAGGATTAACTAGTGAAATGTGGGATCACCAGACAGTTACAGGTAACCGAAAATGGTGCATGCGACAAGCGAATCACAGAATAATTGGTCGCGCGAAAACTGAGTGACAGGTTGATGTTTGAAATCAAGAAAGTTTTTCAAACAGCGATTTTTACGCAGATACAGTTACGCAATTATTCTTTACAGCAACAATGCCCCTGCGAAAAGAGGTGGACCTTGAGAAGACAGTGGCCGCAGCATCCGGAGTTTTCCAAAATGTCTGCTCAGAGGAACCGCCGTACCACACGGCAGAAGAACTGTGGGAAGGGCTAAAACAGGGGGACGAGGGCGCGCGATTGTTGTTTGTGTTTTTTCTGCGTCTGCGCAAAAATGAACGGACGCGTTGCAGCGTTGAAAAGGCGATTGCGGCAGAAGGGAAGAGATGGGTTGGTGTTTTGATAGAGGAGGCCTGGCGCCTTTTTTTGCTGATGCGCCACCGCCCAGTCCCATACCAGGGAAAACCAAAGTCAGTTGTTGCGGCAGAGGGAAGTAGGGCGCAGCGTCGCATTTTAGTTAGGTCAGGTTTGGCGCGATACAGCGCACCTTCGCTGAAGGAGAGGGCCGCACTCAGGTTACAGACTACATGGGACAAAATTTACCAACAGTGGGTTGTGTTGTGGATGGACAACTGGTACAACAAACAGTTTACCACAAATCCTGACAAGAACGACATAAGCCTGAACGCAACAGCGTTGGCTGTGTTGCTACTGAAGGATGCACCGCGCTACTGGCATGGTCATCCTAGCCTCGAAGACCTTGAACGGCGTGTTCCTGTTGTTGCACGCATGCTGGAAAACACCGACGGAACGTTTGCACGTATCCTCCACGATCTAGGATTTGCAAGCACGCGACCTGTCGTGCGAAACATTAGGGCACCGCTTGACATTATTCGCCCTGTGCCTGCCAAGAGACCACATTGGCGACCCCTTTGTCTAAGCAAAGAAAAGGTAAGCGGCAACCTATCGCTTCTTAACCTACTGCAATTTACTAGGGACTTGGCGCAGCACAGCCGACCAGTTGTCCCTGTCTTATGTGATGAGAACATCCATTACCGCATTTGTAAGATGATGTACGGTGAAAAAGCAACGGGTTGGAACGTCTGGCTTTTTTTGCGTTCACACCCTATATTATATGGTTTCTGGCACGCGTACAAATTTTGCGTTACACAAACGTTTCGCTCATTTTGCCCGATTGTGACCTTTTTCCGTAAGGGTTCGTTGCGCAGCGGTGACACAGTCCCCTGTTTTTCCAAGATGATCACAATGGAGATAACTGTCGGTGCACTGCTGTTGGGTATGGGCCCCCACATACGGCGCCTTAACCGAAAATGTTGTTCCCTTGAGCTGGCACGTCCTGCAAATCGGCAAGGTTGCCTCTGTTACGCTGTGTGTAAGGCCATGCAGGTTCTGTTAACACAATACTGTCCCATGTTACTGTACCTAGGACACCTCGTTAGGCAGTGCAATTGGGCTGGGGAGACGGCCAACACGGGTGTTTTTGCTTCTGAAGGATTGCAGATTGTTATGTGTCTGTTAGACCGTTTGAACATGGGGGACACACTTTTGAAATACGAACGCACTGTTGCAACTGCGCTATTGTGCCACACTGCATGGCACACAGCCATGCCTGGTCAGGCTTTTGCCGAGGAATTTTGTGAAAGTCTGCTTTCCAGCCTTGTGACAAAGAAGGGCCAGAACAGAGGTGCAGTAACCATTGAAGATGTTGACGATCTGTATCAGCTCATCACTATCCGCAAAGAAGGTCACAGGGTGAACGTCTGTAAAATCCCCCATTCCTTTGTCAATTCCGTGCGTCAGCGGTTAACTGCTTACTTGACCGCAGAGCGTGTATATGTGCCTTGGGTTAGGTGGTGTGCTGAGCCTACTTGTGCAATTCAGGCGCATTGGCCGCGCAGGGGTGTACCTAACTTTCCGACGTCTCTTCTAGTTCCAAAGGGTTCTAACCACTACAAACAAGTCCTTGTGTCTGTGTTGTTGGTGCTAACGCAGCTGGGGCCACTTAAGGCTGGTTTCAAGCGAAAACTTTCGGAGCTGATCCCCCAACGCAGTGTGTTGGAGGAACAGAGAGAGGCCGACACGCTGCGAAACATTGGAAGAAGATTGGAGAACATGCAGTGATGCGCGAGGCCTCGCGCAAACAGCATGAAACAACAGGTTAGTACACCCCCTCTCTTGCGCGAGGCCTCGCGCAAGGTTGACAGTCAAAAACAGTGCCGAGCCCCTTCAGTTGTGCATTATCAACCATACTGTACTCGTATTCGCTAAAAGCACCCCACATATGCATTATCGACGACGATTTTACCCATTTTTAATGTTATGTTTCCTTCAATATAGGCTTTCTTCTTATCGCAGAATGGCAAGCCCCGCCCAAAAAACAGCCGAGGAACGAGAAGATACCGACTATGACCCTGGGACCTCGGGATTGGAGGCTGGAACACCAAAGAAGGGGCGTAAGAAGAAGGAAACACAAGATCCTGCCTTAACCTTGGGTACTGACATCGAGGACCACCTGAAGCCGGACGGGGGGCAGGTGGAGGTTGAGCTGGACAACGTGAGAATCACCCAGGAGAAGACAAAGGGGCAGATCAGACGGAAAGATGCGAAGTTACTGCAGAAGCGTATTGAGTCACTCGAAGCAGCACCGCCCACAGGCCCATTACACGTCGTTCTCTGGGAAGATAATAGTATGTTGCCAACCGACTTTTCGCTCTTCTCGTTGCGCGAGCCCTCGCGCAAAGACGTGTCTCATATTTGCAGATGGCGATTATTGGTGTGTATCTGGACAGCACAGCGTGGAAGCGGTTGCGAAGATTCGGGAGAAGCGACGCACCGCGTGTCTGGATCTGCAGCAGTGGCGTAC